>CM055098.1:47183938-47789586 GCA_029204225.1 Diphasiastrum complanatum | reverse complement strand
AGATCTTTGTAAATCTCTAGTTGTCTAATTTTTTAAGCTTTGTGAAAAATTGATGGTATAGTTTGTTGTCAAATCAAATCAAATTCATTCTAAATCTCAAGTGTGAGATTATTTGGGTCAAGAGTGAGTCCAAAAGAAGTGATTAAGTTTGATTTTCATGTATTTGAAACAAAACCCATCTTTTGTTCAAGAATCTCAAGTGTTGAGAGAACTAGTCAAGTGAAAAGGAAAATCTAGGTGTCAAATCTTTTTCATATCCATTTCAAACTTTCAAAAGAAAGAGTCATTGGTATTTGATGAGTCCAATAGGAGATTGGATCTGATTTCTTTAGTGATTTGATTCAAAGATTGTGTGCTTTTGTCTTAGTGATCAAAGCAAAGTTTCCAAGTGACTACTCATTACTATGAAGATTGATTCTTAGGTTTGTGAGCTAGATCTTTTGTAGGTCCTTCTAGATTGTTGAAGATGTTCAAATCTAGTCTCTTGAAAGTCACAAATTACATTTGTAGAATCATATCACAGGTTCTTGTTCACATGGCATCAATAGGTGGCATCCTATTGAAGGAAAGAAAGGATCCTGAGTGCAACCTTTGTGGCAAGGGAGGATATTTTTTCTCAAGATGCTACAAAAAGAAGACCAATCATCCATCGAAGGAGAACCAAAGCAAGGGGGCCGAGGTGAAGGATGGAGCTTCAAGTTCAAAATGCAAATAGGACAAGTCCAAGGAAAGGTGTTTCCTCTGTGCAAAGGTGAATGAGGCTTGGAGTCTCACAAGGACTTGCAAGATTTGTCTTCAAGAGTCCATCACAACACATGTCAAACCTTTTGAAATTTTCATTTGGAAGTGCATTGTTTGGTTCAAGATGCAAAGATAGATGTCACTTTCATGAAAGTAACTTGGATTTATTTTATGTCCTTGGAAAGTATTTTGCTTGGAACTTTGGACAAGTTCAAACTTATTGTTATTATCCAAGAGAAATCGATCAAGAATAAGGAGCAATCACAAAATGAAAATAGTTTCATTTATGCTCTCATGTCAACTTATGAAGAACCATTTTGCTTTGAAGAGATTTTTGTATCTCAAAGGTGGATTAAGACAATACTAGTTGAGTGTGATGCCTTAAAAGATAGCAAAATATGTTTTCCTTGTAAGCTTACATTAGTTATGAAGTCAAGGAAATGGAAATATCTTCATAATGTAGGATCTTTTGGTTTCAATAAGATCATGAATGATGTGTTCATTCATAAAGATGAAATTTGTAAGTTTTCAATCTTAAAGGCAAGTTGTAAACGTCTTATGAGAATAAGTGAAGCATCCAAAGTGGACACTTATATCCATAAGCAAGTAGTTAGCTTATTGAGATGGAAATGTCTTTTGATTTCAATATTGGAAAAATCATGCCAAGTTGTGTGATTTTTGGACTTATGTTTCTAGCATAAGTAATCTTGATAATCATAGGAAGTGCATATTGTGTGGTCATAGTTGTTGTGATCATTATGAGACATGGAGGTCTCGGATTTCCATCAAGAAGGAGCATCATGAAGAGGATCTTAAGGAGTAATCTCAAGGTTCAAGTGTGCCAAGGATTGAGGAGGAGAGACCTTCTCAAGTTGTGATTCCAAGTAGAAACTCAAGAAACATGGTTGAACCCATGTGGCTCACATTTCAAGGGAAAGAGGAGCATATCTCATGTGAAGGGGCAAGCCTCAAGGTCAAGCATCTACATGAAAATTGGAAGGAATCAATTTTGGAGGTGCTAGGATGGTGCAAGGCTCTCAAGCTCATCAAAGACGTCAACATCAAAGAAGCACTATCATCGATATGGTGATTTCAGATCAACATCAAGCTCATTGGCTGATCTTCACACCTTTTGAACCAGCAAAGACCAATTCAGCCCATGGAGTCAAGTTCAAGATCATCATGTTTTCCATCAAGCTAAATCTACCAAGCTAGATTTTTGAGGAGGAGTGTGAAAAATGCAAAAATAAGCTTGGTAGAGACCAAAAATCTTGTATATAGATAAACACACATGTGTGGAGCCTATTCCCACGTGTGAAAATAGTGTAATTGTCATGTTCCATAATCATATAGGTTGTACATATGATTTAATTCAAGTTCTAGTGGCTAAAAAGGCCAAAAACTAGTTTTCTAGACATATGACACATGGCATCAGTCTATTGCTTGCATGAGCCACATCCTTTGGTTAGGTGTCACATCCCATGTGTAGAGGACAGCTCACATGTGTGGAATAAGCTGAAGTAGACGAATTTTGACTTCTAGAAGATTTTCAAGTAGATCTCTATATAGAAGGAAAATGGACCAAAAGTGCTCAAAATAGAAGGTTTTGTCCAAGTGTCAGTTTTGCATGATGAATCATCATATGACAAAGCACCTTCACACATGTGGGATCAAAGGGATGATCAGTACCACGAGCTCCCACTTATTGTATATATAGAGCCACATTTGGCCATAATCAATGTGAGACACCAATCTTGGTTTTGGAAGCAATTTTGAGTGAATATCTCCATTTGTCTACATTTGTTTTGATTGTTTTGAGGCTCTATCAATGTGTACTTGATTTTCAAGTTGGAGTCCGTACTCAGACAGTGTTTCACACGTGTGAAATCATAAAGTACACTTACCTTCAATTAATGATTGTTCTTGTTAGGATTTTGTGTCTAGAATTGATCTAGATTGATCTTAATCTAAAGTAGATTGATACATCAAGTAAGCTGACAACCAATCCCTCTTGAGGATCAGATTAGGATCCACTCTTGGTCCTTTTTGTACTTTTTTGCACATGAAGAGGTAACTTTGAAAACAAATAATGAAACCAAGCTTATTGTTGATGAAGTATGGAAGGACAAAGATAAATCTATTCTAATCAGCCCTCTCTCAATCTTCGAGAAGCCCGATGAAGATAAACACCTGAGAGATGGCTTGAGGAGCAGTGTCATTGCCAAGGATCAAAATATCAGGAACATCCTCTCCCGTGATCAATATTGCTCCATCCTTTTGATACGTTGCGTTCTCAACCTCGGTAATTATTTTGCTCACGAATCTGGAAGGTTGCAGCCATGGATCCGAGGGTTGATACGTGACTACAATGACTATAAAAGAGACTACTACAATCACTAAAAGACCAGCGCAGACATTTGTTATTACTCCCATTGCATGCTCTCCGAGCTTTAATGAATTCCTCTCCAACTTTCAGGTAAGGATTACACTCAAAGCATTCAATCACACAACACTCTCCACTGATGCACGCACACGCGATACGCTTGTGGGTTTCAATCTTGAAGGGTGCATGAAGGGTGTCCTTCAGTCTCACTACTAAGCATGAAGGGAAGTGCATAATGGCATATTAAGCATCCTAGTGTTAATGGATCTTAGTGTTAGTGTTCACATGCTGGATTATGAAATATGCTATCGCTCTCATGGAAACGAACCTCTGCGTGACAACTAACCTTGTCTCCTTGATGCTTGTGTGTTTGGATCTAGGGTTGAGGCTAGTATATGAAATAATTCACTACAATTTTGGCACCATTGTCGGGGAGCTAAACCAATTTTTCAATTTGCATCTTGTTTGGATAAATGTTAGCTTGCATTTAGGCATCTTGTTTTGGCATTAGTAGGGTTAAAATTGCAATTTAGAGTTAGATTGGGTGCTATTTTGCTTGATTTGAGTGGTTTTGCTTGTTTAGAATCTAATCTGATTATTGAACAGGGGAAGCCATATAGATCACAACTCTTAAGATCCATTTGGATCCGAAAAATCAAAGAAAACAACAAAAATCACTCATTTTTGTAGATTTGGTGAAGAAGGCAATTTTATCATCGGACTTGGTAACTTCTTGCTCTTTGGAAAAGAACCTTCCTCGAGTTCCATACAAGACCATATTCATACAGAGTATCTTCAGATTGAAGGCCAGAGATTAGTTCCCAGCAGATTTCCAAAAACAGAGCAAAAACAATCAGAAAACCACCAAAAATTTAAAAAACACAAATAGAACATTCGTCTGATTTAACGCACATAGGTGTGATTCTTATCTATCTATTCACACCAAATATAAAAGGCCAAAGTGACTGTTCATCTAGTTGTTGGTAACCTTTTGTGAGAAATATAAACTTTTCTGCAAAAATACCAATTCTCTAAAAAGACCCTTCACCTAAACCTTTGTCAGAGTCAATGTCAGTCCCACTTACTATTTTTGAGAGTCAATGAGTTGGGCGAACGCTAAGTCAAGGCCAATTGCCATATTGACCTATTTTTGTCAAAAAGGGCCACTTTTTTTTTGCAAAAATAAAAATACTACTCTTAGACCTTTGCCTACTTTTCTGAGGATCTGATCCTAAGAATCAGAACTTTGGCCTAGGATGTCCTAAACAACTAGCTTTGTTAGCTCCACAAGCACAACAAGCTCCTCCTATGAATTTAATAGAACTTGAGCCTTACAATGGTAATGAACAATGGAATTACAGTAATGATCAAGATATTGGACCTTCAAAATAGTATGCTATCTATGTTGTCACACAACAACAAACAATGAGACAATGGGCCAGAGCACCACTTGGATGCTTTGCATGAGGAGAGAACCACAGAGTTGTGGAATTTCTAAACAAAGGGAAGTTTGTTCCATTATGTTGTGAATGCGGTTATGGACTTTGTTACAAGGATTGTCCAGCAAGACCAAAACCACCACCGGTTACTACTCCAGTGAATATGATTATGATCAAGCAAAGGCCAATAGCTCAACCTAATGGACCAAGTGTACCTTTGATGGTTGTTACCAGAGCTCAGAAGCAGAAAGAAGTTCTGGTTGATCTAGTACCTATTGAATATACTCCAACTACAAATATACCTACTGCATCAGGGGTGTATTCGAATCTCAACTCATAAAAGAATATATACCAGAATATTAGACAAAACGGATGTTAATACTCAGTTGCACCATCATGAAGAACCCTGCAAGATGACAGAACCTGAAGCATCGCAAATGGAAATGATCATGAATATTACATTGGGAGAATTTCTTAAGTTGGTGCCAAAAGTAAAAAAAAGTATTAGCGGAAAAGTTAACTCAGATTGAGCCAACGGTCCATCGTGAGCCACTTTTTTTGTGTCGGGTTTGAAGAATCAAATGAAGTGCTCAATGTAGGAGTGGCACGGGAAAGTGAGCACCGAAACATCACCCTACCAATACAACATAGATAGTTTGGTAAGAAGCAGCCGTGATAGATGGAGGTTCAAGAGTTAACCTGATTTCAATAAAGCTATATGCAAAGTGGGGCCTTACAAAGATAAAATCTGCAAAGTGGGGCCTTCATATATGCTTCTCTTCCTTTTCTTGAAATGCTATCTTGTTTCATTGAATTTTTTGGATCTCAAAGTTCAAGAAAAGCTATACTAATTTTGTATGATGCTTATGATCTGGACATGTTTCTTGTCATTATTGACTTAGATATGTTTTCAATACTTTTTGAAAGCAAGATATTGTATTGTCAAAAGTATGCTCTTGGTTCTAGTAAGAACAAGATTGAGCTTCGTACTCACTTTTTTTAAAAACATGTTTTGAGGCAAACTGTAAACTCCTTTTGAGATTAAGTGAAGTATCCAAAGTGGACACTTACATTCTTGAGAGAGTAACTAGCCTAAAAAAGATCAAGATAGTCTTTGATATCAAGATTAGATCCATCATGGATATAGTTCATTGTATGTGGACTAGTCAACCTAGAAAGCATAATCTTGATAATCATCATTGTTTCATATCTTATGATCTTGATCTCCGTGATCCTTATGAGGCTTGGAAGCCTCAGATTTCTTTATTTATGGTGCATCCATCATGCAAGTGGAACTTTCAAAGCAAAGATCATCATCAAGCATGGAGGAAGCCCATGATCATAGTGGCATATTGGTGGAGCACTCTTCAAAGGCATTGGCAAGAGATCTCTACCAAAGAGGTCTTATCATGGATATGGTGAGGGTGCTGCTATGATGGATCCCTTGGTTGATATTCACTTCTTATGCATACCAAAGGATCCACTCAAAAAAATTTACAAACTTCTCAAGTGATCTAGTACCTTTCCAAGCTATTTTTTGAGGAGTGTGAGAAATTGGCAAAAATCTAGCTTGGTATTTTTTATGATAGAAGTTTGTACGTGAATCTCACATGTGTGGAGGATGTTCCCACGTGTGGAGACTTGTAAAGTAAATCAAAAATTTTGATAAAGGGGTCTCATAGAATTTCATAGTCAAGCATTTAGGTGTAGGATGTTGATAGGGTCAAATTTGAAATAGATGGCAAATTATCCATTTCCACTTGTAATGCCACTATTGAGCCAAAATAGAGTAGGAGGCCAAACTTGTGCCAATTAGAGTGTAGACAAGTGTAATGCTTTTGTTTGATGAAGTTTAAGAGGTCCAATAGGATTTAGAGGTGGAACCATGAGTGGTCCAATAGAATTTGAGGTTTGCTTGAAAATGGTCCAATAGAATTCAGAGGTGCATGGATCAATGGTCCAATAGGATTAAGAGGTGACAAAGTGTGGTCCAATCATAGTTAAGCATAGTGGTAGCTCGTGGATCTAATTTTGTGTACTCATTTGGATATAATTGATTTGGTAATTATGTGGATTTTGAGTGTTATTGGATTTCTAGCTTTCTCTCTCTACTTGAGAGCTCATGATGGTTTTTCTCTCTCTACCTGAGGAGAGCAGCTTGTTTTTACTTAGAATAATTTTTGAATACTTCCCACCCATGTGAGTGAGAGTTGTAAGTGATTGAATGCATGTAGTAGTGTGTTTTTGCCATAGGATCTAATATTGATCTTGAATCTCAATCTAGTCTTGATCTTGGTGCATCTACACACCTTAGGAGATCACAAGTACATGCTGTGGACAATCCACATGTGTAAAATCAACAAATACCTGCTCTAAGGCATCTATCTAATTCATTTTTAACTACCAAAGAATAATTTGGATTTAACATGTATTGTCTCTGCCTAACAGGTATTGTTCCTTGAATGAGATCTATTCTATGTTCTCCCCATTTAACTGGTATTCCTATTAAATCATCCATCGACCAAGCAAATACATATTGATATTTTTAAAGAAGTAGTATATAATCTCTACATTATTGGTCTAATTGGTGTTTATATTAATTCATAATTTTACCTTTATTAATTTCTATTTCTATAAAATCATTCTTATCAACCATTCTCTCAGTCAAGCTTGTTCTGGTTCCACCCAGAACTTCCCTTGACTCGGATGTTGTTGGTAGTTCTATTTCCTCTTCCTCATCAATCTCATAACATTCTATGAAATTGATCCAGGATTCAGTAAGTCCTCCTACCTCCTCACCCCATCTCATAAGGTGACCCCCTATTTGTTGGAAAGAGGGGGTGAAACGAAGAAAGATAGCTCAAAAAGGAAAGAAACACGAAAATAAGCGAACTCAAAACTCGAAAAAGAAATGAACTCAAACAATTTTATGCGCAGCAGAATAAGCTATCTCACTCTTTCCTCAAGCATGACTACGCCTATCAGACTTGAACAGAACATTAGCGATAGAAATCATGTTTGATCTGATTACGTAGCCAAACATTAAGCATCAAAACATCATAAAGATAATTTGTCGCAAACAACTAGACAAATTATTAGTCGCGAATAATTTGCGAAGAGCTAGACTGATAATGAGTCACGAATTAGTTGCAAAAAACAAGACTAATAATCAGTCGCGAACAACTAGACTGATAATAATTCGCGAAGAGCAGACAACCAGATTAAGTCATTAGAAAGCCAGACAAAACGTAGAAAAGCATTGCAATATTGACACAAATCTGAACGCAAAACAAACAGAGCTGTAATCGTATTAAGTATAACGAAATATACAGGTCAATAATGCAGGTGAGGACAAGACAATAGTGGACATAATCGTCTGCTTCACAAAGTTAATTACACAATTTGTAAAGGTGATGAATCTATTATTGACAATATATATGGAAAAAAAAATCAATGAGCGAAAGCATCTACAATGTCTATCTCTGATTATCAGTGATGTTTCATTCTATCTTTTCTTCTATTCTGATGCCGTTCTGATGCAGTTCTATTGTCGTTATTTGAATACGCAGATGGTATTCAATATATAGATAATTTTTGCAGGTGTGCAGATGAAGAAGGTACAAAGTGGTTGTGTTGTCTATGAGAGATCGTGGGTGGCTGATGTCGTTGTCAAATCTAATTGCACGGTGCATGGAATGGGCGTGAGGAGGCCGCGACGTAGGCCTTCGCTAAAATCAACATTGATGAAAATGCAAAAACCATGACACTCTGACAAATGCCTCAAAAATTGATTTATAGGGTATTTCGCTTTTCTATAAGGGCACCTTTGACATTTGTAGGGCAGTGTCGCATTTTTTGTCTGTCATCGCATTTCTTTCGTTTTTTTCGCTTGTGAAAATCCCTGAGTAAAAATACAGACAATCACGATTTTTGTCTATCTTATTTTACATGTAAAAATGCAGAATGACAATACAAGTAAAATACAGTAGCATGAATTGAGGCAGATTAGCATAGGATTTAGGAGAGTAAAGGAGATAAATCCAACACCCCCTCTTAATCTGGATCCGTGAATGTCTTAATCTTCAGATTAAGCAATGCACAAAACTTATTGTGTGCATTAACACTTAATGCCTTTGTAAATATATCTGCAACCATGTCCTGCATTCTACAGTATGTTAAGTTTATCTCCTTGTTGAAAATCTTGCCCCTAATGTAGTGATATCGGATTTCAATGTGCTTACTGCTAGAATGAAATCTAGGGTTGGCCGATAAGGCAATAGCACTCTGATTATCACAGAATATAATTGTTGGGCTGTACTGATACAAACTAATGTATGATAGTAAATTTCTCAACCAAAACGCTTCTTTAATAGATTGAGAAGCAGCAATGTATTCTGCTTCTATAGAAGAAAGAGCGATAGAGATTTGCTTACAATTGTTCTATGAGATAGGACCGCTGTTGAAAAAGAATGTAAATCCAGATGTGGACTTACGATTGTCTACATCTCCTCCCCAGCTTGCATCAGAATATCCACTGAGCTGATGAAGGGAAAGTAGTATGCATGCGAATACAATTGTTGTAGCCACAAGTGTTTTCATGATGTAAAGCCTTATGCGTCGTCTGAAATGCGGGGTTATGCTAGTCTTTTCAGACCCAATTCACCTATATAACTTCAAAGTTCAAAGTCGCAGCACCATATATTTAGAATCGTGAACAATAGAAGAGAGAGAGAGAGAGAGAGAGAGAGAGAGAGAGAGAGAGAGAGAGAGAGAGAGAGAGAGAGAGAGAGAGAGAGAGAGAGAGAGAGAGAGATGTTTTGAATGAGCTACGAACTTTATACTGAAAGGGCAAAGCAATTGTTTGCGTGTGAAAGCTTCTTCAATTTAGGGTTAGGCCTCCTATTGTAAAGCTGACTCACGTGCACCCAGTGTGCCCTATAAGACTCTAAGGGATGACGCTCCCTAAGGTCCCAGAGCAAGTTAGAACGTCAAGGACTGAGCCTCCGACCTATGGTGAGCCAGTCAAGTAGTCACAAGTCATGAGCTAGCTCTGGAGCTCGAGTCATGGCCTAGTCAGGAAGCAAGTTGATTCTGCCGCCGCGACGGCTCCAGGGACCCATGTTTGGGAGCGAGACTGATTCTGCCAGGCTTAATCAGCAAAATAAGAACTAAGTTCTAAAAAGCAAGCTTTACCATAAAGCACTATGTTTCAGAACAGAGGGGGTGCACCGAATCATAGCAGAACTATAGGGGGAGTCCGGCAGACAGAAACTTGGGCAACTCAACCAGCGCCAGAAATCCAGTCGCTAGGTCTCAGCTCCCTCTACCAGCACGAGTCAGGCACAATGCCCAGCACGTGTTGGTGGCTCCGAGACCGGTCAGTCTATGTATGAATGTAACCTAAATCTAATAAAGTTGATCCTTGGGGATGATTACCATTTTGGTTTTGCCTCCAGGACTGGTCCAAGTGGAAGGACCCTTACTACAACCTTTTTGCATCGCTGGTGCCTAAGGGTCCTCGTCATCGACGTGTGGCTTGCCGCTATGCCAATTGGTCACTTTGGCGACCACTATGCCTCGGGTTTCATGTGTGGCTTGTCTTTGCTTTTGGTTACCTTTTGGGAACGGATTCTGAGTTGGCTTTCGGGTTGGTTGGGATTCCAGTTTTCTTAAGTCTGAATGGTTAAGCTTGTTACGTTTTTGAGTTGGCTTTTACGTAAGTGCATGATGGATGAATGTTAGACTTAAGCGCATGTTGGGAAAACCGCTCAAGTCCCAACGCCCCTTTGAGACGCCGGCGCAACATGTGGTATCAGAGCCGACTAGCCGGTCAGCTACGTAAGTCTCACAGGGATGGCCACGTTTTGGGATTTGTCAGGACAACCGTTGCGCAAGGTGCTGCCCACAGTGTAAGCATGGGTGCGTCCATAGTCGGGGTGGTCGACAGAACGGGGGACTTGATGAGGCAAGGTGCTGCCCTTGAGGTGTAAGCACGGTTAGTTCCCACGATTCGGGCATGGCGCCGTCTGCACGTAGGACAGATGAGGCAATGTGCTACCATTAGGTTGGTGAAAGCACGGTCTATGCCTTGTGGGGTGCGGGGTGACATATTCAAACTGTACGGGTTAACCATTGATACAAAGATGTTGTTCGAATTCGGGTGTAAAGCACGGGTGGTTAGTTGCCGGTGCGGGATAGCTGCCGATCATTTAGCTATAAGGGCTATCGACCAAAAAGCGGTGGGGCGTGACTGAGGCAATGTGCTGCTTAATGGTGAAAGCACGGATGGTTGGATGGATGTTTTCCCGTGGGCTAATTATGTGATAGATTTGAGCGGGCGCGGCTAGGCAAAGGTCCTACGTCCGGTCTCAAGGGGAATGTGGCTTGAGAGGGATCCCATGTGTTTGCTTTGGTTGGTATGTTCGTTTGTGGTGTGCTTTTTTGGACCTGAATAACCCCTAGTTTCTTAACTTCTTTCAGGTGATCTGATCTAGTTGGGAGTTGAAGGACGAGTTTACATTTGTGGGTGGACGACATACAAGTATGGAAAGGAGCTTCCATGGGGCAACCCCCAAGATTGGTTCAAGATTATTATTCCTATCCGGAAAGATCGCGGGGAGGAAGTCAGATTTCATGATCGACTCCGGAGCTTCACATAACTATATTTCAAGGAGCGTAGTGGAACATTTCAGCTTGCCGACCAGAAATGTAAGATCAACGCTCAAGGTAGAAACAGCAAAGGGTGCACTGGACACATACAAAGCAACATTGAAAATCCCGGTGCAAATTGGGAGATGGAAGGCTAAAGTTAGCTTTTTGATTTTAGAGATGGATGCCTTCGATGTAATTTTGGGCCTTCCCTGGCTAAATGAACATTGTATTGTAGTTTTGGGTAGGAGCTCAAACTTAGTTCTCTTGGATTACAAGGGACAGATCTGTATGACAAAAGCTCTGCCTGAGGGAACGATAAGGGCACCGATATTGAACAAAATTTGTTTGTTGCATCTGTGATTAAAAGCATGGCGAAAGGTTAAAGGTTAAAGTGCTTTTTTTGTATCTGCAGAGAGGTTCCAGAAGGGAAAAATGCACAACAGAAAAACTTGCCAAAGGAGGTTGCAGATTTGCTAGAGGAATTTAGCGATGTGTTTCCGGAAGAACTCCCAGCTAAGTTACCTCCTCGAAGACCAGTGGACCATAAGATTGAGTTGGTACCAGGAACATAACCAACTTCACAAGCATCCTATAGGATTTCCCAAGAAGAGTTGGTGGAACTGAAACAACAACTTGGTGAATTGATAGACAAAGGATTCATTAGACCCACTGCTTTGTCTTTTGGAGCCCCAGTGTTATTCATGGAAAAGACGGACAAGACACTACGGATGTGTGTGGATTACTGCATGCTCAACAAAGGTACCATCAAGAACAAGTATCCCATGCCTAGAATTGATGACCTGTTCGACCAGCTGAAACATGCCAGATATTTTAGCCGAATAGATCTCAAATCTGGATATCACCAAATTCGAATAGCTTAAGGCGATGAGCACAAAACGGCTTTTCAAACACGGTATGGGAGCCACGAATTCAGGGTGATGTCGTTCGGTCTAACAAATGCACCAGCCACTTTTTGCACGTTGATGAACAACATTTTTCAAGACTGCTTAGATAAATTTGTCATTGTGTACATCGACGACATCTTGGTGTTTAGTTGTAGCCTCAAAGATCACATTAAACATTTAAGGACGGTCCTCCACCAACTGAGGAAGAACAGCTTGTTCGCGAAAAGAGAAAAAGTTGAATTTGTGGTAGAGGAAGTTGACTTCCTTGGACATGTTATAGGCTACATACGAATTCGGATGGATCCTAAGAAGATCAAGACTATCTTGGATTGGCTAGCTCCTAAAACTGTTCACGGCATCAAATCCTTTGTGGGCTTATGTAACTTTTACAAGAGATTCATTGAGGCATTTAGCAAAATTGTGGCACCACTGTTGGAGCATACCAAGACTCATCTGAAGATGACATGGACACCGGAATGTGAAGCAGCGTTCCAAGAACTAGAACGACGGATCACTCAAGAACCCATCCTTGCCTTACCGGACTTTAGCAAACCTTTCAAAATACATACAGACGCGTCAAACTTTGCTAT
The DNA here is from genome assembly GCA_029204225.1 of Diphasiastrum complanatum. Taxonomy (NCBI): domain Eukaryota; kingdom Viridiplantae; phylum Streptophyta; class Lycopodiopsida; order Lycopodiales; family Lycopodiaceae; genus Diphasiastrum; species Diphasiastrum complanatum. Next base: position 47,776,877 of record CM055098.1, on the reverse strand, counting down.
TGGGGTCGTGCAGATGCAAGATGGAAAACCTGTTGCATATTTTTCAAAGAAATTGAGTGACATAGAGCAACGATGGCCAACTCATGAAAAAGAAATGGTCGCAGTAGTTCAAGCAGTGGAGCATTGGAGACATTATGTGGCAGGAAAACCCTTTAAGACGTTCACTGATAATGTATCACTCAAGTACTTCTCATCCCAAGGTATGCTCACGCCAAAGCAAATGTGATGGCAAAACTTTCTCTCAAAATGCAATATAGATATTGTACACACGGCGAGAAAGAACAATGTGGTGGTGGACGCACTAAGTAGACAGGAACACTTGATGGCAATGGTGACAACTCAGGTGACTGGCCTACTCCAAGAGATCAGAGAGAATTATGGTGCAGATGCGTTAGCAAAGGACTTAATGATCGAATTCCAGCTGGGAAAGCCTCATAAACATTTCACTTCGAAAGATCAAATGGTTGTTTATAAACAACGCAGAATATATGTCCCAGACAACATCAACCTGAGGAAGAAAGTCTTGCGAGAACATCATGACGTACTAGCCACCGGACATCAAGGGGTGAATCGCATGCATGAACTTCTCAAAAGAGGCTTCTATTGGCCAGGTATGTGGGCAGATGTTGAATCCTATGTGCAAACATGCTCGACATGTCAACAACTGAAGGTGGAACCGCTAGCTCCAGTAGGACTACTCCAACCATTATCGGTACCAACATACCCATGGGATTCGGTGAGCATGGATTTTATTGTTCAACTACCACGGTGCCAAGGCTTTGACTCGATTTACGTGGTGGTTGACCGCTTTTCAAAGCAAGTTCACCTGGTACCAACTAAAAGTTCAATGACAACTGAAGAAGTGGCAAGGTTATTTTTCAAATGCGCCTTCAAATACCATGGCCTACCTAGAACGATTATTTCTGACCGAGACACCAAGTTCATCGAAAAGTTGGACTTGCCTATTTCACCTCGTGGGAACTGGACTGAATTTCAACACTGCATATCACCCTCAAACAGATGGGCAAACAGAATGAGTCAATCGACAGATTGAACAATATTTACGAAATTATGTCACTTGGGACCAATTCGATTGGGTCAACTACTTGGATATTCTCGAGTTTGCACATAACAACCAAGTGAATAGATCTACTAGACGGGCACCCTTCGAGATAAGCAATGGTCGGCTATCGATTGTTCCAAGCTCTTTTCTTACAGGTGTGCAAGAAACCCCAGTACCCGCTGTGGAGGAATTCATCAATGAGTGGCACACAAAGCTGACAAAGGTGAAGTCATTTTTAGAGCAGTCCCAAAGAAGTATGGCAGCTGACGTAAACCCACATCGACGAGAACTGGAATTTGAGGAAGGTGATCAAGTGTGGCTGAACACAAAGAACATTGCATTACCGAAAGGTTTCTCTCATAAGTTCGTTCGACCTTATGCGAGACCATATTATGTCACCAAGAAGATCAACCCAGTGGCTTACCGATTGGCACTGCCATCTAGCTTGGATATACACAATGTGTTTCATATCTCATTACTCAAACGGTACAAACCAGATGAGTGATTTGATCGGCAACACGAACTCCGTCACCCACCAATGACACTTGATGATACAAAGAGACAGCTTGTACCAGAACAAATATTGACACATAGAAAGCGAACTGACATGCAACATGAATATCTAGTGAAGTGGCTACGGGCTCCACTCATTGAGGCTTCTTGGGAGTACAAAGACAAACTTAAGGAGGGAGCCCCTGAAGTACTTGCAGATTATCTGCAGAAGAATCAACGCAATAGCCGTTTTCCCAGATCGGCACACAAAGCACTACCTGGCGGCATGCCTCCTGCATAAACGCTCATGGCCAATTCTGAAGTTCAAGGAACTTCCAGGTATCTTTCTTAAGTTTGTCAATAAATCACTTGTAGCTTTACACAGGTTTTACGTAAGTGAACTTTATCTGCACTTTTCATGTGCTACTACCAATGTATCTTTTTGATTCAAAGTTGTTAAGGCCAGTGAATTGAGCCCGTGCCATACGTCCTAGGTCTAGTTTGGCCCTGATGAGTACATCAACTTTTTCAAACGAGGGGAGGATATTGTAAAGTTGACTCAGGTGCACCCAGTGTGCCCTGTAAGACTCTAAGGTGTGATGCTCCCTAAGGTCCCAGAGCAAGTTAGAACGTCAAGGACTGAGCCTCCGACCTGTGGCGAGCCAGTCAAGTAGTCACAAGTCATGAGCTAGCTCTGGAGCTCGAGTCATGGCCTAGTCAGGAAGCAAATTGATTCTGCCGTCGCGACGGCTCCAGGGACCCATGTTTGGGAGCCAGACTGATTCTGCCAGGCTTGCCAAGCTTAATCAGCAAAATAAAAACTAAGTCCTAAAAAGCGTGTTTCACCAGAAAGCACTATGTTTCAAAACAGAGGGGGTGCGTCGAATCACAGCAGAACTATAGGGGGAGTCTGGCAGACAGAAACTTGGACAGCTCAACTAGTGCCAGGAATCCAGTCGCCAAGTCTCAGCTCCCTCTACCAGCACGAGTCAGGCACAATGCCCACCCCGAGACCGGTCAGTCTGTGTATGAATGTAACCTCTTCCAAATCTAATAAAGTTGATCCTTGGGGATGATTACTATTTCGGTTTCGCCTCTAGGACTGGTCCAAGTGGAAGGACCCTTACTACAACCTTTTTGCATCGTCAGTGCCTAAGGGTTCTTGTCATCGATGTGTGGCTTGTCGCTATGCCAATTGGTCAGTTTGGCGACCACTATGTCTCGGGTTTCATGTGTGGCTTGTCTTTACCTTTGGTTACCTTTTGGAGACGGATTCTGAGTTGGCTTTCGGGTTGGTTGGGAGTCCAGTTTTCTTAAGTCTGAATGGTTAAGCTTGTTACATTTCTGAGTTGGCTTTTACGTAAGTGCATGATGGATGAATGTTAGACTTAAGCGCATGTTGGGGAAACCGCTCAAGTCCCAGCGCCCCTTTGAGGCGCCGGCACAACACCTCCCCACGTTAAGGATAGAATTGTGCGGCATATTCAAAAAGCCAGCACATTATAAATAATTCACACATACTTAAAAAGCCAGCACATTATAAATATTTTGTGCAATGTTTTTATAATTCAATCTCATTTTAAATGGATTCAATACATATAGCCTAATATCTCTCTCTCTCTCTCTCTCTCTCTCTCTCTCTCTCTCTCTCTCTCTCTCTCTCTCTCTCTCTCTCTCTCTCTCTCTCTCTCTCTCTCTCTCTCTCTCTCTCTCTCTCTCTCTCTCTCTCTCTCTCTCTCTCTCTCTCTCTCTCTCTCCTCTCACACACACACACACACACACACACCCTCTCTTTCACTTGAAACTTACACACACACACATGATCTATACAAGATTCAATTAAAAGTAGAGTAGTACAAGCAATGCTTGATGAATAGTCTCTCTCTCTCTCTCTCTCTCTCTCTCTCTCTCTCTCTCTCTCTCTCTCTCTCTCTCTCTCTCTCTCTCTCTCTCTCTCTCTCTCTCTCTCTCTCTCTAAAACCTCACATTATCGATATTTTCTTTATGAAAACCCTAAAAATTAGAACTCTAACCCTAAATCAATAAAAAGAATGCTTCACGCAGCACGCTGACCCCAGCACACTAATCTCTCTCTCTCTCGCATGGCAAATATAAGTTCTTTGTCCAGTTTATGCATGTTTTCTCTCTCTAGAAGTTTCTAGAGCCAAAGACGTTTAACAGCACGCATGGCCCAATAAGAATGCAAAAATCAGTTTTTATCCCTCACATCCAATACTCTCTCTCTCTCTCTCTCTTGCACAATCATTAGAATGCAACATGCATAAGACCCATGAGTCGTGACAAAAATCTCTTTCTATCCATTGTGAGAGCTCAACTACATCTTTGAGTCAACTGTTCAAATGGTTGATTTTGATTTACACTAGATGTTAGCTGGTTTTTTTATGATAACTCGGGCTCAAATTGAGGGAAAAATTCCAAGTTGCCTAACTGTTTATGTAAAAATGTATTGCGAGTTAAAATTATGATACAATCGAGTGCAATATATAGATCACATCAAACATTCATCGTAGCCAGACCTCTCAAGCTCTCATAGATGGCACATCAAAAGTTAATTGTATTAGAAAAACAACTATACATTTAGTGTTTTCACAATCTGCATGAAATGATAGGTGTCCTTAAATTGGCCTACCAACTACCAAACTAAGGTCCCAAATTTGACCGACAAACTCGAGACAGGCCCCCGAGTATAGCAAGTACTGTAAATAGCACTGTACAGGCTAAATTTTCATACGTGTGGCTACTCGGCTAATCCAAGTAGTCAGCTACGGGACGAGTGCCTAAATGATATGTCGATGATTAACTGGTGCTGATTTGATTCTTGAAACATGGTCAACAAGATAATGTTGTTTACCTTTTCGAGCCATAACTATAAAATCAATTTCGTTCAATAGTAGTAGTCATCTTGCAATATGTCCCGCGTTGCACTTCTTGTTCACCAAATAAATTAACAGCTGGTGATTAGTATAAAATGCAAAATGAGTCGCCACTAGATAATGTTGAAATTTCTTACTAGAAATAACCGTGGCCAACCCTTCTCGTTTGTTGTCGAGTAACTTTTCTCAGGATCTGTAAGTTGTCAGCTTGCAAATATGATAGGATAGTCCTTCTTGTATTCACCTGGCTGCGTCAAAATTGATCCAAAAGCATATTTTGATGCATTAGTATGAACATGAAACTCTGTTGTCCGATTTGGAGCTCGTAAAATTGGTGCAGAAGCTAAAGATTTCTTTAATTTTTCAAATGCTTCCAACATCTCAGTTGTCCAAATAGGTACTATGGTCAACTTGTATATAGGTCATGCTAAATCTGCAAAAAATAGAATCAATATCCGATAGTAATTTGCATGGCCCATAAAAATGTATACTCCTCGAATTGTTCCGAACGGCAGTAGCTCCACAATGACTTTGATTTTGGAATAATCTGTAGCAATGCCATGTCTTGATTTCACATGTCCAAGAACAACTCCATGAGTTACCCAAATTTGACACTTTTGTGGATTTTAGGAGATTTGGTACTTGCAACAACATTCACATACTTTTTCCACATGATCTAGGTGGTCTGTATCGGCACTATGAACTCCAAGGTCGCCCGGTCAAGTATTCCAAATCATGCTCCCGGCATTCTTGAAAATGTGCATCAGGTCCAAAAGATGGTTTATCAACAATTCTCCCCAATATGGAAGTTCATGACATATTGATAACCTCTTCATGCCAGGAGGGAGTCGCCCTAGATCTTGATTGGATCTCCAAATTTGAAGCCAATCACTTGCCTACAATATTAACAAACATTTAATGCAGGTTATCGTTAGAAGAAATCTAAAGAGAGTAACTATTAAATAAATAAATGACATGTACATTAATTGACCCAAATATGATTGAACCTTCATGGAGTGGGGACGTTGACCAACACGCCCATTATGCATATGGTGACCGGGTGCAAGGTATCGAGCGTGGCCCTCATAAACCATTTTTCGTAGGTGGTGTGAGTGGCGACGTGCTTGCAAATACTTGCCACAAACGGGACATGCATTGTAGCGACTAGTTTGGAGCCCTACATTGAAACAAAACAACCAACTTAATTGTGAGTCTAATGTTCAAATTGAAAGAAAATTTGTGAATACACATTAGATTTAATATCATGAATCGAACCAATAGCAAGGATTTCACATTCTTCTCGCCATTTGCATCGATTCGCCTTGAAAACTGACACTGGATCAAACACAAAATTAGAGAGCAATACATGCATGTCATAAACAATTTGAATACACTGGGACAAACACAAGACACGCTTAGTAATTTTGAGTCTAGTGCAAGTCTTTTGAATTTCTTTCACAAGATAAATTGAACAAATTTTTTTGACAAACAATATTCTTCGACCTAGCTTAGTTGTATGGCACTTACTTGGATAGTGCAAGGGCATTCTTGATGAACATCATTCGTTGAGGTGATTGGTTTAGGTGGCCTTCGCTGTTGACCTCTAGAGCAAGATCGATATCTCTAGTAGCAATAAATCCAAGGGTCGTACCCAAGGCAATTATATCCAGAACTAGTACTCCCCAACTTACAATTTATAAGACAAGGCAAAATTGCCTTGCATTGAAAAAGTATGTCATGATATGACAACAGAAAAACAGTGTTAAGCTCATATTGGTAGAACTCTGTCATTAATATGATGACGATCTATGGCAGTTCCAGGCATCTCGATGTAGAAATTCAAGATAGGTCTGATTAGACCCCTACTCGTTGTTTGTGACAATGGCCAACTATAATCTTGTGATATCTGATCCATGCTTATGCTTATGTGCATCACTATGTGGCTAGCCTCGCTCTTCAATACTCCTAAACTAATGAAACTAAGATCTGCATAATCTACTTCTGAATCTAATTTTGTACAATCAAAAGAGTACATCGTTGAGGGGTTCTAGGTGTTGGTGATCATTTCTTGTTTCTACTTTTCTTTTGGATCTTTGTACATGGGCTTTATTACAATCAGAATGCCTTCACATCCAAACTTTTTAAAGATTCCTTCTACGCTAAGGTCAGTTGTTATCATCTCACCATATGTCTTGGCAAAGTATGTCATGATATCTCACAACAAGAAAATAGTGTTAAGCTCATATTGTTAGAACTCTGTCATAAATATGGTGATCTATGGCAGTTCCAACATCTCAATGTATAAATTCATGATAGGTCTGATTAAATCCCTACTAATTGTTTGTGACAAAGGTGTGATATCTAATCCATGCCTACGTGCATCATTACATGGCTAGCCTCACTCTTCAGTACTCCTAAACCAATGAAAACTAAGATCCGCATAATTTGCTTCTAAATCCAGTTTTGTACAATCAAAACAATACGTCATTGAGAAGTTCAAGGTGTTTTTGATCAATTCTTGTTTCTTCTTTTCTCTTTTGGATATTTGTATGTAGGTCTTTATTGCAATCAAAATGCCTTCACATCCAAACTTCTTAAAGATTCCTTCTACATTAAGATTCCTTTTTCACAAGGGTAAAACAATGTCATATTGTCAAGGTGATTGGTTTAGGGGTAAAAGGCTAGTGTTACAAGGTCCAACAGTTATTTTCATGGTACTATCATGTGTACTATCAAAGTTAGGAATTAGCCATCTATCAATAGGTCACAAAATGTAACACTTGTACAAAAAATTGTGCCGAAGATAATCGACCATCTACAAGGAAGAATTTTTCCATTTTCAGAGATTCTACGTGATTTTTTCTTGAATTATTGAAACAATATAAAAGCATCCTATATGTATTCAAAGGCTAGTAGTTTAAAATCCTGCATATATATTTATTATACAACAAATTTCTCACAAAAATAAAATTTCATTGGATGTTGAAAAGTAAGCATCATGCACTATATCTCTAAAGCTGGTTTGATTTGAGAAAAGTTGCTCGTTCCATTCCTATACTATGCCAGTTTTAGGGTGCACTGGAAATAAGGACATATGTAAATGGACCTCGGAATAACCCTAGGAAAATCACTATTTTAAAAATTCACTACTTTTGAAAAAGAAAAATTTCAAAATTTTTGCAAGCCTTTTTTCTTGAAGTATTGAATAGTGTGCATGTATCCTGTATGAAAAAATAAATTCATCACATCGATTCTTGAGAAGTCAGCATCCTGCATTATATCTCTGAAGCCGGTTTCACTGAGAAGTTGTCGGTTCCATTCCTATACTACGATGGTTTTCCCGAGCACTAGAAATAGGGACCTAGGTAGATGGACCTCAGAATAACCATACAAAAATTGGAATTCAGCAAACTCACTATTTTCGAGAAAGGCAAATTTCAAAAAAAATTTGCAAGCCTCGAAATAGTTTATTTAATAAGTGGGTTATATCAAGGCTAGAGCAGATTCAAAAGATTTGTCCATTGCCGCGACTTTTGAGAAGAGAAGATGGGAGTGGGTAATGTATTGATGCTCATACCTGCTATTGTTTGTCTTTTTGGGTGTGTGGTTGACGTTTCTCACCCTCTTATTGCCTCTCTTGCTCTTGCTTTAGCTATCTCCATTTGCTCTTCCTCTTGCTCCTTGTTTCCTTATTGCTCTTGTTCCGTCTTTCCTCATTTCTCCTCTTGCTCTGTTTCTTTTGGTATCCACCTTGCAAAGTGAAATGATAAGCTCATTAAGAACATTACATCTCTATTTGTGCTTGTGATAGGATATTAGCTAATGCCATTGTTTTGTGATGTAGGTGACAAAAGAGAAGATGGAGGATGAAGCTAATGGATCCAAGGTAATCTCTCTCTCCCTCTCTTTTCCTCACTCTCTATCTCACACACACATTCTTGTCTTTAGTGTATTGATTTCACGTTTATTTTGCAGGTTTTGAGAAGTGAATAGGAGGTGGTGGATCCACATAAAACAGTGAGCAAAATGGGACTCGGAATGGCCGTTGGAATAGGTCGATCTATTAGGTGTAGTATATCAACGTCTTCTCTGAAGGATGTCTACATTTTTTTTTTGCACCTCCATTTTTCAATTTTGTTGCATTTTTATTGTAGATCCAGATTTTTTTGCTGTTAATTTGGATCATGGCAGTCGGAATTGCTATCGAAATAGGCCAATCTATTGAGTTACCTATTCTGAGAGGTATTTTGACCACTGTGTGTAAATATCATGTCTAACCTTCTGATTGTTTTGTCTGATAGTCTGCTCTTTTGCTTCTGCTACCACCGCGCATCTAGCTCTAAATTTAATCTTGTTATTGTATTCGCCTATCGTTGCCAATAGTGCAAGCACCGAAGGAACTTTACCAATTTCCCAGCATGGTATCAAGGCCATGGATTGCTATTCTCTGATTATTTAGAGCTTTAATATTAAAAACCATCTGATTTCTCAAGCGATTTTATGTTAGATCTATTTCTATAGCTTGATAAGCTTCCCACAAAACCTGATCCTACTAGCTGATAGGATAACTATTTTCTTGTTATGTAAATTTGCATTAGATTTTCATTCTTAAGTCACTGATAGTTACTACTATCATCCAGACTAATCTTCCACATGGATTCCCAAGGGAAATCCAGTCCTATCATGGACAACAAGCTTGATGGAGCCAATTACCATCTATGGAAATTTAAGATGAGTACTGTGCTAATGGCTAAGGAGTTGTATGATGTTGTTACAGGTACAGAGGCAAGACACGAGGCTGACGACGCTGCAATCTCCCGATGGAAGCTGAAGGATGGAAAAGCTTTTGCGCTAATATCTCGGACATGCAAATCGGCCATGTATTCGAAGCTCAGACATCCGAGGAAGTTTGGGACATCTTGAGCACATTATATGAAGTGCGAGATATAGCTTCCAAGCTACATCTCAGTAAGAGATTTTACTCCCTCAAGATGGCAAATGGTGATTCCCTTTAGAATTACATCAACCGGTTCAAGAACCTGCTGAAGCAAATGGCCATTGTCGGATCTGTCATTGACAATCAAGACGCAGTAATGACACTACTATCAATCTTGCCAAACTCATATGACAGTTGGGTGATGATCATCATGAAACACTCTAAACTGACTCTTTCAAGAGTTATTACAATGCTATTGCAAGAAGACTCTCGAAGGAATGAAGCCTCCAGTTCCTCAACCGTTGACTCTCACATCTTATACACCAACAAAGGCTGGATTAAACAGAAGAAGAAAGACCTGAGATCATTTAAGAAAGATCAGATACCGATACATCATAACAAACAATCGAATCAGCCGACAAAGAGGAAGTTGTTCTACAGAAACCCTAAACCCTAAACCACGAGATCCAAGACCATCAGATACTACAGGCAAAGAATAACAGCAAAGAACAGTCGAATCAAGTGGCAAATACAACTACAGAAGCTCCACAGCCTATTGAAGAATCGGATCATGATGTCGTCATGACAAGCCATCAAGAAGCATCCAACGACAACTCTTGGTTTCTTGATTCCGGTGCCACACATCATATGACCAACCATATCGACTATTTCGAATCATATATGCCAGTTTCATTGCATTTGATTTTGAACTGATATTGGAAGCTAATATCATTGATAGTAGCAACACAATGATTTGTTTCATTGGAAGCCTTAATGTATTCATGAAAATCAAATGTGTGCCTAATTAATGACACATTTGGCTATGGCAAGTATGATTCTTCAACAATGCTTTGAAGCACTGGTAAAGAAAATGCCTTCTTGCATCTTAGTCTTTTGGAAAAACAACTAAACATCTGATCAATTTGATCATTGGTGTGACCCACCAACACAAATCCTACATCGATAAGTAAGCCAGTACAGTTTGTTTTTTATTTTTCCTAGTAGTGTTATCAAGTTGCAAATACAATATTTCTAGAAGATTATCACCAAATTCTCAAATTATCTTTTGTACAATGGTTATGGTCAAATTTGGATCGTTTCAAACATTGGGATAATTGAAAAATACTTTCGAATCCAATAAAAACATTGAAACATCAGAGCATAACCATTACTAACGAGCTAAAGAGCATAACAAAGGAACGAGATCAGTGTTTACATAAAGCTAAAAAATTTGAGATAGAACTATCAGCTCAAAGAACATGCTTCGAGGAGCTATTTGTTTCAAAATGTAGAGCCAATGCGGGGTATGTGGAGAAGATAGACCTACTTAAATCAGAGAATGCAACATTGTTGTCTGAAATGCATATTTTAAGAAACAATGGAAATATACACTCACAGAATACGATGGAAGAGGACAAGATAATAAAATCGTCTTTGAGATCCTCTTATGGTATGATAGGTCTACAGTTAGTGGATTCGGTTGGGTTTAAGTATTTTGACTCTTACATCTTACATTGCCCAACAGTCAAATTTCTCCTCATTGACCGAGAGTATGATTATAAAGAGTCTACTATGGCAAATTCAAAATCTTCATTCAAATGGCCAGTTATTCTTGGGGATTTTTTCACTTTCTCTGACACTTGCGCACATTTAGCGACATTTGCTACTATGTCAAAAGGGAACAGTAACAGTAATGTGAGACTAGCAGGGTGGTATGCTTACTTTTTGCAGACATGGTTATTGAGGCAGTGGGGCCGGAATAATCACCCTCGAAATTTAAAGCTAAAGTAGAGATGGTGTAATCCGAATATCCCTTTGGAACCTGGTTTTGATATATTTCTATATATGAAGGTTCGTGATGCCTATTCCAAAGAGAGGAAAGTTTTAAACGACATGTTTTTACATAAATTCCTTGAGGGAGTAAACCCAATTTTTATAGATCAAAATCAGGAGAAGATAAACGATAAAATGGCAGATCATTATCCTCGTCTAGAAATATGTCGTGTAGCTTATCAAGGGTAATTGTTGCATATTATGACTTGGATAAATAAACAAGGTTCAACCTGCAATGATTTTTAAAGTTATATTATTGTTAATCTGGTATCTATAAGTTGACGGTTAGAATTTTTCCACCTTACTGCCTTTGATTTCCACTATGAGATAAGGTGTATTAGTTGTTTTTAATTATTCTTATGTTTTCTAAGAAAAAAATTGAAAAAAAAACAAAATATACTTTGCAGTTTATAAAGATTGAATGCTTAATGCATATAAAGGTGATGTTTATTTTGAATTATAGAATTTGTAAGATTACAGCTTTATATATATATCTATATATATATATATATATATATATATATATATATATATATATATATATATATATATATATATATATATATATATATATATATATATATATATATATATATATATATATATATATATATATATGTATATATATATATATATAAAATAAACAAATAAAAATTTGTGAACACATACACTTTGCACATGCATCATTAAAACATGGTATGTTTGCATCCATTTAATAATGTTATGAAGATTGCATTTCATTTCCCTATGCACACTGTATTTATTTGATGATTGGGGTGCAATGTCAATTACTTTTCCTAGATGGGCATGTTTGGTTGAATCAGAAGCATCTGGGGAGTCTGAGAGGTAAAATGAAGTTTTTGGATGGAATAAAACATTACCAGTGGGGTGGTGAATGGAAAAAAATAATAGTTGAATCATCATGAAAATGTTCTGACCTTTTGAGAGGATTTGTGAGAATCTTTATGAGTGAAAAAATGGGTGGAGAGAATGATGAGTGTTTGCCATATATCTCCTACTAGTTTGGAAATAGATTTAGAAATTGGATCTAGATTTTTCTCTGTGAGGGACTGGATATACTTGATTTTTAAGTTTCGATCTTTTAATCCAATCTATAGATGAGGAATGTGTGGATAGACATATATTTGAGAGATTCAACACCTTATGAGACGAAAAGAGTTTGTAAGGAGAGAATAGGAATTTATTGAAAATGAAAATCTCAAGATGAAGGATATTAACAAAGATAACTCTAATAGATAGGTTGCATACACACTTATTTGGAGGACATTAAGCACAAAACTTGAGATTGCATCCATAATTGAGTGCAAAATGAAATGAAGATTGCATTTCCATTTTCCTATTTGCATGGGACTAGAGACATTGGGCATTACCCTATACTGATGGGAATGGGAGCATTTCTTTCTTTAGACACATGGATGGATATATTGGCAGGTTACAATTTGAAAATTTTTGTTGCTGATGAGTTCTAAGGCTTAATCGATGGCTTTAGATTTGGTTGCTATTTTGAAGAGTGGTTAGCATCACACTATAATGTGTGCTGAGCCCATTGTTTATCATGCATATATTATTCTGGATCCGTTCGTGTGGGGACCACACTCCCCGGTGGAATCGCCAATGTTAGTCGAATTTTTGATGACATAATTCGGGCTAAAAATGAGCCATTTGAAGTTTATTTGATTCCTATAAAGAGGTTTCATAATGGTTATTTGCTATTTTTAGTAAGTAAATTAACATGGCACTAGCAATATTGCTATTTTTAGACATGATGTCAGTTTTACTCTATAAAGTTTAGAGATGATATCTATGTACTCATTTTTTTGCTGTTAATAAAAAATGCCCAGATAATTTCAGGTACTGTCTTAAAGTTTAAGGGGGTGTCCTAAGGTTAAGGGTTTGAAGACAAAGACGTTCAGTTGCAGTTTCTAATGACAAGCAGTTCAATAAATGTTACGACATCTCGAATTTGAGCAATTGTCGATTACTCACTAAAGAGTATCCGAGGGTTGAATTTGGAATTATAGTTGATGATGTAAAACTTTAAGCGAGGGTGTGTGCAGATGGAAATGATATCAGATAGATAAGTGGAGAAAGCCACAAGTATTTATAAGGCCTATATGGTGATCAGGCTATGGTGAAGTTAAAAGCCAAATGGAGGCCAAAATGAACGTGGGAGCTTTATTTTTCATTTTGAAGAATTAGTGTTTTTCAAAAACTAAGAAATTATGAATTGAAAGGAGGTTATGAAAGGCACCTTCTCTCTCACGAGAATAAGAAAGACAAACGTGAGGAGTTTCTTGTTCATTTTGCAATTGTTAGAGGAGAGACTAGCAAGAATTCCTGTGTGCATGAGTCGTCAATTTGCTCAGCCTCTGAAGAACGTGAATCTTTTCCTGATGAATGCGTGATCTGTCTGAGTCATAATCACACTCAGAATTACCATGAAAAGAATTGCTTTGTGTTAGAAGGAATCCGTGAAAGATTGAACTGCGAAGTTTGAAGCCATGTTGCGTTGCCCACTGATTCGTGTGGTCACAAGCCTGTTGAACTAATTGCTAAAAGTTCAAAATCAGTAAACCTGTTGTAGCGCGCCAGAACCTATTGCAAATGCTTGATTGACAACTTATTGCAGAACTAAGAGTTTGTGCCTCTGTTAAAATCGGCATTTGGAAAACCTGTTGCCAATTGCGACCTGTAGGCGCGATGGGAATATTGCCTGAAATTATTGAATAATGTTGCTTGCTGATTGTGAAAAGAAATCCATTGAAGCCCGTTTGTAGATCATTTGCAGCCCATATTTGAGTACACTTGCTTGAGGAAGTGAAGTTTCTGGCAGAATCTGAAGCCAGAAGACCTGTTGAAGTACGTTGGTTAAATCTGAAAGTAGAAGGCAGGTGCCAATTGCTCCATCATCGTGGTTCTGATCCACGCGACCCAACCCATGCCTTCTTGAAGGCCAATTTCTGATTTTTGAAGAGTTGGGAGTGACGGGACCATAAAAAATGGGTACCCGTTCATTTCTGCAATTGTTTTTTGAAGTAGTGAAGTGAGGGACCGACATCACTGATAATTGAAGAGCCAGCCCTGTCTGACGGACTGATTGGACCCTGAACCTCTGGACACACTTTTGGACTGAGAGGCAGTGTTGTGATTTTGTTTGAGGTAAGTGGTTGTGAAATTTTGGGACTAAAATGAAAATAATGAATAGTTAATAATTTTATCGATTTCACCATAAATCTTTATTCTGGCTATATTTGGAACCGGTTTCTTGACTGTATGTAATTTACAGTTTGAAGTTTGATTTACTAAACGGTTGAACCAAAGTCATAACTTCTGAATTGCGAAAACTTAAGGAACTGATAGCTTTATCTATGAAAACAACATTTACGGTTTTCCTAAAGTTTTATAACTTACAAAAGGCCTTATAAATTTTTATATAAAGAAAAATTGCAACCGAACTTAAAATGGTTATAACTTGTTTGTTTTACATCGGAGTTGAACAATCTGAAAAGCAAAAGTAAGCAGAATCTGTGTAGAATCCATCTGTAGTGAGAAAACTAAACTTTGGCAGACTATTTGAAAGTTATTAAGTGATTAGTATTCTAATAAAGAACACGTCATAATTTGCAATATATGTAATAAGTCTATACTATATAAATATCAGTTTGTTGGAACACACAAACTGAATACTATATCCAAAATTGTTGGAACACACAATTTGGAATAATATGGTTATGATAAGAGAGAGGTATCACTGTTGGAACATATAATGTTGATGCCATACTGATACTTGTACTTGAGAGGTTTTAAAGAACGAAAATTGAGTAAATATACTATGAACTATTATGGAGATATTGGGAAACAAGGATGGGATGTCTGCTACTATAAATTGTTGGAACTTTCATCAAATCCCTGAACATGATCGTAGAAGTATACTCAATTTTCTATCAGAATTATACTATCAAGAATCAATTATCCATATATATATTAACATTGAGTACACACTAGACAAAGAGTGCTGGG
Source organism: Diphasiastrum complanatum (assembly GCA_029204225.1). Classification (NCBI taxonomy): domain Eukaryota; kingdom Viridiplantae; phylum Streptophyta; class Lycopodiopsida; order Lycopodiales; family Lycopodiaceae; genus Diphasiastrum; species Diphasiastrum complanatum. The sequence continues at coordinate 47,761,618 of CM055098.1, read as the reverse complement.
CTACTGTAGATAGTGAGATTAGTGAAACTATTACTGAATTGTTACCTGAAGGTAGCTATTCTATTTTAGCCCCGTTACATTTATGAAGAGTTTGGAACACTCTTTTATATAAAGTACGGTGTATCCTATAAAGATTCAAGATTGACAGATAGAGAATCATCGATACTCGCGTAAAGTGAGATCTGATACTTGATTTTGCTGATTTACCCCTTTGAACATTTCTAGTTAGTTCAATCCCTTGCTAGAAAATAGTTTAACAAATTTTCTCCAAGATATGATATATGACATATGCACTTGTAGATTTATGATATGTTTTATCACTTGCAAAATTTGAGTTAGAATAGCCAACCATAGAAAGATCTTCACTTTTATATAACAAACCATAATCATAAGTTGAAGATATGTACCTAAGTACCCTTTTGGCCGTTTTCCAATGATGAATAGTAGGATTTTGCATAGTTGGCTCAACTTATGAACACTAAAATTTACATTAGGCCTAGTTTTCGTGAGCCATATTAAGGAGCCTATAAGAATCCTTAAAAGAGTGATGTCCACGAAGGATCTTTCATCACCTTCATTAGGGTCTTTTACAATTTGCTCAATAGGAGTTTCAATACTTTTACAATCTAGCATATTGAACTTTTTTAACTTTGAAAGAGCATACTTGAATTGACATACAAAAGCTTTCTCATTATGGAAGTCAATCTCTAATCCTAATATGTAATGAAATTTTCCAAGATCTTGCATCTTGAATTCTTTTCCAAGTGCAATTTTGGTTTCCTCAACTAACTTGATACAACTTCCTGTCAGGATAATATCATGAACATAAATGAGAAGAATGACAATATCTCTATCATAAAACTTGACATACAAGGAGGGATCATAGTTACTAAGATTAAATCCTAGTGAATCAAGAAAAGTGTTAAGTCGAGAATACCACAACCTTGGAGTTTTAGTCCATATAAACTTTTGAAGAGCAAGCAAACTTTGGTCTTGTCTTGGATGAACCCATTAGGTTGATTCATATAAATCTCTTCTTCTAGATATCCATTTAAAAATGCATTAGGGACATCTAGTTGAAAAACTTGCCATTTGAAAAAACAAGCAGTAGAAATTATAATTCTAATTGATACCGTCTTTGCAACTGGAGCAAAAGTCTCCTCATAATGAAGTCCATAAACTTGAGCAAAACCCTTTGCACAATGTCTTGCCTTGTACATCTTGATTATATTTGACTCAAAAAACCCATTTGCAACCAATGGTATGCTTGTTGGATGGAAGATCCACAAGCTCCCATGTCTTGTTGGCAATCAATGCATCATATTCCTCCTTCATGGTTGTCATTCCTTTGAGTTGAGTGCATCATATACATCCTTTGGCTCCTCATGTGAAACAAAAAAAGCATAATTAGTGGAGTTGAGTTCCACTTGCTTGCCTTTATCTCCATATGCCTCTTAGGCTCAGACCTTTCTCTTTGTGATCTCCTTGGTGAAAAGATTCGAGGTGACTCCTCCTCAATTCTCGGCCCCATCTCTCCATGATAATCTTCTAGGGTGATGATAGGAGAATCCTTTTGTGAATCTTTGATCTCAGCCTCCTCAAAGATGTATTTTTTATTCTCATGGAAAATGACATCCCTACTCTCAATTGTAACTAAGGTAGAGGGAACATAAATTCTGTAAGCCTTCTTGTTGGATGAGGATCCAACCATGATCCCTTTGACTAAATTAGGATCATCTCTTTTCCCTTGTGTTGGATACTCAAAACAATGGACTAAGAATTAAGCAAAATTGAATCAAAACAAAAGGTGGTCACTCGGATTTTGGACCTCCCCCTGCCCTCTTTAAGAGCTTATAACTCTTGATAGACACATCAGATTGATTTGGGATCAATTGCAATGGAAAGTACCCTTCATAAGCTTTCCCTCAAGCTATAAGATCAACATCTTTGGACCAAATAGCATGGAATTAAAGAGGTATGAAAATATCTGATTTTCACACATGCAAAATTCTAGAATTCTATACAATGTCAGTTCTAATTTGGAAATTCAGTTTCTATCCTCTTTGATCCAAACACTTTTCAAGGAAAGGTAAAGAAAAATGATTAACTGCTTTTTTGCTTGAATTAGGCTCATAAATTCTTGAACAATCAGAGATAATAGCATGCAAAGCTTAATTTGGCTCATATACCATGACAAAATTTCCAGCAAGTTCACACATGTGGGGAATGAACCTCAAATGTGAATTATCTTATTAAGCTTTATGATTAGCACACAAACTGATTCTAGACTGAATATCAAGATCTAGTACAGAATTTAATGTCAATCACAATCTAGTATGCTAGGAATCAAATAATGATAGCTTTGATTAACAAGAGAGAAAAAGTACAAGAATTTAATGCATAAGCATAAGCCTCAACTCGAGTTAGAGAGAGAAAGAAAGAGCAATATTCAAGCAAATGATAGTGTAGATCCAAAATGGGATGGAAAAGTTTCAAAGCTTGGTTCTTCATCAAAGATTATGAGAATGTCTACACATATTTATGGAGTTTGAGGTAGCTCGAGGTAGAACCACATTCATCCACCTTCCATCCACATCTATGAGTGAAAATTATAGTATTAGTGGCATTTGTTTCTACCTACTTTTACCAAGTGTCATTTTTCCAACTAGAATTGTACAAATCATCATGCATGTGTCCATTTCTTACATAGAAAAAAGTTTGTGGCAAGCCTAAAGTCAAGACGCGCGTAGTCTAAGTTGAATTTTTTTTTTTTTGGGATGGGCGCGATGATTTGATATCTGATTCGCCATACCAGAGTATTTAATCAATGCGCGCCTATTTGATCTATTCCTCTGAAGCACTTGTCCTCTCACGTGGAATCCTTATCGACTCTTTCAAAATGCTCCGCCTCATGAAAATGTTCTAAATGAACAATTATCTCAAAAGAAAAAATTTCATCTTTATGGATGTAGCTGATGCAAATACTGATATAGGGGTTGAAGCTGAAGCATCTATGACTTCAGATTATCAGATTACTCTCCCTCATTCTATATTCCTCTCTGATTCTCTTCCATCTGCATCTCCTATTAATCAATTAACTCTACTCGATGTTCTCTTATATTTTATAAATAATGAAAGTTATATTTCATTTAATGATATAGAAGATGTTTTGAATTTAAAAAAGGATGAAATCCTCTCGATTTTTGCACAAAATTTATTAGAAGTTTCTGACATTGTTGATTACACATGTGATGACCTTGAAAGTGAGATAGATTTTGATAAAGATGACAATTGGAAATCTGGAAATGAGGCCTTGGAGGCCATGATTGAAAAATCTAAAGCCTATGAAAAAACTTTGCCTAAGAGGAGAAATTTTTGGAATTCCAAAAAAAATATCCCCCGAGGACTTGATATATCCCCTTTGGAAATGTAGAGGCCATTGGAGGACATTACATTAGCAGAGCAAACGTCGTTGAATATGATGATTATGATCTGGTACGTAGATATTATATTGGTATAAATATTGTTCAGTTTTCTTATTTTAAATATCGTGTTAAAGTATGAGTTTGCAATGTTATGTATCATTCTAAATTTATTTTCCTTACTCGTTTACATGATGCTATTGAAATAGATGCCTTTGGTATGAGACATGGAGGCGTCCGAGGTATATCAGTCGGGAGAAAAGATGTGTCTCTATCTCATTATTTGAAAAAATTTCAAAATAATGAGATTTGTATATATCATTAATCTTTTAATCCATATGCAACCATTGTCATTATGGCCATCAAATCATTATCATTTTATTTAGGAGGCCATAAGTATGTAAGAGGAACATATAAAATAACTTTTGTGAAAAGGGATTTGGCAATTAAAATATTGGTTTATACTTCCAATGAGACTACAAAAAGATCATCTGCAATGGCTCTTTATTCGAGTTAGCAATAGAAAAAATTTAGAATTTTTGGATCCATATGAAAGGAGATTATTCCTTATGATGACAATACCATCTGTCTGAATCTTGAAGAGGATGATGATGATAATTAAACAATTTTCTATAATAGATTTATGATATATTACAAGGATCTCTCTTTTGTTATGAATTTGAATGCCTTTCGAAAAATCATAACATTTGGCGAGTTTTTAGCTTGATATCTAAATTGTGGTCTTCTATAAAACACCTGAAAAAGTTGAACTAAAGATTTATTTCTTGAATTGTGTCCTCCATGATTTGTAGCCCTATGAAATGCTCCCCTTGCTTGCCAATGAGATTTTTCCATGCCTTGTGATGACCAGATACTTAAGCTCTCGTTTGCAAAATGAGTTGCATGATGAAGAAGGATGTGCTGCAAACAATAGTTTTGATTAGTTACATCAGTAGAAAAAAATATAAGCGTGAATGAGATAAGTACCAAATAATGATATAGATTAGCACCATGTAATGAGTAATGTTGATCATGTACAGATTTTACAAATGTGGTGCAATTTTTGCAAAGTCCTCATATCTTCTAATGATAGCATGCAATGTGCATATGTGAACATTTTTTAATGGAATTGGCAGAACACTTTACATATCTGGATCTTCAGTTTCTTGTGTTGGACCAGTGTTTGTTGATCGTCCCAAATTCATATTGTAACAGTCCTTCATGTAATAAAAACATGGATGTTTTGATGTTGCCCCATGAGAGACATTATAAATACATTTTAATGTTTTCAAATCCCCTACAAGGTGCCATTGAATTTGAAAACTTCGATGATATTCGACTATAAATTTCTCACCCTCCAAATGTCTCTTTATAATCTCGCCATAATTTGTTCTTGAAAATATCCATAAAGGTATTTTATGGTCCTCTTTTAAGACCTATAGAGAAGCAAGTAATGCATGACATGTCAATAAAAACTAGCAATGTGTGAAATGTTAACAACAATATTCTAAATGAAAATTGAAATGTATTACCTGGAATGCCGCCAACCACCATATGTGATTTTTCAGTTGAACACTAAACGTTCGATCATCTGTATCTGAAATTTTGTTCATCAATGTGACACTCACTCGTTCCAACTTTTGACCTTTGTTGATTTTAGATTCATCCAATTTTATTACAATAATGATCTTTCCATTTACTTGATGTTCGTCTAGTTTATAGAATCGAATAATGTATTTTATAACATTTTTAATATCAAGAAAAATATTATTGCAATCGTTGTAATTGAGCTCACCATATTCTGATTTGTATAATTCAGTTATATGAAGTGGTTGGCCAACTACTTTAAACATTCTGTCATTATAATAATTTCTTGCTAATCTTACCCGATATGGATGCGGAAGATAAGTTTTCTTCACCATCACTTGGGAAAAGCTTCTTTAACTATTCTAAAAAAAATAGAATAAGCACTTCTGCTAATTCCAAAAACATCACATGCACCTTGTATCACATTTGCATCCAAGTATGATTGAACCTTAATCAAAATAGTCTCTGCAATTTCATTTTTCATTTTTCAAACCGATCATTTTTCATCATTTTCTTTGATGACTTTCTTGGTAAAACATGACTTAAAGATGATCCAATGCATGAACAATTTGCTAAATAGTTCTTTGCCACCAAACATGATCTGCAACAAATATATGAAACTCAAATTATGTTTAATAAATAAATAATCCATGTTATCAAGTGCAAATCAAACTTAAATGACATACACGAATCAAATAAACAGTTTATATGAAAACATACTTGAATGCTCAAATTTTTTTTTTTCTAATTGTCGCTATGTGTAGATAAGTCATCAATATTCTTCATCGGTACTCTTTTTCTTTTCCTCTTCATCATCGTCTTTTTGATAACTTTATATCAACAATAGATTTTAAACTCTCGGATCACAACTTTTCCATGGATTCTAACATTTCTTGGTTTGATCCCCAAAGAGTAGTGACTATAGCATTCAACTCTGACATAACATTCTTGAGTGCATTGTTTTCAGCACTAGTGTGTTGCACATAATAAAGCAATTGCTTATTTGTACGTTGCAATTGTTGATTAGCAAACTGTAATTGCTGATTAAGACAAGAATATAATGCAACCTTTGACAATATCCAAGTAATCTGCTATTTCCTTCACATACAAATCTAAAAAGATGAGTTGCGGACTTAAAATCTGGACACAAATTGGTAGTTGGGTCATTAGGATAAATTGATCCATCCACCCACAAATCTATATTCATATGATTATTCATTCTCAATTCGCTAACTATTGCAGCAGCATTCTCTACAACTTTCAAATTTTTCTTAATAATTGGAGTGCATTCCAAAGGAAGAGCAACATGCAAATGGAACATTGCCATTGTTAAAAGCTACAATCCGTAAATGCTTCAAACTACAAGACCAGACAACTACAAGATGCGGCACAAGTAGTGAAAGAAGCCAACGAGCAAGCAACACGCGCACGTTGGGACGAAGAACTCACTTCCAACCAAATGGACCAAATGCAAGAGCGCATGGATCAGCCTCAAGCAAAAGTCAACTAGAAGGACACATAGCTAAGCCAGCTCCAACAACGCTTGAATGTCGAAACTAATTCCAACCAAGAATTGTGTGTTGCTATGATGAAAAAAATCAGTTAGATTGATTTCCAATTATTTGCTCCACTTCCTATCCCGGAGGGCATGGTAATTCCACATTCAACATACTAACAGCTAGGGCAAAAGCTAAAGGCAGTCCAAGCCAAGGCACAACAATTACAACAACATACCACGTCGCAAATGGCTGCCCTCAACAATCAGATCCAACGCCTGGAAGAATAGCCCAAACAATTACAAGCAGTACCACCTCCGGATCATGCTCAGCACCAGCAATGTCATATCCGGCCAAAACCACGAGAGGATCAGGGAGACGGCGGAGCAGGGTCAGGGAAATACTTTGACGGTTCTGCCGCCGCAACCATGGATAATCAAATGCAAGACCAACAACAAGGGCCAGATTCACAAGAAGGGGGAGCGCCTCAAAACCTCAATCAAGGAGGGACAATGTTTTTTGCAAATACGTTGGCATTCTTATGTTACCTAAGCCCGCCAACTTATTTGCGGGTCAACCCAGATTATTGTCCTCTCAAAAGACATGAACCTTTCACACCAGAGCTCACAGCCAACAAGATCTATTGGCCTATGCTTACAAAGTATGTACAAACAGAAGATCTGGCCCGCGATTTAATTTCAAATTGTAGCCAATTCTATAACCGGTACCATCGGTGCCCAGATAGGGATGTGCATTATTTTGCTGACAATTGCGGCCCTATCGCCTTCTTGGCACCCTTGGCAACTCATTGGAATCAATCCTTACCTCCCATTTTGTTGGATATCAATAATCCCTTGGTCACCGAGATGGATCACCTTAACATGGCTCGGCTTTATTACCGTGCTGCCATGACAAGCATCCTTCATGTCGACATGATGGAAATCTGGCAAACGCATGGCTTCCTCTAGAACATGCATTATTACTATGGCCCACGACCCTTTTTGAACAAGCTATGGTGGCAAATGTTGGAGCACGTTGGCAAAGAACTGCATGCCATCAGAGTCACACTCAATAAGGAGACCTACGACGTCACAGGCCAGCAAAGAGCAACTGCCATTGGCATGAGACCGCCAATCCAATAAAGAGGGAGATGATGTTATCCCTTATGTTAGCCCAACATAGGAATTTATTGTGGAATGTGTTTTGTATATCCACAAGTAAATTCAGGTTAGGAAAGCCTTATACTTAGACCTTTTACTATTTAAGTTTAATTTTTACAAACAATCATTTGTAATGGTTCAACTTAGAAAGTCTAAGTTTAATCTTGAATTCCTAAATTAAGTTAATTCCTAAGTTCAAATTTAGTTCAAATTTAGTTTAATTTTTAGTTAGTGTAACACTAAGCTTGTCCCATAAACATGTTAAAGCATAGACCCACCACTTTTGCCATATATGGAAGTGGATGAGTGCCTTCAACAACACTTGTACAAGCTTTTAAATCAATAGAAACACTTTTTGTGTCATCTTGCATTACTTACTTGTATTCACCATTGGTGATAGAATACCTTGTGGTAGGTGCTCGAGCCTCACTAGGCTTTCCCATTGGTTTATGTTTTATGGTGAATGTGCTTATGGGATTATTCTTCTCTCTCACCTTGTCTATCATTCCCTTTGTGGAGTTAATTAGAGTTGTTTATTTTCTTAAGTAAGAAACCATGAGTTGGGAGACCGCCATAGTGAGCTTAGCATATCATTCCTAATTTGTTACAACTTCTAGTAGGGGATCATTGCTACTTCTATTAGATGGGAAATAACAGAAATCTAGAGAAGAACTAAAAGTGCAACAAGAGCTCTCCATACAAAATGAGAACAAGAAGATGATTTCTCCATGTTGGTGCCACTATTTATACCAGCCATAATGTTATTACTCTTTCTCTAAAATAGAAACTTCTAGGTACTTTACCAAAAACCTAGTTTAACTTGACTAGATGCAATGTATCCACATTGCCAGTTATGATAGGTCCAGATCTGACCTTATCCACCTATGTACTTTTTTAAAATAGTAAAAAAACTATTTTTAGACTTTATTGACATAAAGAAATGTATCTCTAAGTTGAAATTTCACTTTGGCCTCCAAATTGCTAAATTAGACCAACTAAACTAGTTGACATTTTTCACACTCCCTCTTCAACTAGTTGTACCACACAACTTTGATCCATCTTAAGAATAATCTCCATAAAAATAGACCTCCTTTCTATGTTTTTACAATAGTTTTTATAATTGATGTAGATAATAGTGTCCATATTGGATGCTTCACTATTTCTTACATCAATTTTACATATCAAGATGACAAACCAACATAAAATGTAAAATAGAATCAAAATAAATGAGTTTTTCCATGCCTCTATCTTTGATATCTCTGAAAATTAATAGCAACCAAGCAATAATTGTGAGTGATAACCATTTTCTTGCATGTATCGTCCATCTTTGTCCTTGCTTGGTATGTCTCCACCATGAAAATACATGAATGAGCCTTCATCTCCATCTTGCCACAAGATATCATCATCACTTGATGACTTGACCATGAATGAGTGATATAATGAGCCCCCATTAGCTTCATTTCTATCAGTAAAACCATCCAAGAATGTTAGTACAACTCCAACAACAAAATGATGCAAAACATTGTCACTAGTTTCACCATATCTTGACAATTTGCACACATTCACATGAAATTGCTCAAACATGAGATAGAACAAGTAAACTAAACTTGAACAACACTTCCTTGTTGCTCCCTTGATCTTACTTGACTATTCAATAACTTGCAAAAACAAACCCAAAGTATCTTTGTCACTTAACTTCCCTTTGATGCTCTTGACTAACTCCTAATTGTCACCTTTCCTTTTGTGTTGTTAAAGCCCTTTAAGGTTGACATCTTGAGCTTCCACTTGACCATCAAAGTCATTGAAAAAACAAAAATTCTCTTTCAAATGGATCCATTAGTTGCTTGCAATCTATGATTACCACCATCCACTTGCATAGCATCATCCACACAAGAAGATGAACCAAAACATGTGAGTAAAGTAAAATTTGTACCTTCAACTTGCTTACCCTTCTCATTTGCATCTTTAAATAACGTAGACTTGAAATTGGCTCCAATGCTTCTTCTTTTTGGGTTGGCTACACCATATTTCATCCATGTAATCTTGGGTTATTATAATATATTGAGAGATCCGAGGTTTTTACACATTTCTTTTCTTTTACACCTAAAAGGAAATCTGAGACCAGGGAAATCCAAAACAACCGACATCAATCAAGCACCAGCAATCTTCATGCAAATCTTTAATGAACAATGATTAGATAAAAAATTGATCTTCTTGTTAATAAATGGAGCCTATCATAGTTTTCTTGAAAAATAAGAATTGGGCTTTTTAAAAGGAGTAATATCTTCAAAAAAGAGGAAAAGACCCTAAAAGTTTGTGGCTCATCATAGATGCCAATGTCTCATTTCAAAATCGAGAATGGAAAAGAAATGAAAAAGAGAAAATCCTCCCCATTCTTGTTACAACAAAACATAGAATGTATGCCACCTGAAAGTCGTTTGTCCAAAATACCTGACCATTCAGATTATCCAACAAAATGACCATGCACCAGTTTTCAAAAGGGCAAAGTCAGGGTGTGGTCTAGTTGCATGTAAGCTCCTCATGCACAACTGCAACTATGAAAGGTGAGCCGAGTAATTAGCAATGAAAGCACACTTCTATAAGCATTCATACCTTTGCTAAGGGCACATTTATGAAGTCATCATCTCTCTATTGTGGTCGCATTTATGAAGGCTATTTTTCCTCTACTGTGAGTGCACTTGTGAGCCACAAACCCACTCCTATGGTATGTGGTATTGCTATGAGAATGTTCATCTATGAGCTCTCTATTGCACATCCCATGAGTTTTTTATAGCTATTATCTATTGTTCATGTTGAGGCCTCTAGGAATGTGTCTAAGGCCAAGCTATATGAGTGATATGATGCCATGTGAAGAGCGACAAAGTTTTTGATCTTTTTGAGAAGTTGACTCATAACAATGTGCTAGATAAAATCTAAACTACTAGTCTTGACAAAAAATTGAGTTGCTCCGAGTTCTCCCTATTCCTCTAGGCCTTTGTGGAGGAAGAGGAGGAGGCCCATGATGTAGAGGAACAAATGTACTTCACCTTGTCATATGCTTAGTACGATTCATTAGGAGACCAAATATCATCGCAACGTGAGATGGAAGCCTTTTGAATGAAGAACACAACCTTCTACGCATTATGGCGATATGGTCATGGGATATCATAGTGATGCAAAATGGAAGGCCTGAAGATTAAGATTGGAAGCTTATGCGCATGGCAGGAATATGAGCCCAAGAGATCATAGCAACATGAGGGGGGCAAGAGGTCCAACAAATAAGAAGGCTGGTCAAGCGCCATGGCGATATGCAGGTGTATAGAATTTGGATCCAAATAAAACCCAAAAATTAACAAAAACTGGGTGTTTGTAGTGCAAAAACTCCACACGTGTGTTGACAAGTGTCGACAAATGATATGGCCACCTGTTCCAGAGCCTCAGACCATCTTGAATATTTGGAGCCTGTTGCGAATCTCGACAAGCTCGAACAGGAGCTGTCAAATCTCAGGCAACAATTGGAAGATCAGAAGCTGGCTGCTGAGTTGCAAACTCAGAATTTGGCAACTGCATCTACACAGCCAAAGCGAACACAACGAATCAGTCGAAGGTATGTGCTAACAGATTTCGTGCATTTGCTGAACGCTTCAAGAAATGGTTTCCACATGCATTTAATATTGAATTGCAATGGCATGTGGATTACATGATGCTATCAGGTGTAGCAGGCATCGCCTTCGATGAATGGAAGCAACCATGGGAGAAGGACGACTTTCTCTGGCTATGGGCCCAGCTCTCTATCGAACAGAAAGGACGTCTCTGTTGGGGCATAATCCAGGGAAAATTCTAGGTCGTACCTTTCAGATCAGCAGAGTTATATATAGGCTCTTTGGCTATGTATGCTCTTGAATATATTCGAATCAAAGAATTCCAATTTTTGAGGAATGAAGACAATAAGCGACATTTTTGGAAGCAAAAGTCGCAGTTTCAACTATACAAACCACAAGCTGTTGCAAATATCAGCGCATTCGACGATGCGGGGTTGCTGATTAATGTAAATATGGCCTATCCGGAATTATTAAATCTTCATGTGGATTGGGAGCGAAACCTTGTAGAATATTTTGCGGAGATTTGACGTAATCTGCTAGACAGAAGAAAGTCATTCCGTTACAAGCACTTCTGTACATATTCTTTTTGGCAGTTCGGAACTTTCGCGGCAAAGACATTGTTTTTTGTTCAAAATCTTTATGTTAAAAGCAATTTTATTAGATTTTCAGCTCGTTACTGTAAAGAAGTCACCCTACATAGTGATTCAGACGAAGATACAAAGTTAACCTAGGAGTTGTTCGATGGAACATTGCTCCCGGTTAAGCTAGAAGAATTCGGCAACTTACTAGTTGGCCGATACGCGAAATCAAAAGAAGACTTGCTGTTGATTGAGGCTCAACAAAACTTGGAGTTTGCTCAAAAATTACAAGATGAATTGAATCGTTTATGAATATTTATTCGTGCCTTTGTTGTGGTGATGTTTCTATATGTGATGTAGAATCCAGATCTTTGAAGTTTAAAGATGTTTTGAAGTTTGATTTCAGTTTTCATCAACAATTCAAAGATCAACTCAAAACAACCTATTCAATCAAAGAAACAACAAGACACATATTCTTTAAGACGAAGATATATCTTAAGGAAGACTCATACGAAGAACTATCTTTTCGCCTTAACGAAAATCTAACGAACAAGAATGTTTCGCGAATAATCCTCGAAATGAAAATAATATGTTCACGAGGACGTTTCACATTTGAGGAAGGGGATATGTGATGCCACGAAATTATTAAATATTGAATATCAACGTAAATATGGCATGATATACTCGGAAATGAAGATATGAGCCGGATAAGTATAAATCATGAAGAGGCCTAAGTCATTTTTTGAGAATATTTTTTCTAAGTACTTGCCTTATAATAAAGGGAAAGACCTTTAAAAGGAAAGACATTGCCTTGGATAGCCTTTACTACGTCGTCCACATGAAACGACTAGATATGAAAAGACATGTTAAACTAGAGTAATCTTAACTCTTAGTTAAATATACCTCTTATGGTATAATTGAACGTATACTTAGTCTAATTGTTAACTAGACCCTTTCGGGGGAGCGACGCACCTGTTGTTTTAGAGGTGTGTTTGTTCACTCCGTAGAACATATATTGATCTCACACTTCAGTCTCGAGCATCGAGAGAGAAGAGTTTATGCATATGTAAGAGATTGAAGAAGTCAATAGAGTTCTGTGAGTTATTCTCCCTTATCTCTATTCTCCACACTGTTGAGTGTGAGTGATCTTGAGTCTATTAGCAATTTCTAACGCATTACATGAATTACTCTCTGATCAGACAGACACTCTAGTGCATTACAGTCGTTTGCTGTGTATCCGTAAAGCATGCTCTAAAGAATTGTCTTAAAACAATCTTATTCGTCTGTCGCAAATACTTTCTTTTCGGCACTCGAATAACGACTATCTTTGGTGCAGTCTAGCACGTTCATTGAATAAAGCTGTATGTATACATATGAGATGACAGTCCCTGTCTAAAGAATTGAGTCTTTGATCTGTTTTCCTGACTGTAACTGACAAAAGTTTCTAACGTGCTCTAAAACTATTCGTGTTCTTTAGCCATTAATTTGGACTTTAGTTGTTGAGGACTTCTGTCTAAAAACGAACAATTCGCGAACGCGATTAATTAATTGTCTGCACAGTCGCAAATACATCGAACAATTCTCGACTCTTTGTTGACACCTTAATCAGCCAGAGTATAGTACTGTTGTACTACTCTGATGACATCTCATCTGTAGAACGCATTTCATTTGATTTGATAGAGGCCAGATTGTTGTTCTGAAATTAGTAACATTACATTCCCCAAACACAAGTAATATTGGTTACGTTTTAATGTCTGTCAACAACCAGAATAACACTCAAAACCATTTGCCATAAATTGTACCAAATACATCACTTTCTAACGCTGTCCTCTTTGGGAATGACACTATTTACTACAAAATCTATATTAACCTTGTTGGTATAGTACGACAAAAACGATGTTGCCTCATACCAATTTCCTGCAAAGATAAAAATCGCTCTTTCCTAAGAAAAGCAATAATATCAGAGTCACGTCCCTTCTTAAGTTCAGTAGGGTCAATGTCTTTAGGTATCTCTTTTTTTTGCTTCTTAGAGGGTCTTTTGTCTTCCAACAATGAGAAATCCAGAATAGTAGAAGGTTCCATTGAAGTAGTGTTCTCTAAAGGTGCGGTCTCAACTATACTCATTTTTTTTTTCCTTTTTTTTTATGCTGAAATGTTGTAAATTGCACCACTCTCCTCAGACAAAATCACAGTCTCCTGAGAAAGGAAAAGTATATGTATTTAAAATGTGCACAAACCAGTACTTATAACGTTGTTAATCATTAAATCGAGAAAAACGTGAATTTTTTTTTTTTTGATATAACATATTCCAAAAAGTAAAATAAACATTGTCATCAAAGTTTAAACCTAGATCTACCCGAAAAGAAAAATTTCATCTAATCTAAATGTGATAATGGAGTAGACGACTCCCCCAAATAAGACCTCCTAGAAATGTAGTAATTCTATGTCTCAATCTTCTAGGTACAGCCCTAGATGCTGGTTGGAAATAATATTATACTATCTTATTTCCAGGAACGACAACCGATAGTTTGTCTAGAACTCTCTCTTCAATAATATCAATTCCAAAAAAGATACTATTATCCTCATAGTAGGATCTACAAGACCTATCATATTCACAATCTACATGAATGCTCGTGATAGTCCTGCTGTTCCATAAAAACGACAAAAGAGATAGATCCTCTTCTGCTTTCCATCACCATAATTCAATGGCATCAATCCATAGTCTGTCCTTGTATTGGTCCCACTCATAACTTCGTAGGGGGATATTCAATATTGTCACCAAAGGGCCCAGTGATGGTGGTAACGAATTTATAATGGTGGACATGGTTATTAAGTCTGAGACTTCCTCAATAAATATGTGGAGTAAATCTTCAACTGAATCCATAATATGTCCATCATCCATATCAGCATTAGACAATTAAATGAAAAACCATACTATTCAACTACAATAAATAGCATAAGTCTCTTAAAACAGAAGTAAAACATAAATCATCTAAATGATCAAATAAATAATTCAAGCCCAGTTTAATGATGATTACTATCATTGGCATTCTCATAATACCACAAACTTCGTTATTATCCTTAAAACAGGTTTAATCAGGTGATTTCGTACTAAATATTGCAATTGTAAAACCAATTTAGGGTTAACCCGAGATATCGCATTCAGTATTTCTTTAATCCATCAAATTCCATACATTGTTTCCAATTTCAATAGTAACCATAATTCTAGGGGTTGATAACAAATGTTCAGAATCGATCTTTGAGGTAACAGTTTATTATAGATATCACACCCATAAGCTTTTGTGGCTAACGTATTTGCTAAATGATTCTGAGCCTTGGGTACTATCATCCACTCTACTGTAGGGAATGTTCTTATCAGTTCATGTACCACTAAAGAGTATGCTTTTAATTTAGCACTATAAATACTATACTCTCCAGTCATTTGCCTAATAATAAGTTCAGAATCTCCTATTATACATAGGTGGTCAATTTGAATAGGGATTCTATTGATCATACGTAGTCCAATTATTAGAGCTTTATACTCTGCCATATTGTTTGTATAACATTTCCCTAAATAAACCCCCATACTACTTACAGTCTCAGATCTCTTATTTTGCAAAATGACTCCAGTTGCTCCTCTCATTTCAATTCCTCTAGAAGCGCCATCAAAGTATAAACAATAAATTTCCTTTAATTGTGTCAACTCCATAACGGTAAATTGATAAATAACCTGTAAATCAAAAAAAAAAAACAAAACTATAATACACTGTACATACAGTACTCAAAGCCTACTACATAAAGTAGGGTTTAATTTTATTAAGATTGACTCGACTTTTAAAAGGCGTTCCATTTAGTTTAGTCAATCATGCTGTATAATTCTTGTAAAGTTTCTTGATTTTATACGACCCATTCCATAAAAAGGTTGATTTATGTGGCATCAATTCATGACGAGCATCATAATGTAATACCAGTTGACCCTTTTCATGAACATAATCTTTGATCTTTCAATCGTGGATTAATTTCATTCGTCTTTTATACACTTCTTGATGATTCAAAGATATCATTTGTTTTTCATCCAATTCTTGCAGTACATTCAAATGTTGCTGTAAAGAATCTTGTTCTCCCAAATCGTGAGCTAACGGAAAATGTAGTGATGGAATTTCTGTTTCTATGGGCAATACACATTCTTGACCATACACTAAAAAGTAGGGTGTATGATTCGTACTAGTTTTCATGGTGATGTTATATGCCCACAGAGCTGAATATAGCTTTTTTTCCCAATCTTGTATATTTTCAGAGACTGTTTTCTTTCTGATATTGACTAATTGCTTATTAGTACTTTCAGCCTGTCCATTTGCTTGAGGATTATAAGGCATCGTTTTACGATGTTTATTTGTCAACTGTTCTGTTAACGCCTCAATAGTTTTATTTAAAAAATGAGTACCTCTATCTGATACTAATTCTTTAGGAGCAGCAAATCTTCCAATAACTTGCTCCAAAAGAAAGCACACAGTTTCTTTAGCGTTATCTATCCCAACCGCTCTTGCTTCAGCCCATTTAGTAAAATAGTCAGTTGCAACAATGATATAACTTTTTCTGGATGATGAGGCTGGCCTTATCGGTCGTACAAAATCTATCCCCCATTTCTCAAAGTGTAGATATGCTTGAATTGGAATCAATGATCTGATACGACTAGCTCTTCCATCAGCACGCTGACATATATCACAACGTTTAACATAATCATGGGGATCCTTAAAAAGTGTCGGCCACCAATACCCGGCTCGCAATATCTTTTGACCCGTCAATTGGCCTGAAAAATGTCCTCCACAAGCAGAATCATGACATTCTTCTAAGATAAATTTTATATCATCAGGTACCACACATCTACGATATAATCCTTCCACTCCCTTCCGGTAAAGTACACCTTCTATAAGTGAGAATTGTAGTGCCTGCAATTTAAGTTTTCTTTTCTCGTTATATGTCATACTGCCAGGCACTTCCAATGTTGACAAATATGTTGCCAAAGTGGAATACCAGCTCGGTATCATATCTTTATCGATGTGAAGTAATCCTAGAAGTTGGTGTGAAAATTGTCAACATTTCCTAGCTAGTTTGAGGCCTAAATTGGCTAAAATTGTAAATAGTTTTGATTCTGGAGTTTCACACGTGTGAACCAGGCCACAATGTTTTTATTTACTGTATTTTTTCAGTATGATGAAGTGTCAAACTTCATACCCTTCAAAATGAGACCATTTTGATGTATTTTGGTCATATAAGCCATTTTTAGCTATTTTTCCTATATAGGGAATATCTAGGGTCAAGTACCTTCTAGAGAGAGGAGAGAGAGTCATTTCCTCATCCATAAATAGTAGGGAAGTCGTGGAGAACAGGTTGGAGAAACCTTTTGTATGCTTCATTGAGATCAATAGATCATTGTCATTGTTTCTTCCTCCATTGAGAGCATTGTTGTGTGTATTGTCTTCAAGCTATTGTGTATGATCTTAGGTGCTTTCCAAAAGTGGTAGGCTGATGTATTATGGACTGTATAATGCTATTTTGGGCCGCACTTGATGTTTATGGAAGTTTCCATTTGTGATAAATGCTTTTTGATCAAGTTCTTTGCATTCTAGGTAGCATAGAATGTGTTGCCAATTCCTAGCTTATGTAGTTTGGAGTGCAAGCATTCAAGCCAATGATCTTGGAGTTTAGATCCACTTAGGATCTGTATTTTTCACATGGTATCAGAGCTGGTTGGCTTCTATTTACAGTAAGTATTCCATTTTTGGTGATATTTGGATGTTTGATCAAGTTCTAGCATGATTTTGCATTGCTTTGTTGATCAAATCTTACTAACCTTTGTTTTGTGAGTTGAACTTGTGGATCAAAAGCATATTTTAGGTCTATTGAAGATCAGAGGCTGAAAAGAAACTATTTTGGATCAGATCATAACACCTAATCATTTGTGATTGTGAGGCTTGTGCATATTCAATACTAACAATGTTCTTTTCAATCCTATTGTTGACAATCTCCATTCTTGGATGAACACTCTCCTTAAGTGGATGAAACTTCTCCTTAAGTGGATGACAAATGCTCTTTTGAGTGAGTTGTAATTCTCCTAAAGGCTGAGCAAAGCTCCCATTTGGATGAAAGATCCCCTTTTTTGGGTGAACATATTGTAAGCTCCATTGTGAAGAGCATATTGTAAAGATTGTCATCAATTTTGGCATAAATTTTGGTGTACTTTGTTGAGCATGTAAGTAACTCTCCTTATGTAATTTGATTGGAGCATTTGCTGGAAGGTGTTAACCATTATGCAAGTGTGTTTTCAGGTTCTTAACAGGTTGAGGAACATTCTCATGTGAAGTGATCTTAGATCTACATCTAAACACCAAGATTTGACAAGATAGTGAAGCTAGTCTTGTGATTCACTAAGTGTGCTCATTCATTCACCTCTAAATCTTGTATTTATCACTTGCTGGAGTTTATAAACTTTTAGAAGTGTGGTTTACATGTGGTTTTACAGGTTGAATCAATATCTTAGTGTGTTGATCATATGTTGATCAAGTTTGTTCATTACTAGGTAATCTTGGCATCCTAGTTTTGGGTATTTTCTAAGAATGCAAGTAACTCTTCACACCATAACTTGATTTGGTCACTTGCTGGAAAGTTTGAGAGCTTAAGCAAGAGTGTGTTCAGGTTGGTTTGATTTTGTAATCCATTCTTAGTGTGTGCAAAGTGTTGCATGTGTTTCAATCTTCCTTTCTATGCTTGGAAACCATCTAGGTTCAAGATAGAAGTGTTTTAGGGTCCTAAATCTTCATAGATCTCTTTATCTATCATTTGTTGAGAGAAAAGTGAGTTCTAAGTGCTTTAGGACAGAACCTAAAAGTTGAAGAAACATTAGAATCATGGCTTCCAATGGTGGGATCATGCTAGAGTCTAGTGAAAGGTTGAGTTCATCAAACTACTCTACTTGGAAAGTGAGGATGGAGTCCTTACTTGAGTTGAATGAACTCATGGACATAGTTGCAGAAATTGAAGAGAGACCTCTCACACTTCAAGAGCAACAAAGGTTTGATAAGAAGGCCAAAAGGGCTCTTCATATCATTAAAATGAATGTTACAAATGAACTTCTCAAGGAAGTTGGAAAGTGTCAAAGTGCAAGTGAGGCATGGAATGCCTTAAAGAAGCTCTTTGAATCAAAGTCCACATCTAGGGTATTGACCCTAAGGAGACAAATATTTTCTAGTAGGCAAAGAGAGGGTGAAAGTGCTCATGCATTTATCTTGAGAGTTAAGTCCCTAAGTGATGATTTAGCATGCATTGATGAGAACATAAAAGATGGTGAAATAGTCCAAGTTATGTTGAATGGTTTGCTAAATGAACATGCTAACCTTGTGCAAAGTTTTGCCATTCAAAGAGTCTTGCCAAGTGTGGTTGACTTGCAAGAAATCTTATTGGCTGAAGAACATAGGTTGCAATCAAAGCTTGATGGTGCATCCTTGCAAGGTGGAGGTGAAGAGGCTTTCTTCACAAAAGGCAAATTCAAGGGCAAAGGTAAAGGCAAAGGGAAATGGTCCAAAGGTGGTAACTTTGATCATGATGATCACTCTTCCTCTTCCTCTTCTACTAAGAACAATAAGTCAAAGTTCAAGTGCTTTTATTGTGGGATAAAAGGTCATTTTGCAAATGAATGTTATAAGAAGAAAAGAGAGCAAGGAGAGAGGCAAGGAAATCTTACAATAGATGAGGAAGAACATAACACATGTGAATCACTTGTTATGACTTCAAGTTTGTTAGCCAACATAGATGATAATGATCCTTGGTGGATTGATAGTGGAGCCTCATCTCACATGACAAGACATAAGGAATACTTTACATCCTTATTGTCTTATGAGGGAGAAAGTAACATCATCTACACTGCAAATGATGGTCAATGTGACATCAAAGGCATAGGCACTATTCCTATTTCATTTTCAACAAATAGGAAAGCAAATCTTGAAAATGTTTTGTACATTCCTTCAATCACTAAGAATTTGCTTAGTGTAAGTCAAATGATTGACAAAGGACTTGATGTGGAGTTCATTGGAGATGCATGTTTGATAAGTAAATGTGGATCCTTGATTGCTCAAGGTAGGAGGCATGGTAAACTTTTCAAGCTTGATGCATGTGTGATCTCTAATCATGAAGGATGTATGGCTAGGGAGCAATTGACAAACCAAGAAGTTTGGCACAAGAGGTTGGGCCATCCCAACTTCAAATCTTTGGAGGTAATGGAAAAGAAAGAGCTTGTTCTTGGTCTCCCTAAAAGTCTTGTTGCAAACAATAGTGTTTGTGAACATTGTGCCTTGTCCAAATCTCATAGACTTGCTTATTCTAGATCTACTTCTAGATCTAAAGAAGCTTTTCAACTTGTGCATTCTGATATTCATTCTTCTAGTACAACTAGCAATGGTGGGGCAAAGATGTATGCAACTTTCATTGATGACTTTAGTAGGTATACTTGGATCTATCTTCTTAAAAGTAAGGATGAAGTGTTTGCTGCATTTGTCAAGTTCAAGAATGAAATGGAAAACCAATTCAATACAAAGATCAAATGCTTAAGATCTGATAATGGAGGGGAATACACCTCAAATAGGTTCAAAGACTTTTGTATAGCACATGGGATTAAGAGGGAGATGTCTAGTCCTAGGACTCCACAACAGAATGGAGTGGCCGAGAGGAAGAATAGAACCCTTTGTGAATGTGCCAAGGCAATGAGACTACATGCTAATCTTGCTAAGTCTTTTTGGGGGGAAGCTTTAGCATGTGCTAACTATCTATGTAATAGATGGACAAGTGCTTCCTTGGATGGTAAAACTCCTCATGAGGTTCTTTATGGTAGAAGGCCGAGTGTCAAGCATTGTAGGATCTTTGGATGTACATGTTTTGTCAATATCACACTTGATGATAGAACTAAAGAAGATCCTTCATCAAAGAAGGGTGTGTTTGTTGGCTATAGTGAAGTAAGCAAGGCTTACAAAGTGTACATTCCTTCTACAAAGAAAGTTGTCATAAGTAGGGATGTCATCTTTCATGAAGAGAATGTTTCCAATGTTGTTGATGTTGATGTTGATGTGCCTACTAATCATCATGATGTGCAAGATGTCTTGGATGAAGATGGAGATGCCACTCCAAAGCAAACTTCAAGGAAGACTCAAAGGCAAAGGGCTAAGCCATCAAGGCTAACCTATGATGAAAAAGGAAAGCAAGTGGTGGACAACTCTAACTTTGCTTTTCTTACCTCTTTTGATGAACCAACTTGTGTAGGTGAAGCAATTCAAAAGAAGGAATGGATCCAAGCCATGGATCATGAGCATCAAGCACTCATCAAAAGCAACACATGGAGGTTGGTAAAGCTTCCAAAGGACAAGAAGGCAATTGGTTGTAAGTGGATCTTCAAGATCAAGACAAATCAAGATGGATCAATCAACAAGTACAAGGCAAGGTTGGTGGCAAAGGGGTATGCTCAAGAATATGGTATTGACTATGATGAGACCTTTGCACCCGTGGCAAAGATGGTAACTATTCGAATCCTAATCTCTCTTGCAACTCTTTATGATTGGGATATGTGGCAAATGGATGTTACTAATGCCTTCTTGAATGGTGATCTTGAAGAAGATATTTACATGGAGCAACCCGAGGGCTATGTTTCACATGATGAGCCTAATCATGTGTGCTATCTCCAAAAGAGTTTGTATGGGCTAAAGCAAGCACCAAGGAGTTGGTATGCTAAGCTCAATTCCTTCTTACTTTCTCAAAACTTTGTTATGAGTGAGTATGATCATTCTCTCTACTTTAGATTGAATGAAAATGATATCACTTTACTTTTGATCTATGTTGATGACATTATCTTAAGTGATGATAACAATCTAGATATAGATGAAATCAAGATGGCACTCAAAAGAGAGTTTGAAATTCAAGATCTTGGTAAACTTCATTATATCTTAGGAATAGAGATTATTAGAACTTCTAAATCTACATTCATATGTCAAGAAAAGTATGTTAACTCTATTCTAAAAAGGTTTCATATGGAAGATTGTAAAGTTGTTTCTACTCCTATGGAATCAAATGTAAAGCTAACTACAAGAAGTAATGAAAGATCCTTCAAGGACATTACTCTCTATAGAAAGCTAATAGGATCTCTTATATGGTTAACCATCACAAGACCTGATCTAAGCTTTGTGGTTGGTAAACTAAGTCAATTTATGCAAGATCCTAGTGAGGCTCATTGGAAGCTAGGAAAGAGAGTACTTAGATACATCTCGGGATCTAGAGATTTTGGCATCTTGTATGGAGGTACTACACCTAACCTTTGTGGATTTTCAGATTCAGATTTTGCAGGTGATCAAATGGATAGGAAGTCAACAAGTGCCTTTGCAATCTATCTTGGAGATGGAGTGGTCTCATGGCTATCAAAGAAGCAACCAACTATCTCTCTATCTTCCACCGAAGCCGAGTACAAGGCATTAACAACATGCACCAAGGAAATTCTTTGGATCAAGAGGATGTTATTGGATCTTCACTTGCTGGAACCAGGGAAGACTCCAATCATACTTTGTGATAACCTTTCAGCCCAAAGCTTGGCAAGCAATCCTGTTTTTCATGCAAGGAGCAAGCACATTGAGATTGCTCACCATTTTGTGAGAGATCAAGTCATTGCCAAAGAGGTGGAGCTTCAACATGTCTCTTCAAAGGAGTGTGTGGCTGATATCTTCACCAAACCATTGGGAAAGGACCTATATTTAATGCATAGATCTAATCTTGGAATGTGCTCAAAGACTATGTTGAAACTAGCATCCAATGTTGAAGAGGGAGTGTGAAAATTGTCAACATTTCCTAGCTAGTTTGAGGCCTAAATTGGCTAAAATTGTAAATAGTTTTGGTTCTGGAGTTTCACACGTGTGAACCAGGCCACAATGTTTTTATTTACTGTATTTTTTCAGTATGATGAAGTGTCAAACTTCATACCCTTCAAAATGAGACCATTTTGATGTATTTTGGTCATATAAGCCATTTTTAGCTATTTTTCCTATATAGGGAATATCTAGGGTCAAGTACCTTCTAGAGAGAGGAGAGAGAGTCATCTTCCTCATCCATAAATAGTAGGGAAGTCGTGGAGAACAGGTTGGAGAAACCTTTTGTATGCTTCATTGAGATCAATAGATCATTGTCATTGTTTCTTCCTCCATTGAGAGCATTGTTGTGTGTATTGTCTTCAAGCTATTGTGTATGATCTTAGGTGCTTTCCAAAAGTGGTAGGCTGATGTATTATGGACTGTATAATGCTATTTTGGGCCGCACTTGATGTTTATGGAAGTTTCCATTTGTGATAAATGCTTTTTGATCAAGTTCTTTGCATTCTAGGTAGCATAGAATGTGTTGCCAATTCCTAGCTTATGTAGTTTGGAGTGCAAGCATTCAAGCCAATGATCTTGGAGTTTAGATCCACTTAGGATCTGTATTTTTCACAGTTGGTCACTCTCACTAGTTCCATCTTCCTCATTCGGAGTTCCCCACTCACAAATATAATCATTTAAACCTTGTAATCGTGGAGGTTTACTCTTCAGATCATAATCAAATTCTTGGAGTGCAACAATCCACTTGATTAACCTAGGGGGTGGTTCCAATTTGTTCATCATCAAAATAACTGCATTATTCTTAGTAAAGATAATAACTATGCGATGTAGTATATAGTGACGATATTTAGCAGCAGCATATGCAATGCATAAACACACTTTTTTCGCATATGAGTAACTTAATTCTGCTATATTTAGCTTGCATCCCACAAACATTATGGGATGATATATTTTGTCCCATATTTGAGCCAAACAACAATTCATACTTTTCTCTGTAGCTGAAGTAAAAATATAAAACTCCCGATCATACATTGGAGGTTTCAATATAGGGGTACTGGCTACAGCTTCCTTTAAGTCTTTAAAAGCTATATCACAAGCTTTCATTCAATTCCATACTCCATCCTTTTTCAATAATACCGTTAGAGGGAGTGACTTTAATGAGTATTGCCTAATGTATCTTCGATAATAATCTACAGATCCAAGAAATGACTGTAACTGTTTAAGCATAGTAGGAATGCCAAGGCTTAATATTATTTTTATCTTATCCAAATTTATAGATATACCATTCCTACTAATCACATGTCCTAATAGTACACCGTAAGGCACTCCAAACAAACATTTCCCAGCATTGAGTGCAACACATGTTATCTCACACTTCTTTAAACATTTTTCCAAAATAGCCATATGATCTTTAACAAAAGAAGCTCCACATAGATCATCGATGAAAATTTTAAGATTTTCGTCAAGTATATCTTCAAATTGTTCATTTATAAATCTCTGATATGTACCAGGGGCATTCGATAACCCAAATGGCATCACGTGATATGTAAAAACTCCAAGTGTCGTAGTAAAGGTAGTTTTCAACTTATTTTTCTCTTTTATTGCAATCTGATTGTAGCCCGCAAAACAATCCATAAATGAATATCTTTCTCTTCCGGCTAATTCATCAAGAACTTGATCAACAAATGGTAATTGATAATAATCTTTAATCGTGTGCTTATTTAATTTTTTGTAATCTACACAAACCCTAATTTGTGTAGAATTTTTCTTAGGTCTCGGCACTATTGGTGAACACCATTCCGTGTTTTGTATAGAAAATATTAAACTAGCTTGACGTAGTCGCTCTAGTTCTTTATAAACTCCCGCTTTGAGATTATAAGGTAATCTTCGTTGTTTCTGTCTTACTGGTTTTGTATCTTCTTTTAAAGGTATCGTGTGTGCCACTTTTTCCGGGGTATCCCTTTCAAATCTGTATAATCCCATGCAAACACATGTTGGTATTTTCTACAAAGATTTTCATATTGCTACTTCTCAGTTATATTTAAATTAGCTCCCACCTTTATGTGTTTAGGATGTTCATTTGTTCCCAAATTGATTAAACATATATCTACATCTCTTACTTTTGAGGGGGAATCCTCAGGAGTATTCCATTCAACTTCTAGAACTTCACCATATTGAGAGTCCTCTTCACTTGTAGTTGAAGAGGAATCTTCTGTATAAATCTCTTCCCATTCAGATGATGGGATTGGAGCACGTTCCGATAAAGGGGTCCCTGGATAAGCATCTAGTACTACCCGTTCTTTTTCTCTCCCAAAAATTGATACTCCTGCTGGTATATCAATAGTACAATCACTCAACCGTAACCAAGGTCTTCCTAATAAAAGAGAATATCCTCTTATATTCTCGTACATAGGTATCACATGTAAATCAACCTTGATGGTTCTTCCTCCTACTGTCAAGGGTATGTCATGTAATATGCCTTCTGGCTTAATAACTGAATTGTTTGCCAGTTTTAATATTAGAGAAAGTTATGGCTATCAAAAGTTTGACAGTTTTTGAACTAAAATTTGGAAATTTTTGGTAATGTTCTGATGCATGTTGTGGAGCCTCATGATCTCACATTACCCAAAATTATTGTTTATATTGTAAAAAATTTGAATTTTTATACATGTAAATGTGCTATAGTGCCATGAAAAGGCCTATTTGTAAATTCACATTTAGGTTAGAACTCGCAACGTTTTGTGTGATGTTCTATAGAGACGTAGTAGCAGATCTCAACCGACATCTTAACGGTTGGTAAATGACATTGAGGCCAGTGATCGTTCCTATAAGATCGACACTTTGTGCCATTGTACTTACGTATTTGCACAGATTTGAGTATCAATAGAGAGAGAAGAGAGCCAGTTCTATAAGCTTGAGCATTCTTCCCCTCTGCCATCTCTTACAACATTACTTCTTATCAATTGAGCGAATACACTCTGTATGATCTATAACTGTTTGTGATACTGCTCTGTTTGCGTCACACATATTTCTCCTATATTACTGAATTTCAGTCACTCTAACGTGGATTTTCAGACATCACCAGAGAGCGACAATTTTAACTAATGTGTGCAGGAAATCAGCCGAAGCTGTAAGCATAACCATAAGCAGAACTTCTTTCAATTCTGAATGAGCTATGTGTTCAGATAATGAACTTGTTTGATGCTCTGTTCTGTTTGCTTCTTGTGATAAAAACTAATTCACTATATTCAATTAAGAGAAATCATTAGCCAATACGATTCTATTTGATGAATCTATTTGTTAGTTGATGTCTGATCTGATTGCTTACTGTTATCCGAAGAGCCTGAAAGATAAAGTAATCTTTATAATCACAGACCTTGACCAAATCATTTCACCATTGGTGTTCTTGGATGCCAATTTACCCGAATATCTTTGGATAACCAGATATGTCGTTGTAGTATTCATTGTGAATATTACACATCACATTCCATATACCATCTTACATACACTTATCATACAAAAGACGAGATTATTCTCTCTCTTGGGTAACGATCAAACCTTTTATACTACTTAATTCATTGATTTTGTGAAAATCTATAATGACTAGGCCACCACATAATTTGGCGCTGTTGCCGGGGAGATGAATTTCATCTTTTGTAATATTTTTAAGTGTATTACGTCTACGAATCTTTCTCATGTAATGCATGCCAAGAACATATTCTCAAGCAACTATTGAATAGAAACGCTAGAACGTGCACAATGATTAGAAGCATATAGGAAATCTAGAGACTTGTATTTGCAGAATTTGCGAAACTCGCCATTTAGAGCAAGATTAACACCTGAAGTGTTTAACGATCTTCTAAACGCTACTACAGCATTTGTAGATTCATTTGAGGAAAGATTCGTTAAAACACCAAGTTCTACAGATTGATCAAAATCAGATTCGTCTAATTCCACTTCCGAACTAAGTTTAGAATCAAAATCTTCTTTATCAAGTCCATCATCTGAGCGTAGCCTAGATCCTGATCCCCCTAGTCCACCTAGTTTACCACCTGATAATGTGGCTAACCCAGCGCCTCTCACATCTACAAAAATCAAATACGATTTCTTTAAGGGATCATCATCTAAAGATGCGGACAGTTATTTGACTCAGTTTGAATCTATTACTATAGCAAATAAAGAACATACAGATGAGGACAAAGTTAGAATTTTTCTAGGTCTTCTGCGGAAGTAGGCTAGGATTTGGTACAGTCAATTAGTACCGAAAACGGTTAATACTTGGAATGCTTTAAAAGCAGCATTCCTTAAGCAGTTTAGAGAGATAGGATACTCCACTAGATTGCTGGCTCAGCTTAATTCTATTGAGAAGAAGCCAGAGGAATCACTTAGAAAGTATACTCGTAGAGTTAAGAATTTAATAGGAAAGTTAGGAGCCCAATATCCGGTTCCTATGCAAAACAAATGGTTCTTGGGCTGCTTGCTTAAGAAAATGGATCGTTATTGTTGACATGGATTGATGACTTCTTTGGAAGATGTCATCGCGTCTGCAGAGAATTATGAAACTTCTCGAATTTCTGGTAGACGGAGGAATGAGGGAAAAAGTAGTAAAAAGCATAAATCGAAACGTACAGAAGAATCTAAATCGTCTACTGAGTCTGAATCAAAATTTGATTCAGTAGATGAGGAATAGTCTTCAGAGTATTCATCTTATTCTTCTTCATCAGAAGAAAAATCTTGTTATAGGAAATCCAAAGGTAGGAACTCAAATAGGAAGAAAAGAATGGAGAAATCTGAAAAGATGGATCCATTAAAAAAGAGTATTGAGATATTAGCAAAAGAAATGAGTGATTTAAAAGTCCAAATGTCTGACGTTAAAGCCAAACAGAAAAAAGCGAAGCTTAATGCCAATGTTTGGTGTATCGCTTGTGAGAAGGAAGGTCATTCTAAGACCAACTGTCCTAGTTTACAAACTAACAATTTAGAAGAGAAATTATTCCTTTGTCCGATTAATAATCATGAGGAGGTAGCTTATACTGCAACTCCTACTAACCAAAAGAACATTATACCAAAATCGTGTACTGGTCAACATTACACTATCTTGCATAGAGGGGGGGGCAAGAGATTCCACTCCTCCACCCAGAATAAGGGGTTCATGCTACAATTGCGGAGCCTCGGGTCACTATTCGCCTGATTGCCCTGAACCCAGGAGGTCAGTAGGATATGTGCCGCTCTGTGCTAACTGTAAAGGTGAAGGACATGTCACTGCTGAATGTCCTTAGCCACAACAACCGTGGTCTAAACCGAGGTTTGTAAACTTGCCTAGAGAAGATGACCTTTGGCCATCTAAAACTAACACTGACATGATAGTTCAAAGGATAGAAGTAGAGTCCAAATCACTAGATCAAGACCATCAATGGCCTGATTTAGATGTAGAGATAAAGAAAGTAACTACTAGAAGTAGTAAAGATTTTTCAACTCTTAAAGATAAGCCTGAAAACTAAGAAGACGAAACCTGCGAAATCTGCAAAAAACGCGAAAAACGCGACAGAAAAAGCAAAAGTCGCAGAACAGCTAGTAGAAATTTCTAATAATAAAGAAATAGACCTTGTTAGGCCAACTAAAAAATATTATGATGTTGATATTAGTTCAAAAGCTATCTCAGATAAGGCAGCCCTCAAAGATTGGCAGCAATGCATCGCCCAATAGCCACCACCGGCCTCGTGTTAATTCTACCACCCGGTTAGTTTTCCTATAAGATTCTTGACCTTACATGTATATCTTTGAAGGGATTCTTTAGTTTTCTTCTGAACAGTGTTCAGACATCCAAGAATTCTAGATTTATAACCGATTTCTCTGAACTATTTCAGAATTGCATCTTTTAGTAGTAACCAGGTTCCTACACGGCCTGGTTCAATTTGAATGTACCATATGCGTGCCTGCTTTCTCAACAGACGAGAAAAGATTCGCAGTTTGTCTACGTCAGTTTCGTCATTATTTGCATTAGCAATTGACTCAAATTGTGAGACATAGCTATCTGCATCATCTGAAGTAGTCCCTTTACTTAATTTTTGAGATAGAACTGAAATGTGCAGCAGGACCCTCCATACCGAAGCTAATTAGGAGTTCAAGTAACTGGGCAGTGATCTCGTCGAGATTTCTTCGACTTGCACTCTCACGTTGTCTTCGTAAAAATTCCTCTCTAAGCTTACGGTATCATTCTAATCGGGATTCTCAATTTGACGTACACTAGAAATGGAGATGGATGTGTCAGTTTTCTTATAACTTTCCTAAGCTATTCCTGGCAACGACGCCAAAAATTGGTATATGTCGTGCTATACCAACAAGGTTAATATAGATTTTGTAGTAAATAATGTCGAACCCACAGAGGACAACATTAGAAAGTTATGTATTTTCTACAATTTATGATTTATTTTGAGTGAAGTGGCTTCGGACGTTAATCTGGTATCGGTCTCGAGCGCATAGTGCTTTCCAAACTAAGTTGCATCTACCAAGCAAATTCAAGGATTTCACACTTGATGATGTAGTCATCCAGTTGCCGCAACCCCAACAGAAACCTACACAAGTTTTCTAGTCCTTTGAAGGACCAGCCAAGACCATAGAGCTCAATCTTAAAGATCCTGATGAGGACGTGGATCGCATTGTTCACATCGGAGCCCACCTCACACCAGGTCAACTTCTTGATCTGGAAACCTTACTATGCAAATATTGGGATGTATTTGCCTGGAATTATATAGAGATGAAGGGGGTTCCACCTGAAATAGTCGTCTATACAATTCCTTTAGAGGAGAACACTAAGCCTATTTGGGCTAAGCCGTACAGATGTAACCATGTTTATCGCGAGCGGATCAATGAAGATATTAAGAAATTGTTGAATGCTAGCTTCATCTATGAAGTCCAACATACTGATTGGGTATCTCCCATTGTGGTAGTATCCAAGAAAAATGGCAAGCTTCGTGTCTGCGTTGATCTCAAAAACCTTAACGCGGTTACTACAAAAGACCACTTCCCATTGCCCTTAACGATAGAAATACTCAAGGAAATGGCAAGAGCTGAAGCATTTTGCTTTTTAGATGGTTTTATGGCTATTTTCTAGTCCAAATAGAACACAAGACGACTTTTACCACAGAAAATGGTGTTTATGCTTATAAAGTCATGCCTTTTAGCTTATGTAACGCCCCTTCCACGTTCCAACATGTCATGCAAATGGCATTCCTGTTGGATTTAGTCCTTCTACTCTCCTAAATCCTAATATTAATTTGCCTCCATTCATGCTGCATATACTAACGTTGTCATGCAGTCTGCATATTTACACGCAAATTCGCACAGACGAAGAAAAAGGCAAATGAATCGCAACACTGTGTTCTTACACAAGTTATGGTGACAGGCAAAAAGGGGACACTACATTACTGAATGCCAAAAGTGCCCTAAAAGCAAAGGCACCCTGTAAATCTCATCCTAAGGCCATTCGTAAGAGTGACGCACTTTTGCATCATCACCAACGTTCACTTCAGTACGAACTGACGTCGCACCCTTTTCACGCTCACCCTATGCGGCTGCGCTAACAGATTGGACAACAACTATAGCCACCCACGATCTCTTACAGACAGCACATCCACTCTGTACTTTCACATTTGCACACGTGTAATATTATGTATATATATTGGATACCATCTGAGTATTCATAATGCATCGAGATGAAGAGATAAGAAGAGACTAAGAGAAGAGGTTTGATTCCTCATTACAGAGAGAAATAAGCTTTGTAGAGCACACGGTTTCGTCCGCTATAGTATTGTGTTCTACCACATTATTAACATGTATACATGATATACTTAATCTGATACAGCACTTTGTTCTGCATTCAGATCTGTGTCAATATCGCTATGCTTATTCTTCATTCTGTCTGATATTTCTAGTTGCTCTTTCTGATAATAAACGATTGACTTTTAGTCTTGTCTTTCGCGAATCATTCGCGACTAATTATCAGTCGAGCGCAATCTAGCTCTTTGCAAATCATTCGTGACAGATGGTTTGTCTTGCAATTGCAAGACAAATTATTCATCTAGCGCTTCATCCATTAAATGTTTGGCTACATAATCTAGAATGACTGTGATTTCTATCACTAAAGTTCTGTTCATTCCGATAGGCGTAGTCATGCTTAGGGAGAGAGTCAAATAATTCGTTTCGCTACGCACGAACATTTTTTGTTCGAGTCCGCTTCTGGTTCGTTTCTTGTTCGAGTTTGTTTCTCGTTCGTATTCATCATTTATTCTTCCCCCCTCTCTCCCAACATGGTATCAGAGCTATCTTCATAGCTTGATTGGCCTCCACAGTATAAGACTCTACTAGCCGATAGAGTGATTATTTTTTTGTTCTGTATTTGTTAGTATCAGATTTTCATACTTAAGTCACTGATAGTTTCTTCTATCACTTAGACTAATTCTTCCACATGGATTTCCAAGGGAAAGCCAGTCCTCTCATGGACAAGCTTGATGGAGCCAATTACCATCTATGGAAATTTAAGACGCAAACTATACTAATGACAAAAGAATTATATGACATTGTTACAGGTGCAAAAGGGAAACCCGAAGCGGACGACGCAGCAATCACCAGATGGAAGCTGAAGGATGGAAAGCTTTCACGCTGATCATCCTCAACATCACGGATACACAAATCGGCCATGTATCCGAGGCTCAGACAATGAAAGAAGTCTCGGACATCTTGAGCATGCTATACGAAGTGCGAGATATAGCTTCTAAGCTAATCTCAGGAAGAAATTCTACTCCCTCAAGATGACGAATGGTGATTCTTTGCAGAATCACATTAATCAATTCAAGACCTTCTAAGACAAATGGCCGTTGTTGGATCTGTCATAGATGATCAAGATGCAGTAATGCAACTGCTTACAAGCTTGCCAAGTTCTTACAATAGCTGGGTGATGATCATCACGACTCATCTAGAATTGACTCTTTCGAGAGTCATCACTATGTTGTTGCAGGAAGACACGTGAAGGAACGAAGCCTCGAGTTCTCAACTGATTCTCACGCCTTGTACACCAACAAGAGCACGACAAAAAAGAAAAAAAAAAAGGCCCGAAGCAATCAAAGGCAGACCAGAAACCAGCTCAGCACAAGGAACAGGCGAATCTGTGGATGAAGAAGAAGCTGTTCTGCAGATACTGCAAACGAAACAACCACAAAATACATGACTGCCGAATACTTCAAGCGAAGAACAACAACGAAGGACAGTTGAATCAAGTAGCAAATGCAGCTGCAGAAGCTCCACATCCCATTCAAGAAGCGGATCATGATGCCTTCATGACCAACCATCAAGGAGCATCTGGCGACAGTTCTTGGTTCCTGGATTCCGGAGCCACTCAGCACATGACTAGCCTGATTGTTGTTTCGAGTCCTATAAACCTTACAGTACCCAGAAATTCGTTCACCTTGGCGACAATAGCACACAAGCTAATAAAGGTAAGGCACTATAATATTATGCTTTGCAAACGATCAATCTAAGCTACTCTCTAAAGTCCTGTATGTACCTAAGTTATCTACAAATCTGCTCTCTATAAGCAGAATCACAGATCTAGGACACAGAGTAGAATTCGAATGTGATCAATGTAAAGTAGTTGATAGGACAGGCAAGATCCTAGCACTCAAAAAGAGGCATGGATACTTGTATAAATTAAGTCATTGCTTTTCTGCCTCTAGTCAGGCTCTCAGTACTTCAATTCATTCAAATAAATGTTTACTTTGGCATTATAGACTTGGTCATTTAAAATTATACTGCTATACAACGAATGTCTAGACAATCTATTGTTCTTCATCTCGACTATCCTCGCGAAAAAGTCGAGCTACCTATCTATCAAGACTGTCTAGTTGGTAAACAGACTAGGAAGCTATTTAAGTCAAGCCATCAGCATGTTGCTAGAGGATTGCTAGATGTTTTACATTCAAATATTTGTGGCCCAATGAAAAATCCTTCACTGAAGGATGCCAAGTATTTTATAACCTTTATTGATGAATTCTTTAAAAGAACTATGGTTATTTCATAAAGAAGAAATCAGAGGCATTCAACTACTTCAAAATCTTCAAGGAGCGTGCAGAAAAGGAGACTGAAAGGACAATCAAGGCCCTAAGGTCAAATAATGGTGGAGAATATATCTCTGTCGAGTTCAAGTAGTACTACCAAAGCCAAGGCATTGAGCATCAATTCATCACTCCTTATAGTCTTCAGTCTAATGGCTTAGTTGAGAGGAAGAACCGTACTCTGGTCGAATCTGCTAAGTGTACGCTAGCACATGCATCATTGCCCAAGAGATTCTAGGTTGAAGTTGTCCCCACTGCAGCTTACATCTAGAACAGATGTTCGACCAAGTCTCTCTCAGACAAGACACCCCATGAGGTGTGGACAGGCTGTAAGCCTTCTTTGAAGAACCTAAGAGCATTTGGGTGCATTGCCTACGCGCAGATCCCAAAAGACACAAGGAAGAAATTGGACTTCCAAGGTCTAAAGACCATCCTGATCGGATATACTTCGTCTGATAACACTTACAAGTTGTACGATCCTGATACCCAGCAAATCTTGTATAGCTGGGATACAGTCTTTATCGAGGATCAGTTCGTCGACCTCAAAGGCAAGGATATTGCTCAAGAAGAACCTTCATCACTTGCCATTGACACGACAATCCGAGCTTCTGGCTCAGGCATGTCTATTGTTGACCCACTTCTAGAAAGCAAATCAGACGAAGATGTTGCTACTACCCAACAACATATCCCAAGAGCGGTTCATCAGTCGAATCCTCCCAAAAGATCAAGTCGAGTGCGCACACAGCCCACAAGGTATACTCCTGAGTCGGCCTATCTTGTAATGTAGGAACCGATGACAGTCGAAGAGGCACTTAGCCAACCAGACTCTGATCTCTGGAAAGAAGCTATGGATAGAGAGTATTCCTCTCTGATCAAGAATCAAACATGGTCATTAGTCGAAGCTCCTATTAGCTACAATATTATTGATTGCAAATGGATCTTTAAGATCAAATATAACGCCAACGGAGCGATTGATCGAAGGAAGGCTAGACTGGTAGCACGAGGATTCACTCAGATCTCGAACGTCGACTACAGTGAGGCTTTTAGTCCATTCATCAAACATTTGTCGATCCAAATGCTTTTGTCTTATGTTGCAGCTACCGACCTCGAAGTACATCAACTTGATCTACAAATAGCCTATCTGAATGGAGTTATACAAGAAGATATCTACTTGATCTAGCCTGAAGGATACATTCTAGAAGGCATGAAGAATCATGTCTGTAAATTCCACAAAGCACTGTACGGCTTGAAACAGTATGCCTGAGCTTGGTTTCAGAGGATCAACACATTCCTCATTGAACAAGGATTTAAACCAAGCACTGGTGATTGCAACGTTTATTCAAAGTTAGTGCAGCAGTCCTTCATTATCATCACCTTGTATGTTGATGATGCGTTGCTCTTCAACAACAATGCCAATATGGTCAAGGGTTCGAAACAGATGTTGTTCTCAGAATTTGACATAACTGATCTGAGCGAAGCACACTTCTATCTTGGAATTCAAATCCACAGAGACAGAGCAAATCGACTGATTTACATCACTCAACAAAGGTATCTTCATAATGTTCTTAACAAATACAATTTAATGAACCGTAAATTAGCTCACTCACCAATGGATCTAGGACTGCATCTGTCAAAGGACCAATGTCTTAAACCAAGCAGGAAGCGGAGCAGATGAGAGATTATCCGTATCGATCGATACTTGGATCTCTCATGTACGGAATGGTCTACACAAGACCATATATCTCTTTTGTTGTCAGCTCACTCAGCCAATACATGGCTAATCCTGGAATTACCCATTGGAAGGCTCTTATTCGAGTCATGAGATATATTCGAACTACCATGAACAAGTGCATCTACTATGGAGATGTTAGCAATGACAATCTTCATCATCTCAGTGGTTATTCTAATGCAAGCTGGGGAGGAGATGCAGACCATCATAAGTCCAAATCTGGGTTTACATTCTTCTTCAATGGCGGTCCTTTTTCATGGAACAGTCGTAAGCAAACCTTTATCACACTTTCTTCTACTGAAGCAAAATATAATGTTGCTTCTCAATCTATTAAAGAAGCGTTTTGGTTGAGAAATTTGTTGTCAGACATCAATCTGTATCAGTACAGCCCTAAAATTTTGTTTTGTGATACTCAAAGTGCTATTGTCTTATCGGCCAGTCCTGGATTTCATTCTTGGAGTAAGCACATTGAGATAAGATATCACTACATCAGGGGCAAGGTTCTCGACAGAGAGGTGAGCTTAACGTACTGTAGAACGCAAGACATGGTTGCAGACATTTTCACGAAAGCACTCAGTGTTAATGCACAAAACAAATTTTGTGCATTGCTCAGTCTGAAGATCAAGGCATTCACGGATCCAGATTAAGGGGGGATGTTGGATTTAGTCCTTCTACTCTCATAAATCCCAATTTTAATCTGCCTCCATTCATGCTGCATATTTACTAACGTTGTCACGTAGTCTGCATATTTACACACAAATTCACACAGACGAAAAAAAAGACAAATGAATCGTGACACCGTGTTCAGGTTATGGTGATAGACGAAAAGGGGACACTACCTTACTGAATGCCAAAAGTGCCCTAAAAGCTAAGGAACCCTGTAAATCTTATCCTAAGGCCATTTATAAGAGTGATGCACCTTTGCATCATCACCAACGTTCACTTCAGTATTAACTGACGTCGCACCCTTTTCACGCTCACCCTATGCAGTTGCGCTAACAGATTGGACAACAACTACAGCCACCCACGATCTCATACAGACAACACATCCACTCTGTACTTTCACATCTGCACACCTGTAATATTATGTATATATATTGGATACCATCTGAGTATTCATAATGCATCGAGATGAAGAGATAAGAAGAGACTAAGAGAAGAGGTTTGATTCCTCATTACAGATAGAAATAAGCTTTGTAGGACACGCGGTTTCGTCCGCTATTGTATTGTGTTCTGCCACATTATTAACATGTATACATGATATACTTAATCTGATACAGCTCTCTGTTCTGCATTCAGATATGTGTCAATATTACTATGTTGATTCTTCATTCTGTATGATCTTTCTAGTTGCTCTTTCTGGTAATAGACGATTAACTTTTAGTCTTGTCTTTCGCAAATCATTCGCGACTAATTATCAGTTGAGTACAGTCTAGCTCTTCGGGAATCATTCGCGACAAATAATTTGTCTTGCAATTGCAAGACAAATTATTCATCTAGCGCTTCATCCATTGTACGTTTGGCTACATAATCTAGAATGACTGTGATTTCTATCACTAAATTTCTGTTCATTCTGATAAGCGTAGTCATGCTTAGGGAGAGAGTCAAAAAATTCATTCTGCTACGCACGAACATTTTCTGTTTGAGTTCGCTTCTCGTTCGTTTCTTGTTCGAGTTCGTTTCTCATTCGTGTTCGTCATTTATTCTTCCCCCCTCTCTCCCAACAATTCCCAGACTCCTTACATCAAATTTTTGAGATTAATCTCGATGATCTGGGTGTACATTCTTCTGCAGACAAACATCTTGAAGCCCTTGAAAAGATATCCATTTGTTGTTGTAGGTTCAATATATCACTAAACCTTGAAAAATGTCAAATCTGGGTAGCCTATGGGGTTGTCCTTGGACATATTATATCAAAGGATGGTATTTCTACTGATCCTTCGAAGATCAAGGTTATCGTTGAGATGCCTTTACCCGCCACGGTGGAAGAAGATTACGTTTTCCTCGGCCATATTAATTATTATCGCATCTTGATAATCGACTACGCCGATAAAGCGAGACTCGTTTTTGTCGACCCTAGATGGACCAAGGAACACATAAAAGCTTTTGAGAAAATGAAAACTGCAATTACCACCGCACCCATACTTCGTTCCCCAGATTACACAAAGGAGTTCCACGTGCATACTGACACAAGTAGGTATGCCATAGGAGGAATTTTAGCACAACCAGACGAATATGGAAAAGATTTTTCAATACGTTTCTTGAGCGTGCAACTGGTGCCTACTTAAGTAAACTATACAGCAACTGAGAGAGAAGAATTGGCCATGGTCTGTGTCGTACAACAACTTTGTCACTATTTACTAGGCCAAACCTTTGTCTTCTACACAGACCATCAAACATTGTTATATATTGTAAATAAATCCTGTAAAACCAGAGGCATAGCTCGATGGCTCTTAATCCTTGAGGAATTCAATTTTCGCGTTGTCGTTAGGAAAGGAACTCAACACTTCATAGTTGACCACCTTTATAGACTTCCCAATGTTAAAAACACTGATGCACCAATCAACAATGATCTACCTCCTTCTCGGTCCTTTTTTTATTTACATAAATATTACGTAGATAATGATAGTTATTTCACTGTACCTGACTTGTGCAAATTTTTTTATGATCGTGAAGATGAAGTGTTATGTATTTTAGCCAAAACATTAGGTGAGTTTTCTGACCTTCTTGATTTTGAGTATGATGACATTGTTCTTGGAGTGGATGATGAGATCGATGATGATACACTTTGTCTAGAAGAGTGTTTGCAACAGTCTTTGTCAAAGACCCATGAGCATCAAAAAAATATTCCCTTAGAGGATGAGTTCATTACTTTCCAGACCCAACTTGGTTTTGGGCCTCGAAAAATATACCAACCAAATGAGTTAAGCTCACAAAAGAGTCATAGAATAGACCACCCTGAATTGTTTGAAGCAAATACTGTTGAATGTGTGAGTTCTTTTACTTTTTGTGCATGCAAGTTAATTTTGCATACTGTTTATATTCATCATAAGAACTAACATTTTAATTTTTCATATTTTCAAGAGGCCGTTCTTATTGACAAATTTGCCATTCGATGAGGTGGCTTTCGAGCCTACTCAGGCAAATTTCACAAGGATAGTGGCCTTGGAAATTATGTCAAATTTTTCAAAAAACATGAGATTTGTGTTGCCCATTCGAAGTTCAATGCTCAAGGCGAAACAATTATCATGGCAGTAAAGGCATTGTCTCATTACTTAGGTGGTAAGTTCATTAAACCACATAAATAGTTTTTGTTAAATGCTCAATTGTACTCAAGATTTTAGGTTATGGACCCGATAATCCTATTTTCTGATCTGCTTATTTTGCTTTGTATGCAACTTACATAGAATTATGTCAAGAAAAGGAAAATGCATATCTTTTGGATCCATTTGCAAGAAGAGAATTTCTCCATGACAACAAATTCAACTGGTACTAGAAAAAGAAAAAGAAGATGGCAAGGAGATATAGATATATTCAATCAATTGGAAATGTATGTTTTTTCCAAAACAAATTACAAATATATAGTACAATGTTGTGTCTGTCAATCTACCTCCCTTGATGTATAAATTTACATTCCTTTTTGAACTTGATGTAATTTGTAGATTTTGTTTGATGTCGTATTTGTGTTCATCGATAGAACCATTGAAATAGCTGAAGAATGTATCCGTGTCTACCATTGAGGCCACCATGCTGTGTGTTTTTATGAAATGTTGTTCTTGCTTGCCAATGAGATTTTTCCATCCCTTGTGAAGACCATATTCTCAAACTTCCATGATTTTCTGCTGAGGATATGGAATGGTGTCGTAATATGTGCTGCAAAATATCAACAATTTTTATCATTAGGTAAACTTCAAAAAACAAAATAAAATGGTAACTTGATATTTGTTTTTAAATGCTTACCATGTAATGTGTGATATGATCATCTCCCCAAGCCACTTCAACTGCATCTACAAACTCAACGCAACGTTTCTGGAGCAGTTGCAAGTCATTGTTTGAAAATATTTCCTTTCGTAATATTTTAACCATATCATCTAATTTTTTCCATACTTCAACTTTCATTACCCTTGTTACTCCATCCTAAACAAAATCTTGAGTAGCAAATACGATGTCTCTCCAAACTGAGTAACGTGTCTTAGATGGCTTTCTTGAATGGTTAGATAAAAATCTTCGTGCCTTTACACCGCCAATGTTGGCTATTTTAAAGATTTCAAATCACCAGCCAAATGCCACTCTACCTTGAAGTCTCCTATTCCAGGTACATTGAAAAGTTCCCCATCCATATGCTCTTTGATGATTCTGGGATATGTTGTTTTGCTAAACACCCATGACAGAATGTCATGATCTTCCTTTAAAACCTAAAAAATGGATAGACAAAAAACTAGTCAATTGATAACAATATCAAAACCCAAGTAACATACAATATCAAAACTCATTAGATTTTAAAACATCATACCTCAAAGGCTGCCAACCACCAGATGTCATTCTTGGACTGAACACTGAAGTTAAAATATCCTTGATTGTTAGTCTTTTGAAGTGCTCCATTCATGAGTGTTATACTCACTCTCTCCATTTTTTGTCCTTTAATAAGTTCTGATTCATCCAACTTCAATACCAAGACTATCTTACTATCTACCTTTTCCGTGGAAATATCATAGAAATGTATAATAAATCTTAATAACGTATTCATATCGACAAACAAGTTATTTGATTGATTGTAAGACATGGATTTTTTGTCCTTCGATTGATATACTTCCTTGATATGAAATGGAATACCTAAAATCTTTTGAATTCCTCTATTCATTGAATCACGCTCCGATTTTATGGAATAGGAGATTTCTTAATGCTAGCCAGCGTCAAAGCTTGTTT
Source organism: Diphasiastrum complanatum (assembly GCA_029204225.1). Lineage (NCBI taxonomy): Eukaryota > Viridiplantae > Streptophyta > Lycopodiopsida > Lycopodiales > Lycopodiaceae > Diphasiastrum > Diphasiastrum complanatum. Next base: position 47,722,111 of record CM055098.1, on the reverse strand, counting down.
GATAATCTTAAATATGGTGCCATAAACATCTCTGCTTATTCCAGCAAAATCACATGCTCCTAGAATTATAGTATTGTCAAGTATTTTTTGTACTTCAATCATTAATGCATCAACAATTTTTATCTTAACACGACTGTTTTGATTATTGGTCATCAATGACTCAGTTGATTTTGTTGTCAACACAGAGCCCAAAGACTTGCCTATAGTAGATTAATGTTACAATTTACAGTCATGCTAAAACGATATAAGATCTGAACTCTTGAAGTATAAAAAAGATTGCAAAGGCCAAAAGTCAAAAACTTACTTGAATGCATAAATTCTCCTTTTCCAATAGCCTCCCATTGATGACAAATTATGAATATTTGTGTTGATCACTCGCTTTCATTTTTTTGTTTTTACCTTATTACCCATCAAGTCAACATCTTTCAATAGTTGTGAGTATGCAAAACGGCCATTATTCAGTTCGATTTTCATTTGATCAATCTCTTTTCTTGTACTCACTATGATTTTTTGCAATAATTCACTATCATTTCGTATATTTTCATTTTCTTTCTGGATAACCTCATTCTCTAGCAATTTTATTCGTAAAATATTATCTTTTTGAGCACAATCTGAAGATATAAGTCTAATTACATCCTCTAAACAATGGATTTTTTCCATTGAAAATGCGTTACCATATTCTTCTAATCTTTTACAATAACCTAGCAAACCATTCTTTCCATGGCAGACAAAATATATCAATTGAGTAGTAGAAGAAAATTTGGGATGCTGCATGGAATGTGGATCTTTTGGATATAATGTCCCGTCTACCCAGAGGTCCAGATTTGCTTTCCCGTCAGCCCTATAGCGCAAACAATCATCAACTGATAAGCAAAATGCTTTGACACCTCTTTTAATTAAAGGAGCATATTTTTCAGGAAGATCTATATGGAGATGAAATTTTTTCAATGTAAGAAGAAAAAGTAGATTACGATCCAATATCAGCTCAACAAAAAGAAATTGAAACATACTCAACGTCTTTATACATTTCACATACCAGTTTATCATTTCAAGTAGCACTTGAAGAATGAGATTGATCTTTGATTCAAATGTTGTCATGCCGCTCATTTTTATTTTTGAGTTTTGAGTTTTCTCAATCCGTGTATTTTGGTTGCCGCTCTTCTTTTTCCAGATCTTGCCATCTCTCTTTTCTCTCTAGAGATGTAGGCATTTTATGTAGCATTCAAAGATGGTGACTGCTAATTGATGCAAATGTTATAACAACGTCCATCTATTTTTCCTCTAGTTCGTTCAATCTATAGTGTAATGTAGTTGGTGCTCTTCTTTTCAATTCTAGCCCCCTCTCGCTCTTCTCCCAAGAGTTTATTTCTCTCGAGGCATGATTTTTCCCGAGAGAAACCTTAGTTAACCATGACTGTGACCATGACTATAACCAAAGCGGTTTTGTATTCAAATTACTGTGGACAGGCACTTCTTATATCATAATTTTCAATTTTGACGAATTCGTCCATCCTACGTGGCATTTCTTATAGGGCCCTTTTGTACTCAAGAACTCCTGTAATGAACGATTCTACTTTTTCGTAACCGAGGTTTTCTTGTTTATTGATGAGGCAGTGTTGTTGCCTCTTGAATCAATTCGTCACTTATTGTATCCCGGACTTCGTCTGGATACATGTCCCATTGGTAGGCCTTTGGTTTAGGTCGATAGGTCATTGTGTTTGGTACTTTGGATGTGAGTTGCAGATGAGCCAAAGGCCCTGGCAACTTAATCTCCTTGGGAATGGATTTTGGAGTATAAAGTTTTTGATCGAGATACATAAATAGATGTTTGTACTTTGGACGAGAGAATATCGTCTTTCGAAACATGGGCAACAGAGACATTAGGTTCTCCTGGACACCAAGTTATAGGAATTGGGTCTATCATCATTAGTGGAATGATGGGCGTCTCTATGTCCGTAGAAGATGGTAGAATATAAGTTTCTTCTGCAGCTGTTTCTATTCGATAGACCAAAGATCAAGAAACACCCATTTCTTGATTCTTGGATAGCCCAAGAACGTCAAGAACTAAGATGTCAAGAATATGCAAGATCTACACCACAATCTCAACCTGTTTAGTTTACTTGAATGCCGAAGCTACATTACAACATAGATCAAGAAATCTATTTCACTCTAATCCACATTGCAAAAGGAAAGAAAACAGGAAATTAATCTATTCCACAACTACAATCCACAACCACATTCAAGAAATGGAAGTGCATGTTCATAAAAGAATCACTCAAGAAAGATGTCATGAACAAGGAGCTTCAAGAATGTCAAGAACTCATGGAAAATTTTCTTCATTCATACAAGAGCAAATGACATTACATGTAAAAGTCTCTCACAAAAGAGGGGGGCTCTTAAATAGACTACAAGGCTGCCCATGTGGAGCCTAAGTGACAATTCCACTAATTTACAAATTCCAAGTGGAATTACCTCTTCCACTAGAGGTCACCATCAAAAGGTGGCTCACTCTAATTTATTTAAGAGAGATCTACATTTATTGCATTGCCTAGAAATACTACTAGCTCCTACATGGCCGTTCTTTCTCTTGGGATTCACCATGAGGCTCACATGAATTAAAATTGTATTCCTAGCTAGTATTTCTCGGCTCTCATCATCCTTCTCTCTTCTTTTTGAGACCTCCTCAGTCTAGGGTGAGAGGTACTCTTTATAACAGCTCAGTTCGGCATCTTGGGGATTCTTCGAAATTTGCCAATAGCTGACATTCTCCTTGTACTTTCTCAATCTCCTTTGTACTTTGGAACGTGAAGATCCCCTGCCTTTCGGTCTTCGTGTCTTCTTCATCTTTTGTGTCTTCTTCTGCTTTTGTGTCTTCTTCTGCTTTCTTCCTTGCCATTGAGATTTTCTGGGTCCACAAACATTTCTTCTTCATGTTCCGGTATTCTCAATCAACGAACATTTGACCGTCATCTTCGGGTCTTCAGTCCTCGAAGCTTTGGTCTTTGTGTCTGGACAGCACCCTGGTGTTTCTGCAAACTTGAGCTCTAAAGCTAGCAAAGCTTTGTGGCTCTTAACATTTTGTTTCTTCAACTCCCTCTCCAAGCATGGTAGCTTTAAGATCCCAGACTCTTCCTCTGCCTCTCGGACAAACCTTTGTCTAAGGCCTTGGTGAAGATGTCTGCTACCATTTGTCTCATTCCAATGAAGCTGGTCTTCAATTCGTTCTTGTGACTAGGTCCCTTATCAAATGATACTTGATTGCAATGTGTTTCGTCCGTAAGTGAAACACAAGATCCTTTGTCAAGTGTACTGCAGATGTGTTATCCAACTGCAAAATCGGAGGCTCTTGGTTGGTTTCACCCAGTCCGTTGAGGAACTGTTTGAGCCATGTGATTTCGTTGGCCATCTTTGCAGCTGCAACGTATTATGCTTCACAGGATGACTGAGCTATGATGGTCTACTTCTTATTGACCCAGAGTAATTGCTATACCTGCTGCAATGGTGCACCCTCCTGAGACACTTTTATAGACCTCCTTGAGTGATGCCCAACTTGCATCGTTGTAGGAGTGTATCTAAAATCCGGTATCATGAGAGTAACACAACCCATAATCCTTCATCTTCTAAAGGTACTATAAGATACGGTTTGCGATCTTCCAGTGTGCTAAGCCTGGTTTCATACTGAATTGGCTCATTCTGAACACGGCATAAGCTATATCAGCATCACTGATTGTAATTGCTGAAATTTTGAAATTTTGACCAGAAAAATGCACTACAATTCCTTCTACTAATAAGGTGATTGTTGGTAGATATGTCCTTTTTGATGAGAGGAACATCCAAAATTGTCTTCAAGTACTATTGATGGTGAATTCAAAGAAGCTATCAACAGTCCAAACACGGATCCAAGCCGTGAATGAGAAAATCGAATCCATGAAGAAAGATGAGGTATGGACACTGCAAATGGATTTACAAGCTCAAGTATGGCTCGAATGGAGATGTTTTGAGATACAAGGCTTGACTTGTAGCGAAGAAATTCTCTCAGAAGTACGACATCGACTACACTAAGACCTTCTCTCAAGTCGTTAAACATGTGTCATTACACCTACTCTTTGCATATGCAGCTAGCTGCATATGACCTCAGGATTCACATCGTCGATGAGAAGACAACATTTCTACATGGCAAGCTAGATGAAGAAGTCTACATGGATCAACTTCAAGGTTATATCTCCACCTCACTTCCTACCTATGCATGCCGAATGCACAGAAGTATCTATGTTCTGAAGCAATCTACACAACAATGGTACAAGAAGAAAGATCATGTCCTAATATCCTTGGGATTCGAGCCACTGATAGCCGATTCCAATGTTTATGTAAGGATCACGGTTGGGGAGATCATCATTGTTGCTGTATACGTAGACATACCACACTGATACTATACAAAAGTAAAGAGCTAATTGCCAAAGTAAAGAGCAAGATCTCGAAGTATTTCGAGATAACAGAACTAGGAAAAGCCAAATGTTATCTAGGCTTGCAAATCGATCATGACTATGATGAAGGAAAGCTATACCTTCATCAGTCCATGTATATCAAAAAGATCCTAGATGATTTCGGGATGATAGATTACAAAGTGCAAACACTCCAATGCTTGCAGGAACAATTCTGACAAATGAAGATAGTCCGAAGACTGACGAAGAGCGAGAGTTCATGCAGCACACGTCTTATAGGAGGCTGATCGGATCTTTAATGTATCTAGCTGACAACGCACGTCTCGTGCTAGATGTATCTCATATGTGCAAAATCTGCTATTATGCCACTTTTTACTGATATACGAATGTGGCTATGTTAAAGAGTGGCTATGAAATTCTATGGCATGTTCAAATGTCATAATCAATTTTCAAATGACAGTTATATCAGACAAATTAGACCTATTTTTACTATGTTACTATTTTTAGTAAGTTTGTTAAATAGCAATAAGCTATTTTTAGCAATACGCATAAGTGACTTTGACAGATGATAATATCGATAGTTGCTAAGTAGTTTTATTAAATGACAATTTTTCTAAAGGACCCTCCTTGAAATTTAAGTCAGAGCATAAGGATCTGAGGTGAAATCATTTACCTTTCTACTGTATTTTTGGTTTGATCATTTGGTTAAGCATGTAGACTGGGTTTTTTTTTTTCGGTTATTATTAAGACTAAGTATCTGTTTTTTTTTTTAAATCTAAAAAAAAAAATGAATTCATGTGCTCATATTGAATCTATAAACCAGAATATACAGTAAATGGTATGTTTTTACAGTCTAATGAATTACAGATTTACCTTCTGTTGTAAAAACTACAAAAAATAAAGAACAATGAGATTCTGTTTTTATAAGGGAATATTATATATGCTTTTCAAGGGTTAAAATTATTAAGGATCTTCAAATGGCTATAACTTCTAATCCGTAACTCGGATCTGAATGATCCTAAAAGGTAAATTGATCCTTAAAGCTCATAGAATTCACTAAGATTGAGAACAATGACTTTTGAAAGAATCTTATCATAAATTTCTCATTTTGAGTGATGTGTAATGCTTAACAACTATACTTACCATGATAAATCAGCTATTGCTAATCCATTGAAAAACATGGAGAAGCTATCGCTCAAAGTGGTTGAAAAACACCATTAGTGCTATATATATATTACATATTTCCAAAACCACATACAGTATCATGATAAAACCATTGAAAAAGATGGTCAAGCTTTCATAGATAAATCATGGCAATTGCATCAAAGATTAAATCAAATTAAGTTTCCTTGATTGTAGAGAATACAAGAATTAGTAACTGAAAAACATTTATATCATTGAGAAGAATATTTGAGATGGATTACTTATGAGGTGAATAGTTCGAACTTAAGTTACCTTCTAGTACAATCTATGGCAATATCCGAACTAGAAATCCAATGACTGGCTTCATAATCATACCAAAACCCCACTATAGTGTTATGAACACTATTAAGCAACACACAAAACGTACCACATGTTTTATGGCGACCACAATGGGATTTAGATCCATGAAAGCCAGATACTCTAGTGGTATCCTAGTTCATATTGCCATAGAAGTATAGAAAATGCTTAAATGATAATCATTTGGAGTGACTGAAAGAAGTATTCAAAGATGAATAGTTCAATAAGATAAAGAAAAAACAAAAAGTCCTTTATGAATAAAAATTATCATTTAAACATGGAGGTGCCTTCAACCGTAACTGTTCATAATTGGAGAGTTAGAGCAGTGGTGGTTATAGGAAAGCTATCCTTGCTAAGAGACTCTAAAATAGAACGAGAATTATTGAATATATTAGTCGAATATTTAACTTATCCAGAATATCCTACGCGTCCGTTCTTCCAAAAAGTCATAGAGTACCTAGAGATTATATACGAGATCTATAGCTAGTTTATTATTTAACTCTTTGTGAAGAAAAATATAATACATGATTATATAGGTCCATGTTCAATATTGACTTTGCTTGATAATGGACAATATGACTGAAAATAATCAGTATTGAGATATATATGAATACTCTAGTTAAAGTGAAATAAATCTAGATCGTCCATTCATATTACAATTAAAAATTATACAAATCATGAAGGGAGATAGCATTCACTGATGAGGGTATAATAGTGACTATACATTGTTGGAATATATGGCAAATTCTTGAACCTGATTGGTAATCAATACTATCATATATATCAGAATTATATAACCAAGAATCCATAATCCACATATGTCTCAATACTACCTATACATTAGATGGACAATCTTGGGTTCTTGTAGACTCTGAGGTAAGAGAAGAAATAGAAGATAATCTACTTAGTGGAAGTTACTCTAGTATCACTTAGAGTATCTACAAGGTATACTAAGAGTGATATTTATAGAAGACAGAATACAAGATATCCGTCCGACCTTCGTCCATAATGAATAATACTACTAAAGATGATCAATGATAGTCTGCATTCTAGAAGGGAAGGTGATTTGTACCATTATGATTTAGAGTGGATTCTTAGTGTCGTATTTCCTTATGAAATAGAATTATGTTGGTGGTATAACCTTCGTGAAAATATTATCAATCTACCTGAAGGTTTAAAGTACTACTTATTACATGCCATTACAGAAGTGAGATATACTATTCATCCTACAGAATCACCATATAGTCTTTCTTATATCTCCTTGGTACCACCTAATCCCTATAGAGAAGATTATTATACTAAAACCAACGATTATGGATGGGAAGCTAATCTGTTAAATAAAACAGCAATAGCAGATTTATACAGATATGCATATCCTTATGATCAAGCAGGAAGATCTGCGTTATCCTTTTTTATAGGCACTGGTTTTGTGGACAAGCTTAAAGTAAATTGTGTCTATCTTCATCTAGTATGGAGAACTTATCAAATTGTTGAAGAGAAAAACATAATAGACTATGTTAGATTGATACGGCCGACCATTAAAATAGTATGGCTATTTTTAACTCCCCCTTATAAACGTGTGCCCCGTAAGTATCGTAGGCATATTCGTAAATTTATGGGAGGAATAAATTTGTAAGGCCATATTAATTACTTATATATCTATATGATGTTGGAAAATGAAATTTGTGTTAAAGAAACGACTTAAAATATATCAAAAGGAAGAGAAAATTGACGAATCTAAAATTCCATATCATGAACATCCTGAGTGGAATAGACCTTGTGAGGTATTGTATAGAGGAAACTGTATATGGTATGAATCTCCTAAGGAATCCTCACATGGAATAAGTGAAATAAAAGTAACTCAAACCAATACTCAAGGAAACTTAGTAAGGAAATATGAAGTATTAATCAAGGGAATTTGGCATTCTTATCGACAAACTTGGGTACAAAGTGAATCTAAACCTGTTTACAAGATAGTGAAAGTAATTAAAAATGCCAGGACTAAAAAATAGAGAGAGAGAGACAGTTATCCTATTACTATAACTATAGATTGTTATCAATTTTGGATAAAGTCTGAATTTCAAAGAAAAGTGATATTAGAGTTTTTAAAAGCATTATATGAATTGGGTTTAATTGATCATATATATTTAAATATAGAATATACCCTGAATGGCATATGTTGGGCCATAGTAGACTCTGAAATTAGTGAAACCATAGAGGAAAGTTTACCCAGTGGAAGTTATTCTATCAAGGCCCCAGAACATCTATAGAAGCAATATAATTGTTTATTACAGAAGATATATGACTATAGTATGGGATTACCTTATATACCATCCTTGAACAATATAAAAACAATTCAACCTATAGTTGAAACTAATCAAGCTTTCTCTCAGAGTTGGCCTACTCCGACCACTATTCAAAAAGTACAAGGCATTTTATCCTTAACAGAGGGATGGAGTAGATTTATACCATCTTACCCTGAAATAATAGAATCATTGAGTGAGTTGGGTAATAGCGAATACTTTTATTGGGGAGAACAAGAACAACATTCATTTAACAATCTTGTTCGATCTATGGATATTGCGGAAAATATATTTATAGATATTTTCAATGATATCTATATAGATGATGATTAAAGATCTCTATGTTAGAGATTGCTTGTGATGAATGACTTCAACTCATAGACCATTACAACTTTACTTGAGAATATGCTTTCCTTCAGCAAAAATCTCTTTTTATTCTAAGGAGTTATTTAATATAAGAGCTAATTCTATGCATCTTGGTGATCCAAAATAGTTTGATCTAAAACTTACCTTTAAGTCCAATTCAAAATTGAATCAATCATTATCACCAAAGCTATAATTGAAAAAAAAAAATCATTTCTACAGTCATTTCACAATAATCCAATAGAACATATAAAATCAAAAAATCAAAAAACAATGTCAATGGATGAAGAAAGTGCCAGTCTATCCAGTTTTAATGGAAAGGAAGATGAAGATGCAGATCTACATATTCAAATATTCATGAATGTGTGTAGACAAAATTATGAAGAAGAAGATGATGATATGTTTAGATTATTTCCAGTAACATTGGATAATTTTGCTCTTGAATGGTATTCTGTATTGAATCAAAAGAAATTTTGCAATTGGACAAAACTTAAAACAAGCTTCTTGGATAGATTTAGAAGATGGAATTACTCTTCTGATATTATCAAATCACTAAGTGAAATTAAATTGAAACAAAATGAACCTATCAAAAGCTTTGTTGATAGAATCAATTGTTTGGCTAAAGGATTAAGTGAAAGACCAGGAGAAGAGTTTTTCTTATCTTGGTTTATATCAGGTTTGCCTGATGACATGGCATATGGTATTCTCTCAAAAGTTCCTAAGACTTTTGAGGAAGCTATCTCAAGGGCAGTTGCTTTAGAACATGCTGATAAGATGAAGACGGAAATAGAAAAACTTGATAAGAAGAATTGGATAGGTAGATCCTTGGATGAATTTGATGTAGGAATCTCTTCCTACTATGCTACAGTATCATCTATTTTTAAAATTCTTACTAAAAATAAATCTTGTTGTTCTGATGATCCTATTCAAACAAATCATCTTTTTAAAATTAAAGAAAATATTATGGTGCAAGAAGGATGTAGTAAAAATATTGAATATGACTATAAGATTGATCAATCAAATAAAATTACTGTTGTGATTGAAGAAAACAATTGTTGTGAAGATACTCAAAATGTGGTGCATTCCACTGATGTCTACCCGGAACTGATGGAGTCTTTATATAATGATAATGAAAAACTGGAAAATATATATGATGCTATAATTGATAAATATGCTATTGAGGAAGTAGAACAAGAAGGTCAATCAAATTTTGTTGATTCTAACTTGTTGCAAAGTCAATGTCTTTAGGAAGAAATGATATCAAATGACATATGTATATCACAACTTGAAAGTCAAATATTACCATTATTAGAGAATGATCAAGAAATTGATGATAGTTTTGTTGGAGTAGAAGAATTCATAAAGAAAATCATTACTTCCAATATGAGTGGCATTGATGAAAGGTTTCAAGGTCAAAATATAACTTCCATTCTTCTCAAGGAAAAAAATAATGACCCATCTGATTCAAAAAAAAATCAAAAGGATTTATCATCTAAGATGGATGAGTTACAAGTTTTTCATGAATATGAGAAAGAGTTAATACTAAGAGAATTAGAATTATCCAAGTTGGATCACTCATCTTTGAAGCTGATTAATAATGAGCTATATGAAGAAGCTAATGTGAAAAACCAGAATGAAAGAGAAATGGAAGATTCTAAAAAATTAAATTCAATATACGATAATGAGATTTGTACCAAGAATACAAATGAAAATGTTCTTCAAGAGTTTAGCCATTGGAATAATGACTATGTTAATTCATTATATGGTACAGATATTGAAATATCAATCGATGATAAATTAGTGTTTACACTTGTGGATCAAAATGTTATACATGATAAATTGATCAATGACATATCTACTAAAAAGGAACTGAATGAAAATATTTTTAATAAATATATGGTAAATGAATCTTTGGATGTATTACCATATCAATATAGTATTATGTTATCTTTTGTGATTATAATACTCTATCAAAATTTTATGAACTCGAAAAAATGTAAATGCATACGAGTATTAATACTAAGAAAGCATGATAAGAGGTGGAGAAGTGATTTCTAACTACAAAAGAGATAAAGATATTCAAAATAAAGTCTATGAAAAAAATGGTGAGTATCAAAGAAATCCGAAAAAATCAATGGTTTCAAATATTACAAGACAATTTGTGATAAATGGTATAATATGTTATTAACTCATCATACATATGAGATGCTTCATGATAATTATCATAAGAAATATCCAAATAAATTGAGATAATTATGATGATGTAGATGTATATAATATGATAGTTTTTTCTTTTAAAAATACAACAAAAACAAAAAAAAAAATATCCTAAATTTGAAACAATATAAAAAGAAAATTAGAAAAATATATCTATTCGAAATTGAAAAAAAAAAATCACATAGACGATGGCATGGCAATGAGATTATTTAGAAAAATGACTATCATCCAAAGTTGTTACCTTGATCAACTAGACACATAATTTGGCGACATATTTTAATATGTGAATGGAGGATTAAGAAATTTACATATCAATGTGAACTTCATATTTGAAATATATATGAGCAACTTATGAAAATATTATTTTATTAGAATATACAATATGCAATGACAGCTTGAATGTAGGATCCAATACAAAATCAAATATAGTGTGTGTTTATGGATGAGATGTACAGATTTTAATGGTTATATTTTTACAAACTCAATTTGCCATATCTGTCAAATACCTATATTTTTTAAGCTTATAGTAAGGAAAAACTAGTGGTTCAACTACCATAAATTGAACAATTAACTTTAGTTTTATGACACAAATGTGTGAGAAGCTATCTTGAGAAAAATATTTCATCTCATTCGAGAAAGATATAATATACATCTTGGAAGGTAATACACTCTATATGAAGATTGGGAGTAAAATATTCACACACATTACACTTGCATCATATAGACACTATGATGTATGCATCCATCCTATATAAAGACCGATATGTTGCATTTCATGCCTACTTGCATTATGCATTGATCTGAAGACGGGATGCAATGTTCTAATGCCTTGGATGGGCATTTTTGTTGAATAGTGTCATGAGGGTGATATTGAGAGGAAATATGAAGATTTGAAATGGATAAAACATTACCAGTGGGGAGGTGAGTGAAAAAAAAAAAAACCTATTGATGATTATGGATCTATGTCGAAGACATCTGTACATCTATCTACAATTCCAAGAGCAAATCTTAATTTTAAAAATGGATTTTAGCCAAAGGCTTGGTTAGGATATCAGCTATGCACTCGGATGATGGCACATGATGAAGTTGTACCTCCTTGGATTGCACCTTTTCCCTCACAAAGTGATGAGCTATCTCAATATGCTTTGTTCTAGCATGGAAAGTGGGATTTGTAGCAATTTGTTGAGATGCTTGATTGTCACAATAAATGCAAGGGATATCCTCGGCCTTCATCACTTGCATGAATATTTGCTTAAAAAAAAAACATCTATCTATTATTCAAGGGAGTGAATAGGTTTTTATGAGAATGAGATATATTCACAATGTGAATGACGAAGATCCAATTTTTAAAATAGGTTGCATTGCACGCACTACATTATATGAAGACCTAGACACAAAGCTGAGAAACTGCATTCATATCTTGTTACGACAATGAAGATTGCACCAACATTTCCCAACAATGCATGGTTTTGATGATGGGCATTACATTATGATTTGATGGGAGTGGAAGCATATTTTCTTTAGTCACGGGTTGGATGTAATGCAGGATTTTTATTTTGGATAAAGACAATGTTGCTGAAAGATCTAAAGGTTGAATCAATGGCCTTTGGATTCATGTTGTTGAATAATAATGGTTAGCATCACACTATATTGTGTGCTGAGCCTATTAATTGACGAAGAAAACCTTGAGATGCTGAAAAGATAAAAAGATCGTAAAGCTAAATCAATGGCTTTATGATACAAAATCAAATGTCAAAGACTATTCCCTCTGTTCGCGGGGACACTTCACACTTAAGTGGGGGGAAAACATGTAGTGCATTTTTCTGGTCAAAATTTCAAAATTTCAGCAATTATAATCATTGATGCTGATTTTCTAGAAGAAAATGTGCTAGATGTATCTCATATGTGCAAAATCTGCTATTATGCCACTTTTTACTGATATACGAATGTGGCTATGTTAAAGAGTGGCTATGAAATTCTATGGCATGTTCAAATGTCATAATCAATTTTCAAATGACAGTTATATCAGACAAATTAGACCTATTTTTACTACGTTATTATTTTTAGTAAGTTTGTTAAATAGCAATAAGCTATTTTTAGCAACATGCATAAGTGACTTTGATGGATGATAATATCGACAGTTGCTAAGTAGTTTTATTAAATGGCAATTTTTCGCCATATTGTAATGATGAAATGTACTTTATATCATGATTAATAAAAGATGCCCAGGTACCTTTAAGACACTGGCTTAAGTTTCAAGGAAAGGTCCTAAGGTTAAGGGTTCGACGACAATCAGTTGCGGTTTCCAGTGAAGAGCAGTTTGTGACTTAAAAAATCTTGTTACTGGAAGAAGTGAAATGAAAACGCCAGTTAAAAAAATTGTTGATGCAAAGTACAGTGCAGACTTACAAATCGAACTTGCTGGGTTGATGTCAGACAAGTTTTCCGAGTTCAAAATATTGATATTTTGGTGATTTCCCTTGGTGGGGATGACAGTTGATTATATCGAGTGTCGGTTTGTACACGATACTGAGTTGCCAGTTTTATGATGGTTCGTGTTGAATACGAAGTCATGGGTAACACAGACAGGAATGTAGGAAAAGGTGATACTTAAGAGACAGTTTGACATCTGAAAAAAAATCGGAGTTTCGAAAACAAGGAACTAGGAAAATGATTTTTGGAGGCCAACAGTATGCAAAGAGTCTTTTTTGTCAAAATGAAGGGTGAAATGGGCTTCCATCAAGGCAATGGCTTTCAAATGAAAGTTGGTTATGAAGGGGAAGGAGGCCGTGGGTTCTGGAGGAGAGAAGAAGACAGGGAAGGAGAAAAAGAACCAGATTCATTCTATGTAGAGGAGAAGCATTGAGGGATTGAGTCTGCAGAGAGAAGAAGAGGAAGAGTATTCTTCAAGACCAGTGATCTGAGCATAGTATTTCTGCATCCAAAGAGGAGTCGTGCATTCTGTGAGCAGAGATCATTGTTTTCTTGGAGGGATGTGAGAGGAGAGATCAACACTCCTTATTTTTCTTGAGAAGCAGATTTATACAAACATTGCCTGGGAAGAAATTGTGCTGATCCTGTTGTTTTCAGAGAATGGATGTGATCAACGAATAGACCTCTTTCTCTGTTCCCTCTCCCACAGTTACTCCCTCCCTTCCTCCAGCGATCTCTCTCCTTCTTCACCCTGCCTGCGCTCTTCATCCATCTGCGCACCTGCTCTCCATCTCAATCACTCTCTCTCTCCCTCATTTCTGAACTCTCTCACACTCTCTCTGCCTGTATTTGCGCCCTCTCTCTCAATTCTCTATTCAATCTACTTGTGCTACCCACCTCCTCTCAAGCGCTCCTTGTCGACCTCTCTCCCTACAGCCGCATATCTACCCCTCTCTCTGTCTCATTGCCTGCACTCTTCATTCCTCAGCGTTCCAGCTCCTTCTCTCGGCCGATCTCTCTCTGCCGCTCTGTCTGTATCTCTTCTTCCTTCATAGAGATCCAAACCCCCCCCCTTTTCTTCTTGCTTCCAAACTTTCTAATGAAGAAGATGACCCGGTAAAAAAAACATTATTGATGGAACCGGCATTCTGGCAATGAATTATGTGGGCTATAAAAAAAAAATACAGAGTGACACAAATGTGGAAGGCATGAATTTATCTGAAGGACCCTCCTTGAAATTTAAGTCAGAGCATAAGGATCTGAGGTGAAATCGTTTACCTTTCTACTGTATTTTTGGTTTGATCATTTGGTTAAGCATGTAGACTGGGTTTTTTTTTTTCGGTTATTATTAAGACTAAGTATCTGTTTTTTTTTTTTAATCTAAAAAAAAAAATGAATTCATGTGCTCATATTGAATCTATAAACCAGAATATACAGTAAATGGTATGTTTTTACAGTCTAATGAATTACAGATTTACCTTCTGTTGTAAAAACTACAAAAAATAAAGAACAATGAGATTCTGTTTTTATAAGGGAATATTATATATGCTTTTCAAGGGTTAAAATTATTAAGGATCTTCAAATGGCTATAACTTCTAATCCGTAACTCGGATCTGAATGATCCTAAAAGGTAAATTGATCCTTAAAGCTCATAGAATTCACTAAGATTGAGAACAATGACTTTTGAAAGAATCTTATCATAAATTTCTCATTTTGAGTGATGTGTAATGCTTAACAACTATACTTACCATGATAAATCAGCTATTGCTAATCCATTGAAAAACATGGAGAAGCTATCGCTCAAAGTGGTTGAAAAACACCATTAGTGCTATATATATATTACATATTTCCAAAACCACATACAATATCATGATAAAACCATTGAAAAAGATGGTCAAGCTTTCATAGATAAATCATGGCAATTGCATGAAAGATTAAATCAAATTAAGTTTGCTTGATTGGAGAGAATACAAGAATTAGTAACTGAAAAACATTTATATCATTGAGAAGAATATTTGAGATGGATTACTTATGAGGTGAATGGTTCGAACTTAAGTTATCTTCTGGTACAATCTATGGCAATATCCGAACTAGAAACCCAATGACTATACCAAAACCCCGCTATAGTGTTATGAACACTATTAAGCAACACACAAAACGTACCAAAGGAATGTAAACCTTGTAGGCTTTACTCACTTCACTATATCCAACAAAAATACCTTTTCTTGAAGATGGATCCTCCTTGGTTCTATCATCAAGAGTAATGTTGACATAGCATGTGCATTCAAAAGTTCTTAGAAAGTTACACTCGGCCTCCTCTTGAATAGCATCTCAAAAGGTGTCCTTCCATCCAAAATAGCACTCGACGACCTATTGCCCAAGAAATTGGCACACAACAAAACTTGATCCCAAAATGGTTTATCAAGATTAGCACTTAATCTCATGGCTTTAGCACTTTCACATAAAGTCCCATGCTTCCTTTCAACCACTCCATTTTGTTGTGGGGTCCTTGGTGTTGTATAACCTCTCTTGATCCCATGCTCATCACAAAAGGCTTTGAACTTGGTAGATATGTACTCACCACCAATATCACTCCTTTTGACTGCTATAATGCAAGAATAGGAGGTCAATTGCTATTCTAGGTTGCATGGGGATCCTAAGAGAAATATTCTCTCCTCAGTAGACTCGTCGGTATACCTAATAGGTGGTCTGCTAGTTTTTTATGATCTTCTAGAGAATAGAGGAAGTTTTGGCCTAATCATCATGTGGCATGTGTACTTGCTCAAGTTATCTCTAATGCCAAAATTGGCCTAATCACCTACTAACATGTGTAATGACACAAAAAAGTCTCCGCACTGTTGAGTGTGAGTGATCTGAGTCTACTAGCAATCTCTAATGCATTACATGAATTACTCTATGATCAGACAGACTCTCTAGCGCATTATAGTCCTTTGCTGTATGTCCATAAATATGCTCTAAGGAACTGTCTTCAAATTCTCTTATTCGTCTGTCGCGAATACTTTCTTTTCGACACTCGAATAAAGTTTACATTTGGTACAGTCTAGCACAATCATTGATAGAACTGTATGTATACATCTGAGATGTCAGTCCATATCTGAGGACTTGAGTCTTTGATCTGTGTTCTTGCTTGTAATTGACATAAGTTTCTAACGTACTCTAAAACTCTTTGTGTTCTTTAACCATAACCTTGGACTTAAGTTGTTGAGGACTTTTGTCTAGAAACAAACAGTTTGCGAACGTGATTAACTAATTGTCTGCACAAACATGAACACATTGAACATTTCTCGACTCTCTGTTGACACCTTAATCAGTTAGAGTGTAGTACTATTGTGGATGTTTTCGAGTGATTTTATGTGCTTGAGTCAAGTTGACCCAAACTTTGTCCTTGCTCCATCTTTGGATGAGAGTTAGATCTAGTTTGAGAGAGATTGGTAGAGCTAGTGAGATTGATCCTTAAGCACTTGATCCTTGTGGAAAATTGATTCTCCCTTGCATTCTTGAACTTAACAAAGACATCATGCACTTCATCTTTGCTCTTTAGTAGATAGATCCAACAAAATCTACTAAAATCATCAATGAAATTTACATACATCTTAGCTCCACTATTGCTAATTGTAGTAATTCCATGAATATTCGAATGTATAACTTGAAAAGGCTTTGTAGATCTAGATGTAGATCTAGTATAAGGTAGTCTATGTGACTCTAACAAAGCACAAGACTCACAAACATGATTGATACTTTTTAAGGAACTTGGAAGACCTATCACAACTTGCTTTCTAGCCATTACCTCCAATGACTTGAAGTTGAGATGTCTCATCCCTTTATGCCAAACCTCTTGAATAAGTATTTGCTCTCTTGCAACACATCCAACTTGGTTAGCAATAACACAAGCATCTAGTTTGAAGAACTTCCCTTGCCTTTTACCTTTTGCAATCAAGATATCCTTTATTTTGATCATATAAGCATCTCCATCAAACTCAACTTTGGGGCCTCTACTTAGCAATTGACTCACACTAAGCAAATTCTTGGTAATAGATGGAATGAACAAAACATCCTCCAAATGAACATTCCTATTTGTAGAGAGAGAAATAAGAATTGTGCCAATCTTTTGATTGCACACTCACCATCATTGGCCATGTAGATCACCCTCTTGTCATCTCCATATGCCAACAAAGAAGTGAAGTACTCTTTGGGAAAAGTCATGTGTGAACTTGCTCCACTATCAGTCCACCATGGATCTAGATCTCCATCATTGGCAAGCATACATGAAGACATCACAAAAGCATCATCATTTGCATCTTGAACATCCAAACCATTCTCATCAAGAGTAAGATTCTTTTTGCCATTTGAAGAAGCCTCCCCTTGATCTTGCCCTTTAGACCAGTTACTTTTGCTTTTTCCCTTGATGAACATAGCCTCCTCTCCAACTTGAGATGTTAATGAAGATCCACCTCTTGCTTGAAGCCTATATTCTTCATCGATCAAGATCTCTTGAAAATCAATCAAACTGGGCAAAGTCTTCTGAATAGCAAGACTTTGAACAATGCTAGCATGAGCATCCAACAATCCATTAGGAATAACTTGAACAAGTTCTCCTTCGTTAATGCTCTCATCAATGGAAGCTAATTTATCTGTCAATGCTTTTGCTCTCAAAATAAAAGTATTTGGACTTTCTTCACTCTTTTGCAAACAAGAAAAGATTTGCCTTCTTAGATTCAACACTCTAGAGCTAGACTTGGATTTATAAAGCTTCTTCAATTAATCCCAAACATCCTTTGATGAAGTACTCTTACCAACTTCCTTAAGAAGCTCATTGGTAACATTCATCTTTATCATGTGTAGAGCCTTCTTAACCCTCTTATCATACCTTAATTGATTTTGTTGTGTTGTTGGTCTCTCCTCCAAACCTACAACAATATCCAAAACATCATTCATCTCAATAAGTGATTCCTTCCTCACTTTCCACAATGAATAGTTACTTGAGGTAAGCCTATCATTGAATTCCAACATGACTCCACTTGATGTAGTCATGTAGCAATGACCTGATCTTCTCTTTCAACCTATTTCAATGCACAAAGCACTCCTTTGAGCAACAACAAATATTTTCAAAAGGAAATCACAAAGATATGAAACTACTCAATTCTCTTCTAGCACTTATACCAATCAAATCAGCACATAGAATAGTGAAATCTTAATCAACCTATGATCTATCCTCAATATAATGACTCTTGCCACTTCCTAAGATTGAAAAACACTCAAATGAAGTTCAATAACCTCACTATCTAGAGTCCAATCAAAATTAGGATTTGACAAAATCACAAAAAATTGATTATTTCAAGATATACATGCAAGTGCCAAAAACTTGATATGCAATCTATTAGACACCACTTAGGCTTTTCCAAAGCTCTAAAAATCGGCCAAATCCAACATGAATTGTGAGAAATCGAAATTGATCAAGATTATAACTCTATATAGGGTTTTGATCTACAACAAATTCAATCTACATATGCAAAAAACTCGATTTTGGTGTAGCATGCTCTAGCATTGATATCTTCTCCAAATCATTGACAGATGTGATTGCCTCCTTCATAATCTGAAACACAAGCTCTGATACCATGTGAAATATTTGAGATCCATTAAGATCCAAGCCTACAATTGATCTTTGGTTTAGAAACAAGCAACTCACCAATTTTGCCAATGTAGAAAAATCAGCATCTATGCTAAAAACGAGATGCAATCTCTAATAGATCTTGAGCAAACATGAACTAAAACATAAAATATTGTTGTTGTTCGAACAATAATAGTAAGCTACAGTATTTCACACGTGTGAACCTAAAAATAGCATTTATTGAGCATTCAACACATAGAAAGTAGAAACCAAGAGAACCATGTATAAGCATGAATGAGATAAGAGAAAGAGAGAGTGATCCAATGTACTCAACATTCAAATGTGAATCTACTCAAATTCGACTTCTACATTTCCCACACTTTCAAATAGTGTTTATTCAAATACTTTTAGACTAATATAACTTTGAAGAGTCAACCTCTAAGTATAATATGAAAATTGGCCTCAAATGCCATATAAACAAATGTAGCAAATATAACTAAACTAGTTGAATTTCTCACAATCAAAACAAGCAACAGAGAGATATCAAGGAAAAATCCTGAAAAAGAGGCTAAAATCACACTAATAGCTAGTTGAACTGATCAGATCCTAACAAATCTGGATTGCATTCTTCACATCTATCAAGATCCAGTACCCCTGGACTTTGCCGACGAATGAATTTGAAATCGGTACGACCAGTACCAAGAATAGTTGGAAACCAAGCACCAAACCTCCCCATAGTTGCAGCCACACAAATTGAAGTAGAAACAAGACCAGTTGTAATGGACCCAATGGATCAACCCATATATGTCGTACCCTCGTAGGCAATCCGGAGGGCACCTCGTCTTGAGATGCCAAAAGTTTGTAGATCGAAGGTTTTTTCAAAGAAGTTTCACTACAACCTTGTTCTACAACAACAAGCTGAAAGCTGAACATAAGGCAGTGAAATTTGACGAACAAAAGATGGCCATTTATGAGAATAATACATGGAAAGTGTTTCTCATTTAAGGTGGCCCAAATATTTCTCGACTTCTAGACCTTCATTTTTTAGGGCAAAAATGTTTGAACTAGGGGGAGTGTCATGTGTTGCATGTAATTAACCCATGAGCTTACTAATGAATTGCCAAATATAGCCATGGAGCTAAATTAGATTAGAACTAGTCAATAGGACAATTAATAAAGTGGCTTGAAAAACCTCGCTATAATTGTGAATAACGAAATTGTAATAATGGCTGTAAGGCCCAATTTATCTGAATAAGGTCCCAAACTTATAGTAGAGGCACAAATGACCACTATAAATAGCTGAGATTGTGCTAACTTTGAAGGCTATTGTTCATTTTGTAATTTTGAGTTTTAAGAGATCTTGGAGCTTCTCTTTTGAGAGCTTTCTTGATGGAAATGGTGGTTCATGTGCTTACAATCACATGAGAGCTTTGATCGTGCTCTAGCAACAGGTCCTATTTTGTGAATGATTTTCAATCATGAATAATGATACCTTCCTTTGCTTATTTTGGTGAAGTTTTGTTAAATTTATCTAGTTTCTTGATTTTTGACTAGTTTTTTTGATTTTTTGTATTTCCACTGTAATTTGATGTTCATGAATGGATTAGATTTTTTATTGCTAAGGTTGGCACATGACACTTTTTGTAATCGACACAAAGACGAATGCCACCATCTTTTTTGTTTCCTTTGCATGGGACTGTGTGGAGGCATAGCACCTCCCCTCCCAAAATATCACATCTGCAGGTATGATCATAAGGGAAGATGGAAGTACAAGTACAATCTCTCTCTCTCTCTCTCTCTCTCTCTCTCTCTCTCTCTCTCTCTCTCTCTCTCTCTCTCTCTCTCTCTCTCTCTCTCTCTCTCTCTCTCTCTCTCTCTCTCTCTCTCTCTCTCTCTCTCCTCTCAAACCACCCCTTTTTTTGAAGAGATAGAAAACCACAGCATAGGAATGTTGTGCGCACGTGAGGGCTGCAGGCCGTGGAGAGAGGAGAATTTTTTTTTCCCCCATACCAATCTATACCGGGCCGTACCGAGCCAGCGCGGAAATCTGTACCAGGCCAACGCAAAAATTAGGACTGAACTAGGTTGTACCAAACCCGCGACCTCTATTCTTTGTTTGGTATTTTTTTTTTAAAAAACAAAAACCAAATAAAAAAGGGTTAATGGGAGAAGGCAAAATCAAGAAAACCAACTTCCTATACTTTAAACATGAATTTAAAAGGATTTTCAAACTATTAGTCGATAACACTCTAGTATTTGCATAGTTTCTTACTCAGCATGCTCACATAAGTGTAATCTTTTGGTTCTATATTTATCCTTTTCTATATGACTGCAGGTTCTTCCGGATGACATTCGCCAAGCATTAATGATTGTCGTAGATTGTACATGAGAGATCCAAGTATCGATCGATAAGGATACTCTCTCATCTGCTCCTCTTCTTGCTTGGTCTGGTGCGAGATCGCCATATTGCAATGAGAAATCGCCACTTGTTTCATGTTTTTGACTTGAGAAAGCTATACACATACTGGAAAGAAGAACCAAGATCACATCCAGAGCAATTGTTGTGTCTTATTATTGATGGCATGGATCAATATACAACAACCTTGTCCCATTTCAACAAGACTCCTCCAAGATTGGAGGGTAACCGTTTTTTGAAAACGCATGTTTGTGGAGTGATGGTTCACGGATTCAAACTGCTCTGTGATGTGTGGATAGACACCTTGCATCTACATGACAACAATCAGGTTGTCACATCCATTATGCGAGCAATACGAAAGGTTCAACTTGCACGCGACAATTTTCAACCAACCATGCAGTGAAAATATTATTGCATTGATGGAGATGATACATGGAATGAACCTTTCATATTGTTGCACTCTTTGCCTTCAAAAGAGGAAGCGATCTTTATGGCACCCACAAATGAAGTAGACAATGATGAGATGAAAGGATTGATGTCCTTTCATAATTATGGACAATATATGTGCGAGAAGTATCCAGAATACAAAGATCAAAATTACTCATGTGTGGATGAAACCACAAAACTTCTTGATTACCTTACAAAACAAAAGAATTTTCCACTATCAACGTACAACCAAACAACCTTTTGGCCACAATCTTTTACGACTTCTTTTCAACCTTCAGGATGCATGCCCTCTAATGTAAACACTGAAGTCGAAATGGATACATTAGAACTCTTACCTCGTCGTAATTGCGGACGGAAAGGAGATGCACCGTTATCGGAATTCATACCCAGTAGAGAGATTGCAATGAACAACTTTGTTGCAGTACGACCTCCAGATGAAGATGTTGCAGTGGGAGTTCCATTTTGGATGCCAAAGGTTGTTAGTGTAGAGACCGATGCTGGTGGTATGGTCACTTCATCAAAGCATTATGGTACAAACCTAAATCCACTCGGAGACATGGAAACAATCCAATTGACAACAAAGAATTATACGAAGACTGTCTCTCAAAAGACTGGGTTCCAAACAATGATGGTGTAGAAGATGTAGATATCGATGCTGTGACTTATGCGTGGAAAACCAAGGCAAAAAGGATGGTAAAAAAACATAAATATGATGTTGAAAGATCAATATCTATTCCAGAAATCTCTCGAGCACACATCAAGGAGTTTTTGTACAAATTGGTTGATGCATGTACAGCTGATGTTGATGAGTACTAGGTTTAAGTTGTAAAATTTTTAGTTGTAGTTCTAGCTTGGCAATTTTATAAAAAGCCAATTTTTTGTATGCTAGGGTGTGGGCATGTCACCCCAAGTTAGTTCTATTCCATGGCATGTGTATTGTAAGACCATGAGAAAGTTGTAATGTGGAAAGTTTAACGACTTTTAGAGATTCTAAAAGATCGAAATAGTTGCTAATTTGCAACCTTTAGAATAGAATAATTTAGTCTAAAAGGTTAAACTTGTGCATATTCTACTCTTTGGTCTTGGAAAAGTCACAATGTGCAATATGATCGTACATTTTGGTTCAAGCTCTACAATTGCACCAAAGAGATGCACATTTTGTAATAGTCATTAGGCAATCCTCACTGATGTACGTATGCACATACTTTTCAATAAATAAACATTTTGCAATTTGGGTTAATGAATCCATGTGTCATAATTGCACTCTTGTGTTTTTTTTGTGATTTCAAACTATGCAAATTTAAAATGATCATGTTGCTCTTACGAAATGATGTATCTTAGGGTAGTGCATAGACTAGCCGAATTTGGATGCTATGAGAATTTGGATGAGATCATTGCAACATATCGATCATTGTAATATATTACTAGTTTGTTATCTTAAATTAGTTTCTTTCTCTCGTTTCATGAACCTTGGCCTACACAACTAAATTTGAAGATTCCAATGTTATATGTCTCTTGAGATGTCATTGTAGGTAGTGAATGTAAGTTTATAAGCGATACAATAAATTTAAATATAGGAATTCAAAATTAGAATTAAAATATTAAAACAAGTGCATTTAAATATGTGGTTGTGAAATCAAAATTCATTTCCATGTCTATCCCATGTGAGAGAGAGAGAGAGAGAGAGAGAGAGAGAGAGAGAGGGGGGGGGGGGGGGGGGGGGGGGGGGGCAAATCCTTAAAAAAGTCCAATTGTTTTGAAAAAGTCCAAAATAAATTGATACTATGTTCCTTATTACATGCTAGAAGGAAGTGAGTTTTGCTATGTATTCCATCTCTCCATAGTGAGAAGATAGATTATCTTTGCAGCACATTGACAATCTCGAGTTTGCTCTTTGTGTACATTGATTTTCTTTGATCCAAATGAAACCAAGACTTCAAGTACTTCAAAACCTGTTCTCAGGCCGTACAACAGGCTGCTCATCACATGTGTGAACTCGGATTTGAGTTATTGTTCAATGATTTGATTATCAATGCCTGTTATTTGTCAAATTGCCAATCTAGGTCAAGATTTTGTTGACTAGTTTTTTGATAGACTGTTAAGCAAGTACATAATCACTCTTGTGAATTTTTGAAGATTTATTTATGGTCCAAAAAATACTGTACTTTCACATCCCACACTGGAGCTATCATGGCACTCATGCAGGATTTGGACCCCAATGTCCGCGATATCTGGCACACAAACTTTTCTCTACAAAAAAAGTAGACCATTCCGCATAGAATAATCATCAAGTATCTTCTCTTCACGAGACTTCTTGGAATCCTACTTTCCAAGATTATTTCTCACAAAAGAGCTTCCTACCAGGACTTCTTGCCAAATACAGCTGAGAAACTCATCGGTCCGACAAAGGTCTCGTAGAGAAAGATACAACTCGGATTGGAACTCAGCAAAGCATAACTGATTAACCTCTCCAATCAGGCTCAAAGCATCATCGACACAATTCGACGTACCTCGACAATACTTAATGTCAAATTTGAACTCCTAAATGAGTTCACCCCTAAGGTCCGAGGCATCATTAATATACTTAGAGACTCATGATCCGTCATAACCATGAATTTAGATCTGTACAAATAATGTCTTCAGATCTTTAACTCATGGATGATAGCAAAAAGTTCCTTTTCATAAGTAGAATATCTACTTTGAGCTGGGGTCAACTTCTTGCTTTCGATAGCCACAAGTCTACCATCCTAGTAAAGGACTGCACCCACTGCATAGTCACTAACATCTGTTTCCACCAGGAAAGGTCTACTAGGGCCCACTATCTGTAAGATAGGGGTTGTAGACACTAACATCTTCAAAGCCTCAAAGTTTTCAAATTAAGTTCATCGGTCCAAGTAACAGGTGGACTTATTTTCAAATGCCTTCCGGCTTTCTTCTTATCACCCTTTTTAGTTTTTCTTTTAGCTTTCTTCACTCCCTTAAGAAGATTCATTAGAGACAATGCAATTAAGGCATAGTCTTTAATGAATTTATGAAAAAACTTTGTGAAGCCCAAAAAAGATTAAACTTCCCTAATGGTTTTCAAAATAGGCCATTCACGAACTTTTTGGAAATTATCGTAATCGATCTCAAGACCTCGATCGGAAACAATATGTCCCAAGTACTTGAGTCTTGTCTGAAATAACTCACACTTAGACTCCTTACATAAAGCTTTGCCTACCTTAGAAGATCTAAGACGGTACACAAATGCACCTCATGCTCCTCAAGAATCCTACTATAAGTCAAAATGTCATCCAAAAATACCATGAGAAACTTCCCTAGATATGGACGAAGAATATCGTTCATTATCTGTTGGAAGGTCGTCGGGGCATTAGTTAGACCAAAGGGTAAAACTAAAAATTCGTAATGGCCATACCTAGGACGAGAACCAGTTTTGGAAAAATCCCCCTCGTTGATTCTAATTTGATGGTTCCTAGACCTAAGGTCCAATTTGGTGAAATACTTAGCACCATTCAATCGGTCCATTAAGTCGTCCATTCGAGATAAGGGATAATGGTTCTTTATAGTCATTTTATTAAGCTTTTTGTCATGTGTTGCATGTAATTAACCCATGAGCTTACTAATGAATTGCCAAATATAGCCATGGAGCTAAATTAGATTAGAACTAGTCAATAAGACAGTTAATAAAGTGGCTCAAACAACCTCACTATAATTGTGAATAGCGAAATTGTGCCCAATTTAGCTAAATAATGTCCCAAACTTATAGTAGAGGCACCACTATATATAGCTGAGATTGTGCTAACTTTGAAGGCTATTGTTCATTTTGTAATTTTGAGTTTTAAGAGATCTTGGAGCTTCTCTTTTGAGAGCTTTCTTGATGGAAATGGTGGTTCATGTGCTTACAATCACATGAGAGCTTTGATCGTGCTCTAGCAACAGGTCCTATTTTGTGAATGATTTTCAATCATGAATAATGATACCTTCCTTTGCTATTTTGGTGAAGTTTTGTTAAATTTATCTAGTTTCTTGATTTTTGACTAGTTTTCTTGATTTCTTGTATTTCCATTGTAATTTGATGTTCATGAATGGATTATATGTTTTAATGCCAAGGTTGGCACAAGACAATTTTGGTATCAAAACATTAGATCCTTTCCCCATCAAATTTGGTGGATTTTGTTAAGTTGGTAGAGTTTCTTCTTCTAGTTTGCTTGTATTTTCAATTTTCAGCAAGCTTTGATTCAATTTTTGATGACCTAATATTCATTTTTTGTGTAGTTTCTTGTTGTAGATCAGTAAATCTTTCTCTTAGCTTTTTAGAAGTACTAAACGTTTTTTATTTGGAGCTATAATGACCAAGTTATGGCCATTTTTGTGATTTTATGCCAATTTTAGTAAGTTAAATTTTGGAGTCTGTTTTTCTCCATTTATGGATATACTTTGGGCAGAATTTTGAGACTGTAATTCTATAGGATTGTAGATCTCAGACTTAACTTAAATCTGAGCCAATTTCCAACCAATTTGGTTGAGAATTGATAAAGTTATGACAATTCTTGTGAAAAGCTTTGGTCAACTTTTCATTCTTAGAGTTTTGCTCCTTTGTAAATTTTTTGTCAGATTTTTCATTTTGAAGCTTTGCCAGAATCAGTTAATTTTTTTTTTGACCTAACTCCACCTATGCACAATCCTACATAAATCCTTTAAAAAAAAAAAACCTGCCACGACCTTATTCCACGCGCCCGACGCCCTCACTGGACCCACTTCAACCTAGCCGAATCTTGGTATCATACTCATTTCGTGCACACCCGCCCCACATCCTCTGCCTGTTCATCATTATCCGAGCCGAGTTTTTTTTCTCTTCCGAGCTGAGTCTCTTTGTTGAGCCACCGAGCCAAGTCCTGGCCATCAGCCGAGTCCCGCCCTTAGCCATTAGGCCATCAGCCAAATCCTAGCCATCAGCGTCCGACGCCATCTTCTTTTTCTCTCCTCTCGCGCATGTACCTCTCTCTCTCTATCCTTTGTCCGAGAATTGAAATTTTTTGAGAATCTTCCCTCCCTCGCTGCACCGGCCGCCTCCCAATAGTGCTCAGAAAAAGAAAAATTTTGAGTTTTCTTATCTATCTTACGGTTACTTCATTGTTTTACGGGCACATGGGAGTTTCATCCAAGTAACCGAAGGAAAACAAAATATCATCAATTTCAGGATTTTCTTTACGGTTTTGTTTCTTTTAGAGTTCAATATTTCAAAAAACCAATTTTTTTTTTGGTATGGGGCCCCTTCTTAAGTTGGATTAATTTAGTTGTGCTTTCCATTTTTTCTATTTCGTTTGAAGTCAAATTTTAGTATAGTCAAAAGCAAAAGTGATCAGATCATCGAGATTGACACTATATAGCTATATATACTTTCGCAATCATCATCTAAATTTTTATAATTTCGCCCCATTTTTCCTAAGTTGTTGAATTTTTTATTCGATTTTTTCGAACTTTTATATCTCTTTTGTGTGACCTCGGATTCCAACACTGTAAGAACAAAAAGTGTTCAATTTTTTGAGCTAAGGATAGTGATCAATGTTTCCATCATCATTACTTTTGTTTTATTTATATATTTATTCTTAGGACCCCCTTTTTCCTAAGTTGTTCATATTTTATGTTTAATTGTTGGAATTGTCAAATTTTTTTCATTTGACCTCGGTTTGCGATGCAGTAAAAAGCAAAAGTGATTATTACATCGAGCTTCACATGATAGAAGTGGAATGAAAGCCAAAACCGATACATGAAACAAAGTTGACATTTTGCCAAAAACTGTTGTTGTTTCATATATATTACAAGCTACATTCTTTGAAGACTCGAAATTTTGGGACGGTGGAGACGAACAAATTTGTTACTAGCAAATTTGTGATTTTATTAGTAAAATTTATAATTGTTCCAAATTCTTCTCACTTGATTCAGTTTTGTGGATCCCTAACCCATAGACTGCCTATCACTATACCATGGACACTGATAATGTATATATGTCTGATTATGAAAATCTATGGGATGGAAATTATTATGAGTACGATAATCAAAGCGATTGGTATGTCCAGATGAAAACGAGTATAGTGTTGCTGATTATGTGGGTCATGATCACTCTGAATGGCAACACGAGGACCAATATGAGCCTATAGGTCAGCCAAATAATATCCTTGAAAGTTGTGATTACAATAAAGAAGATCCTATAGGTCACAGCACGTACAACAGAGGAAAACATTGTCAGGAGACAAAATTGCATCCCAATCACTACATCGGTGATGATGAACTACAATGATGATAACAAAGTTGGTTCTGAACAATACGAAGTTGAAGAAGATAATTCTAAATACCAATCTTCTCTTGTACCATGGCATTCAATGGTACATCCACACAAATAGAAGATGCTTTCTCTATGGCTCTCAAACCAATTGCTGGAAATATTGGGTTACAGACAGGAGATGATGCTAGTTATGGGAGCATCGTGACCATTCCTAGGTCCTATTATAATGGTGAGAGCAGTTTGTCAGAGACCGATCAACATCAGCATATTAAAATTCAACGATATCTTGACAATGTTCCTTTTGGGAATATACCAACCTTTGAGGGATTACATATTGATGACTGGTTATCTATTGTCGATGAGAATCTTCGACTACATTCTATCTCTGATCAGGGTAAAATTTCCATAGGAGTATCCTACTTTCGAGAAAAAGCCTATGATTGGTGGCAAGTAGTGTTATGTCAATGGGATGACTTCAAGGAGTTTTGTGCATAAATATTCATAGATTATTACATGGACTCTTGGTATATACTGGAACAAACTGGTTCAGTGAAGGCATATAATGCGAGGTTCCGTTTGATAGCATCTAAATTGAAGTGGCTTAATGAAGAGCTATCCATCCAACATTATCTACGTGGTCTTCAATATCACATTCATCAACATTTGGATAAACTACTTCAAAAAGATGTAATGCAAAAGGCATTAATTCAAAATCTAGGGTTAAGGAATTTTGACTAAGGGTTGAATTCGAACACTTCATCCTACCAGCCAAAGTAGAGCCTATTCTACAAATACTGTAAGAGAACTGGCCATCTTATCAGAGACTGTAGAACTTTAAAATTCAACAATGAGAAGAGACAACAGTTCCAACAACAAGCAAATTCTGCTTCAGCCAATTTTTTGATCCAGCAACAAAATGAAGATGAAGCAGCCTTCTTGACCAAAGTTGTTAGCAACAAAGTAAAATAAAACACCGTGGCATGTGTATTGTAAGTCCACGTGTGAGTACTTGTTAATAAACTCCTGCCATGGCATATGTGTTATAAGTCCATGGGTAGAAACTTAATCAAATTCTAAACTTCGAAGTTAGAAAACTTAACTTAGAGAACTTAAACTTAGAAACTCAAGCTTAGAAAATAAAAGGTTTTAAGCTATCTTGAGTTCTAAGTTTAGAGTCTTAGGCTTTCTAAGTTAGAAGTTGAGAAGTTTAGAAGTTTAGAAGTCTTAGAATTGCAAGTTCTAGAAATTAATCCCATAAGTTAGTAGAAGCTTATGGAAGGCCCTTCTTGCTATAAGAAGAGAGACATTTCTCTTGTAAAATAACACATTGAGATTATGCTAAATTGCTCTCTATTTGAGAAGTCATTCTATTTTCTTGTGTTCCCATTGGAAAGTGCATAGCTTGAGGGAAGGTGCTCGGGCCTCCTCTTGCCTCCTTTCATTGATTTCTATTGTGGCATGCGTTTTATTGCTTTATGTTTTATTTAGCCACAATTTATATTTTCCATCTCCCTTGTGGTGTTAGGTTAGAAATTAATTAGGCACCTTGCTAGTTGGGAAAGCCTTAGCAAGGTTTAATTTATTTAACGGGTTTGCTAGTTGGGTAAGCCTTAGCAAAGCCCTAGTTTAGTTAAATCACTTGTTAGTTGGGTAAGCCTTAACAAGCCTAGTTAGATTGTTTTTTAGTTTTTCAAGCATCAGTTGGGAAAGCCTTGATGCTCTCATTTCCGAGCACCAGTTGGGAAGCCTTGGTGTTCTTCCTTTTCTTCATACTCTTACTTTATTTGTAAGTTTTATTTAGACCTTAGGAAGTGGACGAACCTTTTACGCTATACTACATCCGTAAGTAGATCTAGCCACCGCACAACAAGATTTACTTCCAACAAAAGTCGGAGAAAATCATGATATCGATTTCTGGTTCCTAGACTGGGGAGCAACTCAACATATGACTCACCACAAGGACTGGTTCAAGGACTATCAATCATAGACCCACTCTCAAATTGTACAACTTGGTGACAACTCAAAACATACTATTGAGGGTGAAGGAACAGTCATGGTCGAATTTCAGAGGGGTGAAGTCAAGTGCTAGCCAACGTTCTCCACATTCCAAATCTGACCAAAAATCTACTCTTAGTTAGCATAATTATAGATTTGGGTCGGAAGGTTGAATTCGACAAAGTTGCACAATTTTTGACAAGTCCTGGAAAGTTTTAGCTTTCGGGAGAAGAAGTGGCAATCTTTACAAAATCAGCCACTACAATTCTTCTAATTGTCAAGCTCTTTACACTTCTACTTCTGAATCAGCTGATAGGCCTTTGCATTTCAGATTAGGCCATCACAAATGTAATAGTATTCAACAAATGTCCAAACAGAATTTAGTACAAGATCAGTCTCCAATTAGCAAATCCGAATCTTCATGCAAAAGCTGTATAATCAGCAAACATGCTAGAAATCTTACAATTTTTGATACAGTCCATACTTCTAGAAATTTGCTAGATCTTGTACGCATGGACATTTGTGGCCCTATGCATACTATTTCCACAAGGAGAACTGTCTACTTATTGACTTTTATTGATGACTTCTCTTGGAGGACTGCAACTTATTTTCGGAAGAACAAATTAGATACCTTCAAGTTTTTCATGCAGTTCAAGACATCGGCAAAAAAATCGAACCAGAGAAGAATCAAAGCTCTACGCTTTGATGGAGGGGGTGTATTTATCTCCACTGAGTTCAAAGTCTTTTGCAAGGCCAAAGGAATACAACTACAAATCAACTACTCACCTCAGTCCAAAGGAGTAGCTCAAAGGAAGAATCAGACACTCATTGCTAGTGCCAAGAGCATGCTGGCCCATGCCTCTCTTCCAAAGAAATTCTGGGCAGAAGCTGTTACTACAACAGCCTACTTACAAAATCAATCCATCAACAAAGACCTAAATGGCAAGACACCTTATGAGGTGTGGACAGGATCGAAACCATCACTCACAAATATTAGAGTGTTTGGATGCAAAGCTTTCAATCAGATCTCTGTTGATCAATAGAAAAATCCGAACAGAGAGTCGGACAACAGCAGATTAAATTTTATTGGCTACTCTCCAGATCGGAAGACATACAAGCTCTACAACCTGGACACTCAAAAAGCATTCACGAGCAGAAATGTCACTTTTTTGGAAGACCAATTTTTTGACCACAAAGAGAAGGCTGCACAAAATTCAGAACCCAGAGTTGAACAATCAATTTTCAAACCCAGGGTCGAACCGTCAATTTTCGGACCTACTAATGAAATTTGGGGCTTTCTTGTGTTTCATCAATCTCTTCTTCGGTGATCTTATCAAATCTATGAGGAGTCTTTATATTTCAATTACATTTTGTCAATGGTGTGCCATTGTTTGACAACTCTCATGCCACAGCACAAATTCTGTGTGATTGTTCTCTTTTTTAATCACAACAGAAAAGAAAGTAACAAATCAAGCATCAAAGCAATGTGTGATGTACGATGTTCTATTTTTTAAGGTTACTACAAACTGGCAACTCCTTTGAAAGAGAAGAATATAACTGTTACGAACTTGTAGCCTATTCTATTTGTTCTCTACAATGTTGAGTCCTCGAATGATGTCAGCGAGTGCATGCAAAGCAAATTCAAACTCTTGAGATTGTGTTTCAGAGATAGTGGAAAATCGGCAAAACATTTTGTGTCATGTAAGCCAGATCACAAAAAGAAAACAAAACATTGGCGAGGTGTGAGCAGCATTATTGAATCCTTTTGTGCTCCAAGTTGGTCTGTGTGCTTATTTAGAATGTCATATTATGTGGCAAAGCTCATGAACAACATCGGTCAGACTATAGTGACTATTGATATTCCAAAAAATATAGATATGACTCAGTCCTTTCTAGCGCATCAAGACCATTTGGAATCACCTCAAGATACAGATTCATCTCAAGACTCAAGTTTTGGGTTTGAATAATCTGATGAGGGAGATATGGATATAAATGTAGAGACGTTATAGTTTGTATTGGTGGTTGTACCTAAATTATAAAGGCAAGTAAGTACTTAATACCTCAAGCGGTAGGGGTTGTTACCGCTAATTTTGACAATATAACAAAGGAACACGGTTTGAAAAAAGATTTGTGATTAAAGTGTCATTTCTTGATGAATGTTATATACTTTTTAAATGATTTGAAAATGAGTTTTTACATATGATATGGATATGGAAAGTTTTGTAATATTTTGTGTATGCTTGAGTTTTATAGTACACAATTGTGTCATTCCAAATTGAAACGTGGTTCATATACTATCAAATTATCGAGTTTTTGTAATTAAACAATGTCTCGAAATTCTCAAGTCCATTTTCGAAAATGGATTTTGTCAAAGTCCAAAATTAATTGATACTATGCTAAGGAAGTTTACTCAGAATTGTTGCCCTAAAAATGAAACCCTAGCCTATTTCCTAGAGACATGCTTGGTAGAAAGCTAGTTGGTCAAAATCTCATCTCAAATCAAAGTCTAGATCTTATAAAGTAGGGATATCTACCAAATAGACACAACTGAAGAAACATTTTGTTTCTATTGCCAAAGCTTTGCTAGCTTTCAATTTTGAACCTTTGACAAAAGACGACACGACACGACACTAAAAATTTGTCATGCCCCACGAACAGCCAAGAAGATCAGCCAAGTACCATGGGGTACAGATATCTAATCTAATATCTTGACATCAGCAGGAGTATTCTAGATCGTGGCTAATCTGCCACTCTTGTAATTCGTGATTAGTTGTAGATATTTAATCGCTCTAATCTAGAAGTTACACGATGCGACTATATACTTTCTATTTGATGCATAACACGGTATGTCTAATGCTAGTAAGCAAGACAAGACGTCAGAAGATGAAAAATACAGAATACAAATCCGCCTGCGTGCGAGACAACTTTCTGTAATACGATCAGTAGATCTAAAGTCCGCTAGTAAGCGAGACTTGAATTCGTGAGAGAACTATATTTCTCTCACGCCAACGCACTGCGTGGATCTGCATGCAGTACTTGAAAAATAAAAAAAACTAATAAATAATTTTGTAGCTGTTGTGCACATTATTATTCTAAATGATTGTATGATCTTGTATGTAACATGGTTGGTATAGGGAATGGTGGTGGATAGAACGTTAGCTCATTTAGAATCTCGAACTTTCTCTTCAAGGAGAGTACAGGCGAGGTTGCAAAGGAGAGGCCCTGTGGTGATTCAGTCATGCGCGGGTTGGGTTGGATGGCAAGGTACACTTCATTGAGGGTGAAGGCATGCCAATCATAGGCCACAACCAAGGGGTTGCAGAATTCTATGTAGGATTCCACAATTTGGCTAAGGAGGTTGGATTAAATGCGATTCTTTCGTAGACTTGATACAACTAGAAAATTGCAGCTTGGATGATGGGGATATTGATAGCCTCTATCAAATAACCATTGTTAGTCTTCACCTAGATTTCAGAAGAAAGAGGGGTTAGGTAGTAGGGTTTGATAAGGTTAGGGGCACGGTGGTGGGATGGCTTAGGTCTATCACCAGAAACAATCCCCATGGTAGCTAGGAAGTTAGCATGTACACGCACACGGTGCGTCTTACCTTGGTACGGGATGTAGAAATGTGAACGAAAATGGAAATGGTGGCAAAGAGTGTATGACAGGTGGTCATGAAGGCTGATGGAAGTGTGTGTGAAATTTCGTCGCAAACAGAGAGAATTGATTTTTCGTTAGAAAATTCGGCAGAGCTTTGTTAGGAAAGTGAGAAATGACTCGAATTCTCTCCTTATATAGAGGAGAATTAGCTTGCGTAAGAGGGGAAGTGCACTTTCCACTACTCGGTTCCAAAACAAATTTTTCAAGGACCTTTTTCACATAATTCTAAGACCCCAAAGAAGTCTGCAAGAGTTCTTGACCTGATTTACCTACCCTGCAAGGTTATGCAAGGGTTTAGCAGGCTCTGCGAGGGTTGTGGACTCTCGCAGAAAGGGAATTCTCACACAAATTGCTTTATATACTTCATTTTCAATATCTGACCATGTAGGTAGATCAATTTAACTGTCCTGATTCCATTTTTACTGTCTGCAAAGGTTAGTTTGAAGATCTTGATGCCCTGCAAAGGTTCCTTAGATTTTGCTTCCCTAAACTCTTGTAGAGGTTGAATTTTGACTGATTTTTCACAAGTAACTCTCGCAGAGATTTTTGTGGGTCCATTTGGGTCAAATCTAACTATGGAGGCTTTTGCGAGATCATATGAAGATCTGGTTGTTGATCCACCAGTTTAGGTGATTTTCACCTCTATTTTTGGTATTTTTTCTTAAGATCTTCAAATCATATATTCATTTTTGGAGGCTAGGTGTTACATGTGTTGGATTATTCTCCTACTAATTGACTAATTGACATTTTAATCTTCATCCAACTTTTATCTAGACCTGCAGATTTCTTCGTGTTTTTACACAATCTTTATTACTTTTATTGACGAATTTTCTCAAAGAACAACTGTTTACTTCATTAAGCAAAAATAAGAAACTTTCATCAAATTCAGACAATTCAAAGAGCATGCAAAAAATCAAACTGGCAAATAAATCAAAGCATTGAGGTTTGACAATGGGGGAGAATACATCTCCACTGAATTCAAGGAGTATTGCCTTAACGACATTGAGCAACAATACATCACCTCCTATTTGCCTCAATCAAATGGTCTTGCTGAGAGAAAGAACAAAACCTTGGTCGAATCGGCAAAGTGCATGTTATCACATGTGACACTTTCGAAGTCTTTCTAGGCTGAAGTTGTTTCAATGACGACCTATATTCAGAACATATGTCCTACTAAAGGTCTCTCAGACAAAACATCATTCAAAATTTACACAAGTACCAAACCTTCTTTAACGAATTTAAAAGTTTTTGGATGTACTGCTTATGTGCAAATTCCTCATGATCTCAAGAAGAAGCTCGACTTTCAGAGTATCAAATGTGTTTTCATCAGCTACACTAGTTCAGATCAAGCCTACAAGTTGTTCGATCCCATTGAGTCGAAGATATTCACTAGCCAGGATGTCATCTTCATCAAATACCAATTTATCGACCTCAAGGGAAAAGGCAAAGCCTACATAGCCGACTTGTCTGACTCGTCTAACATATTAAACTTCGAGGTTCCTCAGTCAACTATTCCGTTGAAAATCCAAGCTCGTGTACTTTTGATGAGAATAATATATCAATAACAAATCTGAAGATAATAATGTTGCAGTTCAACAACCATAGTATGATGAAAATGATCGTCTGCTACTATTTGTGTGTCTGATTCGCTTGTTCATTCTAATTTCGCATCTTGGTTTGATATTGTTGAATGCTACAATATTTTGTTAACGTAGATCAACTGTGTCTGACTACTCTCTGAAGGATTGTAGGAGTGATACAGCCGGTAGTGACCAACGATCACATCTGAACTTCTGATGAACTGATCTCATTCGTGAATCCTGTCGCTTCGTGATTCGTTTCGTTTCGCTTCGCGATCACCTGGCTACAAAGGGTAAATCAATTACAGAGCTCAGCTAGGTTTCGTTTCATTTCTTTTGTTTCGTTTCATCTTGTTTTGTCTCATCTCGTCTCGTCTCGTTGCAGAGCTTGATTGATCTTGTCACGAATTCTTTCGCTTCGTTTCGTTGTGTGCTTCTAGCACATGGATCATTGTCAGAGCTCATTTAAGTTTCGGTTCATTTTGTTTTCATTTAGAATTCGTCTTGTTTCATTTGGTTGTGTTACAGAGCTTGTTTGATCCAAC
Organism: Diphasiastrum complanatum; assembly: GCA_029204225.1. Classification (NCBI taxonomy): domain Eukaryota; kingdom Viridiplantae; phylum Streptophyta; class Lycopodiopsida; order Lycopodiales; family Lycopodiaceae; genus Diphasiastrum; species Diphasiastrum complanatum. Next base: position 47,686,295 of record CM055098.1, on the reverse strand, counting down.
TCGAACAGAATTCACGCAAAAATTTTCACAAATCGTTCGTGATTTAATTCTATCAGTTTTTGGCTAGAATTTTGCATTTTTTGAGTGCATTTTTCTTGCATATTTTTGCATTAGTGGTATCAGAGCCTACCTTGTCATAGTATGACATAGCCAAAAGGCAATCAAATCAAAGGGGCTAAAGCATTCAAACAATCAACCATCAACAAGTGAACATGAATTCAAAAGAAATGGCTTCAATCAGCAACATACAATCCAAGATCTGTACAGTTCTGGATTCTTCAGGATCTAACTTTCTAGCATGGAAAGTTAAGACCTCGCTGATACTAAAGGGTGAAGGTTTATTCCCCTAGGTGGATGGCACAGAGGAGATGCCTACAACATCAGGCAAAGAGCTACGCAAGTGGAGGGAGAAAAATGACAAGGCAATAGCCTTGCTATCATCATCCATCGAGGATAGTCTCACACTTGACCTGGCTACACTCTCCAAGGCAAAGGAGATGTGGGATACACTGCTCATGAGATTTCAAACGAAATCACGAAGTCAAATAATGATGTTGGAAGATCAGTTGACAAATCTATAGTGGGATGGGAAAGAGCTCACTTCTTTTGTAAGGAAGATGAAAGATCTATTTCTGTCACTACACAATTTTGGAGCAGAAAATGCAGTGTTAGTTGAGAAGCAGCTCACTTACTTGTTGAGAACCTTATCCAGATGTTTTCAAACAACCAGAACCCTGCTTGAGAAAGATCCTACAATGACCCTCGAAAAGACAATTGTTGAAATTCGAGAGGAAGTTGAGGCGAGAGAGCATTTTGATCACAAGGATGATTCTGACCAAGCCCTCTACAGCAACAAAGAAAAGACCAAGAACCAATTCAAGCCTAAGAGGGAGTCAAATCAAAGGCAGGATCGTGATCAGCAAGCAGAGGGGACCAGCAAAGGCAAGTGGAAGAACAAAGAGAGGTCAAATGGTAGGGTATGAAAACAATTCGTCATACTACAGAGTCTACATGCCAGACACGAACACTGTGAAGATAGTGAGAGATGTCAGATTCGATGAGAGCAGGACAATGGCCAATGATGATCCTGTCAGCTATGAAGTTCTGGAAAGCCAGTACTATGATCTACCACCAGCGACAGAGGGAGCAGAAGATGAACATGAAAACAAAGATTTTCAAGTCGTTTCGCATTCAAGTGACGAATCAAAAGACGAAAGATTCGAGAGACAGCCTACTGCTACAGTTCTTGTAAATCAGGATGGTTCTAGACCTAGCAGAGTGGACAAAGGCAAAGGCATTGCTGTCCCAGTAGGTTCTCCTAGAAGGTTGACAAGACAACGAAGAGCACAGGTGTTACTTTGGCTTGCAAATTGAAAGGGAGTATGAGGGAGGTAAGTTGTACGTTCATCAGTCCAGATACACCCAGAAAATCTTGGAGGATTTTGGGATGCTAAATTGCAAAGGAGCGAATACTCCAATGCTTGCAGGAACAGTGCTGACGAACGAAAATTGTTCGAGGACTGAAGTAGAGAGAGAATTGATGTAGCTCACACCTTACAAAAAACTAATAGGATTGCTAATGTACCTTGCAGACAATACACGCCCTGACATTGCTTATGCAGTGTTCAGGATGAGCCAATTCTGCATGACACATTGGAAGATTGCAAAACCAATTTTGCAATATCTTCAATTAACAAAGGATTATGGTTTGTATTATTGTCATGATGCAGGTTTTCATATGCTTTCCTACAGTGATGCTAGTTGGGCATCTCTCAAAGACGACTGTAAAAGTGTCTCAGGAGGATGCACCATTGCGTCAAGAGCGGCAATTCTCTGGGTCAGCAAAAAGTAGACCATTGTGGCTCAGTCATCCTACAAAGCAGAGTATGTTGCAGCAACAAAGATGGCAAATGAGATAATTTGGCTCAGACAGTTCCTGAACGAATTTGGCAAAACAAGCAATGAACCTCTAGTTTTGCAAATTGACAACACATCTGCAATACATCTGATGAAAGACCCTGTGTTTCACTCAAGGATGAAACACATTGCGATCAAGTACCACTTGATCAGGGACTAGCTCCAAATTGTCAACTTCCCTTTTGACTAGTTGAAGCGCTTTGAGATCAACCTCTTGATCTTCAACTTGACCATCAAATTCATTGAACAACTTTGTTTTCTATATCCATCACTTGATTTTACAACAAGATAACATCCATCCACTTGCATAGCTCCATGTACACAAGAAGATCTTCCAAAAGATGTTCCACTCTTCATAAGAGCTTGATACTCAAGATCCATTGCTTGGATCCACTCCTCTTCTTTCCTTGCTTGATCTAAACTTGTGGCATCATCCAAAGAGGTTAGGAAAGCAACATAATTTCCAGAAACTACTTGCCTACCATTTTGATGTGGGGTCCTTGATGTTGTATACTCCCTCTTGATTGTTAGATATGTACTCACCACCATTGTCACTCCTCAAGCACTTGATCTTTGTGGAAAATTGGTTCTCCCTTACATTCTTGAACTTGATAAAGACATCATACACTTCATCCTTGTTCTTTAGTAGATAGATCCAACAAAATCTACTAAAATCATCAATGAATGTTACATACATCTTAGCATAACGTGCAATTGAGAAATAGAAACCTTCATTCCAAATAGATTCAAAATGTTCTGCAAAAATATAATTCATTCTGCAGACCCTAGAAACTGCTCCAAAGTGGAAAAACTCTAAACACTTATCTACTAGCCTCCTGATCTTACAAAAAGCACCTGAGCTCCTACATAAAAGTCATGTGACCGCCTCTTCTACTTTGTTTATCATAAGCAATGTTGTATTTCTCACTAACTTGTTGATTGTACCAGAACATTTTGTAGTTGTTGCCAAGTAAGTTATCAGAAGAGTGTCATTATACTCCATAAGGAAATTATCTTGAAACTTAGGTGAATCAACAACAGTTAATCGACCGATCCCGAGTAGGAAGGAAACTTTATTCAAACTGATTTTAAACCCCTATTCAACCATGTCAGTATATCTTGTCTTCATTTGGGACAAATGGAGCAACACCATCCAAAAGAGCACCAGCGTGACCTCTTGCAAAAAGTTTTCCAATTCCTAGAGCAGCACCAGCATGACCTCCTTCAAAAAATGAATAGTGTGTTCTAAGTTTCCTGCGAGCAAAAGAGATAAGTGAGTATTCAATGGGGCTTGGGTAGAAGAGATAAATGAGTATTCAATGGGCCTTGGGTTTGGTAAGGTTAGCACTAACTGAAGGTGGGACAACAATACATCAGTTAGTGCTAACAGATTTAGTTAACTAACTTAACTTTGATAAATGTCCTTAATCAAGTGGCTCATGGCTCAGATAGTGCTTGGATTGATATTCCAAGTTGATTCTTGATTAAATCTTCATAGGTCTCAAATACAACAATAGCCTCTATCTGCCACAATACGAAGGCAATGAATGGCCTACTTATCCTTGGATAAAATGTGCATTTTTCTTCAAGTTCAGAAACCTAGTAAGCCGGTTGATTTGAGAAAACATAAAAGTTCTTCTCAAAGGTGCAATTTTTAAAACTGTAGAAGATCGACCCTTGGAGAATGTATTCCAACAAGAACTCTAGACACTGTCAATGAGCTGGATTTCACAGGATAGAGAAGGGCCATTATGAAAGGAGGGGAGGTTGATAAGCCATTCATCTGCACTATTAGCGCATTTTCTCTAAGCGCCTATGCTTTCAAACATTGACACAACACAGACATAAGAACAGATGTAAACAATGTTGTTTCAGCCTTTATGAATAAGAAGCACAGTACTTGCAATAGACTACGACTTTATCTTATGAAACTACATCATTGACTATGAAGTTATAGACTACACTGGACCAGTGACAATTCTTAGATACTTGAGGGTGAATAATCGTGAACCAAACTATCTTACAGATCTAACCACTGATTGCATTCACGACCAACCACAAATTATTGAACACAATTCTTAAAGAATTTGAAGTTAAAGAGTTGCGGACACATTCATTATACAAATCCTTGCATGAGAAAATTTAGTTACCAGAGTCCACGGGCGCAAAACAACTTGTCGTCACCTGCCAACGCCTTTTCCTTGCACAGCAACTGCCAGCAGGAGGCAACGAGAGCCTATGACAAACCAGAGAGTGTTTCCAAGCCACTGCAACACAGCTCTGTGTCTGGATTGGATCCAGGTTGGCAAAGGCAAAAATGACGCGCCCGTCATAGACATGAAGACTTGTGCTCAGAAGATCATGAGAGCCAGCACCATTGGTAGCATCATCACAACAGTTACTTATTTACATCCAAACAAATTGGAAATAAAGAGAAACATGAAATGTGACGTTTCATGTTGAAGGTGATGAGTTATTTGAATCAAGACATAGAATCTCATTGCAAACCTTTCTATTTTGTACCTATGGCAGACCTTCAAACAAAACATGTTTTGAATTTTCATGTAAAAAGAAAAGTAGAAATGAACAGAGCATGACAATAATGAGAGAGAGAGAGAGAGAGAGAGAGAGAGAGAGAGAGAGAGAGAGAGAGAGGCAAAAGAAGGATGTAACTCCCATCACAAATGCATAACACACCGACTCAATAGAAATCAACAATCCCAACAACTTCCATTTCAAAGTGAAAAAAGCTGGCCACAACTTGGCCTCAAAATTTACGTGTAAAAGTGAATAAAACATCTACTTGCTGCAAATACTTAATGTCAAGGCCAGTTTGTGACTAATAACCTTGAGAGGACCCAGACACTCTAATTGAGACATATGGAGTATTGCATGTCTGTGTGACGGATATAGGCAGGAGGACTGCTTGAAGAGATGTGATCTATTTATAGTTGACCTGCATGGAGGTTGCATGGTTTCATGCACATGACTCTACTCTCTATATAAGGAGGTAGGGATTCTCCCGTCGACATATTGGGTTTAGGTTACCAGTTTTTCTCTTCTCCTCTTGCTTCCATGGCATGGCTTGGGGGCTAGATCCAGGTTTGATATAGGATTGGTTGGTTGGTTTGGCTCCATAGTCTCTCCTATTGTGTTCTCCTATCCTCATCTTAGAGGCAATCCTTTAGGGTCTTTACATTGGTATCAGAGCACGACTAAGATGTGGTCTTGGATAGGATGGAGACAAGTCTACATCGATTTGAAAGTTGAAGTGCTTGGATTTACATCCCAGATGGAGTGCTATTTTTCTCAAGGGAAGTATGGAGTTGGATTCACAAATTCTGGTTTATAACATGCTTGTCCAATATGATGGTAGAGTGCTCTTTTACATGGTCGATTTTGGTAGAGATATAAAGAATTAGTGTAAATTCATTCTTAATTCTTTGTTTTAGGAGGAAGCTTTCAATGATGGTAGAACAATCTGCGATGGATATCAGATTGCTTGTTCAGCTCAATAGAGTTTAGATTGCTTGCACCGATCCGTAATGTTCTGAAACATGTAATTTTGGTTAAAGTTCATAGATAAATTGGTTGTAAATTGACTTATCCAGTTGTATGGACTGTTTGTAACAAGGATACATGATTCAGATGATTGCATGTTGAGGATGGAAAGTTCTTCACCTTATCCAGATCCTCCAGAGAACCTGCATAATAGGAACATTGATTGGGAGTGCAATAGTCTAATTCTTTAATTTGATAAAATGAGAACAATACATGTATGGTTAGTGAAAAGAACTATTACCATGTTATTGCTAATGGTTCATAACTGTGAAGCCTTGGTGTATGTTTCCGGTTGAAAGAACCCAATTGAAGAGCAATATGGTCTGGGTAATAGTTAGCCTAAGCATGCATGAATGTCAGTTGGTTGTTTAGTAAGTGCTTGAGAGAGAGAAATAACCCTGACTAAACCTTTGAGAAAAGTAACCATGTCATTGCATTGTGAATAAAGCTTTGCAACCACTTCTGTCTCATTTACCAGTTCTACCTTGTTCATTAGTGTGAGGCATAAAATGAGAATTGGTGCAAGCATTGGGGATGAGAGGTCGTTTCAACTGTTGTTGATTCAAACGAATAGATGGACAATTTTTCTTGAATCTCTGAGTGCAGTAATTAGCCTTGACAACCATTGTTGACTATCATGGATTGTTAAATTCAGGTTACCTGATCAAAACGAAACAACAAATGAAAAAAAAGGGATTGTTTCCCAAGCGATGGCAACTGTGTAGGGAAGCCCACATAACATAGCAGATTTGAGTGGATTCCATAATGAAGCAGCTGGATATTGAGGTCTGTTGTTGAATCCCTGTTGCTCGCTATTGTAATACACCTATTGCAGATTCATAAATAAAACTTGTCAAGAGACCTCCAACAAGTAATCCCTCTTATGGATTATGAGTTGTAAGCTATATTTAGCCTGACAATTGGCAGGTGAAGTTATGAATGCAGCGATGGAGGGAGTGTGGGAGAACCCGAGCTCCAAGTGTTGATAGCGGCTATGGCAAATCTGCTTGGGGAGCTGTTGTGGCCGAGCCTAAGCCCATGTGGGCTTGTTTGCTTAAAAAAAAACCTTGTTAGAGTTTTGTGAGTGGCGGTTGAGGGCTAGGGATTAAGCCCTATTGTACATTTTTTTCCTTTTGTGTGGGGGATTTGAAGCTTATCATCTACTAGGAAGGATCAGAATGTAATGTGGAACCATGTTAATTCTGCTGTTTAAGTCACAAGATCAGATGTAGATTTGTGGTATCCATTTGATAGGCATGCTAGTCATCCAAATAAATGGATTCTCTATTGTTTGGGAACAAGAGATAATATCCTATATGAATATAGGACAACTAGATGATCAATGGATATCTAGAATATCAGATGAGGTGGTTAAGGATTTTCTGGAAGGAAAAGCTAATGATATAGGACATCAGTAATTTTGGAAAGAGAATTCTAGGACTATAAAGATCTGATGATCAATGGCATATTTTAGTACCTAGTCACGATATGGGAAAAAGAAAACCATTCGATCAAATGTGGGGTATTTTGGAAAATTTTGAGGTTTAATCTAGATCCCAATGTGGTATCTCATTATTTACAAAATCAAAGGCCCTCAAATTTATTTCTCGTTTTCTTTATTAATCCTTTACTTCTTAGTAATTTCTCGAATACAAGACATCAGACTGGTTTACATGATTCTTTCCAATATGAAGTTGTTCTTCTGAAAGACTGTTATGTCATATAAATTACTACTTGTGTGAATAGACTTGGAATTCGGATAAATTCTAAGGTTAAAGTGTTTTAATTTCTTAAACCTAGATTATCTGTGCATAAATGGATTTCGATGGAATGGTAGTTTCTATCACTCGGGTTGAAAATATTTGAAGGAAAAGTTTTGTTTGTAATAGAGTGACTCTTTTAGTGGAAGCACTTATTACTAACTTTTCTTGGATTTAAATATTTTCATATATCATCTTTCTAGTTAACTTTTATTGAAATTTATAATTTCTATAAAAGGAGGGGTGAAGTAGTGAGATAAAATTCTGTTTGGGAGTTTGTAGGTTGCATAGTTTTTTGAAGAGAATCAACTGTGGTATAGAAATGAGATTTGGTCTGAAAGTAATTTTGGATAGATTCAGAGTAAGATACCTAATTGGAACTTTTCAAAAAAGTGAAATTCTCTAGGGATTGTGTGGACAATCTGAATCTAGAACAGGTTTGAAATTTGAATCATTATCTATAAGTAGTGTAGTAAAAGGTCAAAGGTTACTAATTCCATTTGAATTGGAGGGGTTGATTTAGTGGGAGAAATTATGTAATTAGAGATAAGTGGGATTGGAAAACTATTGAGAGTGAATGTTATTTGTCTCAGAGATTTTCCGGATATGTTATTTACTCATGAGAAATAGAAAATCTTTTGTAGCTAAGTTACAAGATCTCAATGAGATATGTGAGTAACATGTGTGGATTCTGGAAGAATCTGCCAGATAAAAATGTGTTTATGTACTAGGTCATAGTAAGTGTCCTTTCTTCCCACAAAAGAAACACTTCAACTTTGCTTTGTTCTTTTGCTTCCCTTTGGAGGTAGATGCTCCATCCTTTGCCTCGGCCTCCTTGCCTTGGATCTTCTTGAAAGGATGAGACTTCTTCTTGCCTTTAGATGTGAATTTTGCTTTCTCATCACCATTATGTAGTGATAAGGACCCCATTCTTGTTTTGAGGTGTAGAATCCTACTCTCCTCGGCCACAAGAACATTATGCAATTTTTCAATTGATGGAAGTTGGTCTTGAATGGCAAAAAATTGAACTAGATTAGAGAACTCATCTCCTAATCCATTCAAGATTACTTGTACTAGTTCATTATCTTGGATCTTCTCTCCTATAGATCCCAATTCTTTGTTCAAGGATTTTATCCATAGGACATACTCTTGTCCATTTTCTCCACTTCCCCTCATGCTTTGCAAGATCAAGTTTCTTAGCATAAGCACTCTTGAAGTGTTATTGGATTCATAAATATTCTTTAGTGAATCCCAAGCCTCTTTTGATGTGGTACAAAAAGCCACCTCCTTCAAGAGGTCATTGCTTATTCGTGTTATACCTTTTTACCCAAGTCAAACTTCAAAATGCCCAATTTTCTTATTGCATGGATTTTTGTTAGATATATATACCTCATGACAAAGACTATAATTAAGTTTGCGTGATTGTATTATCTCAGACTAGCTTAAAGGCGCATACTTGTTAAACCAATAGGCATTCTGCATGCAACCACTAAAAACAAAAGCAACTGAAAATTTCCTTATAAGATAGAGTCTTTCTGCAAGGTCGTGCTTCAGGGGGAATTAAGCAGTCCTGTGAATCTATGAGGATATTGCACACATTTAACTTCAAGCAATGTAGGGCTAATCTAACCCTCTTCTTGTATTTTAGTTGTTCTTGGGGAGCTTGAGGCTCTTTTTCAACTCCTAAGACAATATCAAAGAGATCATGAACCACTAGTAGTGATTCCATTCTTACTTTCCAAATGGAATAGTTTGTGGAAGTTAGTTTCTCACTAGATTCTTATATATATCCACCCATGGATGTCATTTTGAATGAAAGCCTATGAGACACTCAAAGTTCTCTTGATAAGGTGTGATCTAAGATAGATTTCTAGCTTTCAAGAAGCTTCTAATCTCGGCCCAATCAATCCTAGTTCAACTTGGATGATGGTATAGTAGATCAACTACAACTATCCTAGCAATTCACTCCACAAAAAAATTGATTCTAGTTCAAATTGGTTTGATATTCCACACACACTTAAGATCTGAACAAATCAGCCTTAAAGATCTGATCTAATGCTTCAAAATGAATTACTTCAATGACTCAAATCACTATTTGATCATTAGCATTCAATAGATTGAACCTAGATCTAGACAATGCACTAAAAACCTTGAATTTTGGACTAGTGTGCACTTTTTTTGGATCAAAGACACTTATGGAAGTTAATTTGAAGGTTGCTGTACGGTTTCACACGTGTGGACAGTACTTCAGCAACCCACGAATCGATCTTGACCAAAAACAATGATGTCACTTCTCTCTTTGAACTCGCCCTCTCAATTAGAACTCAAAAACAACAAATTGTCAATGATTTCTCAAGTACTATTAATCATTTAGATCACTCTTAGATTTGGCTCTGATACCATGTCAATTTTCAGAGAAAAAGGACAAATATTGATTGTACTATCAATCATTAAGAGTTATTGATTGCTTAATCCAAAGATCTATCAAGTTCTAGATGTTAGATCTTGATCTAGATGCTTTACACTATGATTTAAGCAAGAGCAATGGATCAAATGATCAAAAACATGAATTTCTTGAACAAGTTTGGAATGTATGCATAAGAATAAGTGAACTCACTATAGTGTGAACAACAATATACATACTTAGTGTGTCCTTGAGCAAGTGCTGGATCGTAGAGGTGTGAATGGACTTTTTTGGACAACTCAAAATTCATAGAGGCTACGAACAACAAGAAGCTCTCGTATTCTGGCCATCAATGATTTAGGGTTGTTCTAGAAAACGTCAGATTATCTTATCTCGCAAGGTTTTTGTTTCTTCGGAGTTCAAACAGTAAACATAGATGTTAATGTGTTGGTCCACATCTGGAAAACCAAATAACACTATGTTCTGCTCTTGTACCTGACAACAGAGTTTGCTGACCTCATGTGGGAGGAGTTCACAAAACTACTCTGCTACCAAGGACAACCACGTCATAACCAGTTCCATACCACCACTCCATGTAAGAAACATTTTCTTAGCACAAACAATCTACATCAGATGTGATTAGAAAGTAGTTGGACATCATTTCCTTTGCTCTTTTGGTTACAGAAAGACTGGAGGAAGGTTGACATCGTCAACCCAGTGAAGGACCAAGGAAACTGGGGCTCTTGTTGGACATTCAAATAATTTACCCGTGATCACAGCCATCTACCCTCTCTTCTGCACCTCGAATATCCGTGTGAACTCTAAAGATCTGATCTGTCGTTCGTTTTATCTTCATTGGCTTTGCTGCAGTACCACAGGTGCTATGGAAGCTGCTCATGCACAGGCTACGAGGAAGATGGTGATTCTGTCTGAGCAGGAACTTGTAGATTGTGCTCAGGCATTTAACAACTATGGTGGCAACGGGGGCTTGCCTTCCCAGGCGTTTGAGTATATCAAATACAACGGAGGGCTTGACACCGAAGAATCATATCCATACACAACAAAAGATATGCGAGATATGTGAGATATTCGAGATGCGCGAGATGTGTGAGGTCTCTCTCTCTCTCTCTCTCTCTCTCTCTCTCTCTCTCTCTCTCTCTCTCTCTCTCTCTCTCTCTCTCTCTCTCTCTCTCTCTCTCTCTTCACATCACGTGTGTGCACACACACACACACACACACCTCATCGGCCACCCACCATCAGCGGACACACTTCGGCCACGTACATACACACACATACATCGCCCACCCATCAACGATCATCGGCTTCCTTCCTAAACCATCGGCCACGTACATACTTCGACGAACACACTTCGGCCACGTACATACACACACATACATCGGCCACCCGTCAACGACCATCGGCTTCCTTCCTAAACCATCGGCCGCCATCCTAATCATCGGCCATCACCCATATCGTCGCCCCCCGCCCATCATCGACGAGCACACTTCGGTAGTTGGTACATAAAACCAATTGAAGGTATCTCCTAGACTCATTATAATTGGTGCAAGATGTCATCTCCTCCATTTCAGCACCACTCAAACATAAGATGACATCTAAATGATTGGAATTACTGTTGGTATATGAGATATGATAGGATTGAACATATACAAGATGGACAATTAGAATTGAAAGCAATTTTAAAATAGATGACATTTGTCCATGTTTTACTTCTTATCAAAAAACAAGCTTAAATGTTGGTCCATTGTCATAGATTGTATCAGAGGTTTGGCTTGCATGCAATGTCTAGCTACAAATGGCTATGTTCATTATCAAATCTTTTGTTTGTTGATTGTTGTTATTGGCTTCATACTTCTGAAAAAAAAAGACATGCTTGGCATACTTCTAAAATAGCTTTCTTATATACGATTTGAAAAATCACGACCTCATTAGTTTTCAAAATGATTTCTATTTATGTCTTTCATTTTTATCATGAATAGAATGAAAGTAGAATCTCAAACGCTATACAAGCTTCAATAGTTAATAATTCATGTTTTAGATAATTTTGTTTGCAACTTTGGCTCTTTGTATATTTGTATATGTCTATTCATTAATACAAGATAAAAGAAGCTATCAATCCACTAAAAGACCACGTCTTGAGAGTGTTTCTAATGCCTTCATTGGAATGATTCAAGTCGAAGTAAGTTCCTTAACCTTAGCTCAAAAGTTGATGTTTAGCCAAGAAGCTACCCTCATATCTATATATCATAAGAAAAGTGACCGGTTTCTCAATATGCTATGAATGCAACATTTGGACAATTCTATTAAAATAGCTTTTACAGTGACAACTTTGCAAATGGATAACAATTGAGTATATTGGATGAGATCCCACCAATAGCACTACTAGGAAGCCTATTACATCAGTAATTTGCACAAGTTATGGCCTCCCCCCAAAAAGAGATGGGTAGAGATGCATCAAGTCATAAAGACTCTGCACATTCACAAAGGCTCCTATTTTTCCTCTCGGCTACCCCATTTTGTTGGGGGGTGTAGGAACAAGTGAGCTCTCTCTTAATGCCATTGATCTCACAAAAGCCTCTCGTCTTGTTGGAGATATATTATCCTCCATTGTCACATCTTAGAACTTTAATGCAAGAACTAAATTGCTTTTCTACTAGAGATTTAAACTTTACAAAAGCTTCATATCTATAAAAGTCACTAAGGGTTCCATTTGAAAAAAGAAAATAAAATACAAGTAGGGGTCCATTTATATGAATGTTGATAACTATTAGTTGCAATCACGACGCCGCCGGTCACAGTACATGTTGGGCATAGAAAAAGATGCTAGGCTCCTTGGTCCAGCCGGTGGCAGCCAAAATCACGGCTGATCTGGTGGCTGTCTCTGGAAGCGGAGGCACTACCTGGTCCCCCTCCAAGACTGGTGAGGGGTGACGATCGATGGGGCTTACAGGCACGGGATATTATACCTCCACCACTTGGATTTATGCCACATGGCATTTTTGCCACTTGAAAGACTGCCAATGGTTGTTTTTAAATGAGGAATGGATCTGAACGTTGATAAGATAATCTAACGGTGCAGGGCCCTAGATCGTCCAGTGCCATTAAGAGGTGAGGGTCGACGATACTTTGCACTAAATTTTTGTTTATCAATATCGTCGATCGGGATATGGATGCAAGCATAGCATTCGTAATCTTATCGATATAACGCGTTTCTGAGCTTTTGCTGTTGTTTTTGATCGATCCTATATATTTGTTCTGTATTCGTCTACTCAATCTTATGTAAGGGAGCAGTCATTCTGTCTTGGATTCGCTGCAAGACCAAGTTTCGTCAAGGAATAAAACTTCAGGGTTGAATGTTAAGGATATCATCATGATAATATGTGTTAATTTTAAACAGACATTCGTGGACGGGGCCTTGAAGCTGTTGATAAAATGCAGAAGCAATTGAATCTGATTTTGCAAATAGAGCTGAGTTTTCTTTAGGAGCAGAACCTCTGACTTTTATGAAGCATGCTAAAGAGAGAGTTGAGCATGTTCGGCCGTGGTTTTTTAAGAGAATGAGGCGATGGGACTAACTTCAATCAGAAAACTTGAAGCAGAATTCACTTTTTTTTGGTCAAAGGATTAAGGTGCTTTCTATGCGTTTTCACGAAGGTGACAGACATAAAATAACCGTGGAAATCATTAGGGCCACTGGGCGGCCGGCAGGGGCATCGGTGGTGAAGGTGAGATAGATGCTTGGATAGTTTGAAAAGGCAAAAGCACTTTCATAACAATATTGATCTATTTTACGATTTGGCTTGAAATCGTGGAGTTGTTCTGATAAGTTCTGTCGTTGTTGGCTCTTGCAAGTGGATAATGGCCTCGATAGAGGTCAACTGAGACACGAGCAATAGAAGTTAACGCTTGGCATCAACCGAGTTATTTTTTGTTCTTCGAGAAATCATGTTTAGGGTTTAACACCTTCAAAATTAGAATGGCAGCCGTAAGACACAAATAAGTAAAGTTTGGATGTTGACTAGTGAAGTTTCATACGACTTTTGGTTGTGAGAATCATGGTAGTTCCTCCATCAGGATTCAGCACTTTAGTGCTCCCTGCTTACCATTTTGATGCAGAATTGTGAGAACTTTGCAAGCAAATTATTCTCATTTCCTCTTTTCATGAATTTCTTGCTTACAAAGAATAATATATAATTACCCCACCAGTTTGTCAACATGATAGATGAAGAAGGATACATCAAGTTTGATTTTTTTTGTCAAATCCTTTGTACTTCCTCCTTAGCCTATCATACTTTTACGAGTCATATCAAGAGCATGACCTCTTAGATTGACATGAACCTCAAAAATAATAAATTCCTAGAATTAAACCTAGTGTAAAAAAGTTGAGGTTCAGAGGTACCATGTTGATATTGGGATTGGGGGGGGGGGGCGGGCGGCAATAACCATATCTAACGCCGATTTTTCAAGTGTATGCTACAAGCCTCATGATTGATGTTTATAAAGATGGGATGTTATGCTACTATGGACTTAAGAACATTGATATTTGGGTCATAATTATAGGGAAATATTTTTCTCCAATTTTTTAATTTGGAAAAGTGTTTCTGCACTCCTTGTTTGCCCAATAGGGGGAAATATTTTGGGTGCATGGGGGAAACACAACCTTTGACATTAGGGAAACATTCTCCCATTTAAAAAACATTTTTTCTCTAACACAAGGCCCTTCATTTTTGTAGGATAAAATTGGCTTGTTTTTAACAATCTTCAATATTCTTAGTATTTTATTTTCAACATAATTTCCCTCCGTGCAGTGAAATTACTTTATCCCTCACTTTCTCTTCCGAACGTAGTATTGCAATCATGTGTGCCAGGTTACTGTTGTAACGATGTGGCTTTTCCTCATTTCGTGAACCCTGTGTTTTTGTTTCATGGGGTTTCTATGCTTCTCAACTGGAAAGTGCTTTCTAACATTATGATTTGGGGCCTTAAGTTATGGTTGTCCTTTCCCTTGTGGTCCTCGTGAACTTGGAGTTTGCGATCGTTCTTAAAACATTTCAAACCTAAGTATAATATAAATGGCTTCATGTTTTACTAAGAACCCGATATCACATAAGACAATATCGAACATCAAATTGAAAATCATGTAGCAATCTCCAACTCAAATCATTGTACAATTATCAATAAGAAAATTCTTCACTAGATTGTAGACCTTTCTTTGGATCATAGATGCACTACGATTTTGAATCGCGATTGGAAAAAAACCAGAATCGTTTAGATTCGTTTTTTTTTTTTTGAAATTTTTTTTGGGCAATATGGGTATCAAATGAGAGCTCTGATTAAGAGCATTATTACTGTGTAGTTTGCCGACTGTTTCGGGTGCAAGATGGTCCAGTTTAGGTGCATTAATCCATGTTGGGTTCTGTCAAGGATAAAAATTCAAAACTAACCTCCAGCCTGTTCGTTACGATCACAGATGGTTCCAGTGGGACAAAAACAGAGAACCGTGAGGGCAATTGTACCTCGCTTTTTGCTTGGGGGGGCGCTGCCCCCTGCACCGCCCGCCAACAGTAGCAGGGGTGCCCCCCTGCACCCCCCTTAGATAAAAATGGGGGTCCAAATGCGCGCCGATAAGGGCCCAATATTTAGCCCAAACTGTAGCATTAATTATTGAGAACCAGAGCAAATAACAACCAAATAGCACTGAAAATAAGATCTGTTTGTGCCCTATCTACTGCACTTCTAGGAGGCAAAACGTTGGTTTGTTGACCATTGCTCCCCCCAAAAAATTTCAGCCATAAGCTATTTTTCAATTTTTTTTTTCACGATTCTGGGTTCAGAATCGCGATTCGCGAATCGCGGACCCAGCAAATCGCGATTCGCTGCAACTATGCTCCAAAGTAAGTGCAAATTGAGCTTTCTATGCGTTGATAAAAACATTGTCCATATTGTTTGAAAAAAATGTGAGGGAGATACTGTATTATATAAATGTTGAGAAAGAGATCGAGGACATGCACATGCTAAAGCAGACGCAACAAAATGCACATGTTGAAGAAGTGATTATTAGGCCCTAGTTATGGAGCTAATCTTACCTTGGACCAAACAATTACCAGAAGGTTAGTGATTGCAAAAGATAGTGATGGTTGGTAGGCACTTCACTTAAGTTAGGTTATTTCACAATTGGTGACTTGATGAGACTGTTTGACAAGCTGTTAGAGATGTGAGATGAGAAAAACCGTCTTTGGGGCTAGTTTCGAGAAAGGGAAAATAAGTGAGGATTCGGTTAATCATTATCAACCTTGACATGATTAGGTGACCATAGATTGAAGTTGTGCCTTTTAAATAATGGTTAGTTTCATGACAGAGAGGAGGCTGTTCTAGAGAGAGAAAAGTGCCACTTTAGAGGGAGGAGGGAGATCGTTGCATGTGGATCGTATAAAAGAGGTGTTTGTATGGATCCAAATTCACTGTGATGACGAATCATCAATCCCTTAAGTATATTTGTGATGCCGTAGACGTAAGAGGTCGTAAGGGTGGTTGGTCGAAACTCATTCAAGAGTTCGAATTGGACATTAAGTACTGTAGAGGTGTGTCGCTTGTGCTTTGAGCCGGGTTGGAGAGATAAATCAGTTATGCTTTTGTTGAGATTCAATTTTGAGTTGTATCTTTCTGTTCGAGATCTTTGTCATACCGTTGCATTTTTTGGTCGTATAGGGCAAGAACTCCTAGCAGAAAATTCTAGATTCAGTGAAAACCTTGGGTTGTAGGACTCCAAGAATTCTGATTGTGAGAAGAAACAATTAGATTATTCCATTAGGAACGGCTTACTTTTTCAGAATGGAAAAGGTTTGTGTGTTAGACAGAGGTGATATTATGGCCCAAATCCTACATGAATGTCATGACAATCCTAGTGCTGGACACCTTGGCATATAAAGAACCCTTGAGTTGGTAAGAAGAAATTTCTTTTGGCCAAAAATGAAAGGTCATGTAGAAGCATATGTTCAAAACTGTGAACAATGCCAAGTGAATACAGTAGAAAGACTCAAAGCATTTTGTGTTGCATCTGTTGGAAATTTTCGATAAGAAACGGGAAAATATTTGAATGGATTTTGAGACTGGTCTTCTAATACAAGGAAAAGTCATGATGCCATTTGGGTAGGTGTTGACAAGCTAACTAGGATGGCACAAGTTATTCCAACAAAGTCCATTGTCAAGGCTTCTGAGCTTACTCAACTATTTGTTGAGAAGTTGTCTAGGTTATTTGGATTGCTGAATGATATTTTTAGTGATTGCGATTCAAAGTTCGCCGACAAATTTTGGCAACCGATCTTTGAAAGACTGGAAACTAACATTAATCTTTTGTCTTCCGATCACCTTGAATCTGATGGGCAAACCGAACGTACCAAGCCATTGATGGAAGATATGCTTGGTGCATATGTTTCCAGGCAACAATCAGATTGGGAAATGTACCTCCCAAGGATTGAATTCGCGTATGATAGTGCAAAGCATTTTACCACCAGATTTAGTCCTTTCATATTGACATTTGGCTTTCAGACACATTCACAAATATTCGTCAGGCTCAAAGGTCTCAAGGTGCAAGCTGCAACTGATTTTGCAAGAAATGTTGCAAGTGGCCTAGGAAAGTATAAAATCGGGCTTAGGATTGACCGCAATTCAATGTTAACCAAAGTTGCTCACCTCGAGAGTTTGAGGTCGGAGATTGTGTGTATCTCAGAATTTCGAAAGATTCTAAGACACTACGAACGAAGAAATGGCCAAAGTTGTCTCCTAGATATAGTGGCCCTTACAAGATTGTAAGAAACTCAATTGGTCTGTGTAATATGTATCGACTAGATCTTCCTGTATTCCATGTAAGCTGCTTGGAAGAGCGAGTTGTTGGAAAGGATAACCTTATTCTGGGAGGTGTATTAGTATAGTTGGAAGACTTGACTGCCTATGTACCCATGGAACCTGAAAAGGTCATGGACACGTGACGCCATCTGCTGAGAAGTTGTTTGATTTACTAGTTCATAATAGTTGGTCCCTAACTTTGCACCGTTGGTGTCCTGGGTCCACCTCAACCCTAGATATTGCACTTGTCCTCGCCCTACCTGCCCTGCTGGTGCCTGTCCTAGTCTTGGATGCCATGCCCCTAGGCCTATGTACCACGTTTCCTTAGCCTGCTACCATGTAGGCAACAACAGCGCTGTTTGCTGCTACACATGCAACAGCACCACTGTTTGCTGCCATGCAGGCAATAGGCTCTGCCATGGAGGCTCTGTGCCACCACACACGCATTGCCTGTTGTAGCTGTGCCTGCTGCCATTAACACAGTAGCACTGCCTTCTTCTCCTTTTTTCAAAGCAGTATTCTGAGAACCTCAAACTCCTAATCAATTTTTCTTGGCGTCAGCTTGGATATAGTAGCATACTTGTGGAGATTGTCCATCTATCCCTGACTTTGGCTATGTTAAATTGATTGTTGGAAACATTTTCATCCCTTTTGGTTTATTTGTCCTGTGTGTGCTTTTCTCATAGCTTTCTAGATGTCCATCATCATCATTCAGGTGATGGTTAAAAAATTTCTCTTATTTAAAAGTTGCCCTAATTTCAGAGAGATCCTTTTGTGTCCAGGATGTTGAATAACAGTGAAGGGCAGCAACATTTTCGACAACGAACTCAGACTGTACCCAATGAAAAGGGACCTCGCCAGTATACAAAGGTTGTGCCGCAACAGCAGGAGCAGTACCCACAAAATTCAAATAAGAGTTGGACTGTGATTCCATCTCAGTCAGAACAAGCCCAAATGGCTCCAAAAGGACAGGAGAGTTCAAGGTATGCTCGAATCTAATTTATGCAGCTCCTCATTATATTATTCTATGTGAAGTGCAGATTTTTCAAGCCAACAGTATTTTGTATGAGACTAGTAGAATTGTGGAAGAAGGAAGACATCCTTGTGGGAAAAGGTAGATTAGGAGTATCACATAAGGAATAATCTGTGATCAGGGAAGCTTTACAGCTCTCTTTGAGTACATGTTATCTGGAAAGCAGCATATGAAAGCTTCTGATGTCGTACTTTTTGAATGTGCTTGCTTTTCTTGACACACGTGGAGAAAGTAGTATGTCAATTAGTTTGCAAGTGGTAAATTGAGAAAAATTGTTGCAGGGTACTATCATCCACTATATTTTTGAGGTAACGATCGTCTCTCTGTTTTTTCATTGAATGATACATGTCAAAAGTTTCTATTGAGATCATTTTTGGTCATACTGACTCCCCTAACTAATTCTATTCCGTCAAACTGCCACTGGAGAGACTTGGATATAGCTAAAAGCACACATAACTTTCAACTTGTCCAGTTCACATTGCCAATGAGCTGTTCTAGTTTGTCTCAATCTGCTCAACTGGTTCTTGCTTGATTATTTGAAAACGATGATATCCTAGAACAGTTAGGAAAGCTGATCTTGTTTTTCATATGGTATAGATGGCATGACGGTTGAGCCTTGACACTTTCACTTCTTTGTGGAACTTTTGAATGTTCCTAGAAACTGGACAAGAATTAAAAAAAACAAGACAAATCAGAAAAAGGTTCACCGAAGCCAAAAAACGGACATTTGTCCATTAAATGATAATTCATTACATAGGGGCCTAATGCTAGGGCATGATCAAGTTTCCATGTGAAGGTAGGCACATGATCCACCAAGCCCATAGCTCTCATGAAAGAAAAACTCTTAGTTCTCATAAGAGAGCTCAAATTAAATAAATGTAGAATAGCCCCCAAATTTATTGTGGTCGCCTCTAGTATGAGTTTGGGACCTTATTAGGCTTTCCAACCATTATTAAAATTTTTGCCATTAACAAAGATAGCGCGACTGTTTATGCCTACTCATTAACTACATTGTAAAATTAATTGTACTCTAAATACCACCGTGAACTTCGTGAACTTTTTTGGATGAGAACTCTTCAATCCTTTTTTCCTAGAGGTTATAATCTTGAGGGTAAGTCCAAGTTACGAAAGAGTAGAAACTTTACCAAAAAGACTTCCATGTTGTGGAGAACCCACTCTAAACCTAAAAACATAACACCTTATGTTCGCAATGGTCTGAAAGTTTGGAAGCCTATATCAGAACATCTATCCCCTCCTCCAGATTGCTACATTCCACAAGCTGTGATCACACCTTCTCATGCCCTCCCTTCTCCTCGTGCTACTTTTAATACTTCTAACTTTTTGCCCCCTAGTAATAATGTTGTCTCTAGAATGTTTGCTTATAGAGATTACGTAAGGAGGTTACTTTATTTGGATCGTGTTATGTCTTTGGGCAAGTTCTCCCTCGATATGTTAATAGATACAATCCTAAGAACCTGTTTCGGTTGCTCTATACTTTAGATAATATGTCTTGTCAAGATCTGGGTATTTCACATTCTCATTTTTATCCGCTTAAAACTCTTTTAAGTCGCTTTATAAAATCCATAGCTAATGTTAAAACTAAATGTTTTACCTCAAGTAAAGATCTACTCATCACAATTTTTACTTCACCTGATCTTGACAAAATTAGTTTGAGCTCTATTCTTAGAAAGCCTGAAGTTATGAATGCACTTCCTCCTTTTGTGAAAAAAATTTGGAATCATCCAGTGGTTGCTTGGAAATATGTTAAAACTATAGGACAAAAAGCCTTTAATTATGCTGATATTGGTAGGAATCTTTCAGAAAAGAAAAAGTTGTCTTTCAGAATAGCCCTTGTTCTTGTGGTGACTCCTTTTATTCGAAGTTTTGTGATCCTTCTTTAGGTCATATTGTTACTGCAGATACATCAATCCTTCCCTCATCGTTTTTGAAAGAGTCCTTTTCTAAAGGCACTAAATTTCGTCCTCCTCTTTCAGTAGATGCTTGCCTGTTAAAATCTATAACTACGAGTATTAATAAGTTCATTTACCATATTGAAGAATCTTTTGGAGTCCATGGCTTGTTATCAGAATGGAAAACTAAAGTTCTAAATTATGTAACTTTGAGTTTGAAAAAAGTTTCATTTGTCCCATCTTCTAATATTGATACTTCATTTTCTAATGAGGAGGAAGTTCTTCTTCGTAAGTTTCATAGACGTTTTGTCATTTCGTATGTGGATAAATGCTCAAACAATTTTGTATTTGTTTGCAGGAAATTCTATTTGGAATCGTTATTAAATGAAGTCCATTCTCCAGTAGGAACATATAACGCTTGTTCTCTTTCAACTATGAGTGTAATAAAATATCATCAAGATTTTTGTCATTCTTATAACTTTAATTGTTACCCAAATCTTCCTTTTCTTTGTGCTGCATGGAAATTTCATAAAGTTCCTAAAAGGCCTAGGTTTATTGCAGCAGCCTATAAAACTAGCATTTTGAGTTTTGTTGGCTTAAGAACAAAAATCAAGATGTCGATTGAAAGAAGAAAAGATTTACTAAAATAGTTGATGTTGAAGATGTTTGTTCTTGGCTGCACTTTCTCTTGGATAACTTGCATATTTCTCTAGATGATTCACGTTTTCAACAAACGATAGGTATTCCCATGGGTACTTGTGGTACTTGTCCCATCTTATTGCATAAATTAACTCATGTTAGAAGACATATTGATGACTTATTTGTTCCTGATCTTCCTAATTTTGGTAGTTTTGTATATAAAGACCCTAACGTTTTTGGTGGAGGAATCTATCCTAAAGACTCATGTGAACTTCATCGTACAACTAGTGATGATAAGTGCAATTTTTTAGATTGCTTGACTGGACAAAAGACCAGTCAAGCAATCTAATCATTCTTTGGTGTTTCAGCTTATGGTATGTTTAAGATGATTAATCATAGAATCCAGAAAAGTGGGGAGCTAAGGAGCCCGCTTTGTTTCTAGTATTTTGTCTTTGTTTTAGTAACTCGTGTACACATGATCCTAGTTCTTATTTATTTTCATTTTATGTTTTGTTTTTATTTTATTTTTAATTAGATTTATTCTATAAATTTTATTTTTGAATCTCATTTTATTTAAATTATTATTATTTTTTCTTTCTTCTTATTGATTGTCTTTTGCTTCTTAGTCAACACTGGGTCTACCCAAGAGAATCCGGATTCTTTTGAAACCCAGTTAGCAACTTATGCTTGGGTACTGATGAGACATTAGCAATGCTATTTGGCTAAGATTTTTTGTTTATTGAATTTTTTATTGTTGTTTTGACTTAGATCCTTTGACTTTTTGAGTTGCTCGTATATTGTTTCTAAGGTTTACCTTATGACATCACTGACTTCTCTATATAAATTTGTGAAATTGGATATATTCTAATGTCACAAATAGATATATCTAATATACCACCGTGGCTATATTTAGCAATATTTATCATTGATGTCATTTTCCAGCATAAAGGGAGGCTTTTTGAGGTTGTCCTTTGTGTAGCATAAATGGCTCACTTAGTTTTTTTTTTCAATGAAGTACTCATTGAAAAATTCTAACATTTTTTGTTAGCACACTTGACATTCTGTTGACGTAACCCCCAACTAAACTGTTCTATCGGTATTCATTTTTGCAACTCGAAAAAAGGGTTCGAAGTAGTCAAGACTGTTTTTTTGTGTAATCTGTTTGCCATTTACCTTACCTTGTGTCGCTTTCAACTTGACTCAATACACCTAGCTTCTTTGTATGTGGTTGGCTCCTCAATTTCCATGATGATCGTCATAAAGGCATAACTTGTGAATTCATCAAACCCAAAATGATAGGTTTGATTGAAGGACTTGTGGATGTTCTAGGAATTTTTTCACGATTGGAAGTTTGTGCTAGACCAACATCTATTGTAGCTTTGTCTTTATCTTCCTCTACTTCAACAAGATTATGTCTCGGAATACAATCCGATTGTCTATAGATGTAGTAAAGTTCAATTAGAACAAGAAACTTAGGCATGCATGAAACGATTACAAAAAATTACCTCAGATCAGCATTTAAAGGACATCGATCCCTAATCTCAACGAAAATTTTATTCTAAACTGCATTTTACTTATGGGATTAAAGAAAACGCAGGTGGCAAGAAAATGCAGTTTGTTGACTTATGTTGGTCAAAAACCCTAAAATGATGTGGCCCAATCAAAATGCAATAATCGCGTTTTGTCTAACTGGGGTTACATTCTTCAATTAGAACAAGAAACTTATGCATGCATGAAACGATTACAAGAAATTACCTCAGATCAGCATTCAAAGGACATCGATCGGCCTAATACCAGTGTATTATGCTGCTGAAGAAACACATGCAATATTCCTCCATAAATACTCAGCTAGCAAATAGGCATGGATTCAACGAGCTATTGGCCTAAAAGACATGCAACTAGCGAGCACATGGCTGTTGCAAATGCGATTGATTTGCCGCATAAATTGCCTCTGAATCAGCAAGAAAGGAGCTTCAGATTGTGCGTGGAACTAGCCCTTGGATCAGTGACCAAATCTGCATTGAAATGATCAAATGTGACCAGTCAGCTCGGAGAAATAGTGACCTTTTGACCTTCAAACAGTCAGAAATAGTCCTGATTAGATGTGATCAAGATTGACTCCTGAAGACAGTTATGATGGCTAGAACAAAGAGTGATTATGCCTCCAGCTAATTGCCTAAGATCCAAGAGCATGCAGTCTCTGAATCTGGAAAATGCCTTAGCTTGGGTGACTTTACTACTGCTAGATTGGCAAGTATTATGCCTCATCTTCCACATGTATTCTTCAGTTGAGTTGATGAGTGCATAGTTCCACCATGTGGCTTCTTAATTGCCTCATAAGTATGCTCCAGAAATGCTTCTGATTTGATGGTCAAGTTGAGCTGCAACAGAATACTTTAACAATATGACACAGAATGGTGTCTCATGCAACGTATTCTACAGATAGATATAACGATCTGATAGCAAGTTATATAGTGTCAAATTGCTATGTATTTCATAGATCAGTATGAAGACCTGATATTGATTTTTATAACAAAATCGGAATGAAAGCAACAATCAAACAGTACATTACATCAATGAAGGTTTTGATACCATGATGACAAAAGTAGTGTTCAATCTAGATCATTGCATGTTATTGAAATAAAACAATACTAGAACACAAACACATACGAACGATACTCTTAACACCACATGGCTCTCTCTTCATTGAAGATTATTGATAGATCATATATATATATATATATATATATATATCAGACATGAGGGTCCGGGCCGTTTTGCCCGCGTCCGGCGTCCGGACCCGGACGCGTCCGACCCCCGGACGCGGGGTCGGACGAGTCTTTTTTTTTTTTTTCCAAAAAAAATAAAAACGGATGCGTCCGGGGGTCCGGACTCAATTTTTTTTTAAAATTTTTTTTAAAAAAAAAATTAAAAAAAATGAAAAAAGAAAAGAAAAAAAAAAATCGGACGCGACCAGACGCGGACGCACCTCTGGCGCGTCCGCGTCCGCCATCCGCTTCCTTAGATATATATCATAGTGGCACGTGGTACCACCATTATGGTACCGCGGTACCATAATGGTGGTACCGCCATTATGGTGCCGCCCAAAAATCCGTGGTACTAGGGCAGCACCATTTTTTAATTTTTTAATTTTTAATTTTTTTTTTTTTTATGTTTTTTTTAAATTTTTTTTTTTTAGTAGGCAATATAGGTATCAGCTTACAGCTCTTGACGAGAGCAGTGCATTTATGCAGGTTGTCGGTGCTTTCAGCTACAAAATGTGTTAGACGACTAAATAATGCACCTCTCAGTTTAGTAGTCACTAGTTAACCGTGAGCTCAGATCTGTAAGGCCCCCGTTATGAGGAGAAGCCATCACTGAGCACGGTTGTTAGTATAGGGTCTATTGTGAGACCATGATGGTTATGAGATGGCTAGATTACAGTTTCTATATAGCAACAAGTCTTGGGGGGTTCGGGGGGCGGTAGAAACGGGGGGTCTGGGGGGCTGTAGCCCCCCGGCGAGGGGTTTGGGGGACAAGCCCGACGGTATGACCTCTTCATGATTTGGCCTTCCGACTCCTTGAGCGAAAACACACTTTTTGGTGTTTTGCATCCCCTTGGTCCTTTGGCTGTTCGCTCTCATCAGAACCGGCAACTTGCATAAATGCACTGCTCTCGTCAACAGCTTCAAGCTGATACCCATATTGCCCACTTGATTTTATTTTATTTTTTTTAAAAATCAAAAAGAATATCATAAAAAAATAATTATATATTATGGTACCGCAGATCAGTATGGATCCGGTACCGGGATCTGCGCTCCTGGTACCGCTGGATCTATGATATATATATATATATATCATAGTTCCTTGTGGTACCGCCGGTACCATAATGGTGGTACCGCCATTATGGTGCCGCCTTGTAGAATGCGGTACCAGGGCGGTACCAGAATATATATATATATATATATTTTTAATTTTTTCCTAATATTCTTTAATGCTGTACCTGCCCAAAAAAAGCCAAAAGATATTGTTTTAGCTATAAATTTAGAAATGGATTGCTCTCGTCAACAGCTTCAAGCTGATACCCATATTGCCCACTAAAATACAATAAATATATATATATATATATATATACATATATATATATTAAAAATATATATATATATCATAGTACCCCGTGGTACCATTGGTATGGTACCGGCGGTACCATAACAGTGGTACCGCCGGTACGGTACCGCCCTGGGATCCGCGGTACCAGGGCGGTACCATAATATAAAAAAAAAAATTCCTGTGTTATTTTCGCAAAAAATTTTTTTTTTTCTTTTTTTTGGTACCGCCGACCGATATGGTAGCGCGGTACCATATATGGTCCCGCGGATCCTATGATATATATATTATGGTACCGCGGATCAATATGGATCCGCGGTACCGGGATCCGCAAATCCTGGTACCGCTGGATCTATGATATATATATATCTATATATATATTTAAACTAATGTACCCTTTTGCGCATGTGTATGGGTGCACCCATGCATCCTCCTCCCCTCACCCATGCATGAGCTTTTTCTAACTAAAAATGATGAGGAGGATGCATGTATGGGGAAAGTGCATATCCCCATACATTTGCACATTGTGTGCATTGAGGAGTGGGCCCCAAAAAGATTCCCCACCTCCTCCCTCCCACTCACTAAATTCAAATACTTTTCTCTAAATTCAAATGTTTGAAGCTTGAAGTTTGAAGTTAAGGTTTTCTTTTCTTCACACACTTCAATGTGCTTTAAACTTTAGCCAATAATCTTTATTACATGGCTTTCTTATTTATTTTGAATCACCAAAGTTTTACCCATAAATCATGAACATAAATATTTTCTCGACTACCTTAAACTGCTTCTTTTTCTTTTTTCAATCCTTCAAATTCCTATCTTGGCCCGCCATTTTCAGAAATGTTTAACTACAAGCCCAAACTCACTAGCTTTAACTCCTAAATCGTTACCCACAAGCTTTTATCCATGGCCCAAAAAATGCACAGTTGAAAAAAAAGGAGGGGGATGGGGTGAGGGGAGCAAAATAGACAATAAAAAGACTGCCTCTTGCTGACGTATGCACGAAGCATATCCTCCAGCACTTGATTTACCCTTTCTGTTTGACCGTCCGTCTGTGGATGGTCGGTGGTACTCATATTAAGTTTAGTATGGAGATGATGGAATACTGCCCTCCAAAAATTTCCAGTAAACTTACTGTCCCGGTCGCTGACTATGCCGGAAGGTAGACCGTACAATTTAAATAGCCCGTCTACAAACAACCTCGCTAACTCTGGAGCTCTAACGGTTGTTTTGGTCGGAATAAAATGAGCCATTTTGGTCAGACGGTCAACTGTGACCCATATAGCGTCATTACCCTTTTGGGTTTTAGGCAGGCCTACTATAAAATCCATGGAGATACTCTCCCATTTACCAGCTGGTATTTCTAAGGGATGCAACAACCCTCCTGCCTTTAAACGCTCTGCTTTATTTACTTGACATTTCTGGCAACTGGTTACATACTGGTGGACGTCCTTTTTCATACTGGGCCAGAAAAATTGCCTACGAAGAAGCTCATAGGTCTTCTGTATGCCTGGGTGTCTTGCGCTAGGATTGTCATGACATTCATATAGGACTTGCTGCCTATAATCCTCTGAATTGGGGACACATACTCTATCTCTATAGAGCAAGTACTCATCCTGAATGGAATACTGTTTCCATTTGAATCCTTGAGTCAACTGACCCTCAACCACTGGGGTTTGCTTGGGTGATACAGGCTCAGAATCCTCAACGTCATCTGATGACGTATACTCGGACTCATCATCATCCTCAACGGAAGCTGCCGTATTCTTGGATGAACTGGCACCAGCCCCGGGAACTGGTTCTGGAGTCTGTAACTGTCTGTTCTGGACTGAGTTCCAGATAATAGAGAAAAATGCATCATGCTGGCATTTCCCTCTCAAGGACTCGAGTAACTCATTACGAATCTGAGTAAAACTCAGCTCGTTTATCATAGGCATTCTGCTAAGGGCATCTGCTACTGTATTGAATTTTCCACGCCTATATCTGATAGACATGTCAAACTCTTGCATCAACTCTGCCCAACGAGCTTTCCGACCTCTAAGCTCAGGTTGATTGCAAAGGTATCTGAGACTCTCATGGTCTGTCAGGACCTCAAAGTTGGCACCATACAAATAATGCCTCCAAGTCTTAAGGGCATGGACTATAGAAAAGAGTTCCTTTTCATAGGCACTGTACCTAGTCTGAGCTGGCTCGAGTTTTTTACTCTCGAACGCAACTGGTCGTCCACCCTGAGTTAGCACAGCACCTACTGCAAAGTCGCTAGCATCTGTTTCGACCACAAATGGCTGATTGGGGTCGACGACCTTTAAAACTGGTGCTGTAGCTAAAGCTCTTTTGAGAGCATCAAAGCTCTCCTGCTGTGCGGACTCCCAAATGAACTCCTTTCCCTTCCCCTTAAGGAGATTTGTCATAGGAACTGCTATCTGAGCATATTCCTTGACAAATCGTCTATAATATCCCGCCAGACCAAGAAAGATTTGAAGTTCCAAAATATTCTGAGGTCTCAGCCAACTGAGTATGGCTTTAACCTTATTTGGGTCCATCTTAATCCCATCTGAAGAGATAATGTGACCCAAATATGCTACTTCTTCAACGAAGAATTCACACTTGGATTGTTTAGCATAGAGCTTATGCTTTCTAAGCAGTCGAAACACCTTCCTGAGGTGTTTTAGATGCTTCTTCCTCGTTTTGCTGTAAACGAGGATGTCATCTAAAAATACGACTACAAACTTACCCAAGTATGGTCTGAGGACATTGTTCATCAAGGTCATAAAGGTAGCTGGAGCATTTGTGAGCCCAAATGGCATCACCTTAAACTCATAATGACCGTGACGAGTCCTAAAAGCTGTTTTCGAGACATCTTCCGATTTTATACGGACTTGATGATATCCCGATCTGAGTTCTATTTTACTAAAAAACTTATCCCCGTCGAGTTGATCAAACAACTCGTCTGCTCGAGGCATAGGGTATTTATTCTTAATTGTGACTTTATTGAGGGCTCTGTAATCTACGCAAAGACGCATAGACCCCTCTTTCTTTTTTCACCAATAGGACTGGTGAGGCCCATGGCGAACTACTGGTTTGAATTTGGCCTTTCCCAAGATAATCTGTTAACTGCCTAGTTATTTCTTCATCCTCTGTTCGGCTGACCCGATACGGAGGTTTAGAAACAGGTGCTATACCTGGTACTAGGTTTATTACATGATCTACCTCTCTGCTAGGTGGTAAACCATGTGGTAAATCTTCGAAAAACATCTTTAAATCTAGACAATAAAGTTTCTAATTTACTGATTTTCTGCTGAATAGAACTGGAAATAGAAACTTCAGGAATAAACTGAAAGTCACATAAGAATACCTGATGGTCTTCGTCTCCGATTAGCTGACAGAGCTCTGAACTGCAGACCATAGGGCTGTTGGGAACATCATGCTCCCCATGCAACTGGATCTCTCGCCCTTTATACTGAAAGCTGAGGGTGTTCTCCTGATAGTTTCTGTGGAGGGAAGGTCCTAAACTATAGAGCCAATCTCTCCCGAGAACAATGTCTGTTCGATCCAGGTGCATTATCTGAAAGTTTATTTGATCTTGGTACCCCTGAATACCAAGATTTAACTTACTTACCATAGTTTCCCATATTTTTTTATCTTCACCCTTAGCTAATGAAACTATGTACCTATGCTGACTAGGTACTTCTGGTAGTTTAAGCTTTTTAACCAGGGTGTGGTTGACGAAATTATGGGTTGCCCCATCATCAACCATGACTCTTACTGACTGGTTACCAACTTTCCCATGCATACGTACTAGGTCATGCGGCCCAAAGCTGAAGGGTCTCGCTAGCATTGCAGAGGTCAGCTGGCAACAGTGTTCATGATCTTCATGATACACTTTGATCTCGGAAGCCCGCGAGTCACTGGGGAAACATACAGTCTGAACAAGATGAACTTGTTTTTTATCTTTGTTATCTTTTTTAGTGAAAGGCCCCTTGGGACATTGTCTGACTGTGTGTCCCTTGCCCATACACACAAAGCACAAACGTTCTTGTTTGGCTTTCTCAAAATCATCTGGTTTTAAGGGCTGTATGAGTGAAGGGCGTTTCTGAGGAGCTTCACTTTTAAATTTATCTTCTTTCTTTCTTTTTAAAAATTTCTTTTTAAATTGAAAGTCTTTCTGAGGAGGCTGCTCAGAAAGTGGTTGTTGTCTCGCTCTCTTCCTACCCACTGAATCATCATAGATTTGAGCATATCTGAGAGCTTGCTCAAGGGTAGTAGGCGAGTTTCTCTGGACCTCTACTTTATATTCATCTTTGAGGCCACAGACAAATCCCCTAATTTTCTGATAGTCATCCATATTTTTAATCTTTAAAATTGCTTCTCGATACTACGAGATATATTGGATGAGGGACTTGTCCATTACTGTTCTTTCCCGGGCTTCCCAGGCTCTATCAAGTTCATTTTCTGGTAGAAATTCTCTTAGGAAAGCTTCTTCAAAAGCTTTCCATGACCGGGGAGTCTGCCCAGTCTCCTGGAGATTTAACCATCACTTATAGGCCATGGGCCCTAAGGAAAGACTGGCCTCAAGAGCTTGCAAATGGTCAGGGGTCTGTTTAAGAGCATGAATGTTCTTCCATTTGCTGAGGAAGGTTTGTAGAATATCTGCATTTCTATCCTTCTCTTCCCCATTAAAAGTAGGAAGTTTTAAGTCTTTAAAAACACTGGGGTCAGACCGTAAAGTCTCACCCGAAACGAATGGGAGTGGAGAAGGGGATAACTGAGAAGTGGAGGGAAGGCTTCCTTTTGCGGAACTCAAAATCAAGTTTTTGAGTTCAGCAAACGAGTCGTCCAGACTGTGAGCAACAGATGGATCAAGAACTCTAAATCACAGGTGACAGGTATTGTTAGGTAACAAGACTTAGGAGTTGCACGTCAGCATTCAAATTTCACTATCGATTAATCACGAATTATAATGTAGATGTTACCCATTAATACTAAGAAAGCACTTCTTTTGAACATAATCGAAGGGTAGAAACTAAGGGAGAGGGGGGGGGGGGAACTCTAAAACCGATTCGCCGATTCGAACCTAGAGAAGTCGATTCTTTCCCGATTCAAACCCGATTCAAACACGGTTCGAAAAGGCGATTCGAAAGGTACCATTAAACATTGGTTTATAATCACATGCAATGCAAACTTCAAAAGACTAGCCACTTTGAGCTATTTATGCGTACAAACATGTAAAGCCATTCTATGTGTAGAATACATGTAAAACCACATATTCTCTATGAAAAATGTGTGAAAGATGCATTAGTATGGGTACAACATTTAGTTAAGTGCAAATCAATCAAAAAAGGAAGACATTCCACATACATAAAATTTTAAAAAACGAATCTATTATATTTTTATTTAAAAATTAATAATTCTCCAAAAATTCTTCCCACGAATCACATCCAAAGCCTTGGGAGCACACCAAGGTATCTATCATCTGTGACACATCAGTAATATCTACAACCAAAATCCTTGAGTACATAAAGGTGACACAACCACTCCTATCATCTCCATGCATTGGAAGGTTGCTTTCTTGCAAAGCTTCCTGGCCAAATATCCAGATGAAAGGGTATTGATCATTGCCCCAATAGGAATGCTGCTTCCTTGGGTGTCCGAGTTCAGGAAATGGGCAGTGAAGGCAAACCCCAAACCCTAAACCAGTACGAAGCCCATAAAACTGCCTTTCAAATTGTGTTCTATTTGCAAAACATGCTCAAACTGACTTTCACAAACCCTAGAGTATGCTGAATCTCAATTATAATTTCTAGATATTTAGTTGTAGTTGAACTTCCGTCGGTAGTTGAACTTACACACTGGTGGCATACATGCTATAGAGAAAATAACAACCAAATAATTCGCTTAAGCAACTTTGTACTAGGAAACCATAATAAAAGAGGCAAAGTTGACGAGGAAACAAGCTAAAAAGGCATCAAGGCACTTACGGCTACAATAGAAGATGAATCGGATCCTAGGGAGCCATATGATACATCCATTCCAGAGATGATAGTGGGCTGCTGGGAGACTTTTCCCAAAGATTGCGGGGAATTCCAAACTTAAGACGGAGTTGTAGCCCCCACTCTGTAGTACAAGGTTGGTGATAAGGTAATACACAATTTATAAGGGACGTATTGTAGTGAGCATTCATGTCTGGCGTTCACTAGGAGATGGATTTGAACACAAGCAAATATCTGCCAAGACTATGCGGTAGTATAAATCTAAGGAAGCTCTTCTTGCCAGAGAGAGAGAGATAGCGACAGAGTGAGGGATAGTCTACTTGTTGAAACTGTTAGAATTGTTTGCTCTTTCAAGCCCATTTGCACTCCATCTCAGTTATGGGAAGCATGGGCAGTGAGTAGGTTTTTTGCAGATTTTTTTGGCACAGTTTTCATTTTTTCTAATCGGAGGGGGCAGGTAGTCGCCGTCCACCCCCTGATAATGAATTGCTCGGGGGGGGGGGTGTAATAGATCCTAACACCACAGTAGGGCAAACACTAACTGATCCACCCAACCTTGCCTACTCCCTGATATCGAGTAAGCCCCTCCTAGCCCAGTGTGAGGACTGGTAGCATGCTACTGCCAAGTGTCGGCCACGTGGCACTGACGTGGCCGACTGCACGTCGGGACCCAACTGGGGGCCCTATCCTGCTGACAGGGTCCCTAGGCTGTGTTAGGCCCGCCATGGCTATGGACCGTGCTGGGGCACACTACTCACACTGTCTTGCCCTGTTGGTCATGTACGCTGGACACGACCCTGACTGTGGTATCTGACCTATCTGTGTTCTCTAGGGTTCGGCACTGGTTACGAGCTCGTAACACTCCCTCCCCCTTAAGAACCGTCTTGGTCCTCTAAGACAAAGTCTGGAAAAATCTTGCGAAGGACGCTGCCTCTTTCCCAAGTGGCATTCTCAACAGGTTGATCATTCCACTTAACCAGATATTCTCGGTATAGAGTATGACGAGTCTGCGTCTCTCTACTATCAAGAATTTCCTCTGGTTCATGTGGAGGTTGTTGAGGATCCAATGGGAGAACTAGAACATTGTCCCCTACCAGATTATCTGATCTGGTTAAGGCTTTTCGTAACTGACTTACATGAAAAACTGGAAAAACCTTACTGCTGTGTGGGAGTTCTAGTTCATAGGTGACCTCGCCTAGTCTCCTACTGATGGTAAAGGGACCACAATACCTTGGAGACAACTTAGCACACACTCCTGATTTGAGGGTTTTAGAGTCAACTGGGACTCTCAAGTAGACTTTCTCACCAGTGGAGAACTGCACATCCCGTCTGTGTGGATCTGCATAATGCCTGGCTCGATCCTGGGATTGTCTAATGCTACGCTTAGCATGTTCTATCATCTGGTTTAGGTCTTCTAAAAAGTTTCTGGCTGCTTCAACTTTTTCTTGTTTAAACCCTACAGCTGTGGGTGAGCGTGGCTGAAAACCGTACATCAGCATAAATGGGCTGTATCCCGTAGCTGAATGTTTGGTACTGTTGTAAGCAAACTCTAATATTGAGAGATACTCCTCCCAATTAGTCTGCCTCTTGCTGACGTATGCACGAAGCATATCCTCCAGCACTTGATTTACCCTTTCTGTTTGACCGTCCGTCTGTGGATGGTCAGTGGTACTCATATTAAGTTTAGTATGGAGATGATGGAATACTGTCTTCCAAAAATTTCCAGTAAACTTACTGTCCCGGTCGCTGACTATGCCGGAAGGTAGACCGTACAATTTAAATAGCCCGTCTACAAACAACCTCGCTAACTCTGGAGCTCTAACGGTTGTTTTGGTCGGAATAAAATGAGCCATTTTGGTCAGACGGTCAACTGTGACCCATATAGCGTCATTACCCTTTTGGGTTTTAGGCAGGCCTACTATAAAATCCATGGAGATACTCTCCCATTTACCAGCTGGTATTTCTAAGGGATGCAACAACCCTCCTGCCTTTAAACGCTCTGCTTTATTTACTTGACATTTCTGGCAACTGGTTACATACTGGTGGACGTCCTTTTTCATACTGGGCCAGAAAAATTGCCTACGAAGAAGCTCATAGGTCTTCTGTATGCCTGGGTGTCCCGCGCTAGGATTGTCATGACATTCATATAGGACCTGCTGCCTATAATCCTCTGAATTGGGGACACATACTCTATCTCTATAGAGCAAGTACTCATCCTGAATGGAATACTGTTTCCATTTGAATCCTTGAGTCAACTGACCCTCAACCACTGGGGTTTGCTTGGGTAATACAGGCTCAGAATCCTCAACGTCATCTGACGACGTATACTCGGACTCATCATCATCCTCAACGGAAGCTGCCGTATTCTTGGATGAACTGGCACCAGCCCCGGGAACTGGTTCTGGAGTCTGTAACTGTCTGTTCTGGACTGAGTTCCAGATAATAGAGAAGAATGCATCATGCTGGCATTTCCCTCTCAAGGACTCGAGTAACTCATTACGAATCTGAGTAAAACTCAGCTCGTTTATCATAGGCATTCTGCTAAGGGCATCTGCTACTGTATTGAATTTTCCACGCCTATATCTGATAGACATGTCAAACTCTTGCATCAACTCTGCCCAACGAGCTTTCCGACCTCTAAGCTCAGGTTGATTGCAAAGGTATCTGAGACTCTCATGGTCTGTCAGGACCTCAAAGTTGGCACCATACAAATAATGCCTCCAAGTCTTAAGGGCATGGACTATAGAAAAGAGTTCCTTTTCATAGGCACTATACCTAGTCTGTGCTGGCTCGAGTTTTTTACTCTCGAAGGCAACTGGTCGTCCACCCTGAGTTAGCACAGCACCTACTGCAAAGTCGCTAGCATCTGTTTCGACCACAAATGGCTGATTGGGGTCGACGACCTTTAAAACTGGTGCTGTAGCTAAGGCTGTTTTGAGAGCATCAAAGCTCTCCTGTTGTGCGGACTCCCAAATGAACTCCTTTCCCTTCCCCTTAAGGAGATTTGTCATAGGAACTGCTATCTGAGCATATTCCTTGACAAATCGTCTGTAATATCCCGCCAGACCAAGAAAGATTTGAAGTTCCAAAATATTCTGAGGTCTCAGCCAACTGAGTATGGCTTTAACCTTATTTGGGTCCATCTTAATCCCATCTGAAGAGATAATGTGACCCAAATATGCTACTTCTTCAACGAAGAATTCACACTTGGATTGTTTAGCATAAAGCTTATGCTTTCTAAGCAGTCGAAACACCTTTCTGAGGTGTTTTAGATGCTCCTTCCTCGTTTTGCTGTAGACGAGGATGTCATCTAAAAATACGACCACAAACTTACCCAAGTATGGTCTGAGGACACTGTTCATCAAGGTCATAAAGGTAGCTGGAGCATTTGTGAGCCCAAATGGCATCACCTTAAACTCATAATGACCGTGACGAGTCCTAAAAGCTGTTTTCGAGACATCTTCCGATTCTATACGGACTTGATGATATCCCGATCTAAGGTCTATTTTACTGAAAAACTTAGCCCCGTCGAGTTGATCAAACAACTCGTCTGCCCGAGGCATAGGGTATTTATTCTTAATTGTGACTTTATTGAGGGCTCTGTAATCTACGCAAAGACGCATAGACCCCTCTTTCTTTTTCACCAATAGGACTGGTGAGGCCCATGGCGAACTACTGGTCTGAATTTGGCCTTTCCCAAGATAGTCTGTTAACTGCCTAGTTATTTCTTCATCCTCTGTTCGGCTGACCCGATATGGAGGTTTAGAAACAGGTGCTGTACCTGGTACTAGGTTTATTACATGATCTACCTCTCTGCTAGGTGGTAAACCATGTGGCAAATCTTCAGGAAAAACATCTTTAAATTTAGACAATAAAGTTTCTAATTTACTGATTTTCTGCTGAATAGAACTGGAAATAGAAACTTCAGGAATAAACTGAAAGTCACATAAGAATACCTGATGGTCTTCGTCTCCGATTAGCTGACAGAGCTCTGAACTGCAGACCATAGGGCTGTTGGGAACATCATGCTCCCCATGCAACTGGATCTCTCGGCCTTTATACTGAAAGCTGAGGGTGTTCTCCTGATAGTTTCTGTGGAGGGAAGGTCCTAAACTGTAGAGCCAATCTCTCCCGAGAACAATGTCTGTTCGATCCAGGTGCATTATCTGAAAGTTTATTTGATCTTGGTACCCCTGAATACCAAGATTTAACTTACTTACCATAGTTTCCCATATTTTTTTATCTTCACCCTTAGCTAATGAAACTATGTACCTATGCTGACTAGGTACTTCTGGTAGTTTAAGCTTTTTAACCAGGGTGTGGTTGATGAAATTATGGGTTGCCCCATCATCAACCATGACTCTTACTGACTGGTTACCAACTTTCCCATGCATACGTACTAGGTCATGCGGCCCAAAGCTGAAGGGTCTCGCTAGCATTGCAGAGGTCAGCTGGCAACAGTGTTCATGATCTTCATGATACACTTTGATCTCGGAAGCTGCCGAGTCACTGGGGAAACATACAGTCTGAACAAGATGAACTTGTTTTTTATCTTTTTTAGTGAAAGGCCCCTTGGGACACTGTCTGACTGTGTGTCCCTTGCCCATACACACAAAGCACAAACGTTCTTGTTTGGCTTTCTCAAAATCATCTGGTTTTAAGGGCTGTATGTGTGAAGGGCGTTTCTGAGGAGCTTCACCTTTAAATTTATCTTCTTTCTTTCTTTTTAAAAATTTCTTTTTAAATTGAAAGTCTTTCTGAGGAAGCTGCTCAGAAAGTGGTTGCTGTCTCGCTCTCTTCCTACCCACTGAATCATCATAGATTTGAGCATATCTGAGAGCTTGCTCAAGGGTAGTAGGCGAGTTTCTCTGGACCTCTACTTTATATTCATCTTTGAGGCCACGGACAAATCCCCTGATTTTTTGATAGTC
The DNA here is from genome assembly GCA_029204225.1 of Diphasiastrum complanatum. Lineage (NCBI taxonomy): Eukaryota > Viridiplantae > Streptophyta > Lycopodiopsida > Lycopodiales > Lycopodiaceae > Diphasiastrum > Diphasiastrum complanatum. The sequence continues at coordinate 47,650,182 of CM055098.1, read as the reverse complement.
ATCCATATTTTTAATCTTTAAAATTGCCTCTTGATACTGCGAGATATATTGGATGAGGGACTTGTCCATTACTAATCTTTCCCAGGCTTCCCAGGCTCTATCAAGTTCATTCTCTGGTAGAAATTCTCTTAGGAAAGCTTCTTCAAAAGCTTTCCATGACCGGGGAGTCTGCCCAGTCTCCTGGAGATTTAACCACCACTTATAGGCCATAGGCCCTAAAGAAAGACTGGCCTCAATTGCTTGCAAATGGTCAGGGGTCTGTTTAAGAGCATGAATGTTCTTCCATTTGCTGAGGAAGGTTTGTAGAATATCTGCATTTCTATCCTTCTCTTCCCCATTAAAAGTAGGAGGCTTTAAATCTTTAAAAACACTGGGGTGAGACCGTAAAGTCTCACCCGAAACTGATGGAAGTGGAGAAGGGGATAACTGAGAAGTGGAGGGAAGGCTTCCTTTCGCGGAGCTCAAAATCAAGTTTTTGAGTTCAGCGAACGAGTCGTCCACACTGGACTTGAAATTGGCTAATGCCAGCTTCAGTTCATCCACTTCTGTTACCAATTGGAGGAACTGCTCCTTGGTAACCAGTTCGTCGAGTTCTTCGGCGAACTGTTCCTGTTCTTCTACTTCCATGGGTTCCTTCCCTTTTCTGTAAGCCAAGGCTTCTGTTTCAAGTTCGTCGAAGCCTCTCTCCTGGGGTTGATCAGGTCCCTGAGGAGTGGTCATCTTCGAAACTGAAAGAGAGCTACCTTAACTTCTGAAGGAAAAAAGTCTAAAAGACTAATTTACAACTGTACAAGGGAAAGGAAAGATGACTTAGCTGTTTCTGAGGACTGTACTTCCAAAGAGATTATGAAGAGGAACCCTTTCAGCTCTTTTCCCCAAGATTTCAGACCTGCTGTCCCGGAAAATGCCAGTTTGAAGCTTCAAAACGGTGCCAAATTTCCCGGTTCTTGAGTTGAGTAGCTGACTGATCTGATTTGAGGTGTGGGGCTCCAACAAACCGAGTAAAAACCGGAAGTTTACAAAAAGAAATCCGGAATTTTTGAAGTCCCTGCCCTCGCTGGTTGGTCAGCAACCTGTCTGGCCCGATTTGTCCAATTTACAGCTCTGAAATCACCTTGATTCTCTGATTTACTCTCAGCCTGTAGGTCGCTGGTCTGTAGCAAGCAAGTCTGAAACTCAGACTCCTGAAAAACTTCTGAAAAACAGGGTTAAATTCTGAGATTTCTACCCTACTGTCCAGCGCTGGCCCTGCTACAATATTTCAGATCAGAACTCCTTCTAATCTACTCAGAACTTCATACGAAACTCAGATTTGAGGGCTGACTATACAGCGATGGACCTGCTCTTCCCTTCCTCTTAAATTTCCGCTCAGATCATAGTGATCTACACTCGAAAATCAGAGAGGGAAACTGATTTTTCAGCGCTGAAGCTATTGTAAAAGATATGCTTCCAAACTACTGAGAAATCCAGCAAATTGGAGGATTAGAAAGCTGATCCTACAGCGATTTTCCTCCTCTATTCTTTTCTGAGAATCTCCCAGATCTTTCCTATCTTCTGATAGCTTTCTCTACTGTTGCTCCTGAACTCCCTAGGATGGAGATGGCTCTGATACCAGTGTAATAGATCCTAACACCACAGTAGGGCAAACACTCATTGATCCACCCAACCTTGCCTACTCCCTGATATAGAGTAAGCCCCTCCTAGCCCAGTGTGAGGACTGGTAGCATGCTACTGCCAAGTGTCGGCCACGTGGCACTGACGTGGCCGACTGCACGTCGGGACCCAACTGGGGGCCCTATCCTGCTGACAGGGTCCCTAGGCTGTGTTAGGCCCGCCATGGCTATGGACCGTGCTGGGGCACACTACTCACACTGTCTTGCCCTGTTGGTCATGTACGCTGGACACGACCCTGACTGTGGTATCTGACCTATCTGTGTTCTCTAGGGTTCGGCACTGGTTACGAGCTCGTAACAGTCTCCCTCTGCCACGAGGGGGTCTCTAGGAAGAACCGCCTGCCTGTGATGCTCTGAGTCGTCTCTGAGCGATGTGTCTTTGGGTGGCAGCCTTTGTCTCCCTCGCAAACTCTGTCCAACCATCATCTGAAAGGGTCCGTGTAGCGGGAGTACTGGGTGGGGCACGTGGACCATCCCCTGCAATGTTGACCGTCTCGTCTGAATCATACGTGGGCTCATCATCAGAGGAGGGCAGTGGAACGTCAGCAAGGAGGGGGGTAGGCTCCTCGATGTCAGCATCATCCTCAGGATCACCCCGCAGAGCACGCCGAGCAGCCTTGTCTGGATCAACCTTTGGCTCTGCCTCAGGATCGGCCGCTGGAACCAGGCAATCATTGGGATTGACCTACACAAGTCAATCATTCGTGAGAATAGTCGAAGCAACCGTGAGGGCATTAAACTGATTGTTTGATATTACACGAAAGCAAACGATAGAGCATAGAAATATACCTGCAGCAGTAGGGCGCGTACGCCTCCTGCTCTCATGCTGTCCGCGATGCGTCGAACCACCCTGGTGTTGGTGTTGCAGTACACCAAGTCATTGCATCGGTTGGTCGTGAGGCGGTTCCGCCTGTTCGTGTGAACAAGTCTGAACGCTGACCAGTTCCGCTCGCACACGCAAGCAGAACAATCCTGCATTAATTGACAGCCACTCGAGTGAGTTGCGGCCTTATGGAGACAATGCGGAAACTTTTTGGATGAATGAGATTAGATAGCATACCTGTGACAGGACTTGGAACGCGAGCGTCCTCTGCTCTGTCTGTCTAGCGCCGTAGCTATCCCACCATGATACAGGCATAAGCCTGTTCTCACGGAGAGTAGCAAGGTCACGGCCCCAGGCAGTGCCTGAAATTGAGTACCGATGTGTGTGAGTGCAATTGAGTGAGTGAAGGGAAGTTGAATTGAGCGAGCGAAAGGTAGTTGAGCGAGCGAGCGGGGGGTAGAGCAAGAGTTTACCTGTAACTCAGCCTCTGCTGCTCGAGCCTGCTGCGGAAACCAGTGTCGCTGCCGAGGAGGCGGATGTATGAGAACCAGTCCGCATGTAGCTCTCCGTCGTCGTACTGCCGCTCGCTCTGAAACAGCGGATGCAGTATGTGGGCTACACTGTGAATGGGCTAGTGAAACTTATTCCATCGTTGCCGCCACAACCGCCTAATAGGTTCCAACCTGTGGAACATACCATGTGGAGGCAACAATTACATAATTGCATGCTGCGGCACCAATACGGAATAGAGTGCGTCGTGCGAATGGAAGGAAAGTTCGTGAGACGGAAAAACTTAAACCTGGCAGGGTCCAGCCTAGAACGCTGGAGAGACTCGCCTATCCGGTCCATGAACTCATTATATGAGGCCCATCGTGCACCCCTCGCGATCAACGAGCCTCAGAACAGAGTAGATGGGGCGCATGACGTCCATGAGCTGCTGCATATCAACCCAGAAGGGCTCCATGAAGAGGATCTCGTGGAAGGCCAAGCCCTCCGGGGTCTGAGACATGTCCATGGCCGTGAACTCTGCAGAAGTAGCCATGCGCCGCAAATCACCTTTGAGCCGGTGTAGCCGCTCGAGCATGATGAACTGGTAGGCGAAGCGGGTGCGAGCGGGCTTCTTCAAGTCGAGCTTGCATTGAAAAACGGAATAAGAGGCACACATGAATACCCCAACGCATCCTTAAATCCTAAACCCTGGAATTATTGGCGTGTGCAACAGAACTGTAAACGAGTCACAAAATAAGTAGCATCTTACCTGCTGAATGTGCGGAAAAGGGCGGTGGTGTGGCGCTTGTGTGTGACGAAGTCCACAACCGTAAGTGCCCTCGTGAGAATCTCCCTGACCCAAGGCAGGCGCCCGATGGAATGCAGGAGGAGGTCCAATGAGTGTACGACACATGGAGTCCACACAATGGAGGGGTACTCTGCCATAAGAAGCTCCCCCATACCGCAGCACTTGGACGCATTGTCCGTCACAAACCTATCGCGAACAGTTGATACGATTAATGCACATCTTGGAAACACATTGCAATCAATCGAAAACTAACCCTTTTATCAACATTGCGCAGTAAATGATCAAGCAACTAATGAAAAAAATTGTACCTAGACAACGCGCTGTGGCCCGACCTCCTCTATCGCCACACGGATAATGCCGTAGATGTACTCGGTCGTGTGCACTCTCCCTGCCTCAGAGGCGTCGGCGCTGCGGAGGAACATGGAACTGTAGCAGCTGGAAACAATCACATTGTGGACGTTTACGACGTCAGTCCACCCATCAGCCATGATGGAGCAGCCGTATCTATCCCAGGCCTCATGCAACGATGCTAGTCTCTCTCTGACCTTTGCAACCCGCTCCTGGACCAAAGGGCCTCGAAGCGCATCGGCTGTGGGTGGTATGTAGGTGGGCCCGCAGACTGCAACTTTCGAGATAGCCTCTCAAAAGATGCGGCCCGCGGGATGTGGCCATGATGAAGGGGAGGTTCAGGTCATAGAACATTTGTGCTATGGTCTTGGTGGTCTCTCTGTGCTGCCCCTCTCTGGAAGATCCCGGCATGGTCATCTGTTCAGGTCATAGAACATCTGTGCTATGGTCTTGGTGGTCTCTCTGTGCTGCCCCTCTCTGAAAGATCCCGGCATGGTCATCTGTCTGGTGCCTCGGGATGTGGATGGCTGGGAGGATGCGGATGGACGATGTGGATCTGGAGGTGGTGGCATAGGCTCCGCAGAGGGGATGACCATACAAACGTCGATCCCGTAGTGTCCCCCTGTGGGTTGGACCCGCAAACCCCCCAAATGTGCTCGGACGCGAGAGGCATTCCCTGTGAATTGCTTTCGACAAAAAGGGCAACGTCACTTTTTGTCGGGCAACAACTCCACCTCATCCCAAAAGGGACGAGCGGCCATCTCTCTCTCTCTCCCTCTCTCTCTCTCTCTCTCTCTCTCTCTCTCTCTCTCTCTCTCACACACACACACACACACACACACACACACACACACACACACAAGCACACATTTAATATCTCTCTCTCTCTCTCTCTCTCTCTCTCTCTCTCTCTCTCTCTCCTAAACCCTAAACCCAAGCACCCTAAGCCCTAAACCCTACCACATATGGACTGATTGATTATGCTACTAGCCTGTACACGGTCCCTACCGACTCACCTATCGCCATATCTCCACGGCCACCTGAGTTCTCCTTTTTCACATCTGACATGGTACTTGCAGCCATTAAGAAGATGAAGTCCCACAAGGCCAGAGATATCGAAGACTTTGAATCTGAACTCCTTACCCATGCCTCCGACTTACTCGCCCCCATTATAGTCACCCTTCTTAACTTTGCAGTTCTCTCTGGTTTCTCCCTCCTGGTGCACTAACATTATCCACCCCATCCATAAGAATGGTGACCCCATGATTCCGAGTAACTACCGCACCATCATGATCGGGCATGTCCTGGCGAAATTGTATGGTACTATACTGCAGTCTATTGTGAGCTCAGAGGCGGAGACTAGGAGACTACATGCCATGGGTCAGGCTGGTTTCCGAGCACATTATTCTACGGCAGATCACATCTTCACATTGCGAGCCTTGATTGAGGAGGCTAAGCACAAGAGAGAGAGGGTTTACTGTTGTTTTGTGGACTTCAGGAAAGCCTTTGATTCTGTTCCTCGCTCATTGCTCATCCAGAGACTCCGAGACCTCGGCTTCTCCACCGACATTGTTCTTGCTGTGATGGCACTTTATGAGCGTGTCCTTGGTTGTTTTCGGCATAGCAGTGGCATATCTGAGCACATCTGGAGCACTATTGGGGTGAAGCAGGGTTGTTCCCTCTCACCAGTCCTCTTTGGCTTGTATATTGATGAGTTGGAGAGAGTCATTACACAGGGTGGTGGTACTGGCTGCAGGACATCTTGATTGCTATCCTCCTTTATGCTGATGATGTGGTATTGGTCTCACCGACCAGAGAGGGTCTACAACAACAGTTGGATTGCTTGCATGAGTTTTGCACCAGATGGGGCCTAGGGGTGAACATTGGGAAGACCAAGGTTATGGTCTTCAACACTTCGAGGGCATTCATGCAGCGACAGGAGCTTACTTTGGGTGGGCAGATTCTAGAGGTGGTCCCTTCCTACACATACTTAGGGGTCCTTTTCTCAGGTCCTACTTTTAGCATGAGACAGGCTGCTACCACTCGACTAGGGAAAGGACATGCCTCCCTTGTTCAGCTAGAGCGATTTTGCTTCCGAAAGTCCATCCAGGATGCTTGTAGTAAGTGTCACCTCTTCGATACCATTGTTACCCCCACGACTTTATATGCGGCAAAGACATGGTGTGTAGGTCTCCCTTCTTCACACTGGGCCAGTCTCTCACGATTACAAACCACCATGCTAGCTCGGTTGATTCGAGCGAAGCCTTCTGTTTCACATGAGATTCTCTTGGCCGAGTTTGCAGTTCCACCTATACAGATCGAGGCAGTTCTTCAGCTTATCACCTATATACAGAGGATACAGGCGTTACTAGAGATAGACAGGCGATACATACAAGTTGCACTATCCTCCTCACAGCGTCTTCATGATCAGGGCTACAAGCTATCATGGTTCTCTCAGGCCTCTCACCTCCTACTTGTATCATTTGGCATCTCCATCACAGAGCTCCCCTCCGGCACACATCAGTATATCAGACGCGTCCTTTATCGCACATATCTAGAGCGGACTTGGCGTAACCAGTTAGGGGTTAAGCCAGCTTTCTACCGGACTCATTTCTTGGAGCTAGATGCATCAGGGACCCCGATCATGCCGCGCTACTTGGACTCGGGACTGTCACATTGCCTCAGATTCACATTGGGGCAGCTCAGGGTGTCCTCTCATCAGCTAGCTATTGAGACTGGGAGGTTCCACGGTATTCCCAGAGAGGAGCGGATTTGCCAGTTCGGCTCTCTAGGTGAGGTGGAGTCTGAGGAGCACTTTATATCTAGGTGCCCTGAATATTATGAGATTAGAGGGCGATATCATTGCCTGTTCCGAGAGATGCCTACCACTCTAGGCTCTCTCATAGCTTATGAGGACCCACGGTGTGTTGCTCTGATGGTACATGAGATGTCCAGACTATGGAGAGACACCCCAACATTTTACCTCACAGCCATTGATTACTTCGTTCTTTACTAGATGGAGATCGCGTGATTTAGTACCCTGAGGATGAGGATTATGATGATGACGACGACGAGGATGATGGCCGCTCTCATGCTCATAGAGATCAAAGACAGTGTACCTCCCACCATCATGTTACCACCAGGATTACTAGACATTCTACGCAGAGGCGTACTACTACTATTACACATGCACGTGCTCATGCTCACAGACGCCGCCGGCAGGCTCCAGTGCTTTCCCATTCTGTGGCTCGCATTACATCTTTTTACAGCATTAGCACAACAGCAGCAGCACAGCCTTGACATCTTACCCTAGATACATATGATTATTATGTGCGCTCTCATTCGTGTCTATTATAGTTTGCACTAGATGTTTTCTTTATTACAGTTTGGAGACGTTTTTATACGCTCCCATGGTTACCACATACATGACATGTACTTCATTAGTCTTATATGCCTTTTGGCATGGAAAAGACATTAATAAAGCTTTCTTTCTTTCTCTCTCTCTCTCTCTCTCTCTCTCTCTCTCTCTCTCTCTCTCTCTCTCTCTCTCACACACACACACACACACACACACACACACACACACACACACACACATGCACACACAAATCAACTCACACACACACACATGCACACACAAAACAAACACACACATCATCACACAATCACCCACCCACATGCACACACTCTCTCTCTCAAATCCCCACTCACCATGTCTCTCTCTCCCTCACCATAGCTCTCTCTCCCGCGCTCTTTCTATCCTCTCTCGTTGTCTCCTTCTGCGGACTGTCCACTGCCCGCACGCGGTCATGTCTGGCTTTTCTTTTTTTAATTAAAAAAACACGTTTGGGGCCCGGAGGGCCCCGGACACGTCCACGTCCGCTAGATGCGTCCAAAAAATAAAAAAATAAAAAAAAAATTAGACGCGTCCGACCCCGTGTCCAAGGGTCAGACGCGTCCGGGTCCGGTCGCCGGACGCGGACACGAAAAGGCCACGTCCGGCCCGGACCCTCATGTCTGATATATATATACAGACACGAGGGTCCGGGTCGAAGTGCCCGCGTCCACGTCCAACGCCCGGACCCTACGGACAGTCCGCAAGACGCGAGACTGCAGCGAAAGAGGGCGGAAGAGGGAGAGAGAGAATGAGTGGGAGAGGCATAGAGAGAGAGAGAGAATTAGAATTAGAATGATTATATTAATGTCTGTCAAGTACCCGAGGGCACATAAGACAAGTAGAAAATACATCAAAAAAGAAGGAGCATTGTCCATGTAGGACTTTTTCCTAACAGCTAAACCAGCACTAGAAAACAGAGAGAAAAACAAAGCTTAACCTCCAGCTCTGTTGAGGGTACAATATCAGTAGCTTAACCACCAGCTACACAGAGGGAAAGAGAAAACTGAAATAAATTAGCTAACTAGCTAAGTGGATATAAAAAACTGCGTGATTTTTGTGAGAAGCAGGTGTTGGCCTCCGGTGAAGAACCCTGGGCCTGGAGGAGTGAAGAGGATGCTGGAGCTTCGGACGTCGTACTGGATTGTCTATCTCACTGTCAGAAGTCTCATCTCTATCCCTCTTCTAAAAAAAGTGCGTAATGTGGGACTGGCTATGATCCACATCAGAAACATCCAATAAAAAGGAAGATCTTAGAGTAAACATCTCTCGCAATAATAAACCAACACAACTCGCATCTGAGAAGGCAAGGAAAGAAGCAAGTATAAGTGGAGTATCTCTGTATAAGCAATGGTATCTGCCTCTGATCTCATAGTAGGCTGGACATCGGAAAATAAAATGGAACTCATCCTCAATCTCATGTAAAGAGCAGCACTGACAAATCCGTAGCGGTCGAGGTGTGTCTGTGTATTTGCCTGTCTCAATAGCAAGTTGGTGAGAAGAGACCCTAAATTGACCAAGACGGTAACGCAGGCCGAAAGATAATGTCTGAGACAAATAACCCGGCCGAATGGGAAGCCCTGAAACATCAAGAAAAAAAATGAAGCTTGACCCGTGCTGGATCTGGGTGAGACCACACTGTGCTGATGTAAGCTCTGTAAATTTGCTAGGGGATATATGCGTGTGTCCCATTCAGGAGATCAGATATAGATAAACCTCACCTACTCAAAAGGTCAGATACACATTGAAACCATGAGGACTTAGCCTGCTGACTAGCTAGAGTGTGAGAGGATGTGAAAGGTGTAGCAACATATCTGGACGAATCAAGCTCCGAGACTCTATGAATGAATGTGATAATCCGAAATATAGCCTCGACAATCAGTGGTGGTGAGGCAAACTCTGCCAGTATGATATCATGGGGAACTGACTGCTTCGGAGCATAAGGATCTGCAAACGTGAAATATCACTCCAAGTATCTCTGGACAAGCCAGGACACCATGTCTCTGCTGAATATAGAGCCACCGGGGAGACAATGGTAGAAAAAAGGCGACAGCGCGTATCAGGATCATGTACATAGTAAATAGAAGAAAACCTCTCCATCTGGACAAGAGCAGAGTGTCCCTTGCGGAGCCTAGACAGTGCAGCTGGTCTAAAAGTGAGCAATGGACCAGTAAAAAGGACACCTAAGTAAGTATAAGAGGCTACTATCTCCAGTGGAAGCCCATCATAGTAGAACACTGTGTCTCTCATATGCTATCGATTGGTGTTGAACACCATGACCTTAGTCTTACCAATGTTCACCATCAAACCCCATGTCTGGCAGAAAGTATATAAAGCATCAAGGTGCTGCTGAAGCCCAGATGCGGATCTCGATAGAAGTATCACGTCATCCGCATACAGTAGAATAGGGATAATCATATCTGCTAACGGACAACCATCTCCACCCTCCTCCCTAATAATCCGCTCAAGATCATCAATATATAGAGCAAAGAGAGTAGGGGACAAAGGACACCCCTGCTTAACTCCCACTGTACTATGAATGTAAGAGGACCATCCATCACCATCTCGAAAACGGGCCAGTACTCTCTCATACAATGTGACGATAGCAACAATGATCTCTTGAGAAAAGCCAAGCAATGCTAAGCGCTGGAGTAAAAGGTGTCTTGGAACAGAATCAAAGGCTTTGCGGGACAATAAACCCTCTGCTTCTTGAACTTAGCCTCCTCAATAATGCATCTCAAGATGAATATCTGGTCAGCCGTGGAGTAGCCAGCGCGAAAACCTGCATGTCCCATAGCATGTAACCCCTCCGTCTTTGCCCGTGAGCTGACAATAGATTGTAAAACGGATCCATATAGCTTGGCCATAGTATGACTGATCATAATAGTGCGGTAGTTGTCGACAATCAAAGGATCTCCGGCTTTGAGGATAGGGTGTAAAAGGTTGGTGCACCACGATGTGGGGAGACCGAAGATGACAGATTGGTTAAAGATATGGGAAATGTATGGGGCAATAATGTGAGCAACTGGTTTTAGGAAGTCCATACTTAGGAGAGAGAGAGAGAGAGAGAGAGAGAGAGAGAGAGAGAGAGAGAGAGAGAGAGAGAGAGAGAGAGAGAGAGAGAGAGAGATGGTGTTTGTGTGGGTGTGTGTAATGAGTTGTGTGTGTGTGTGAAAAGATATTGTTGATTTGTGTGCATACAGTTGTGTGTGTGTGGTGATCTGTGTGTGAGAGAGAGAGAGGAAGAGACAGAGAGTGTGAGGGACGGAGAGAGGGAGGATTTGTGTGTGTGAGTTTAGGATTTAGGTTTAAGGGTGCTTGGGTTTGGGGTTTAGGGTAGGGAGAGATTGGATTAGGGTGCCTCTGTGTGTGTGTGCGTGGGAGAGAGAGAGAGAGAGAGAGAGAGAGAGAGAGAGAGAGAGAGAGAGAGAGAGAGAGAGAGAGAGAGAGAGATGGTTGCTCGTCCCATTCGGGATGAGGTGGAGGTGATGCCCGACAAAAAGTGGCGTTGCCCTTTTTGTCGAAGGCAGTTCACAGGGAACGCCTCTCGGGTTCGAGCACATCTGGGGGGGTTGCGAGTCCGACCCACGGGGGGACGCTACGGGATCGGCATTTGTATGGTCACTCCCGCTGCGGAGAGGGCTCGCATTATCGAGACATATTCTGAGCCAGCTGTTGAGCCCGGCGAGCCGTCCACAGATGCCGCAGACTCTATTTCTACTGGTGCACCCACTGCCACCGCCCCTGCCACTGGTACACCCAGCGCCACCGCCCCCACCGTCGCATCTGCACCTGACACCGCCGCTGCATCCGCACCCGCCACCACCTCCGCCTCCGCCTCCACCTCTGCCACAGCCACCCGTACACCCTCCGCCAGTACTCCCCATGGATCCACAGCCTCCACTGCTGCACCTACGCCTCTGCCATCACCGTCAGATCTGCACGGCCCGTCCACATCTTCGGCTTCCGCACCTGCACCTATGCCACCACCTCCAGATCCGCATCGTCCATCCACATCCTCCCAGCCATCCACATCCCGAGGCACCAGACAAATGTCCATGTCGGGGTCTTTCAGAGAGGGGCAGCACAGAGCGGCCACTAGGACCATAGCACAGATGTTCTAGGACTTGAACCTCCCCTTTATCATGGCATCATCCCGCATCTTTCGAAAGGCTATCTCAAAAGTTGCAGTCTGCGGGCCCGGCTACACACCACCCACAGCCGACGCACTACGAGGCCCTTTGCTCCAGGAGCGGGTTGCATCAGTCAGAGAGAGACTGGCCGCACTGCACGAGGCTTGGGATAGATACGGCTATTCCATCATGGCTGATGGGTGGACTGATCGTCGCAGACGTCCACTCATCAATGTGATTGTTTCTACTTGTTACGGTTCCATGTTCCTGCGCAGCATCGACGCCTCCGAGGCATGGAGAGTGCACTCGGCCGTGTACATTTACGGCATCATTCACGCAGCGATAGAGGAGGTCGGGCCACAGCGCATTGTCCAGGTATAATCTTCTTTCATTGGTTGCTTGGTCATTTACTGCTTAATGTTGATACAATAGTTTTGCGTTGTTTTTGATTGATTGCAATGTGTTTCCAAGCTGTGAACTGATTGTGTGAACGTATCGCGAAAGGTTGTGACGGACAATGCGTCCAACTGCCGCGGTATGGGGGAGCTTCTTATGGCAGACTACCCCTCCATTGTCTGGACTCCATGTGCCGCACACTCACTGGACCTCCTCCTGCATTCCATCGGGCTCCTGCCTTGGGTCAATGACATTCTCACGAGGGCACTTGCGGTTGTGGACTTCGTCACACGCAAGCGCCGCATGACGGCCCTTTTCCGCACATTCAGCAGGTAAGCTGCTACGATTTTTTTGGCTCGTTCAAGATGCTTCTTTATTTTTTGCTCGTTTCATGTGTGCCTCTCATTCCGTTTGTCAATGCAGGCTCGACTTGAAGAAGGCCGCTCGCACCCGCTTCGCCTACCAGTGCATCATGCTTGAGCGGCTACACAAGCTCAAGGGTGAATTGCGGCACATGGCCACTTCGGCAGAGTTCACCGCCATGGACCTGTCCACGACATCTTATTCATGGAGCCTTTCTGGGTGGATATGCAGCAGCTGATGGACGTCATGCGCCCCATCTACTCTGTTCTGAGGCTCGTTGATCGCGAGGGGTGCACGATGGGCCTCATTTACGAGTGCATGGACCGCATAGGCGAGTCTCTCCAACGTTCCGAGCTGGACCCTGCCAGGTATAACTTATTTCCGTCTCACCATCCTTACTTCCATTTCGCACTCTGTTTCGTCTTGCTGTCGCAACATGATGGTATGTAACTGTTGCCTCCACGTGGTTTGGTCCACAGGTTGGAGCCTATCAGGCGTTGCAGCGACAGATCATGAGCCAGAGCCAGAGGTTGATCCAGACGATGCCGCTCGGCGTGCTCTGCGGGGTGAGCCCGAGGATGATGCCGATGCCGATGCCGATGCCGATGAGACCACCACCCTCCCTGCTGACGTTCCATTGCCCTCCTCTGATGATGAGCCCACATATGATTCAGACGAGACGGTCGACCTAGCAGGGGATGGTCTACGTGCCCCACCCAGTACCCCCGCATCACGCCCCCTTTCCGATGACAGCTGGTCAAAGTTTGCGAGGGAGACAGAGGGTGCTGCCCAGAGACATTTAGAGCAGAGACGACTCAGAGCATCACAGGCAGGCAGTTCTTCCCAGAGACCCCCCCCGTGGCAGAGGGAGACCCCCAGGCAGGAGTGTACCACAGAGGGTTCCTTCCGGCATTCCCAGAGGCAGGCTAGCCAAGAGGGGACGCACTGATGATTTTTCTAGTCGTCTCTTGGCAGGCGTTGACTTAGAGGAGTCCCAGATGCCTCCAGACTCCCAGCCAGACTTTGTATTTGACAGCCCTGCAGATGCATCTGGCACGCAAAGGGATGATTTTTTTAGCATAGACTTGTAGATACTGATACACACTTTAGCATCATGTACAGTGGCATTAGATAGATGTATATATTTTTTTACAGTATATTTGTGTCATGGCTAATTTATCGTGGTTGCTTACAAATGGTTAGCTCTGTGAAATTTGAATGGTTAGTCAAAAATGGTTTGCAGCGTGCAAGATGAGAGAGAGAGAGAGAGAGAGAGAGAGAGAGAGAGAGAAAGAAAGAAAGAAAGATTTTATTAATGTCCTTGAATACCCTAAGGTACATAGGACTAAGAAAAGGTACATGTCAAGTGTGCACATAGGAGCTTAAAGCTCAATCATCTATAAAAACTAAATAACTGCAAATACAATGCATAAAGGCAGCTGGCCCAGTCAGGATCCAATAGCCTGGAATCATATATCACGATGCCCATCAGCATGAAAGAAATGGTGGATGGTATGTTGTGAGGGTGTGATTAGATGTGCCCTGGACCTCTGTCGCCGGATAGGCCGTCGGTGTCGTCTCTGCTGCCGTGGCGCTCTGGGCTGTGATCTAATAACTGACTGTCTCTCTGGCCGTCGACATGGTCTCTGATGCCGGTGTACGAAGGAGTCGGGAATCTCGGCCTCTCCATCTGAGTCGCTGCCTATGGGTACCTCGGATCTCTATCTCCGATGGGATATGCACTCATCAATGCTCAGCTGTGTCAGGAAATGTGTACCATCTAGTCTCCTCCTCCTCAGGTCTGACATCTCTCAGATCATAAGTGCGACACATCTAGGGTCCTCATAAGATATCAAGGTAGAAAGTGTAACTGGGTGCTCTCTGAACAAGCAGTAGTACTGCCCCCGTATCTCATAGTAGGCTGGACATCTGAAGAGGAAATGTGACTCGTCCTCAGTCTCATGCATAACACACATACTACAGAGCCGGTCCTCTCGTGGGGTGCCACTGTATCTGTCAGTCTCGATAGCCAGCTGATGTGAAGAAACCCGAAACTGACCCATCGCTATCCGCAGTCTATGTGATACTCCTCAGCAAATAATCAGATACTATGGGGCAGCCAGCCGGATCAAGGGATAGAAAGTGTGTACGATAAAATTCACCCTTGGTCCCCAATGGGCCCTGCCAAGTGGTATGAAGATATGATCTGTAAAGGAGGCCTCTGATGTACTGGTGGGTGCCCGTAGGTAGATCACTAATCTGGATACCCAATGTGGAGAGGAGACGGCAAGCCTGGGAGTACCATGAGAAAAGGTGTCCCTCTGAGTGTAGGCGCCGGGATGAAGATAAAGCTGCAACTACATAATGTGTACCCCGTCCTGAAGATCCTCTACCCTCTGTATGAATGTCACAATATGGAATAAGGCCTCAATCTGAATGGGGGGGACCGCGAACTCCGCCAAGATAATCTGGTGTGGTACTGAGGGCTTAGCCCGTATCATCCGTGAGAGCAAACGAATCTGGAGCCGGGAGATATATGCCCAATCAGTAGCTGTCAGACCCGTACTCCATGTCTCGGAAGCATACATAGCTGAGGGCACAACCATAGTGTCAAAGAGCCGACATTTACTAGTCACATCTCTGATGTGTGAGCGGAAACATAGTCTCTCCAAATCTATCAGTGAGGCATAGCCCTTCCGTACCCGTGAAATAGCTGCGTGTCTCATGCTGAACGTAGGCCCCGAGAATAGTACTCCTAGATATGTATAGGAATCAACAACCTCTAGGGGATGACCATCCCATAGAAGCTCCTGCCGCATCATGAAAGACCTAGAGGTGTTGAACACCATAACCTTAGTTTTGGCCACATTCACCGACAAACCCCACCGTGTGCAGAAAGAAAGAAGAGCATCTAAGTGTCGCTGCAAGCCCTCTCTCGTCCGTGAAAGCAAAACCACATCATCAGCATAAAGGAGAATAGCAATAATGAGGTCGCCCAATGTACAACCCTCCCCTCCATCACTCTGTATAACATGCTCTAGCTCGTCAATGTAAAGACCAAAAAGTGTAGGAGAGAGTGGACATCCCTGTTTGACACCAATAGTACTGACCACCTCCGGTGAAATAACTCCTGATAGTCGGACCCTGCCAATAACTCGCCTGTACAATGCTACTACCGCCTGTATAGTATCCTCCTGAAAGCCCCGATCATGAAGTCTCTGTATCAATAAATGCCTAGGCACGGAGTCAAATGCCTTGCGGAAATCCACAAAGCAGCTGTATACGCGCTCCCTCTTGGCCTTAGCCTCCTCAATGATGGACCTCAAAGTGAAGATATGATCCGATGTAGTATATCCCGGTCTGAAACCTGCCTGTCCAATGGCATGGAGTGATCTAGCATCCATCTCTGTACTGATCTCTGACTGTAGGATAGAACCATATACTTTAGCGAATAGGTGACTGATCATAATGGTGCGGTAGTTGTCAACTTTCATGGGGTCCCCGCCTTTGTGGAAGAGAGAGAGAGAGAGAGAGAGAGAGAGAGAGAGAGAGAGAGAGAGAGAGAGAGAGAGAGAGAGAGAGAGAGAGACCAGCACATTTGCATCTCATTCATAACATATGCATCATGTTCAACCATTTAACATAGCATGCTAAACCCAACACCCCAACAAATGGCACAGTTATCATAACACCCTATACCCTAACAAATCATCCTAAACCCACAACCCCACAGCCATAACCATCAAAACAAGCCACAAGCATAATCATCATAACCACATCCATAAACATCATCAACCCCACCCACGTCCTCATTGTGTCGTAGGCATTGCACCACAGGTATGTGCAGATTCAACATCAAAGCTGCACTTGTGTAGCATACACTTAAACCTGCGTAGAATGTATTAATGGTCCAAGAATACAGTCCACTGGTTCGTGAAGCGGGTATGTACCCAAGGGACCGAGCCTGGCTCGATTCGGGCATCGTCCGGTCCAAATGGCCGTTCGACGGTTAGAAACACAATTAGTCCAGTCGAAATGGACTAGTTTTGCAGCTATCCGTCCGACGGTCTCGTTTTTCCAAACGGATCCATTTCAGGTGTCGTCCGTTTCGGCCAGCGGACAACCTCGATAGGAACCTGTGGGAGCAGACGGGACGGACGGCAGGCCCAGTACGTCCTTCCGAAGTTTAGGGTCAAAACAGGGCTTCGGGGACACTTTGTCGGGATGGGACCTGGAAACATTTGGAATTGACAGAATGGTCCGGGAATACAATCCAACGATTTGTGATCCCGATACGATCTCAAGGGACCGAGCCTGGCTCGATTCGGGCCCAGTTTCTCCAAACAGGCTTCGTTTTAGGTGCCGTCCGTTTCGGCCAACCCACGACCTCGCTAGGAACCTGTGGGAGCAGACAGGACGAGGAACGGACGGACGGCTTGCAGTGAATGAAATAGTTTTGCATAAGTAATTAGTAGGCTGTTGAAGTTCATCCGGGGGGAAACCGATCACAGCATATAAGACAAAGTACTGTGTAGGCTTGTGTTGACAGAGGTAGCTATACCTCTTGCATGATGGTCGGTCATGTGGTCCCTTGTAGTGAATGGCATAGTTTTGCTGACCATTCAATCTTCTGGTGTCCATTAACTTCTGAAGTTCAAAATTGTAAACAGCAGTTTTTCCACAGTTGTTTTCATCAAGCCATGGAATTGAGGACGCACACCACACAAGCCCATCAAAACGCGCAAAAGTGTGGACCTATCGTATGCTTTAGGGCCAAGAGCTAGCAAACAAACGGCGAAAAGGACATCAAATAGACTGTTGAGCAAGATTCTTCTGATGATGAAGAGTACATGCCTTCAGATAGCCAGGAAGAAAGTTCGATCTCTTCCATAAGTAGTGAGTGCGACAGACGTACTGAAGCTGCTTGGTTACTGACGGGGATGGTGTTAATGAAAGCCAATTAGAGCGGGTTTCTCAATCCATACAGAGTTTGAAAGGTAGTTATGTTGGCTTTATATTGTTTCTATGATTTAAGTTTTGGCTTTACTGCCCGTTTCCTGAACTCAGACACCCAACGAAGCAGTATATATCAGGCAATGTTCACTACCCTTCCATCTGGACATTTGGCCAGGAAGCCTTGCAAGAAAGCAATGGTCAACAATGTCTTTCCAGTGCATGCAGACGAAAGGAGTGGTTGCCCTTACGTACTCCCGGATTTTACCACGCCATTAATTGCTCCATTTTCGACTCCACGCCAAACATTTTTGGTGAGCCTTCAGAGAAAACACCAGTTGGTTGTGGATCAGAAACCAGTGGGTGCTGTCTCTGTCGGCTCACCAAAAACGTTTCACGTGGAGTCGAAAACAGAGCAATTGGTGATGTGCAAGATTCGGGAACACATACTGGCGTCAGAACCACTTCACCATCTCCATGTACTGGAAAGACATTGTTGACCATTGCTTTCTTAGAAAGCTTCTTGGCCAAACATCTAGATGAAAGGGTATTGATCATTGTTTGATCTATGCTGCTTCCTTGGGTGTCTGAGTTCAAGAAATGGCTATTAAAGCCCATAAAATTTCCTTTCAAACTGTGTTCTTATTGCAAAACATGCTTTACTGGCTTTCACTCACACCCTCCCTATCATATACCAAGCAACTTCAATACTTATGGCACACTTCAGACTTATGAAAGAGCTGGAACTTTCTTCCTGGCTAACGGAAGGCTTGTACTCCTCATCATCATCAGAATCCTGCTCAACAGTATCTTTGGTATCCTCCTTCTGGTCGTTTGTTCCCCAAACCCTAAACCCCAAACCGATCAAAAGGCCAACATTTTAGCGCGTTTTGAGGTGTTTGTGTGGTCTGCGTCCCCGATTCCGTAGCTCGATGAAAACAACTGCAACAAAATTGCTGCTAATAGTGGTGAATGGTCGTCAGAACCGTGCCATTCACTACAGGGATTGAATGGTCACCAGAAGAGTGGATGGTGTGTCATTCACTACAGGGAACCAGAAGACCTTCTGATTGGCCCGACGACAAGGGACCCTTTCCCAGACCATGGCCAGTTGTTCTGCGGTGAAGTTAATTCCAATCCGTTGCGTTTCCTCGCCCTCGCCAGCTCGGGCAGGGGGCAGCAGGTTTGAGGACCGTGAGGGCACGGAGCTGCAGCTCCGGTAGTCACCCCATTATCTCACCCTAAAACTGTGAAATTCTGCTTCTTGCTTCCGTTCGTTGTGTCGGCAGACATCTACCAGGACATGCTTCGACTAGTTGCCCACGTGACGTTGTACCACCCCGAACCCTAAATCTATCTCATCACATAGGCCATGGTACTGTGTAGAATGCATCAATGGTCCGGGAACATAGTCCACAAGTTCGTGATCTCGATACGAACCCAAGGGATCGAGCTTGGCTCGATTCGGGTATCGTTCGGTCAAAATGGCCCTTCGACTGGAGAGAAGCGCAATTAGGTCAAGCGAAATGGACTAGTTTTGCAACTCTCCGTCCAACGGCCCCGTTTCTCCAAACGGGATCCGTTTCGGGTGCCGTCTGTTTCGGTCAGTGGACAACCTCGATATGAACCTGCGGGAACAAACAGGACGAGGAAACGACCGACGGTCGGCCCGCAACGTCCGTCCGAAGTTCGACGTTAAACAGAGCTTCAGGGACACTTTGTCCGGTCGGGACCTGAAAACTGGGAGATGTTTCGGAGCCCCCGTGCTGGTACGCAAAATTTCGACATCGTATTGTAGCGTGTTGAAGTAGTGCCATAAGTAATTAGTAAGTTATTGAAGTTCATCCGAGAAGAAACCGATCTCATCAACCGAGTCACAATAGTGTATAGGTCTTTTGGTTTTCTGTAGTGAATGACACAATTTTGCATAAGTAGTTAGTAAGCTGTTGAAGTTCATCCGGGGGGGAACCGATCTCTTCATATAAGTCTTAGACATGGTAGTGTGTCGGTCTTGTGGTTTCCTGTCTTGAGAGCTTGTCACTCTTCTGGTGAGCCCTAATTTCCCCGAGAGACTTCTGCTTCTGAGAGCTTGTCACTCTTCTGGTGAGCGTTCACCTCTCCGCAATCCTCTGGTGAGCATTCACTTCTTTGAGACAGTCACTGATGCACCCTAAACCCTATACCAGTAATATGTTTGCCATACAAACCATCATCTTCACTCGAAACCACTCTCAGATCTTTCTTTGCTGCTTTTTTGGAGCTTAGTTCCCAATGAAGGTTCGTAATAATTTATGAATTGCTCATTAGCCATGGTTGTTTAGTAATATCTCAGTTATGAGAGGCATGGCCCAGTGGTTAGGTCTGCTGCAAATTTTTTTGGTACCGTTTCCTATTTTTTAACAGGAGGGGGCAGGTGGGTGCCAGACACCCTCTGATAATTAATTCCGGGGGAAAAACAGGGGCCATAAATTGCTTTTATTTTGCTTTTGGGATGGGGGACAGTGTAGGCAGGTGCTTGTATTTTTTTTATTTTTTTTTGAAATAAAAAGAAATTGCAAAAAATGGGACGCGTCCGCGTCCGCCATCCGCTTCCTTAAATATATATATATATTAATAGGGATGAGGGTCCAGGCCGGAATGGCCGCGTCCGGCGTCCGGACCCGGACGCGTCCAAATTTTTTTTTTTTTTAACGAAAAAACCCTAAAAAAATTTTTACAAAATTAAAAAAAATTAAAAAAGGACTTGTCCGTACCGCACGGACGCATCCGTGGCTTCAAAAAAAAATTAATTTATTTTAGTCTAAAAAAAATTTAAAAAAATCTAAAAAAAAAAAAAAAACCGGACGCTTCCCGGACGCGGACGCAAACGCGCGTCCGGACGCGCGTTCGAGTCTGGGTCCTGCTTCCTTAGATATATATATATATATCATAGGTCCCGCGGTACTGGGTACCGCGGATCCCGGTACCGCGGGACCATACTGGTACCGCGGTACCATGATGGTACCGCGGTACCACAATATAATAATATATTTATTATTTAATATTTTTTTAAATTTTTTTTTACCTAAACCTACCCGCCCCCCTCGCATTTCCTCTGAAATTTTTTTGAGCCCTCTCCGCCCTGCCATCGCTGTTGGTTTTTCTTGCCTGCCTTTGATTCCTTGCGTCGCCCATCGCCCACGCAACGCCCTGCCTTGCATCTGATTTCCTTTGCCCTGCATTCGCCCATTTTCAGCGTCTCTCCAACAGTGAACCCTGCTGTTTTTTTTCCAGCAATCCATCCCTCATTTCATCTGCAATGGTGCAATCCGACCTTTCCGGTCTGTGGGACGAGGTAGACATTGTCAGGCGGGTTGCCGACAAGGCCAACAAGACCGGTCAGAAGATCGTGCGCTGCCGATACTGTCTCGTCGAGTTTGCTGCATCCCTCACTCGCCTTAAAGGCCATCTGCTCGGTGCACGCGCCAAAAATGGTGCCACCTTGAATGCTGCCCCTTGTGGCAGCATGACCGTCCCCGACAGGCAGCGACTACTGGACACCTACGGGCCGCGGCTCGTGGCAGGGGAGAACACCATTTCGGAGGGCGTTCTCCGATTTTGCACCGCTCCTTATGTGACTAACCCAGAGTTGTTGCCTGCTTGGCTGGCACGCACGAGGAGAGGGAGTGCATCCTCCTCTGGTCCCTTTGCCCCTCAGACAGCTCTGCCTCATGCACCCCCATCTGCTCAGATTCCGGTGGATCCCGTCCCATCGCGTCCGACAGTTGCCACTGCGGTTCCACCACCACCCACTGTTGCTCGCACTCCACCAGTCTACGACTTTCTCATGGACTCTCCGCCACCCGAGCAGGCCCAGGATGGTACTGGGCGGGCCTTCGAGGATGTGGAAGAGAACCCTTCTTCCTTCCCTTCCCATCCGGATGACCTCCTCAGCCAGCAGTTTTCGTACCCCATGCCAGATGTTGCCCCTCCACCAGTGCACCCCACCTATGCTGCTGCACCCATCCCTGCCAGTGCATCCCACTCTCCCCATTCCACGTCTACAGCCGATGCATCCACCAGCGCCCAGCCTGTCGCGTCATCGTCCATTCCCGTCACGGTTGGTGCACCGTGCTGGAGGTCCACCACCCGTCGTCCACCAGGGAGAGCCCTCGTGCAGCAGACCATTCGCGGCGCGCATCAGCCGCACATGGACAGAGAGGCCACACAGGCCGTGGCCAGTCTGGTTTACGAGCTGAACCTGCCCTTTGCCATCACCGACTCTGAGCCCTTCAGAAGGGCCTTCCGCCTTGCACAGTCTGTCAGCCCTAGCTGGAGAGTCCCTAGTTCAGAGGTTGTCCGCACACACATGCTGAGGGATAGGGTCGAGTCCTTGTCTAGAGTGCACAGACATTGTCAGGACTGCTTCGACCACTCTACATTGTGCTCCGCATGGCTGACAGCGAGGGGTCGACACTTGGACTGGTGTATGAGCTCATGGACCGGATTGGACAGTTCCTGCAGCTGCCCATCTTGCAGCCAGAGAGGTAAGCGGTACAGTGTTGCAATTGACCTTTATCTTTTCAGTACTTGCTAGTTTGTTTTTCTGTCAATGTTAAGCTTTTTCGTAATGCCCTAAACCACATGCCCCTCACCTGCAGGATGACAGAGCTGAAGTTCATATGGGAGACGCGATGGAACTACTTCCACAGGAGTATCCACAGCGTTGCACACATGCTGCATCCCCTCTTCCTCTCTCCGACACAGATCGCAGACAGGGAGCTCGAGGCCGATTGGCTTCAGTACATTCACAGGGTGGGTCCACACATAGGTTTGGATCCTATCAGGCTCATGGAGGAGCTCGCTGCATTTCGTTTCGGCATGGGCACATTCGGCCACCCGGCTGCCCAGGATCCAGAGAGGAGGCAGCTACCCATTACCTGGTGGACCATGTTCGGTAGCACATACCCATCTATACAGCGTCTTGCACTGCGTGTCCTTTCTCAGGTATGCATCTCATTTTATCCTCCATTTTTTGTGTTTCGTTGAAGTTTCACCTTTGCCACAATGTGCTGAAGTATTTCAATGCACGCACCACAGGACTGTGCTGCCTCTGTGTGTGAGCGTAATTGGAGCACATGGGCACTGATTCACACGAGGAGAAGAAACCGGTTGTCAGTGAGTCAGTTGGAGCGGTTGGTGTTCTGTAGCACCAACGCACGTCTCGCTAGGAGGCTTCCGACCATTACGAGCGCATTGCAGGTGATAAGCTAATCTTTCATAGCATGTTAGTTGACTCCTGGTATGTTGGTTTCATTTCTTGAAAAAGTTGTCTCTCTGACATGCAAATTTTAAACCTTGCAGACGAAGATATCTGATTTGGAGCGCCAGGTTGACTTGCCTACAGACAGCACCCATCCCATGCCTGCAGATGACCTGGGCACACAGTTGATGGCAGAGAGAGAGAGGGAGCTTGCCGAGATGAGAGAGAGAGAGCTTGGGCTTGAGCACAGAGAGCCCCCATTGTATGAGGCAGATGAGCCAGTGTCAGAGGATGAGCATGATGAGGATGAGCCCATTCGGGTTGTGTTTGCCAGACCAGAGAGGGATGAGGCAGATTATACAGGTGCAGGGCACACGCCACGGGCAGGGGTCACAGGTGCATCACGTGGCAGAGGTGGGACACATGGCACAGGTTATACCGGCAGACAGGCAGGGCACACAGGGGGGGGCAGTGGCATACCTACCTATGTCGACATGATGGAGGAGGCTCTTGATAGAGGGCAGAGTGGTTTAGATGCTGGTCCCGCAGATGTTTGGATGCGTGCAGCACAGAGTCATGGCCGTTACTACGACAGCACACCAGAGGAGGCACCTGATGACTTTCATTGCACAGATTGGGAGGCCATGCAGGGTCTACAGGGTGCACATGATGAGGCACGGGATGAGGCTTGGGTTGATTCAGGGGTTGGTGCACAGGATGATTCAGAGGTCGGTGCACAGGATGATTTAGAGGCTGGTGCACAGGATGAGTCCCAGAGCCCAGAGCATTTGTATTCGGATGCCCAGCTGGCCGACTTGGTTGCCACATTGGATTCAGAGGCCCAGCAGATGCCGAGTGTCAGGGCGCCCCCATCATCTCTTGCCAGCATGCCACACACAGAGTCCCAGCCAAAGCAGCCGCATGAGGTGCCTACAGTTCCTCCAGCTCCTCAGAGGGTGTATGTGCGTCGCACAGCTCCTCCAGTGCCACCGATGCCATTTAGGCCTGCATCCCCTCCATCGCCGTCCACTTCTGCAGCACCAGGTCTCCATGGCAGGCCACCATCTGTGCCCAGGTTTTCTCTTGCAGCGCCCACATCCACAGTGGCTCCTCCAGTGGCAGCACCCACGTCACATCCTCCTCCTTTGGCAGCACCCAGGATGTACCAGTACCGGCCACCACAGCGCCCCTTTCAGTACATATCGCCACTGTACTCGCCTCCTGCACAGCCAGTTCCTCCACCTGCAGCAGCCCCACGGGCACACACTCCACGAGCTCATCCTCCTCGCTCAGTTGCACAGGGAGTTCCCTCTTTTGCTTCCCTATCCCAGCCGGCCTCAGCTTGGGCCCAGCCTAGCCAGCCAGGTGATTTGCATGGGGGTGACGAGGCATTGACAGCTCCTCTTGTCCGCAAGAGACCAGGCAGGCCCAAGGGTGCACCGAACAAGAAAGGCAAGGCACAGAAACTGCCAGGGAGGAGAGGATGACCACGCAGGGCTCCAGGTACAGGTAGAGGTGCAGTATCACAGCCAGTTGGAGCAGGTGTTGTTGGTTTGGCCTGCTTGGGGGCTGATGCGGAGGCTGATTGGGAGGATGAGGATGACGAGTCTTCCCCCTCGGATACACAGCCCATGCCAGTTCCAGACAGGCAGAGATATCGGCTGCGAGAGTCAGCTCGGGGCCCTGAGTTGTCTCCAGAGCATTCGTCTGAGTCAGAGCCAGAGCATTGATTGTGGCTCTATTGTTTTAGTTTCAGTAGTTTGTCTCTAGCAGTCGGTCTACCATTGTACTCAGATGATTTTTCACATTATATACAGTGTTTGGCCTACATTATTTGCTGCACATTGTGCGTATGTCGCTCTGTACATGTGATGCTTTATTTTATGTTGAAGAATTCTATGTGCGTGTGTGAATCCTATTTTCATTTAATTTCGTTTGAAGTGAATGCTAGCTTCACATATATGCACCTACATCATGAGCACAGCAATCACCCCTACACCCCAAACGACATTGAATAAACACATGTAATACATCTGCATTTAAAAAAATTACAAACATTGCATCTTACATGACCAGGCTCGCGTTGCACAAAAAACAACTATGTATATATTCAACCGTTGTATCAGGATAACATCACATATACTGTCATTTTTTTAAGCAGCCATCTAGTTATTTGCTACACCATAAACTGCTGAAAACTACATAGCAACAGTCCGCCACATACGGGTGGACCTCATCTATTCTAAACATCCCTCACTGATCCTCCACCGACTCCTCGCCCTCGTCTGGTGCATTGTTTTGTCGCTCTTGCTCTGCCTCCCGGTTAGCCCGAGCTGCCTCCTGGTTAGCCCGACGTCTGGCCGCCCTTTCCCTGACCATGATGAGCTGCCGTCGTGTGAAATTCATTCCGATCTGCTCATCCAGATCCAGCTCGACAGCGGGGACAGGATCCACAGCGGGGGCGGGTGGCTCCGGTTCCGGATTTCTCTGTCGAGTCTGTCGCAGCATCTCTCGGATATCTGCCTCTTGCTTCCGATGCCTCTCGTTGTGCCTTCGGATATCTTCCTCAAGCTTTCTCTTGGCTTCGCCCTCGGGCTTCGGTGGTATTCGCTCAGCCATCTCGATCGACCTTCTCCTCACAGCACCCTGATCCTTGAACACCCTCTCACAGCACCCTGGCTCTCAAACAGCCTCTCACAGCCTGTCACCGGCTCTCGCTTGCTCTCTCACTGTCTATCACTAGCCCTCTCACAGCCTCTGAAAATGCCGACCACAATGGCATTGTGAGTGCCTATTTATCCCCACAGCCTGATCGGCCATGTGGATCCCCATCATCCCTCCATGTGCCTCCGTACCTGCCCCCATGTGATGCTCCCCCCTGTGTTGGTCTCCCATTGGGCCCATGGTCTGCTCACCCACAATGCCCATGTGCCTCTGTACTTGCCCCCATGTGATGCTACCCCCCTGTGTTGGTCTCCCATTGGCCCCTCGGTCTGCTCACTCGCAGTGCCCATGTGCCATTGCAACAGTCCCCTGCATCATGTACTGTACCCTCTTTTTTTACACCCAGAACCCCCTCTTTTTACTTTTTTTTGTCCTTTTTTGGTAGTTAATATGCAAAAAAAAATTACTAAAAATATATTAAAAAATAAAAAAAAATATTAAAAATGGTACCGCCCTGGTACCGCGGATCCCAGGGCGGTACCGTACCGGCGGTACCACTGATATGGTACCGGCGGTACCATACCAGCGGTACCAGAGGGTACTATGATATATATATATATATATATATATATATATATATATATATATATATATATAGTTGCACTGCGTTTCTGAAAACGCGTTTAAAAATGCGTTTCTGAAATGGGGGATCTCAGAAACGTTTTTTTTTGTGGGCAATATGGATATCAAATTAAAGCATTAATTAAGGGTGGTTCATTTATGTAGGTTGCCAAATTTTTCGGGTATAATGTGGTCCAGTTTGGGTGCAACAATGCCTGTTGGATTTTGTCAAGGTTAAAAGTCAGAGTGGCTTGTCGTGTTACTTTTAATATCTTTTCTGTCAATTCATTTAGAGCTGCTATTGGGTCCAATGAGGCCTATGATGCCAATTGGCTTGAACCTCCAGAGCACTCTCATTCCTGCTAGTTACCACTCTCAGATTCAGCTACAACACAACTGACCTCGACATCAAGTTCAAGATTTAGCTCATTGGGAGGTAGACTTAATGACAAGACCATAAGGGAGAAGCCCATTTGATGCTCATCAACCTTTGATGCGTCGTCAAACCTTTGACGTGGCTATTCAATTACAAGCTGTCATGGCTCAATCAAATGCTGACAACTTTGATTGTGTTAAATAGGGAAGAGTTGGGTTTATTGGCTTTTTCAGTTGTTTTGGCTGTTAGGGCCTTATTTAGTTGCATTTGGAACCTCAAAAATATGTGAATGCGTGGTGTGGCTCAAGTTGATATGCATGGCATAGCCATTTTCACAAAGGAGGCCTTAAGTCGTGGGATGGGAGGAGTTCCGGGATCACGTTCCGGACCGAAATCCCAGAATGTGGAGGGCATCTATGATATATATATAGAAAGAAGGAAGAATGTACCATTTGTTAGACTTGATGCCTGAGGAGTTTGCTTGTCATGTAGAAGAAATTCATGAGCAGCCTGTAACAACGATGTTCACTCTCAAGATTCGTCACCTTCACTGAGAAGCTTCTACCTGAGTGGCTTGCATGGAAGCTGGAAGTCGAAGCATTGAGTCAATATGGAGCTACGAAGCAGGAGGTCGAAGAATAATTGAAGCTACTAACAGTTTGCAAGAAGACCGTTGAAAACAAATCAAATGTATCAACAATCTATTCCACACTTTTGTAAAGGCTAATTTTGTATGTACCAGATAGTTGTATTGATTTTGGTGTTGTTGGATAATTTAAGATAGAATGTTGTGTAGTGGTAGTAAATTTTTGTTTTGAAAACTTGAAGTTCTGCTAGCATCTGGATCCATTATCTTGCATCTAGCATTTTTTCAACAGGTGGACAATTTTCCAGTGATTTATTTTTCACATTGCTCCAAGAGCCATCTGTCCTTACTACTTGGTAACAAGGCATTGCATTTCAAACTCTGAAGTTCTTTCAAGTGAAGTTGTACGAGTATCCTGCCTAAGACATGTTTCTATTGGATAGATGTTAGCATTGGTGCATTCCGTAAGGTTGACTAATTCATTTTGTCAGGATTGTCCTAGAATTGATATTGGTATTCTTATGCACAATTTAGTCTGCACCATAAAACTTCTGGTTGCTTTTCTCTAGTTGCAGTCGTTTGCAATTCTTTTCCTCGTGTAAAGTACTTGTGGCTAGGTTCTAACTCCTGAGAGATTTCTTGTGGTTACAGTATGCAAGATTGGAAGGCTCAACTCAAGTTACCTCCTGTTGATGCTCGATATAAAACTGAGGTGCAATGCTTCTCCTTGTGGTTTTTTTGAGATGTACATTCTGTACATGCAAGCATGAACGAGGCACTAGTCCTATATTTATTTCCTTAAAAAAAAAACTCATAGCAGTAAGTGACTGTACTTCAGATTTGATACTTAGGTGGATTACTGTTCCTGTAAAAGGTTAACCAATTGAGAATAGAAACCAATATTGTGACCTCAGTTACCTGTTTGAAGATTATGGTACAAATTTTTGGTTGCATGAAGTTCTCGTTACTATGCAATTTTAGAGTTTTAGCCCTTTTTTTTTTCTCAAACTTTGAGAGTTTGCTTTAAGTTCAACTGATGCCTTCCTTTGATTTTAGGATGTCACAGCAACAAAAGGAAATGAATTTGAGGATTACTTTTTGAAGCGAGAGTTGCTGATGGGAATATATGAAAAAGGTTTTGAGAGGCCATCACCTATCCAGGAAGAAAGTATTCCAATTGCTTTGACAGGCAGTGACATATTAGCTAGAGCTAAAAATGGGACAGGGAAAACTGCGGCATTTTGTATTCCTGCAATTGAGAAGATTGATCAGAATAACAATGCTGTACAAGGTACCTTAGGATATTCTGATGTTGTTTGACTGACCTTTTGCTTTACTCTCCTAGCTTTTCTGGTGAAACTTCATTTTTTCCTTTGAAACAATCATGTAACAAAATTGTTAGGTAGCATTCTATCTCTATCTCAGCATCATCATTATTTCATTAGGAACAGTGAGGCCAATGCAAAAGGTTGAAATGCTTGGCAAGTTTTAGGAAGAAATGTCCTCTAAAGGTCCCACGCTGTCTATGTACTCAGAGTAGTTCTATGTAAGAGAGGGTATAAGCGAAGATTATGAGTGTATGATTGAGAGAGTATTTCAAGTTAGTAGCTCCAGATAACTATCAAATTTTCTTTCTTGTTAACATAGTTAACATCCTAGCTGAGTCGCCAAATAAATTTTTAACTTTCTAATTTTTCCATCTTAAACTTTTTGCTTCTGTACAGAATAATTTGGAATTATGCAGCCATCTCCGTCACTCCAAGCAAGCATTTGCTATGGTTTAGTAGGGTTTGATATGGTCCAGTATGGTTTGCGTGGTTCAATACAGTTTTGACGAATCGTGGGTTAAATCGAACGAATCATTTGGAGCCGGATTTTGGTTCGAACCCAGAAAAATAGAAAAAAGAAGCCGATGCATTGTTGATTACTAGTGTAATATGTTATAATGATATGAATTTTGACTATTTTGATTTGTGTTTGAACTTTTATCACTTTTGGTCCGCTAACGATTCATGAAGTTGGGCTTTGGCATTTTTCAAAATACAAGATTCATGTTTGTTCAATTGCATAAGTTTTTGTTCGTAGCTCAAATTGCTCAATTCTACCAGAGGTAACTAGACTATTAATCTTGATTCTCAATTTTCAAACATGTAGATAGATCACTGCATGTGTCATAAACACAATAGTTACTAGTAGTAGTATATAGAGCATCTTAAATTGCTTTCAAAAACTATATAAGAGTAGAATGCTTAGGAATCTAAAAAAAACCAAAAATAAGAAAACGGGTTTGAATCAGACGAATCTGCACGATTCGAACCGGCGAAACACTATTCAATAAGGTTTAGTGCATATGGTTCGGTATGCATTAGGTTTTAATGTCAGTTGGGTCATGACTTTTGCATTTAGGTATACTAAAGCAAAAACCTGTTGGGTCAAATTTATGCAGTTCATGTTATGTAAACGGGATCTCACTAACTGCTTGGAATTGGACCTGAAACTGCTGGACCCCAGCCTGTCCATGAACTCGTACAAGAGGCCCAATGTGCAGCCCTCTCGATCTGTAAGGTGCAGGACAATGTAGATAGGCCGTAGGCCCACCACAATGGATCGAGCCTCATCCCAAAATGATGAATACATAAAGGTCCGCTCAAATCTCTTACTCTTGGGCTCCTGTGATGGCCCCCACTGCGCCCACTCAACGTCAACAACCATCTGCCTCAAGCCCTGATGTACTTTCAGCAGTCGTTTTTGGACAGCGAGGGGTGAGTGGATGGCAACTGGGGGGCGTGATGTGGTGGCCTCTGGCTGTGTCGCCACCACTGCATCTCAATCTGCGAAAAAGGACAAACAATACAATTTATAAATTAGAATTTAGATGATCTCAGATCAATGATCGTTGAACTTGAAACTTCAAACTTGATGTGAGTTAAAACTTGATCAATGTGAAATTTGAATGTTTGAACTTTGAAGTGTAAGAGTTGAATGTTTACCTCTCTGTCTGGGCCCCATCCTCAAAGGGCCAACCTCCTCCGATGCAACAGGAGTGAGTAGCGTGTCAGGAGCATGCATGCAAGGGGCAATCTTGTACCCCCTCAAACGTAACAAATGTGCCCTGATGCGTGAGGGCCCTCCAGTGTAACACTGGTGACAGTATCTGCAAGTCCATGATGTGCCATAGGCCGCAGCGATGGTGACGTGATCCCACAAGGTATCCCTATCCCTCGGCATGGTCACTGGTCTCTCTCTCTCTCTCTCTCTCTCTCTCTCTCTCTCTCTCTCTCTCTCTCTCTCTCTCTCTCTCTCTCTCTCCGAGTCTCTAATATCTATGTAGTATACCCTAAATTCTAAATTCTAAATTCTAATCTAGTTTCTAAGTTCTAACCCTAACCGCTAAGTTCTAACTACCCAGGTCCCACACCCCTCTCACAATGCCCAAGCCCCACATTGAACCCCATCAAGATTCAAGTTTCAACACACACGTCACACTGTACACACACACAAAATATCACACACACACACAATCACACACACACAAATCTGTAAATAGTCTTTGTACCATATAATCCTGGACATTATCCTCTTCTTAGTTAGTTTGGTTTTTAATTATGTTGTTTGACGGCATTGCTCCGTCTTGGTTCCACTTTATCTGATGTACTTGTTCGTCTTATACGCCTTTTGGCATGGAAAAGACGTTAATAAAGCTTCTTCTTCTCTCTCTCTCTCTCTCTCTCTCTCTCTCTCTCTCTCTCTCTCTCTCTCTCTCTCTCTCTCTCTCTCTCCCCCCCCCGAAACAGAATCATTTTCGGGCTTTTTCCCAACAGTCGGTTCGAACAATTCGATCCGTTCGAATCGGGCCCGTTCGATTCGGTGGTTCGAACCGCGGTTCAATGCAACCTTGCCACAGACATATGTGTGGCACCATGCAACCTTGCCACGGACAGATGTGTGGCACCATGCAGTTGCAAAAATGGCATTGTGGCTCTTCCAAGTTAGCAAGATGGCATCGTCTTCCCTTTTCAGACTCCAGCCAACAGCATGATCGGCAAGCATGGACTTCACATTCGAGATGACGTCCTCATTGAAGCGAATGCATCTGAAACGATGCGTTGCTCATACGTTGGATCCATTTCTCTTTGGACTCAATTCGCTCTATTCTGAAGGCCTTCGTATCTTGGCTCCTATATCTCCGTCATATTCCAGATGCTGTTTGTTGTCTCTGGGCAAGGTCTCCAGGGCATCAAAAGGGATCCATAAGTAGTTGAATGCTACTTTTAGCCTTGAAACCAGACTGGGCGATGCCAGATCTAAATCCTTGGGTTGAGGCTGTGGATGGGGCATAGAAGGCTTCTGGCCGTGCACGGTCAAGCGGAGATGTGGTGGGCCTTCTGGCCTCTTGGCGAGGGTGTCGATAAGGGTCGGCCACTGTTGTTCTGAAATCCACAATGTGAACCATTTTCTTTCCCTCAAAGGCTTCTAGTATGGCACCATTCGCCGCAGAGAATCCAAATCGATACCAAGGGATGAGATCCACGAACTCAGCGAGCTTGATGGCGCTCAACATCTTGGTGGATTGGATCGTAGATGCTACGTTTGGGATCAAATTAAGAACTGTTCGTGATGCTCGCAGCATCAGAGCCCTTTGAAAGCAGGCGCTAACTCTTGTGATCCATGCCACTCCTCAACGATCCACAATGCCGCTTCAGTTCATTTCCTACTCAGCAGCTCCACACACAGAAATTCCCATTGATTTTCCACTTTGATTAGGTCGGATTTTGTGTTTTTCTCCGTTGCTTGAAAGACATACTGTAAAGACCACTAGGGAAAACCCCTGAGATGAGGATAGGAAAACACAACAAGAGAGACTATGGAGCAAAGCCACCCAACCAAACCTAGATCCCTCCTGGAGAATCCTCCTGGATCTAGCCCCCAAGCCATGCCATGTGATAGCAAGAGAAGAAGAGCTCAACTGGTAACCTAGACCAAAGTCATCGACGGAATAATCACTACCTCAATATATAGAGAGTAGGATCTTGTGCCTTAACCCATGCAATTCCCATGCAGTTCAACTATAAGTAGGTCACAGCTCTTCATGCATTCCTCCTATCTATATCAGTCACACATACATGCACTACTCCATATGTCTCAATTAGAGTGTCTGGGTCCTCTCAAGGTCATTAGTCACCAACAGGCCGCGACGTGGAATTAAATCTAGGCGTGAACAGTAATCTCGAACACTAGAGGGCCGGTCTACCATATTAGGACTATTCCATGTCCTTAACTAAATATGGTCGTAACATTCTTCCTCCCTTAAACAGGTTCTGTCCTCAACAAAAGCTAAAGAAATTCCATTTCAATGTCCTGCTGGAGATATAGACTGAACTTTGCACAATCTGTAAAGAAAGCAATTTCCTCATAAGTAACCAATTACTTAATGAAAATGCCTGTGAGATCCGCACAGTCTCAAGTATGTGTTGGAGTATAGAAATTTAGAGTTCAAATAACAGATCTAAATCCTTGACTCTCCCAATTGATCAAGAATTACTCATTAACTTAAGAATCCTCACATTTCCTTATAATCTTTTAATGATCTCTAAGTATCAATTTGTGATCCATCCATCATAAACATTTAGAATCTTATGATTCATCAATCATAATTTATAGGATTCCAAAACCATACTTAATCATTAAAAATAATACTGGAGTATATGAACAACATACAACTCAGGAAATATAAGTATCATTCTAAAATCTTTTCCACAAGGGAAATCACTAGATTCCAAGAATATTCTTCCAATCTGATTCTTAACCAAATTATGAGTTCCAAATTCTACAATCAACCAAGTAATTAAAGACCATTACAACATTCATCTTTAACAACATAAACTTTATACAATCACCTAGATCAACATCTAGAGATTACAAAGTTTTGCTGAATTCCAAAAATTTAGTTAACCATTCTTGGAACCATTAGGATCCGGTATCCAATTGAGTGCTCCAGGATACAATCACTAATGAATTGAGTTATTTCCCCACTGAGAAATACACACCCAAGAACTCCGTATATCCTATGCATACAATTTTCCTAGATGAATCCAAATGACTCACAAATTATGTGTCTTACAAGCAATACACACAAAACAAACAAATTCCGGTGAATCCCTTTCACATTGTCCGTTTTAACAATCAACTTTCATAGGAGTAAATCAATTACTCAAGTTAATTGCCCATGATTTGAAATGTTAAATGTCTAGGTGAAGAATTCAATTATACTAGTATAACACCACATTTAGATCTTTATCCAAATCATTTTTAAGTTAACCTATAGATCTATCAAAACAGATCTGTTAACTCTGCAAGTATCTGTTTCAACAATACTTGATCATATGTCTATGTTCAATGACTAGGTTAAGTGCACCAGATAACCTTAGTAACCAGGAATACATATTAGATCCAAACAAGATTAGTCATGCACATATGAGAATAATCTTACTATGACCCAATACATAAACACATGTCATTATCTGGCAGATTCCTCCAAAATCCGCATATGTTACTCACATATATCACTGAGAATCTTGTAACTCAGCTACTAAAGAACTCTATTTCTCATGAGTAAATAACATATCTGGGAAATCTCTGAAGTGAATAATTCCACATCACAAGTTTTCCAACCATCCTACTTTTACCAACAAGACCTTAGTGTACAAACCAAGATTAGGTTGATTCATACAGACATCTTTGGACATAAGGTTAAGATTAAAACTTTATTCCATCTGATCCAATCAGCGGAATCTTAAATTAATCTTTACCACCACTATCCATAACCATGAATATCTAACAGCTCAAAACCCCCAAAACTCCTCTAGTTCCAGATTATTCAAAACAATCACTAGAGATTTCCTCTATTCCCACTGGATAGTTCCAGCATTGCACACATACTGGATTCCACAAAAGAAATCTATGCAACTGGTTGATCCCATGAAAGTCTTATTCCTATCATTTTCTTCTCCCCCTTTTAAAAGAAATTCCATAATTTCGATTAAGAAGTTCCCAAGAGACAATGGATAAGATACCGAAGATTCGAAAAAGTCAGTAATGAGTATCCGATACTATTACAAACCGGACTTTTTCCTCAAAATCATAAAATATCTTATCCCAAGTGATAGAAACATTACTCTCAATAATCAACTATCAAATAGAGATAAACATTTGGCTCAGGAAGTCTAAATTCCACTTAATCAGTTGAAAACATCAATTGATTCTAAGCTATATTCACAAAACTGAAATGGAAGCATAAATTCATATAACTTTAACAGTCCTTCAGAACGTAGTTTTACATTGGAAGTAGAGGTTTAAATTAAAATAGAAATAGCTTTTAAGGGTTTCTGATTTCGAATTTATGAGATACCATTGAGGGATCCGGATCTATATCTCATAACCTCTCAAAATACCCTAAACATGTTTAACCAATGGTTTCAATTGTTAGCATTACTAATGATGTAAATACTAATCATTGGTCTACAGATCATTCTCACACAAGAATTCTCCTTTGAAATCACGGACGTCCCATCAGTTTTCTCTCCAATAAAGTTCTTTGCTTTATGACCTGCTCAACAGAGAATAAAAAAGATTATCAAACCATCCTATATCCAAATATAGGATCCGATCTTTAACCGCATTATTCGATAATCCAGAGATCTTAAAACCTCCATCTGGATTTCCTCTACCAAATATGCACGTATCTATTCCACCAAGTACTGGAGTACCCCTATATTTGTTCCTAATGGATCAATTGTGATTTAACAAGAATCTGTACATGGTTTTACCTTCACATAAAACAACCCATCTGGTTGGTACTATCAATCCCGAATTCCTACCATCTGAGAGTTCCAACTCTTGGGAATAAGGCTCTTTACAATACAAATGTGAACCAAGTGTCATTCTCGTTCAATGTCACAATTTCCAATGACAATTAGGGTCAACTCATGGTCCTATAGATTAAAAACTAACATAGACACGTGTGTGCATAATAATCATATGTAGCTATGTCAAGATGTCAAGACTGTGTGTTGCTGCTGCTGCTGCTGTAGAAAGATGTAATGCGAGCAACAACGTGAGAAAGCACTGGAGCCTGCCGGTGTCGTCTATGAGCATGAGCATGCCTAGTAGTAGTACGCCTCTACGTAGGATGTCTGGTGATCCTGGTAGTAACGTGATGGTGAGTACACTGTCTCTGATCTCTATGAGCATGTGAGCGGCTATCATCAAAGCAACATATCGTGGGTCCTCATAGGCTACGAGAGAGCGTAGAGTGGTAGGCATGTGTCGAAACAGGCAATGATATCGCCCTTTGATCTCATAGTATACAGGGCATCGGAAGATAAAGTGCTCCTCAAACTCTACCTCACCTACAGAGCATAACTGGCAAATTCGCTCCTCTCTAGGAATACCATGGAACCTCCCAGTCTCAATGGCTAGCTGATGAGAAGACACCCTAAGTTGTCCCAGTGTGAATCTGAGGCAATGTGATAGTCCCGAATCCAAGTAGAGAGAGAGAGAGAGAGAGAGAGAGAGAGAGAGAGAGAGAGAGAGAGAGAGATGTGGACCTTGGAGAGGGAGGAAGGGAGAGACGAAGAGGGAGAGAGACAAAGAGAGGGAGGGAGAGGGGGAGAGAGACGTTTGAATTGGGGAGGTGGGGCCAAGGGGAGGTGCAATATGCATGCATGGGGAGGGGGCCCCATACATACATCCTCCTCCGCACTTTTTAGTTCAAAAAAGTGTATGCATGGGTGAGGGGAGGGGCCCCATACATGCATCCTCCTCCCCACTTTTTAGTTCAAAAAAGTGTATGCATGGGTGAGAGGAGGAGCCCGGAGGATGCACCATATGCATGCCCCCCCTCCCCCCCAAATCCATATGCACACCACATGCACTCAAATAGTTTTATATATATAGATATATATTGGTCAATGATTCGCGAAACGCAAATTGCCTTGGCGACTATGGTTAGAAGTTATGTCCACTACGTTCATAACACTCCTAATGGATCTACATTTTGTGGGCAGGTAATACTTTTTCGATTGACTACATGTTCTCAAGTGCTATTATGCTTCAAATTGCCTTTTTAAAGTAACCTTAGATGTATCTTTAGAGCACACATTCTTCTTTAGAGTGTCAGTACTCAGTCTGCCCAAGAGAATCCGGATTCTTTCAAAACGTAGATAGCAACTTATGCTTGGGTATTGTGTGACACAAGTAGTGCTACTTGGCGTATATTTTTTATTTATTGAATTCTTTATCATTGTTTTGATATAGATCTTTTGACTTTTTTTGTTCCATGTATAACTTTTCTAAGCATTATGTTATGACATCACTAATTTCTCAAATTAAATTTGTGAACGTGGATCCTATCCAATCTCAGAAATAGATATCTTTAAAGTGCACCTTCTTGTTTAGAGACCAAAATAACCTTTCCCTCAAGTCTTTCCTTCAAAAAGTGAAACATATTTGTCAAGATGAAGTTCTAGTAGATACTATATTTTATTGGTTTCTTGCCCATTGGTAAGGTAAGGTTTACTATATGTTGGAGATACCTTAATAACTGTCATGAACAATCAGGTGTAATACTCAATCCTTGCATTCAAATTTTCTTCATGAGTGCTTTTGGGTTGATTTAGCTCTATGACTTTTACTGATATCTTGCTATTACCTTGCATATCCAACAAGGAATTACCTGTAGGCTTCACCTTGAAACACTTTTTCAAAACTCGAGCCAGGATTGATATGTGAGAAAGGATACATTTGGGCAGAATGTGAGTGTAGTAATTGTCTTCCACATGAATTTGAGGAAACTGTCATGATGTGAAATTTTTTCGAGGACTACGAGTCTATTTGCTAGTTTGTGAGTCTGAATCCATAAAGAGAGTGTGACTCAACGAGAATTGAAATGCAAGTTTAATAAACTTATGCCCTTATTCCAATACTGATGTGAGTCATATTTGAAATTTACACACATTTGTTGTATCTGGGAAACAATTTGGTAGTTAATGTGGTAGTAGTGCGACTGTGGAATTGTGCATTTATGATAAGTTTCAAGAGGGTAGAGCATATGCAAATTTGCCTATTCAATAGATGATGCCAGTTAAGAGTGACGCAAATTCAAAATAATCTTCTTGTTAGGTTTCTTCTGTGACTTAGGAATCTGACTCTAAAAGTGAGTATGAATTTGAATCTCTTTTGTAGTCAAGCATATAGAACATTTTGAGGCTCACAATCGATTAGGAATTTGAAATGCTAATGGGTGAAGAACTTCAAATGTTAATGCTACATTTTTAAAACAAGCAAGTGTCAGATTTCTGATAATTATGAAAAGAAGATGATTATATCTCAAAAAGTGGAATTTTATGGTTTGATTTTGAAGTTCTTAGAGCTGTTTGTAAGCAGGTTTCTTAGCCAGGTAGTTGCGACAAAGTTGAAACATATGCTAAATGTTGGAAGTCGTTTTCTTTCCGATGAGTCTGATGCAAGCGTGAAGTGGCAAATGAGTTCGGATAGATTAGATCCTTTCTTGCTCTTTTGTAACGAAATTAGGTTGTGAAAAGACAAAATTAGCTTTTAGAACTATTTGTATTTTGTTGAATAATCTAATATGAAACTT
Organism: Diphasiastrum complanatum; assembly: GCA_029204225.1. Lineage (NCBI taxonomy): Eukaryota > Viridiplantae > Streptophyta > Lycopodiopsida > Lycopodiales > Lycopodiaceae > Diphasiastrum > Diphasiastrum complanatum. The sequence goes on along the minus strand of CM055098.1, from coordinate 47,612,656 downwards.
TAGGCTCAACATTATGGATCAATTTGAATCTGCTTACATACTTTTATGCTTCTTAGGTCAATTTGTACCACCCAGAGATCTATGCTATTTATAATATTCAAATTAGAAGCATGGTGTATGTTGGCCAAACTTATTGTTCAAGTTTTGTACATTTTCAAGGACATGGTTGACAAGCCAGAAAGTTCATAGCTTTAAGTCATTTAAAGATGAGTTGAAGCCTTTGTACTTGTGATGCTTTATCAATTTGCTTCTAACTTGGTATTGGAGCCTTCCTAGGGCATTTGGATTTCTTGTCTAATAGTGATGGATCTCTATGACCTTGTGCTTCTAGCGATTTTGCTTCCCAGAATGTCCCTGCCATCGATCCACATTTCTGAGGCCGTTGTGTCAACAACTTGTTTATTGATGATACTTACAACTTTTATACCTTCAATCTTAGAAGCCCGTTCTGACCATTTTGGGTTGGAACGTTCCGTTCCGAACGTTCCGGAACGTTCCTGGTCGGAATGAGTTCATGTAAAAAAGAAACAAGGCATCAAAGTGCCACCTACTGGCCGTTATCTTCCTTCTTCGCGATCTTCCTTCTTATGATATATTGAGGGACGCTTATAATGCACTGAGGGACGCTACAGATCAGAAATCGATTTCAAATCATTGTTCAAGACGTAGGTTCAAGACAAGACATATATCCGAGCTAGAATCGCTGTATCTTGATACATTGAATACAGTCGTCAGAGACTGCCAACCACTGGCCTACATTCCAAAGACTTAACACATTGATCTTGATTGACTTTCGCCACGACGCAAATTTAAATCAAGGAACTGCCTTCGAAAAAAGTGACTACATTGCTTACAAAAATGTTGTTTTTGCCATTTGCAATTACGTTTGCTGCTTTCAGTTGTAGTGTACACACTTTTTTGGACATTCATGGTAGGATAATTGCGATCCAAGCTCAGGCTTTCTAGCAAAGATTTTGATGCTGATAAGAAAATAGGATATCTTTGTATCTAAATAGGAAGAAAATAGGATATCTTTGTATCTAAATAGGACAACGCTATGTAACTTTGTATCTAAATAGGACAACGCTATGTGTCTTTGTAAAAAAACATATTTTAAAAAAAAAAAAAAATTGGAGTCCCGTTCCGGAACGGAACGCGCTCTGGAAAAACGCATTCCGTTCCGGAACGGGCAACTAAGCCTTCAATGATTGACTTTCATTGCTAATCCTCTCTAGCCATCCACTCTCTATTGATGGTTACATCTTTTTCTAACAACAATTGCCTAGTAGAAATGGTACAAATTGTAGAGAAAGGTTTAACTTTTTGTCTAGAACTTGAATAAACTTCATAATTTGGAGAAGGCCCTATTAAATGGTCTATTTTCAAGTCTTTGCTTATTAGTACTCCCAATCCATACCACAAGTAACTGAGAGTGATGTATTTGATGCTTGGATTAGAGTTACAGTGTCTTTTACATGTTGGTGTCCAGCAGGACACACAGATTTAAAATTCTAGGACTCACCTTTTCTTATGGAATTTAACATCATTTTAAGGCCCCATGTTGAGGGAATTATCAATCTGCTGTCTTCCAAAACCGATCTTTAAGAGTCAAGACCCAGGAATACTTTCAATCTCTGGCTGTAGGAAAACTGAAATAACCATGCTGAAAAATTGTAACCAAATGGAGGTAGGATGGTCTGGAGATAAATCACTTTGTGAGATATGATGTACATATTGACTCTTACTGATAGCTTTTACAGATTGTAGCACATCATTATGAGACATAATGACATTAGGAACATCAACCTGTTTGTAACATTAGTTTGTATTTGGTAGGCCATGTGGGCTTGAGTACTGTCTGGCTGTGTGCCCTTTGTGGTCGTGGGTCTGGCACCTGCCATGGATGCAGCTATTGGCTTAGAGTACTTTTCATCACAACGAAATCCTAAAATTCATAAAGCTTTTCAAACTTACCTGCTTCGACATAATCTCTTCAATCAAAATAATCTAAAATCAAAGAAATAAAAAAAAAACTTGTGCAAATGTGCATGCCAATTGCAATACAACAGTTCATGCTTCTGTTACCACAGGTTGGGCACTCATTATCTTAGTCCCATGTATGACGTCAAAACAAGATCTCTCGAAGCTATTAGAGATGATACAATGCACCCTGAAAATAGCATTTCGGAATGCTTCCAGAAGAACATGTACATGAGGATCATGAGCTGTTCAAATACTTCAAACTGGTCACACTGAGATGGTCTTGGACATGCTGAGAACTGATTACTATCTACATGTGATTGATAAGCCAGGTTTATCCGCATTTTATAAGCGTGCCTGATCTTCTGCGTGTCCTCATACTTTACAGACTACACTTGAATATTTTTGCAAGAAGTGACTAGTTGCCATAACTGCTTTATTTTTTTAAGGCAATCTGTATGTTACTCATAATGGAATATGACTTGACTCGTAAACCCAACAAATCAAATCACGATTTGTATACAAGTATGAATCATTTTTTGTTTCTGTTGTTTCCACTTGATTTGACACTTTTCTGGTCTGAATTTGCATTGCCACAGTCTTGATCTTGATTCCTACTCGAGAGCTTGCACTTCAAACATCACAAGTGTGCAAGGAACTTGCCAAACACTTGAGCATACAGATAATGGTTACTACAGGAGGAACTAGTTTGAGAGATGATATCATGCGCCTTTATCAACCTGTGCATTTGCTTATTAGCACTCCTGGACGAGTTCTGGACTTGGCTAACAAAGGGGTATGCAATCTGAAAAATTGCACAATGTTGGTTATGGATGAGGTGATTAGCTTTTCAGCCTTTATCTTAAGTTTAGTATTGAGAGTTGTGCTGAATAGCTGCTGGTTATGAATCAGTTTTTTCCTATTATAACCAAATCCCTCACATATTTTCCTCAAAATTCTAGAATTAAGCCAAATAAGTACATGCAGGGGTTATCGTGGAATTGAGCCGTACATGGAATCTGGTCAAGTCAGGAAAGCAAACCCTTTTTTTTGAAAACTTGTAATGGACCAAATATGAGCTTTTGTCAATATACAAACTGGCAAAGATCAACATTGCCACATACAAATATTTGTTTTTGGCCAAAAGAGGCTTTACTTGCTGTTCTGTTCCCTTATGACTCTAAGAGTAAATGAGGACGACTGTTTCTGAATCCTAGCATTCACAGCTAGGTCAGTAATATATGATTTTTCTCACAGATACTTTCTACAACATCGGTTTCAAAAGTTCCTGAAAAGCTCTTGGGCTTTGTGTGTTAATGATTAACAGAAAGTGGGACATTGTTACATACTTCAGAAACTCCTAACCAAGTACTTTTCCACTTTCCTCCTTTGAGCCCCTTGCTCCAGTCAATGAGGTCACATTCAATGGCCCACTGGAAGATGTGGTCGTTGATAGAGAAAATTGCAAAATAGAGTGGCCACACTACTTTCTACAGCAACTAGATTCAAATTGAGAATCTCATCAAGATTCAAAGCTTCAGAACTTTTCGAAAGAGAGAATAGAATTCATGTAAAAAATAGCAAGGATCATGCGATTCTAGCATAAATCGCCAATACGACCTTTAAGTTTACCTCTTGCACTGTCCTAGCTTCTGAAAGTCGTTGCATTATATTCTATGCTAATATACCTATAAAAATCTCGAATTCTTTTCAAGACTAGTTCAAATGCTGCATTGAATCAAAAAGATTTGAAACCCTTTGAATTGAGATCTGTTGTCACTATGCATGGCATGCATAAGTTGGAAAGCTGCCAGTTTGAAGTTAAAGAACTGTGGATTTTTCCTCTGGAGTCAGATGAGGTTTGGGCGGCTCTTTTTGTTGGCAGGCGTATGTACATAACAGCTCCTTTTATTACCAGAAGTCTTCATCTTTGAAAGGAAACACTTCTTAACTGGAGTTTTGTTGCAAACAGTCGATCCAAATAGGATTCCTAAACAAGGCAGAACAAAAAGGGAGCATAGCTTTGCAGCGCATCTATGCTGAGACAAGTTTCAGGAGTCTTTTCAACAATTTTCTCCGCAAAGTCTTAGAGAGTCCATTAATTATCTATGGGAAAACTAGCTGATGCCACGAATACTGGGTCTGTCTTTCTAACTGTATCACTCGCCAAGGTACAGTACCCTTTTGGGAACGGAAAACGTTAATAAAAATCAGAATCCATTTCGCAAAATTTATGTGCTGACAATGTACAACATACGGTCATCATGCTGTCAGATTGTACACTTTATCAGATATAACCCACAGTGTGCATATGGCTTGCACAGTACTCATGCCAACAACACTCACACTCCAACCTGCATCCTAACTTGAAACAATGCTCTGGATAAAAAATAATACATTACTTTGATGGAGGAGGCTCATCCAAAAACTGTCATGACGTAGCAAGGGCCAGTATGTCGTGCAATGAACTTCCCCAGGCTTCCCAGTGTGCTGTTCTGCATGCTGCCGGGCCTGGTGAGTTGTCACTGGTATAAATATGTATACCTAACCATTATTGGAAACAGTTGCCATCACGAAGGTTTGGTGGCTTAATCTTTGGCTCTGGCTCTGTGACTTGCACATGCTTTCTGGGCCCTTGATCTGACATATCAAGTTTTGTTGTTGGTGGTCAATAATCTTACCAGCCCTTCTGGCTTATTTGCACTCGGGTCTAACTTTGAAGACAGCTTGAAGTCACCCGAGTCTATTACACAAGAGGAGCAATCTTAACCTCCTAGGACACGGGAAAAGCTTAAGAGTTCTCTTAAGTTAAACAAGGCTGTTCCACCTCTTGAGGAGGCCGGTAACCCTCTCCAGGAGGAAAAGTATAGGAAAATCGGCCTTTTCTAGTGACTTTGGCTGGTGCTAAGGGTCATGTGACAAGGTATGTTGAGACTCTTAGGGTGAGAGGTAACTTTGAAATGACTTGAAGCACCTCTAGAGGTTCTCTAAAATTGTTGTTCCCTTACTTAAAGCTTGACCTGAAAGTCATGACGTTGTTAAATTTCTGATCACAGATTTTACAGCTTACCAGGCAGTAGATTTTCTAGACAGGAGTTTCTCACTGAGGATGATCTATATTATAGGCAGCCATAAGTTGCATCAGAACTCATTCCAGACTTTGTACTACAAAACCACATACAGAATGCTATAAAAAAGTCGACCTTTTCTTAAAATAAATAGATGAAGAGAATTTGCAATTGAAGCCTATAGGACATTATGCAATATATGGTGCTGCTCTCTTGTCCGCTCTCTTGTCCAACACTGTGATGGTCTCACCCCAGAGGGTGCTCTCCAATGGTAGCCCCTCTCGTGAAATGAAGTAAAGGATCAATTGGAAATCAAGTTTGGCCAGGCTTGCACTCAAGGAAAGTATGCAAGGTAATGAAGACTTCCTGAATATAATGATAGCTAGAGTCCTCCTTACTTAGGTACTGATTCATTCCATACGAGTAATTGTTTGGATGCGGAAAAATGCATTTTGTGAAGGGTGACTTCAACAATGACCATTGAGATTCATAACCATAATCACAAGCAATGATAGCTGCGTGGAGAACTTGAATAAAAACTCAGTAATCAGCAATATCCGTGAAACCTAAAGCAGCAACAATGTTAACCAGCTAAATCAGAGGGACATTCAAGAACAGCCCAACTCCGTAACTTTTGCTACAATCACCAATAGTTTGGGGTTCTTCTCTAACTTTGCATCATCAATGTTCAAAATGGAGTGACGAGCAGCATGGACTGGATGCATTGCTAGTTGTTCATTCTTTTTGTTACCAACAACTGAAAAAGGTTTACAATCGCCATGGCCTGGTGTTTTCCATTCCTCTTAAGCTGGTGAGGTTCGAAGAACGGGATTTTATGTAGAGGCCTTTCTTACTTTAGCAGGTTTGGGTGTAATCAATTCCAATAAAGCAGCATGTGGGAATTTTCGTTGGAGAGATGAGTATATTTACAAAAGCTGGATTTATATAAGTGATGGCACTTCATCAATTTGTAATGTGTTGAAGTTCTTTTGCCATGGCTGCAAGCTTACATAGCTGCAATAAATCTCAAAAATTGCTCACAAAGCTCCAGTATTTTGAAAGTCACATCTGTTTATGGTGGAGTGTTCATGATTATTGGCATAGCCTTGCAAAAGGCAACACTATGTGTTCAAGTTGGTCAATGAGTCTATGCAAAAGTCAACATTAAAGTCAATGTCTTAGATTGTTAGGGTATGTGCCCACAAAAAGCATTGCCACATTAGTAAGGACTTTATTGCAAGACATACACATCTATATGCAAGTTGTACACAGCAAATTATTCATGTTGGTCTCTTTTTCTTGCATGCATGCTTAAGCTTTAGATGCACCTCTATATGTAAGTGATGAACGGAAAAAATTTGCGTGCCTCACTTTTTCTTGCATGCATCCCTAAGCTCTCAACTTGCATGATGCACCAAGATCATCACCAACAACAATAATCATATACACATTATCTATTTGCATTCACAAAATCATTTCATATATGTTTATTATTGTTGTCACATCTCTATTCATGCACGCACTTTGAATCGGAGTTCAATCCTTGAGGTAAGAAAAGGAAATGGTTATCATTATGCCACGGTTCCAAGACAACCAAGATTTGAAATTAGCTAATTACCTTGCATCTAATCTAAGACAGTCACATCTTTTATTCAGGAAATTTGTGGCAATGCCTTTGTGGTATACCACAACATTCTTGTTTGTAACAACATTATCATGTGTCAGTCCATTTTTTGGCTGAGGTTGCCTGTTATTATGTTGGTTGATTCGTCTTGATTCAGTATCTTCGATAAAAATTTACATGCTTATTCACATTGTCGTCTAAAAGTTCACATATTTCTGATTAAAATCAGGCGGACAAGCTTCTTTCCCCGGAATTTCAGCCTTTGGTTGAGCAGCTCATTAGTTATCTGCCTCGCAATCGACAAATTTTGCTGTTCTCAGCTACATTTCCAGTGACAGTGAAGTCTTTTAAGGATAAGTTTCTACGAAAGCCCTACATTATCAACCTCATGGATGAGCTGACGCTGAAAGGCATTACGCAGTATTATGCTTTTGTCGAGGAGAGACAAAAAGTCCACTGTCTTAATACGCTATTTTCTAAAGTAAGACTGAAAGTCTATTATAAACGAAGTTTAAGCAATTGTAGCATGAGAGTTTCTGTGTACCAGATATCTTTGATTGCTAATCTGGCATTTCTCCAGGTTTAGGCAGTATTTAAGCTGTTTTGTGTTATTGTGCAGCTACAGATCAACCAATCGATTATATTTTGCAATTCGGTCAACCGAGTTGAGCTATTAGCCAAGAAAATCACAGAGCTTGGCTATAGTTGTTTCTACATCCACGCAAAAATGCTTCAGTCTCATCGGAACAGAGTGTTTCATGACTTCCGAAATGGTGCTTGTAGAAACCTCGTCTGTTCAGGTGCAATTCTGTTAAAAAATCCTATGAAAGTTTTCTGGAATCTCATACAGGTTAAACATTAAGAGAGTATAATAGCTTCAAGCTCTCTTGCCTCCGATCTTTTTAAACTTTTGCTTCACTGTTCTTTTCTCTTGGTTTCTGCGTTTCTTTCTCATATTGGTATGCTGCAGTAGGATCATATCCTGATATGAAGAAGATCATCATCATAACACAGAGCTCTACAGACATTGGTTTTAACCTGAAGCTAATGCAGAAGAGTCCTTGCACTGGCAGATCTTTTCACCAGAGGGATTGACATACAAGCTGTGAATGTTGTTATCAACTTTGATTTTCCCAAGAACTCAGAAACCTATCTCCACCGGGTGAGTAAATTGACCAAATCGTGTGAAGAGCCAGAGAAACCAGCCATTTTTAAAGATGTAATGATTACTGAATGTTCAAGTTTCTCTTTAGATACTGAATATAGTCACTGTGATGCAGCTCTTTGAAATTCAGTTTTTGATCCTTCTTGTAACTGCTCTCGGGATTGTTCTGTAAAGCAAACATGAATATGAATTCCTTTTGCGTTAATGAGCACTTACCACCTGCTTTGAATTTCATACTAGTGTATTCTACATTGACTTCGGATAGGATTATGCTGTGAAATGTATGAATTTAAGCTCATAGCTTGAACAAGAGCCGAATGCACACTTTATGATTTTCACATGACAGATCAAGGCTGGATGCATCAGAATAGTGCAATAAAAGTGTCCAATGTTCATTCCTGTGGCCTGTGTGAGCATTGTGAGCGTAGTACATTGTCTCCAGCCACTCATTAGAGATTCCAGCCTGCAAAAGAGTGGTTATGTTACTCTCCTTGATAATCAGAAAGACCTCCATGTATTCTTTAAACAGTGGACCTAGTAGAGATTTATCACAAACTTGAAGCATCCGTCGCAGTTGGCGCCTCCTGCTGAGTGATCTACTCCACATGATATTGCTAGTGTAATTATACACTGTAATACACCCGTTCTGGCAGCTGGACTCTTACATAATGCACATGGCAGGGTAAACATCCCTTTAATGTGGCTGGGTTGTCTTGAGAGCATGTAGCTTCAATCAGGACAATCAACAAGAAACTTGGTTCTTGATCTTGCTCGCTACAACTCATGCGGCACCACATCACAGGACAAACCATATTACAATGGCCCACGCCTCAGAGAGGTCTGATCAGTGAATCAATAACACCTTCAAAGGCTTAATCGTCACTTGAGAAAGGTTTTCAATCCAGACTATCTGTGCATGCAAGTCATGCATGTGGTATTCGGCTCCAATATGATGTCAATGTTTTTACCCTGTACCTGCAATCAGTGGAACAAGAAGTGCACATCTCTTTCTCAAGTGTTAAAAGTCTTTCATACATACAGCAAGAGCATATGTTGATTCAAGTCAGATTTAAGTTTCCACCAGTCTTTCTCAACTTGGGATCTTTAGAGCTTTTGGTTTCTCCTTGATCAACAGTGTGGTGCCTATCCTAATCTTTATGGGTTCGATTCAAAGCTTGCTTTCCTAGAGTCTAAGCCCTCCTTACCCTCTTCTTTGTCCTCTCTACTCTCTTCTCTCTCCTTCCTCTACTCTCCACAACGATGGCAACTTTCTCCACAATCAGGAGTCCAAAACTAGCAAAAGAAAAAAAAAATCCCCAAGGTAAATTCTGCTTGTTTGAGGTTTCCAATTCAGGTTTTTCCCAGTTTGAATTGGAATTGCACTTCAAAACTCATTGAACCGGGGAACATTGGCCTTCTCACAAAACAAGGTAGGGCTTTGGGGTGCTGCAACTTTCAGATGAATTGCAGTTCCTGATTGCGGCAATAGGTTTGGCGAGGGGCCTTCTATATATCATGGCCAGCTGTGCTTACTACACACACATCCTCATCTTCTCAATGTCCATCGAGTGGCTGCGACTAGACCGAGCATGTGGGTGAGGTTGATGCCGCTACAAGTACGTCAGTGACATCACCATCAAGGGGTCACAAGGTTCTCAGGGGAGGGATATGTATGTCTCTCAATTTCAGCAAATCAAGGGAAAAGATGCAATTGCCATTAGAGGAGGTGTTTTTATGTGTGTGAACTTGCCCATTGACCTTGCAAAGGCTCCCATGCAGAATGAAATGATGCACTTCATCATTTGGCATATGGATGGGTAGTTCAAATTCTTGATGTCTCGTCTCTGCATCCAACCTATGGTTGGTTTGGAGTGGGAAGGGCCCAACATGGAGAAATTGAGGATGAAGGTGCTTTGTGAAGGAACTGGAGCCCATTAGGAATTCCTGGGAAAGGTTTGGTGCACCATCACCTTAGATGGTTGGCGATGCCATGAAGCATCATATTATTAATATGATGGTGTCTTGCTGCATGGGCATGATGATTTTGAGAGCCATCAACTCCTTTGAGGCTAGCACAATGGGATAGCTTAGTAAAAAAAGATTACAATCTATGATGTATCTGATATCTTTTATCATTGGTGAGCTGTGAAAGGTGAAATTTAAAATATTGTTTTTTTAGAATCAAGGTGTAGCTGCTTTCAAATATTATTTGCTTGTCCAATTTTGTACAAGTTTTCATTGAAAATGCATCAAATGTGTGGCCATGGGGAGACTTGTCAATGAGGCGTAGCCCCACATTTTTTGTATACCTTGTGTTGCACACTACCTAGACCTATTCTTTAAGGACATAACAAAATCATCATGGGTCAAGGAGGTTGACATGACATAGTTCTCGGTGAGGTTTTTCACCAAGCAAGTAGAGGTCCTTACTATGTTTAGGAGCACCCCAACCTCAAGATTGTCAGACTTACCTTCCCATTAAGATTCATTGTTTTGGAGCTGCTCCTAAAGGTCCACGATAGCCTCAGGTAGACACGTGTTTCAAACCATTGGGCGGAGAGGGGACCATCTTGAGAGCCCAAATTTAGGAGACTTAAGTGCACCATTCTATCACCTTCGTTTTGGGATGAGGCATGAGCTATTGCAATAGGGCTGCAATATGAATATCTTGCACCTTACTCATAGGGAGGGCTACACTTTTGGCCTTCGGTACAAGTATATGGGCAGGCTAGGGGAGCTGCTGCAGAATTTTATAGTGATAGGTTTTTGAGGTTGGCTCAACTTGCAACTTGCATGATGCTAGCCTAGTACTAGGCAGCTACTCCGAACTTGTGTTTTGAGGTTTGCATCTCAACTTTGAAGTTTGAACATCAATTCCCAATTTCTCATATTCAATCTTGATTCTTGATTTTGAAATTTTACAGGGTCAAAGAATAAGGGATAGATGGCAATGGTCCAATGGCCTGCACGCTGCAGCTGCTACGGAGGAATGACACCTGCTGCTAGGAGAGAGAACTTATTAGAATGGGTGGTTTACCTACATTAGTCAGATCTTTCTTGGTGTTGCCATGCAAGAGGCACTTTGGAATGTTCTGCTTCAGGAGATTCAAAACAATTTGATTCGGGGTTCAGTTGTACAAATTGGCGAATTGGATCAGTGTCTGTTGAAAGATTACAAAATTGTGCTAAATATGATTTACATAAAAAGAAAAGTTCTTGGTTTAGTGTTTAGGGTGCAAACTGCATTGTGATGATGTTTACCTAGGTTTTGAACTCTTAAATCTTAGCTTCTAAGTCTGATTCCTGATGTCACAAGGTGGATTCAATACTCAAAACAAATTGCTGTCAAATTTTGAATAATCAGTGCTATGACATATCACCAATTGAGAAAGAATAAACAGTTATAAGTGAAAACCTAAAATGTGGTCACTAAATAATCGTAAAATGCAGATTGAGGATATTGCAACCATACAACCATGTTATTGATGTTCTATCATAGGATGTGTATTTGTTAAGCCAATAGTATTTAGATTAATGTCTATAAAGTTTGGCTAGATTCCCATTCTCGGAAAATTCAAGGAGTATCTTTTAGGCGGTACTCATAACACTCCTTGTTTCCGAACCTATTTGTAGGAAATTCCTAGAAGCCAATTCTTGCTATGGATATATTCTATCCCTGTGTGCGGGACCATCTCACCATTATCTTATCACTGAAAGAAAGTTTGTCGGTCTTTGCTTGTCCTTGCTCAGGAGTCAATATCTGAGTTTCTCTCTAGAAAAATTCTTGCTTCGCAGGAAATTTTAGGTCGTCAACTGATCTGTTCCTGAAATGCATTCATTTATGATCCTCGTCAATATTCGGTAGCTAGTTCACTTTAAGTGATTTCACGTGGCGCAAAATATGAAACATGCACTCACCACAAATTTTGGAAGAAGCAAATGGCAAACATTTTGGACGTTAATGCAGACACCATACTGGTGGGGCTTGAGTCATATGCTTCCCACTTTTAGGCTTGAACTCTGGGCCCGGGGTTTGTGTTGAATTGCATTTTGGCGCAAACCTCCTAGTCAGACGTGCCAAGGTGATGCCAGCCATGAGCTTATCTTGAACCTTCTAGAGGTTTACAGCATTATTAATAGCTGGTCCATGAGTCATTTGGTGTGATTCCTTCGTAGGTGGTTCAGTTTGTAGGTTTTGTAGGTGGATCTGCTATTCAATTTAAGTTGCTTGATGTCCATGAAATAATATCAATGGTAGATTGTATATGATTCAGCCTGCTAACCATGTTCATTAGGGCATGTGACATTTGATGAGATGATTTTCTAACCTGGTTTCAGAACACTTCTTGGGATGGGAGAACTCGTCTTCTTGTTCTTTGCTGGCCATCAATTGCGGAAAGAGGATATTTGTTACAGCTCAGTAGTTCTTCGTCAATTCAATCGCTGGAGGAAAAGGCGTGATTCTGATCATCATTACTACTTTCATCATCAACGATTACATCATCGCTGTTGTTCAAATCTTCTAAAGTTAGTCAGGGGAGGAACAAAAGGATATTCTTGTCAATATCTTTTTCTTTTTTGTTGACTGATGAGCTTCCATCACTTCGCTGATGCATCTTAATTGGTTGGTTATTGATTGCAACAACTCCATCACAGTCTACTGCGAAATTTTTGTTGGGTTCTGTTTCTCTTGTGGATCTTATATCTACAAGCCATTTGCAGCTGGTACATGTTTCTTTTTCAATTTTGCTTACATCTGCTGGTTATTATGGTTGGTACAAATTTATCATTGCTTGATTCATATGATTATTCTCAACCAGATATAGCTTGTGAGAGCAGGACCTTTCACAATTCACTTACCAGTATCATATGGATTACTTGGTCATCCGTCAATTCTTTTTCTACTTGTCCTTTATGGAGGGCCTTTTAGCTTGAACATATCATTTTGAGACGACATAATAGTTGTTGGATTCTAGACTATGGATATAGCATCATTTCCTCCAATGGCTTGCACATCTCATTCATCTCAACCTTCTACTGTGATGAATTCTACTTTTGTTGTTCTTCTCGATCCTACTGCTCAAGCTCCTGTTCCGGTTGTTCATCCTATTGTTACACAACTTCTCTTGTCCATGATTTCAATGAGAGTTTGATTAGTGCAATCAAGAAAGGCCTATCTTCCAACCTAATGTTACACAACTTCACTTGTCCATGATTTCAATGAGAGTTTGATTAGTGCAATCAAGAAAGACCTATCTTCCAGTTTTGACATGACTGATCTTGGTTTGATTCACTATTGTTTGGGAGTAGAAGTTTGGCAAAACATGATGGCATTGCACTCACGCAGACTAAGTATATAAGAGAGAATTTGGAGCGTTTCAAAATGTGCGATAGCAAGCCAGCTTCTACACTTGTGGAGGTCGGTAAGAAACTATCTCATGAGGATGAGAGTAAGCTGGTAGATGCTACACTATTTCATCAATTGGTCCGAAGCAATTCTAGGATGATCTGGCGCTAGAGATCGTTGGAATGCTGGATAGACGTAGATAGATATGCGAGCTTGAAACAGCCATCCATTAGATCAGATTGAGACAACATGCAGGGGCAGGTTCGTATGCAGGGGCTGTAGCAGGCTTCTCTAGGAGGTAAGTTTTTGTTCATGTGAAATAGTTACACGCAGATCGTTAATCGTTTATGATTCACAAGCTATGAATACTCAATGTTGGATACAGATGCGCTTGGAATCAATGTGGCCACTGCAGTCAGAGGTTCTCATTAACTGAAATTCTTGGAGCATTCCAGAACCTGTTTTTTTCATGTTTAAAAAAAAAAAAGTTCTGACCCAGTACGTTCCAACCCAAAAGGGTCCGAACAGGTTTCTAAGGAGGTACAACTAGTTATGGTCTGATATATGATGGGCGGTTTAATTTGCCAATATTACATGGCTACGTTGATTCAGATTGGGCAGGTTGTTTTGATGACAGGAAATCTACCAAAGATTATGTCTTTCACTTTGGTAATCGTGCATTTTCTTGGTCTACTAAGAAGCAAGAGACAATTGAATTATCTACAACAGAAGCCGAATACAAAGCGCTATGCTCAGCCACACAAGAGGCAATATGGTTGAGGAGAATGTTAGAAGATATTGGCATCCCACAAAGTAAGCCGACTACGATCGGGTGTGACAGCCAGAGCGCCATCTAGCTAGCAAAGAATCTTGTATTTCATGCACGCACAAAGCACATAGAAATTAAATATCATTTCATTAGAGAAAAGCTGCTATCTAGTGACATAGATGTGGTGCATTGCAGGACAGAAGACCAGCTAGCAGACATATTTACTAAGCCATTAATTGTTGATAAATTTGAGCTTTTTTAGAGAAAAACTATATGTATGTAAGATAAACGAGGACTTAAGGGAGAGTTTTAGAGTAGATAAGTCCAGTTTATCTGAACACAAGTATTGCCATTCTTAGCAGTTTTATACATTGCTCTATTTATATAGTACGCGTCAGTAAGTGGATAGTGAGTCGAGACACACGTCCTGTAACGGGGACCAAACTGCCATGCAGTGGTACCCCCGAAAAATTAGACTGTCTATATGTACTCTACTTTCTCTTGTGAATACATTCTACAAATAAGCTTCTTGGGGTTGGTGTGTGCTCTCTCCTTACGTTTGATGAATCTGAGTTGATGGTTAGGCTGTGACAGTTGCTTTCATAAACTGCTAGATCGATCCTTAACACTAGTATGATTATCTGAGTGATATTTTCAGTGCCTCTTCCCCCTCTTTTACAATCTTTCTCCAGTAGCATAGGGACGATTCAACTATGATTCTCATTTGTTGGAGGGACAATACACGGTATTTTTATTGTCTATCACCGAGCAATACAATTTTTCTGTGGAGTTTATAATTCATTGCATTGCCTTAGTGGGACAGTGGATAATGCTTACAAAGACCATCACTGAGTGATTCTCCTGACTTACCTAGCCAATTTATAGTGGAGTGAGCACTTGATCATCATGCCTAGCTCTCCTCCTTTCGATCAGCTTGATGCTAAGGTTAGTTCTTTGAGCACATACATTGATACACTATTGTCAGAGGTAAGGACAAATATGCAATATGGATCGTGATTAGCTATGGAGGCTAGATTTGCTGATATGCAGACGTTTTTGTAGCCTTAAAATTCAAACTTAAGCAAAACCAAATAAATTGAAAGAAACTAAAACTCTACCGAACACACTATACTAAGCAAAAGAAATTAAACAACACAAAACTAAACAAATAAAAAAATTGGAGACTGCTGATTGGGGAAAGGGCTGCCTGAAAGCTCGTCGAAGGTAAGACGAGACGGGAGGAGGGAATGGGAAGAAAGACAACGAAAGGAGAAGGGGAGCTATAAAAGTAACAGGGAAGGGATGATAAAATGTGGGGATGATCAAGAGAGCAAACAATGTAACTGTACTTCTCCTGTGAGTTATTACATTAACCCTAAAACCGTGAGGCTCTTAAGGGTACCTTTTAAGAAGGTACTACTAGATTTAGGGCTAAAATTCCTTAACCTTATCGATTGTCTGCGTTTTTTTCGAAGGGCTCAGTCCTGCTCGACTAAAATGTACTCAAAGCCCTGAACTTCAATCTCTGAGCCATCAACAACGGCGAAATAATTTTTCTCTTAAGAAATTTTCTTAGTGCTAGCAGTCCCCCATGTAAGCGTTATTTGTATTTGACTATTGGGCCCTTGTGCGAGATCTCATGAAATAGAACTAGAATAAAATCTAGTCATAGTAGTGAAACCTCTTATATAATATATATCAAGCTATTATTCTACTGAAATCAATAATTCCTGTATACTAGAAACTCTAAGGTTTAAGTCGTGTAGTTGTTATCCTGAGTACAGAAGGAAGCGCGTGTTTGTTTTTTTGGAAGTCAGCATCCTCCAGACAGGTTCAACCAAAAGTGCTATGCTTGCACACAAGACTACCCTTCACCGAAAGCTTTGCGGAGACCACTTAGAATTGACCTGCCTTCTGTTGGGGTTTGCGGCACAAGACTCCTGCAGAGGATTTTATCCCGATTCCCAGAGAATATTAGATGCTTTTTAAGGGACCAGTTCTCGTATGTCAGTTCTATTCTCAAAGACCCTTGTTTTCCAAGCGTTGACATGGAATGATGAAACCTGATTATAGTATGGAGATCCGAATCAGAGTTTATATGCAAGTTTTAATCAGGGCCCCAATAATAGCCCACTAGTAACTCAATGTCAATAATGAGATGATGGGTCTGAAGAAACCAAACTCAATATCATCTGGTCTAAGTGTCAAATATTAACAGATATTACTTGAGTGCTAAAGGCCCAATCAACTGCGTGATATGCATGTAACCTAAATCATGGTTCTACATATGTTCTACGATCATAATGCTTAATTAAAGATGAATGTGATTGAGCAAGTTGGCCATTTAGGAGGACGGGCCAATAAGTTTGGAGTTTGGACCTCGTATAAGCCTGGCAGGAGAAAATCTAGCTGCTCTTTGAAAACCGTGGATATCGTTTCAGTTCATTGTGTTTCCTGCCATTGTCTTATGATGCAACTCACTGATTCGCTTGGAGTTGCATTTGTGCAACTAGTCCTCTTTTTAACATAAAATACATACACCATTTAGCAAGTGTAGCATCATTGCTGATCTTGTGTACTGTTCTTTGAAATATCTGAATTTTTTCAACTGGCAAGGCAGGTTGGGAGGTCTGGGAGATTCGGTCATCTCGGTCTTGCTGTCAATCTGATCACTTATGAAGACCGTTTCAACTTGTAAGAGTTTTATTTCACGTTGCATAGTTATTGTATAGATGCAGGATTCTCTATGCGTGCCTACTTGGATCAACCGCAGTAATTTTTTATAAACAACTACCAATTACTCTCTATCTGAATACTCTCGTTAGACTATGAACTGAATTTATTTTCAATTTGTTTTTTCTGGAAATGTTGTTTTCAATTTTCTGTACTTAGGTTGTACCTTTAGTGTAATAAGTGACTATTGCTGACGTGAATTTTTTCAATTTTTCAGGTACAGGATTGAACAGGAGCTAGGTAGTGAAATTAAGCCAATACCACCGCAAATAGATCAAACCATCTACTGCAGATAAGTCTTTAGTGCTTGGTTTCAGCAAATACCAAGTCATCGGCTGAAAAAAATGTGACAGAAAAATAGTAGAAGGTTGGTTAATAAATAGTTTGTGCTGGAGTGATCTCAAGAAGCTAGATGAGAAGCTCTAATTTTCTTGTATTAGAGCATAAGTGGTTTTTCTCTTATTTCGTCATCTGTCTTAAAATTTCTTGGTTGTCATTGCTTCCAATAGGATGAACTTTCTTTCAACATGTAAAACTTTTTTGTTTAGGAAATCTTTCTCGTCTCGTGTTACTTTTTGAAATGACTGAAAGTTTCTACTTTTCTCAATATTTGATCTGCACCAAAATTTTGTAGAGTCCTTCACAAGCTTGTAGAGGTGAATATTGTAAGTTTAAGATGTGTATCGAACGCTAGTCAAATGTAGGCAATTGGTTACGTTCCTTATTTGGAAATTAAGCCAATACCACCGCAAATAGATCAAACCATCTACTGCAGATAAGTCTTTAGTGCTTGGTTTCAGCAAATACCAAGTCATCGGCTGAAAAAAATGTGACAGAAAAATAGTAGAAGGTTGATTAATAAATAGTTTGTGCTGGAGTGATCTCCAGAAGCTAGATGAGAAGCTCTAATTTTCTTGCATTAGAGCATAAGTGATTTTTCTCTTATTTCGTCATGTGTCTTAAAATTTCTTGGTTGTCATTGCTTCCAATAGGATGAACTTTCTTTCAACATGTAAAACTTTTTTGTTTAGGAAATCTTTCTCGTCTCGTGTTACTTTTTGAAATGACCGAAAGTTTCTACTTTTCTCAATATTTGATCTGCACCAAAATTTTGTAGAGTCCTTCACAAGCTTGTAGAGGTGAATATTGTAAGTTTAAGATGTGTATCAAACGCTAGTCAAATGTAGGCAATTGGTTAAGTTCCTTATTTGGAAGGTTTGGGGTTCAACTCCCAATGTGTGTAGCACAAAGATACTTTGGCCCATTTTGGGGCTTTGCCATCTGCTCTTATTCGAAGTGCCTTCGCAGATGGAAATTTTCCTTACATAAGTTATTATTACTATGTTTCTTTGAAAACCTGCTTTGATTTGGTAACAGTCAACGAACATGTGAGAATGCACATTGCAAACACACTTCCAATGTGTGCATTGTGTGCAGCATGAAGACGTTTTGGCCCCTTAAAGGGCTGTACCCTCTGCTATTTTTCAAATAGTGTCTTCGCAGATGAAACTTTCCATACATGATTTTTCCTCCGAAAAAAAAAACCTCTTTAATTTAATGACGGTCAATCAGAAGATGTAACACAACACAATACATTGACTGTAAGGGCGTGGGGTTTGGCTCGGTTGTTATACTTGGGTAGTTGGTCAGCATTTTTTTGTTGAAAAGCCTTCTTAGTAGTTGGTAGTGCTGGGTTTTGTAGTGAAAAGTTCATGTGCTTGTTGTGTCTAATGGAAATTTATTTTTGTATCATAAAGATCATATTTTTGTAATAAGGGATGTGGCTTAATAATCTTATTGTGTTGAAGGGGCACGATGTAAACTGGTAGTTTTTGTTTTTCACAATGATCAGGTCTCTATTCTGTGATGTAAACTGGTAGTTTTTGTTTTTCACAATGATCAGGTCTCTATTCTGTGATGTTCGATATCTATTTGTACAAGACTGATTTCAATAAATATTATCTCTATCTGATATTTGGACATTGTTATAGTCATGATGTGTGTAACCGTTGATCTCAACGTAGAGAAGTTTGCCAAAACTGGCTAGCATCCTCAAAAGAATAAGATAACATTATAGTTCTATAACAGATGTTTATTTATTTGGACTTATCTTAAACGATGCTCCTTGGACAAATATAGCTAAAAAACGGTGAAGCTTTAAAACGGAATCTTGAAGAAAAAGAAGCTTATATATGTTTCTCAGGATTCAAGATCATCAATGCATGTTTATAAGTACATCCTTGATAGGTGAAAGTTCAATGAGGATGTTTTCCAGCAAAGGCTAGGCTAAAACCAATAGCATGTTACAACAGTTTGACCACCGAAATTACTTGATCAAGAAACAATGAGGAGTCGTCGATGTCTAATATAATTTTTTTATAATTATGTGAATTGTCATTTTGGAGAATGTACATGGTTGTTTAGTCTCGTTACGGACCAGCAGATTTCTATAAGACTTCGTGCAAAAGTTTGATAGGACTCATTGGCCATGGAAGATAGGACCTACCTAATAATAAGAATCAATTCTATACAACTCTACTTGATGAGGAAAGTTGTTGCTATCCAACTCTACTTGATGCACATTTTGTTTCAACTTTTTTGAATATTTTTTTTGTATTTAAGGAATGACTACCTTTCTTACCCATGTTTTATTTTGTTTTATTTTTTATTTCTATCCATGGAAAAAGCTCCCACTAAAATACTTCAGTTATCTTGTAGAACATAGACAATCATATTTATTGTTCTCTATCTTGCACTCATTCACTATTTGCTAGTTTGAGTCAATGCAAGCTCTATAGATAATTACTTACTACAAAATATCACACAAATATTCTTGAAGTGCATTGAATCCTCTTGCTTTAGGTAATTATAGAATTGTGAACTGAAATCTTTGACAAAATTTCCAGAATTCACACGTGTGGGGATGATCCACAAGTATGATTGATCTTATTAAGCTTTATGATTAGCACAATAATCTGATTCTAGATTGAATAACAAGATCTAGTACAGAACTTATGGCTTAACCACAATCTAGCATGCTAAGAATCAGAGAATGATAGCATTGAATTACAAATGAGCAAAAGTACAAGAGTTTAGTGTATGAACATTAGCCTCAACACGAGAGAGAGAGAGAGAGAGAGAGAGAGAGAGAGAGAGAGAGAGAGAGAGAGAGAGAGATTCAAGCAAAATTGGTGTAGAGAATTTTAGTGCAACCTTGGTTTCCTCAAATAACTTGATACAATTTCATGTTAGAATGGTATCATCAACATAAATAAGAAGGATGACAATATCTCTATTATAAAATTTGACGTACAAGGAAGGATCATAGTTACTAAGAATAAATTTTAGTGATTCAAGAAAGGTATTAAGTCGAGAATACCACAACCTTGGAGCTTGCTTTAGTTCATATAGACTTTTGAAGAGCAAGCAAACTGTCTTTATATGGATGAACCCAATAGGTTGATCCATATAAATCTCTTCTTCTAGATATCCATTTAAAAATGCATTAGAGACATTTAGTTGAAAAAACAAGCAGTAAAAATTATGATTTTAATTGATACCATCTTTGCAATTGAAGCAAAAGTTTCTTCATAATCAAGTCCATAAACTTGAGCAAAACCCTTTGCACAAAGCCTTATCTTGTACTTGTTGATTGTGCCATCTTGATTATACTTGACTCGAAAAATCCACTTGCAACCAATGGTGTGCTTGTTGGATGGAAGATCCACAAGCTCCCATGTCTTGTTGGCCATCAATTAAGAAAACTCTTCAAGAGGCAATTAACATATATCATGTTAAAAAGCTCTTATTTACACAAATGAAAATGTAAAATAACAACCAAGCACAAAACTAGATTAAAGGTTTTCGAGTGTTGAAAAGAGAGAGATTAACGATACATAGCTCCTCTTGCCTAAGCAAGACCAAACCTTTTGAAACCTTTATTTATAACCCAACAAGATAAAACATAGTTGAAAGCATGCATAACTTTTAAAGAAAAAAAAACACCGTATAGCGAAACAAATTTCAAGACATCCAGCTGGTACCTGCCACCATCCCACCATATTTCTCCTTCATGGCAAGAAACTATTCTTTCAAATTGAGTGCATCATATACTTCTTTTGGCCCTTCATGTGAAATAAAATAATCACAATTAATGGAGTTGAGTTTCACTTGCTTGCCTTTATCTTCATATGTAAGTCCCCTAGGCTCGGATCTTTCTCTTTGAGACCTCCTTGGTGAAAAGATTCAAGTTGACTCCTCCTCAATTCTCGGCCCCATCTCTCCATAATAGTCTTCAAGGGTGATGATTGGAGTATCTTTTTGAGAATCTTTGAACTCGGCCTCCTCAAGAATGTATTTTTTATCCTCATGAAATATAACATTCCTACTCTCAATTGTAGTTGAGGTAGAGAGAACATAGACTCTATAAGCCTTCTTGTCGGATGAATATCCAACCATGATCCCTTTGATAGAATTAGGATCATCTCTTTTCCTTGTTTCCAAAGGTACATGAACAAAGCAAGCTCATCCAAAAACTCTAAGGTGATCTACCTTAGGTTTCTTCTTAAACAAGACTTCATATGGTGATTTTTCAGCAAGTGCATTGTGAGTTAATCTATTGCACAAATAGTTTGCACAATTAATTGTTTCAACCCAATATTCAATAGGCAATTAATTGTTTCACCCACATTCACATAAAGATCGATTTTTCCTCTCAGCAACTCCATTTTGAGATGGAGAATGAGCACAAGAAAACTCTCTCTTTATTCCTTCACCTTCACAATATTCATAAAACTTGTTGGAGATGTATTCACCTCCTCCATCACATCTTAAAGTTTTAATTTTGAAAGAAAACTGTTTCTCAACATAAGCTTTGAAAATTAGAAAGTGATCAAATACCATAGCTTTTGAATAAAGTAGATACAACCAAGTATATCTTGTAAAGTCATCAATAAAGGTGACAAAACATGTTGCACCACCAATACTTTTAAAAGAAAAAAATGAACATCCAAGTGTATAAGCTTCAAAGGATGAGTAGTCTTGATAAAAGACTTTTCATATGGCTTTCTATGTGATTTTGCAATAGCACAAGCCTCACAAGGCTTGAAATCTTTGGAAAGTGATTTTGGAAGGCCAATAGCTTTATTTTTCTTGACCATAGAAGACATAGACTTAAAGTTAGGATGCTCCAACCTTCTATGCCACAACTCCTCCTTAGATAAAAAATCAACTTCACAAAAGTTTGCATTCTCATAAAAATTCAACTTGAAAATTTCACCGTATCTAGATCCATTAGCTAGGACCTCATCATTTTTCTTGATAAAACAGTATTGGAATTGAACTTTACGTCACAACCACTATTAAGCAACTTTCCAACACTAATCAAGTTCTTTGTAAGTTTAGGAATGAAAAGAACATTGGAAAGTGAAAGAACTTTAGAAGAAGCAAGTTTCAATGGAATGTTGCCAATTCTTTTAATAGAGCACTCATGATCATTTTTAGTATAAATAGATCTCTTAAGTCCTTTGTAAGGTACAATTGAGTCAAAAGACTCCTTTGAACAGCACATATGTGAAGAAGCTCCACTATTTATGTACCAAGCTCCATCTTTCTTGAAAGGTGATGAAGAAAAACTTGACACCATGAGTGATCCTTCTCCATCACTTGCAACAAAATCTTCTTTAATCTCTTTGGAGAGATTTGTTTGCTTGAGTTGGTTTTTCTTCTTGAAGCAATTAGAGGCATAGTGCCTCTTCTTGCCACAGAAGAAACACTTGACTTTTTTCTTCTTGGTCTTTGAAGTAGAAGGATGAGATGAATCATCCTCTTCACCATCTTTGTCTCGATCCTTGGCTTTGTCTTTGTTGGATGCTTGAGAAAACTGGTTCTTGCTCCTTCCTTTATGCTTGTCCTTGACAAAGAGGGCTTTGTCACTTCCAACATGCTCGAGTTTGTTCATCTTAGAAAGTTTATAACTTTGCCTAGCTTCTTCACTGAAAATTTCTTGGAGAGTTTCTAAATTAGGCAACTCCTCCTTAATGACAAAGGATTGAACAAGATTATCAAAGTCATCTTTCAAGCCATTTAGAATGACTTGTACTAGCTCATCTTGGTTAATTGTAACACCAATACAGGAAAGCTCCCTATGAAGATCTTTTACTCCCAGAACATAGTTTGATGCACTCTCCTCACTTCTTTGAAAACTTTGAAAAATTTGATTCCTAAGAGTGAATATTCTAAAAGTATTTTTTGCTTCATAGATAGACTTAAGTGCATCCCAAGCATCTTTAGTTGTGGTGCAAGATCCTATCTCTCTCAAAATTTCATTAGATACATTCATCTTAATGAAATGTAGAGCCATTCTAGCTCTCTTCTTGTACTTTGGTATTTCAAGCTGTGCTTGAGGCTCCTCCTCAATACCAAGCACAATGTCCATAACATCCAAGAGTATCAAAATAGACTCCATTCTAAACTTCCAAATTGAGTAATTGGAAGTACTTAGTCTTTCATTTGCTTCTAGAAGATATCCTCCCAGAGGTGCCATTATGTGAAGACTTCTTAGTTATTGGACAACAATATGTTTGAGCTTGTTCCTATCAGACTTAATGTTGTTGCTCTCTTTCACTATAGGTATTTTCAAGGATGTGCTACCTTCCTAGGTGAAAAACTTGCAACTGTATTTGAGATGGATCTCAAATATTCCACAAGACAAGATTTTCTAGATCAGACACTCAAAATGGGCATTTAGACAAGTTTGAATCCTACTTTTGGCACATGTGAAATACTTCAAAAGAAAACACTATTGATACTCCGAAGGCTCAAAAGGTGTTTAATTACTTCAAACTTAGTCTTGATCTTCAGTTTCTTGTGTAGGATGCTCAAAACAATGGACTCAGAACAAAGCAAGGTTGAATCAAATCAAAAAGTGGTCACTCGGATTTTGGACCTCTCCCTACCCTCTTTAAGAGCTTATAGCTCTTGGCAGAAACATCAGATTGAATTGGTATCAATTTCTATGAAAAGTACACTTCATAAGCTTTCCATCAAGCTATAACACCCCTATCTTTGGATCAACTAGCAAGGAAATAGAAGGGACTGAAAATTTCTTATTTTCATATGTGCGAAATTCTGGAATTCCGTATTATTACTTTTCAGATCTGAAAATTCAGTTTCAATCCAATTTGATTCAAACACTCTTCAGAGAAAGGTAAGAAAAAGTGTATAACTGCTTTTTTGCTTGAATTAGCTCTCAAATTTTTGTACAATCAGAGATGTTAGCATGCAAAGCTCAATTTGGCTCTGATACCATGACAAAATTTCCAGAATTCACACGTGTGGGGATGATCCACAAGTATGATTGATCTTATTAAGCTTTATGACTAGCACAATAATCTGATTCTAGATTGAATAACAAGATCTAGTACAGAACTTATGGCTTAACCACAATCTAGCATGCTAAGAATCAGAGAATGATAGCATTGAATTACAAATGAGCAAAAGTACAAGAGTTTAGTGTATGAACATTAGCCTCAACACGAGAGAGAGAGAGAGAGAGAGAGAGAGAGAGAGAGAGAGAGAGAGAGAGAGAGAGAGAGAGAGAGATTCAAGCAAAAATGGTGTAGATCCAAAATGGCATGGAATAGCTACAAAGCTTTGGTTCTTTATAAAAAATTATGAAAATAGGTACACATATTTATGGAGTTTGAGGTAGCTCGAGGTAGAACCACATCTATCCACTTTTTAATCACATCTAAAGTGGAAACTAGAGTCTAAGTGACATTTGTCACATCTCATGCATGTATCTCTACCTATTTTTACCAAGTGTCCTACTTCTAACTAGAATTGTACAAATCACCATGCATGTGTCCATTTCACTTTGTGCATGCCTTGCATGTCACTATGGATCACTTACAATAAATGCATGTGATATGTCACGAGTTTCTACAAGCATATTATTGCTATTGCTAAGTTTACAATCTATATGCAAGTTGTATTCAACTAACTAGATATGACATATTCATATAGCTCGAGTTCTATCTAGGCCAAATTTGGCATTTATATTTATGAAACAACATACTTGCATAGTACAGAGTTTATAGCAAGCCTAAAGTCAAGATAGATTATTTTTCAATTTCAACAATCTTTTGAAAGGGGAAATGGTGAAGAGACTCGGTTTTTTAAAAGCTTTTACGATTTTTTGGGTTCACTATAATTTTGAATCTTAACTTTTAAAATTAATTGACTATTTTTAAAATGGTACAATTTGCAAATGTTTTAAGTTTGAAATGACTATTTTGAAATTTTTTGTATTTAAAAGCACCAAAAACTTAAAAAATATAATTTATACAATTTTTTGCGATCAACAATAATTGTTTAAATATGTAAATTTAAAATTTTTGTAGTTAATTTTTTTTTATAAAATATGCAAATGTACAAGATCAACAACGTAGAGATGCCCTCCTATGGTAACTCGATTCAGATGTTTCTCAGCACATGACTCCATGCAATTCCTATTCAAAAAACACACGGGCTTTTAGATGGTAATTCGATATTGCTTAATGGTGTACTTTATGTATCCAAATCGACAAAGAATTTATTGTTTGTTAGCAACATCACAGATCAAGGCTATAGAGCTTTCTTTAATTCGAAGCATTGTACTATTCTGGACATATGTCATCAAAGATTAGGACATTTAAACATGAGATCAATTTTGCACATGCATCACAATAGCATGGTTAAGGATTAAGCTTAAATGTTGCCTCCAAAGACCTTCGAAATGTCTGTGAGATGTGCTTACTAGGTAAAAAGCTTAGATCAAGGGGACAAACCACTAGAGCTAAGTCCATTCTAAAGTTAATACATAATGATCTATGTGGGCCTATGAGTATTCCTCCTATGGGTTCTGCACTATATTTTATCACTTTTATTGACGACTAATCGATATTCATCAAGACAATGTTAATCAAGAACAAGTCTGAGGCATTCAACTGCTTAAAGAATTGAAACAATTTGTTGAGACATAGATCGCTCAAGGGCGTACCGATATGGTACATTGAAATTTGAATCATTATTTAGAAGTAGTACTGTAAAAGGTCACAAGTTACTAATTCCATTTAAATTGGAATAGGAGTAAGTTTGATTAGAATTTAAGTCTGAGAGGTCTGTATTGGATCAACCTAATCTTAGTTTGAGTACTAGGATCAAAGAGGGGTTGATTGAGTGGAAGAAATTATGTAATTAGAGGTAAGTTGGAGAGATATGATTATACCTCTTCAATAGGTCTACTTGATTCGTCCCATATTAGATAGCAGTCATTGTAGATATTAGTGAATTTTCTTCGTCTCAGAGATTTTTCGGATATGTTGTTTACTCATGAGAAATAGAAAATCTTTTGTAGCTGAGTTACAAGATCTCAATGAGATATGTGAGTAACATATGTGGGTTTTGGAGGAATCTGCCAGATTAAAATGTGTTTATATACTGGATCATAGTGATATTATTCACGTATGTGCATGATTAATCTTGTATGAATCTACTGTTTATTCTTGGTTACTAGGTGTATATGGTGCACTTAACCTATGTGAAAAATGCAAAAATTATGCTTGGTCAATCATGTATATAGGATGATTACACATGTGTGGAGCTTGTTCCCACGTGTGAAATTAGTGTACTTGTCATATACCATAATCATATAGGTTGTACATATGATTTTATTCAAATTCTAGTGGCTAAAAAGGCCAAAAACTAGTTTTCTAGATATATGACACATGGCATCAATCTATTGATTGCATGAGCCACATCCTTTGGTTAGGTGTCACATCCCATGTTTAGAGGACAGCTTACATGTGTGCAATAAGCTGAAGTAGGCGAGTTTTGACTTCTAGAAGATTTCCAAGTAGATCTCCATATAGTAGGAAATTGGACCAAAAGTGCTCAAAATAAAAAGTTTAATCCAAGTGTCAATTTTGCATGATGATTCACCATATGACAAAGCATCCTCACACGTGTGAGATCTGATGCATGATCAGTACCTCGAGCTCCAAGAAGTGTATATATAGAGGCATATTTGATCATAATCAATATGAAACCTCAATCTTGATTTTGGAAGTAATTTTGTGTCAATCTCTCCATTTGTTTTCATTTGTTTTGAATGTTTTGAGTTTCTATCATAGTGTACTTTGTTTTCATGTTGGAGTCCGTACTCTGACAGGTTTTCACATGTGTGAAACTAGCAAGTACATTACCTTCATTAATGATTGTTCTTGTTAGATTTTCATGCCTAGAATTGATCTTGATTGATCTAAATCTTGTGTAGATTGATAGATCAATTGTATCTACCATCCAATCCCTCTTGTGGATTAGATTAGGATCCATTCTTGGTCCTATTTTGCAGGTTTTTACATGGTAACAGAGCCAAGTACAAGAGGATTTATTGATATTGATGGGGTTGATCCAAAACGAAGCCCAAATTAGCAAGTTTTTGGAAACTAGCTAATTTTTGTGTAGCGAGTTGGATTTGATAGGTATTCTCAAAAATTTTGGACCAGAACTTGTTGTGGGCTATAGGAACACTTTTCACACGTGTGAGGCCGTACAGGTCCGGTTTTGGTTGAGAAAATTCAAAAATTTGTACAATTTGACTCACACACCCAAATTGAGAGATTTTTAATGCAAAATCAAGCTTTTTCTATAGAGATTCTATTCCTATGATTTGTTCTTGGATTAGATTAGCCAAAAAAATTAAATTTGAAGGTTGAATCAGGTGCAGTAAATGAGTTTCTCTAATTTTTTGAGTGCATGTTGAAGTTGAGAGAGATATTGCCAAAAATCATAGATTAAGGAGTGATTTTGCAAGATTGAGACTAGAATCTAAACTTTCATCATTCTAGATTGGTTCATGAGTGATAGGATTGTGTCTATAAGCTTTAAAATTGCTAGAAGACTTTAGGTTCAAATCTCTTAGAGAAACCATAAGAGTTTCTAGTGCTTTTTCACATTCAAAAATGGCATCAGTGGGTGGGTTTTTGCTTGAAGCTAGTGAAAGGCCCACATCCACTAATTATGCTAATTGATAGTTCGAATGGAGTCTTTGCTTGTACTCCATGATCTTTATGACATAGTACTTGAGGTGGAAGTAGAACCTCAAGGAGGAGTTGAATTGGGAAAGTACAACAAAAGATGTAGAGTTGCATTACATTGCATAAAAAAAAATGTAAGTAATGAACTTTTAAAGGAAATCTCATCTTGTACCACATCCAAAAAGGCATGGGATTCATTAAAATCAATCTATGGATCCAAGAATAATTCAAGGATACTCATGCTTAGGAATTAAATCCTTCAGAGCATGAAAGGAAGTAGTGAAAGTGCCCAAAATTATGTCTTTAGGATCAAATCTTTGAATGAGGAGTTGTCTTCTACACATGATAAAATCAAAGATAGTGAGTTAATTCAAATCATTTTGAATGGGTTAGGAGATGATTATTCCAATCTTGTTCAAACCTTTGCTATTCAAGATTCACTTCCTAGTATTAAAACCTTCAACGTGTGCTTGTAAGTGAGGGGAGTAGAATGCAAAAGTAGGATGAGTTCCTTATTTTTGAATGATGGTGATGAAAAAGCTAATTTTTCCTTGAAAGGCAAGAAGAAAAAGTTTCCATCCAAGAAGGCTCAAGACATGGAGATGGAGCATCAAGTTCCAAAGGCAAGAGAAAAAAGGACAAAAAAAAACTGAAGTGTTTCTTTTGTGAAAAAAAAGGACATTTTGCATCCGAGTGTTACAAGAAGAAGAATGCCCAAGAGAAGGACAATCAAGGAAATCTTGTGCTTGAGGAGGAGGAGGAAGAGTGCAATCTATCTTTGATGGTGTCCTCACCACAAACATCTAATCAAGACACTTGGTGGATTGATAGTGGGGCAAGCTCTCACATGACTCACCAAAAAGACTACTTTTCTAATCCACTTCAATAGTTTTAAGAGATTTATCTTCATGGTCACTATAAGTAATGATTTTACTTTCATATGTCAATCTAAGTATGCTAGATCAATCTTAGCAAAATTTGGCATGATTGATTGTAAAGGAGTTGAAACTCCCATGGAACTAAGTGTAAAAGTTTCTAAGGAAGTGATGAAGCATCATTTGAGGACATCACTACCTATAGAATGCTTATTGGTTCCTTGATATACTTAACCATCACTAGACCATCTCTTAGCTTTTGTGTTGGCAAATTGAGTCAATACATGCAAAGTCCATTAATATGTCATTGGAAAGGAGCAAAAAGGGTGTTAAGGTACATCTCGGCTACAAAAGACTTTGGCATGGTTTAAGGACAAATATTTGATTAAGAGCATATTCGAACTCAAGTTTTGCAGGTGACAAGATGGATAGAAGATCCATAAGTGCATTTGCTACGTTCTTATGTGGAGGAGCTATATCTTGGCTTTCCAAAAAAACAAGATATCATCTCTCTTTCATCAACAGAATTCGAGTATAAAGCTATGACAACAACAACAAAGGAGGTTCTTTGGCTTAAAAGGCTTTTGGAGGAGCTTTATGTAATCAAGGATGAAGACATTCCATGCATATATTGTGACAATCAAGCAGCTCAACAACTTGCAAACAATCCAATCTTCCATGTTCGAACAAAGCACATTGAGATTTCACATCATTTCGTGAGGGAGAAAGTGCAAGCAAAGGAGATCAAGCTTATTCATGTTTCATCATCAGATTGCATTGTTGATATACTCACCAAGGCATTGCCTAAAGATCTGTGAAAAATGCAAAAATTATGTTTGGTCAAGGCCAAAATCATGTATATAAGATGATTACACATGTGTGGAGCCTATTCCCACGTGTGAAATTAGTGTACTTGTCATATACCATAATCATATAGGTTGTACATATGATTTAATTCAAATTCTAGTGGCTAAAAAGGCCAAAAACTAGTTTTCTAGATATATGACACATGGCATCAATCTATTGATTGCATGAGCCACATCCTTTGGTTAGGTGTCACATCCCATGTGTTTCGATGGAAGATTTATGGGCTAACTTAAAAATGATTGAGATCTAAATGTGGTGTTATGCTAGTATAATTAAGATCTGCACCTAGACATTTAATATTTTCGAATCATTGGCAATTAACTTGAGTAGTTGATTACTCTAAGATGAAGTTAATTGGTAAAATGATCAGTGCGATGAAGATTCACCAGAAATTGATAGTTTTGAATTATATTGCTTGTAAGACGCATGATTAGTGAATCATTTGGGTTCATCAATTAAAATTATGTGCATTGGATATACATTATTCTTGGTATAGAGTATTCCTTACTTAAGGAATAGACTCATATTATTAGTAATTGTATCTCAGAGTGCTTTTGGATAACAAATCATAATGAATCCAAGAATAATAACTGAATAGATATTCAACAGGACTTTGAGTATCTAGAATTGATTCTAGACGATAATCTAAAGTTTTTTGTAGATTGAAGATGATTGTCATTATCATTTTAGTATAATTTTTGTCTTTAATTACCAGTGGCATATAGAACTTGAATATCTAGCACTTTTGTCAGAGAATCCTGTTTGAAGAATGTTCTTAAAATCCAGTATTTTCCTAGTGGGAAAGATTTTGGAATGATTTTTACTTTTCCTGAGTTATGTTGGACATATACTCCAGTATCTTGTAAATGATTAAGCATGGTTTTGGATTTCAGAAAATTATGATTGACGAATCATACAAATCTAAATATTTATGATTGACGAATCATAAATAGATTTTTAATTATTGTAAGAGGATTATAACGAATTGTGATAATTCTTAAGTGTGGTGATTCATTCTTGATCTATTAATTGAGTAAGAATTCTAATCAGTGTTTTGAATATCTTTACTCCAGTCTTTTATTGAGAGCTTATGGATCTCACATACATTCTCACAGGTAAGTTATTTTACTTGTGACAGTTTAATTTATTTAGTGGATGCTATTCTACTACAGTTTATGGTCTGCAGATACTTGAGTACAGTTCTTTTGATTATATCTCCAATTATCATAGGGGACAGACAAATTTATTAAGATGAATGGGTGCCATTTTTTTGCATTGGATGTTAGAAACATGAAAATTTAACTCGAGAGAGTATCTAGAATATTCAAAGTTGAGTTTTCATCATTTTATATCTTAATGATTCTCTTCGAGAATCTAGTCGAATGAATTATCATATCTTAGAATTGGATTCTAAGAGTAGTTGTACTTGAAAAATTTTTATGAATTGTCGTCTAGAGTTGGTGGATGATTTCAGACTGTAACTATTATTTTTCTTTAACTTTAGTCTCTTAAGTTAGATCATATTTTACTCAGTGGTTCATGTAAGTGTTTTACATTAAGGTAAAGCTACTAACTTGTGTTGAGTGTAACCCAGTTGAGAAAATATATCTCTTAGTGTACTTTTCAAACCAAAGTTTGTACTCCAGAGCAGAGATTAACGATTGAAAATAGTTTTTTCTCTGAGTACTTGTTTTATAAGTAAGTTTGATTAAGAATAATGATTTTTTAGATTAATATTGAAAGTTAAAGAAACTGTTTCTGTAATTCTTTCCTGTTTCGAGGAGCTTCTAAGGATAGAAGCAGTTTAAGAAAGGAAGAATGTTATGGCCATATTCGGTTAAGGACCTGGAATAATCCTAATATGGTAGACTAGCCCTTCAGTGTTCAAGATTATTGGTCACGCCGAGATTTAATTTCGAGTCAAGGCCTGTTTGTGACTAATTACCTTGAGAGGACCCAAACACTCTAATTGAGACATATGGAGTATTGCATGTACGTGTGACGAATATAGACAGGATGACTGCATGAAGAGATGTAACCTATCTATAGTTGACCTACATGGGGATTGCATTGTTTCATGCACGGGACTCTATTCTCTATATAATGAGGTAGAGATTCTCTCATCGACATATTGGGTTTAAGTTACCAGTTTTTTGATGGGGCAAGGGAGTATGGAGAACGCGAACGGAGAAGAGAGCATGAATATTTGCGGAACAGCTCTCCTGTTACAATGGTCTGCTAGATGCAAAAACAGTCTAATGGAATGTTTATGCTAAGTATAATCACAACTTAAGTGTTCTATTGCCCAACATGATCTTATAAATTAGTTCATACTCACAAAAACAAAAATGAGTATAGTCCACCAAAGAGATTAGAAATGGTTTGTGTGTGATATTACTGAAAAATGGATTTAGTCAGAAGTTTAGTTAATAGATTGAAAGAGCAATATGATAGCGGAAGTTTCTCAGACATGGGACAGTCATTCTATTTGTATATAACGTAGATGAATGCTTCGGTGTAATCACAACAAGCATTCATCTATGTTATACACAAATAGAAAAGCGTGTTGTTGTTATATTACACCGAAGCACAACAAAATAAACCAGAATGACGGCATAATTGGGAGGCTCAAAATCATTCGTCTCATGGACGGAGCATCACGTAGAGTGTGTCTGGATGATCCATTTATAGATTGCATCAATATTAACTACAGTAAATGTTTGTCACCTAATTAGGTGAGCCGTTGTACTTGGAAGTATTTGGCTTTTGTGACAACTATACATAGTATATACGATCAACGAATCAAGGAATGTTGACGTGGACGATGACGTTGCAAATCTCTCACTTTGCATTTTACGTGAAGTGGCTCTCTCACTTCGCAAATTTTGGGAAGTGCCTAGAATGTTCCTCGTTGAGAATAGATGACCTTCAAGAGTTTTCTCTCTCTTCGAGATTTTGCAAAAAAGTCGACACTATCCTTAAAAATGTGACATTGTCCTTAAAAATGCGACAATGCCCTTAAAAAGTCGACAGTGCCCTTAAAAAGATGAAGGTGTCTTTGAAACAATTTAACTTCTTCAAAATAGCTGAAAGGAAGAAGCTGAAGGAAAGTGTCGTATTTTTCGGGAAACTGCAAAAAAGCCGACATTGTCGCATTTCGGGGAAATACGAAAAAGCCGACACTGTTAAAAATAGTTGAACTATGTTGAAGTGTTGCATTTTGAAAAAAGCCGACACTGCCAAAAACATAGTTCATTTATGCAGACTGTTGCAACACTTAGTGTATTTCTGCAGAGTTGTTCTAAATGCTAATTCGTGGAAGTTCTTGAAGATGGCCAAGTTTTCAATGATCTTCAAATTATTGGACTTAACATCTAAACTTGAAACATGATAGGATTGGTTACGCTTTGCTGGAGATCAGTCGGAAGCACATTGTAGACGTTCTTCAAATAATTTGGTTGTGTAAGTTATGATTCCTGCAGGTATCAGATGAGCAGACGTAGCCTATCCTCATCTTAGGGGTAATCCCTTAGGGTCTTTACATACATAACATTCCCTCCTAAATGCTAATTCGTGGAAGTTCTTGAAGATGGCCAAGTTTTCAATGATTTTCAAATAAAAGTCGTTCTTTTAAACGACTAACATGGAATACATGATGGACCTTAGTTCCAACAGGGAGTTCTAGTCGATATGCAGCCCTACCAATTTTGTTAACAACCTTGAAAGGACCACTATAACGTGTAGCTTCGGACGCCCCGTTCGAAGTGTCTTTGGGATTCTAAGATACACCCAATCATCGATCTCAAATTCTCAAGGAGAGCGACTTCAGTTAACATAGAATTGGGCTCTATCTTGAGCCAATCTAATGCTTTCCCTAGCACCTGCAATATTTCCTGCATATCATGCAAGAAATCTGCTGCAGCTTGTACCTTGAGACTCCTGAGTCCAACTGAGATAGGGGAACGAGGTTGAAAGTCGTACAAGAGCATAAAAGGACTAAACGAGGGGCAATATGTATTATACTATTGTATGTAAACTCAACCATTGGGAAGTACTTTTTCCAATATGAACTCAACCATTGGAAAGTACTTTCCCCAATATGATTGTCACCTGAAAACATATACGCAAAGCATATCTTCCATCGACTGGTTGCCATCGACTGGTTGGCAAGTTCGGTCTGACCATCGGTTTTTGGGTGGTCCATAGACAAAAGACTTAAGGTAGTTTCCAGTCTTTCAAAGACTACTTGCCAGAACTTGCCAGTGAACTTGGAATCATGATCACTAACAATATCATTCGGCAAACCATACAACCTGAACAACTTTTTAACGAAGAGTTGTGCAAGTTCTGAAACACTGACAATGATTCTTGTTGGAATAAATTGCTCCATTTTAAGCCTGTCAACTACTACCCAAATGCCATCGCGATCCTTCCATGACTTGGGAATTCAGATCACAAAATCCATCAAAATACTTTCTCATTTCTTGCTGGGTATTTCAAATGGATGTAATAGACCAGCTGCTTTGAGTCTTTCCGCTTTGTTCACTTGGCATTGTTCACACTTTTGAACATAAGCCTCGTCATGACCTTTCATTTTTGGCCAATAAAATTCTCTCTTAACAAGGTCAAGTGTCCTCTGTATACCAGGGTTTCCACTGTGAAAAATTGCCAACATTGACAAATCTAGCCATGTAGCCTATTGTACATTTTTGTGTATAGTTTGTTTCCACACATGTATGGCCAAAGTGCCACATGGCAATCCACTTCTAAAGTGGGTTAGCTCGAGTCAAAAGTAGTGGTTGCATCTATTTGGTAGAGATCCCTACTTTATAGGATCTGGAGATGAGATTTTGACCAACTAGCTATCTACCAAGCATGACTCTAGAAAATAGGCTAGGGTTTCATATTAGAGAAAAAAAAGACTAAGTTGACGTCCTTATTACATGCTGAAAATTCACCTAACTTTACAAATGAAGTGAGTTTTGCTATGTATTCCATCTCTCCATAGTAAGAAGATAGACTATTTTTGGAGCACATTGGCCATCTCAAGTTTGCTCTCCATGTACATTGATTTTCTTTGATCCAAATGAAAACAGCACTTCAAAAACTGTTCTCAGGCCATACAACAGGCTGCTCATCACATGTGTGAACTCGGATTAGTGTTATTGTTCAATGATTTGACTACCAATGCTTGTTATTCGTCAAATTGCCAATCTAGATCAAAAATTTTGTTGACTAGTTTTTTGATAGATTGTTAAGCAAGTACATAATCACTCTTGTGGATCGTTGAAGATCCATTTATGGTCCAAGAGTTGAAATTTCCAGAATTCACACATGTGGGGAATGTCCACAAGAGTGACTGATCTTGATTAAGCTTTGTGATTGGCACAGTACCCTGATTCTAGATTGTCCAACAAGATCTAGTTCAGAAGATATGGCTAATTCACAATCTAGCATGCTAATCAATAGACTATGATAGCAATGAATCAAAGAATGATTAAAAGTACAAGATTACAATGCATAAGCATTATCCTCAACACGAGTTAGAGAGAGAGAGCCAGAGAGATAACAAGAAAAAACAGTTTAGATCCAACCAAGCATGAGATAGCTACAAAACTTTGGTTCTTCATTACTTTGTGAATGAGAATGATATGTACATATATAGGAGAGCCAAAATTTTGGTACTCCTTGCATTCAATTCACATCCTACACCTATTCAAGTGCAAACAACTATTAACTTGACACCTAACTGCTAGCATGCATAGGTTGCACCTAACTTCTACCTACTTTCTACAAATGGCAATTTCTCAACTAGCCATGTACAAATCTACATGCATGTGTCCATTAGAGTGATTGCATGCTTTGCATGTTACTATGGAAAGTTAGGACATTATGCATTTATTGTGGCTCGAGTTTCTACAAGGTCATAATTGACCAATTCCATGTGAATCTCTGTATGCATGTCAAACTAGACATTGTCAACATTATTGCATAACATACTAGACCAACTAGACTTTATGCATGTCACTGGAATTTGATCTACCTAACCCAAACTCGTCCTATTCTACAAGGATATGTGCTCAATTCACATACCTTGGATATGTACAAAATATTTACATGGGTAGGATCCCCCAAACATTAACAACAGATGATAGATATGTTTTACATTTTTTAACACTCCTCCTTAAAATATATCTATCTGATGTTGGTGAAGATCCTTTGAGTTTGGATTCTTTGCTTTGCATTTGAAGTGAAGATGAACAAAGAATCTATCATAGCAGTATGCTTACCAAATCCATGACAAGTTCTCTTTGATAGAAATCTTTTCCAAATACCTTTGAAAAATATTCCACCAACTTGCTACTATGCCAATGTACCTCCTGCATGTCTGATGTCGATCCTGGGTATGCAAAGTCCACATGCATGAAGTTGGCTGCAAGAAAGACTGAAAAAACCGAGGCTTCGATGCCTCATCATGACCACAAAAATCATACGGATCAAGATTGTACCATGAGCAATATTCAAAATTAAGCATACTAGCTTCACTAGTCCAAAAAATATGAACTCTATCAAAAATGGATCTAATCTTGAAACCATACTCAAACTTGATCAAATTGAGGCTAAATACTTTCTTGAGGGTGTCAGTGTCCTCAGTGGATGCTTCACTTAACCTCACAAGAAGTTTACAATATGCCTCAATACATGAAAAAACTTCTTTTTGCAAACTATGAGTACTAAACTCATACTTGCTCTTACTCAATTTAAGAGCATACAAATGATGGTACAACATCTTGCTTTCTAGATGTTTTGGAAACATAATCAAGTCACAAAAGACAAGAAGTAATTCCAAACGAAAGACTTCATTCAAAAACAGAATAGTCTTACTTGATCTTTGAGATAAGGAAATCTCAATTAAGCAAGATACATCATTATTCAAAGAAAAAAAAACAATAGGTGAGTAAATCAAAATGAATACCACCTATACTTATCTTTTCTTTTCCATGAAATAAGATCAACAAGGACTCGGCCTTGTACAATGATGAAGATCTCCTTGGACATGCATGTTGAGGATACTCCTCCTCAAACCTTGACCTCATCACAACTTGATTACTTGCCATAGTAATGACTTGTGATGCACTATGAGACACTGTGCTCTCGGCCACTTCGAAGATAGAAAATAGATCTTCAAAACATGCTCAAACACCTTTGAGATAGAGAGTGTAAAGGCTATGTAGCCTTCCTTGGTGGATAAGCATCCAACCATGATCCACAGACTAGGATCACCATCCTTCTTTCTTTCCAAGAAACCACATACAAAGCAATAGTCTTCAAGAACACTGAGATATTCAACCTTAGGCTTATAACTGAACAAGACTTCATAAAGTGCACTCCTTCCATTAGCTTCATAACTCCATAAAGTTTTGCATGATGGAACATACACATGCACCAAAAAACTTTAAAAGACAAGACACATCCAAATGTAACTTGTGGATCCATCAATGGTACATGCAAAGCAAGAAACACCTTCCTTGCTTACTGATAAAGAAAGATGAACATCGGAATGTTTCAATTCCATAGAATATTCTGTCTTTTTAGAAGACATTAAACATGGATCCATAAGTGATTTTGCCATAGAATAAGCCACTCTTGGCTTGATCTCCTTGACTATAATAGGCATAGACCTGAAGTTGGAAACATACAACTTCCTATGCCATATCTCCTCCTTGGAAACATAAGTCATCAATGCAGCATCACATAAACTAGAATTTCCATGCACATCTAGCTTGAAAATACCTCCATATCTAGATCCACTTGCAAGGATCTTATCTTCTTTTTTTATGAAACAACCATTGATATTGAAATCCAGGTCATAATCATCATCTAACAACTTTCCTATACTAATCACACTCTTTGTGAGATTAGGCACGTAGAGAACATTGGAAAGTGTAAAATTCATAGAAGATGTAAGTTTTAAGGAACAACTTCCAACACCTTCAATTGCACATGTATCACAAACTGCTATGTATATTGATTTCTTAGGATCTAGAACAGATTCAATAGAAACAAAAGAATCTTTATAGCAACTCATATGAGTTGTTGCTCCACTATCAATATACCATGATACATCATTAAAAGATAAAGAAGAAAAACTAGACATCAGAAGAGATGCCTCTCCACAACTTGCATGTGAGTCTTCTATGATACAACTGGTTTGAATGTCTTGTGTCTTCTTCTTGAAGTTAGAAGGATGAGCTGACTCATCTTCTACTCCACCATAGTCTTTGTTCTTTGCTTTTTTCTTGGTGAAGGCACGAGAGTACTAGTTCTTACTCCTCTTTCTTGACTTGATCTTGGCTTCTTGAAGGTTCTTTAGAGTCTGCCAAGTCTCCTTTGCTGAGGTGCATGCACTAATCTCTCTCAACATCTCATCAGAGATGTTCAATTTGATGATATGCAGAGCAATTCTTGCTCTCTTCTTGAATCTCTGAGCCTCATCAAAAGCTGTAGGTTCAACTTCACTTCCAGTTACAATATCCATTACGCCAGAGAGAATCAACAAGGATTATATCCTATCCTTCCAAACTGAATAGTTAAAGGTGTATAGTCTTCCACTAGCTTGAAAGAGACAATCTCCTACAGATGCCATGAATGTGAAGACTATTGTAATTGGACTGCAATATGTTTGAGCTTGTTCCTATCTGACTTAGAGTTACTACTCTTTTTCACTATAGGTATTTTCAAAAAATGTACTACCTTCCTATGTGAAACACATGCAACTGTATTTGAGACAGATCTGAAATATTCCACAAGACAAGCTAACTAGATCAGATACACAAAGTGGATTGAGACACTTTGGTTAGTTTGAATCCTACTTTTGGCACGTGTGAAATGCAACAAAAGAAAACACTATTGACACTTAGAAGGCTCAAAGGCTGTTCAATTACTTCAAACTCAGTTTTGATCTTCAGTTTCTTGTGTAGGATGCTCAAAACCATGAATTCTTAGCAAAGTAAAAATTGATTCAAATCAAAATGTTGTCACTCGGATTTTGGACGTATCCTAATCCTCTTTAAGATCTTATAACTCTTGCTAGACACTTCAGATTGATTTGGTTTCATTTTCCATGAAAAGTGCAGATCATAAGCTTTCCATCAAGCTATAACACTACTATCTTTGGATCTATCAGCAAGGAAAACAAAGGGACTGAAAATCTTTGATTTTCACACGAGCGAAATTGCAGAATTCCGTACTACCTCAATTCAGGTCTGCAAATTCAGTTCAGGTCCGATTTGATCCAATTACACTTCAGAGAAATGTTAGAAAAGGTGAAAAACTGCTTTTTTGCTTGTTTATCTCTCAATTTCTTGTACTATCAGGGAAATTAGCATGCAAAGCTTAATGAGACTGATACCATGTTGAAATTTCCAGAATTCACACGTGTGGGAAATGTCCACAAGAGTGACTGATCTTGATTAAGCTTTGTGATTGGCATAGTACCCTGATTCTAGATTGTTCAACAAGATCTAGTTCAGAAGATATGGCTAATTCACAATCTAGCATGCTAATCAATAGACTATGATAGCAATGAATCAAAGAATGATTAAAAGTACAAGATTACAATGCATAATTAGCCTCAACACGAGTTAGAGAGAGAGAGAGCTAGAGAGATAACAAGAAAAAACAGTTTAGATCCAACCAAGCATGAGATAGCTACAAAACTTTGGTTCTTCATTACTTTGTGAATGAGAATGATATGTACATATATAGGAGAGCCAAAATTTGTGGTACTCCTTGAATTCAATGCACATCCTACACCTATTCAAGTGCAAACAACTATTAACCTGACACCTCACTGCTAGCATGCATAGGTTGCACCTAACTTCTACCTACTTTCTACAAATGGCAATTTCTCAACTAGCCATGCACAAATCTACATGCATGTGTCCATTAGAGTGATTGCATGCTTTGCATGTTACTATGAACACTTAGGACATTGTGCATTTATTGTGGCTCGAGTTTCTACAGGGTCATAATTGACCAATTCCATGTGAATCTCTATATGCATGTCAAACTAGACTTTGTCAACATTATTGCATATCATACTAGACCAACTAGACTTTATGCAAGTCACTGGAATTTGATCTACCTAACCCAAACGCGCCCTATTCTACAAGGATATGTGCTCAATTCACATACCTTGGATATGTACAAAATATTTACATGGGTAGGATCCCCCAAACATTAACAACAGATGATAGATATGTTTTACAATTTTTAACACTCCTCCTTAAAATATATCTATCTGATGTTGGTGAAGATCCTTTGAGTTTGGATTCTTTGCTTTGCATTTGAAGTGAAGATGAACAAAGAATCTATCATAGTAGTATGCTTACCAAATCCATGACAAGTTCTCTTTGATAGAAATCTTTTCCAAATACCTTTGAAAAATATTCCACCAACCTGCTACTATGCCAATGTACCTCCTGCATGTCTGATGTCGATCCTGGGTATGCAAAGTCCACATGCATGAAGTTGGCTGCAAGAAAGCCTAAAAAAACCGAGGCTTCCATGCCTCATCATGACCACAAAGATCATATAGATCAAGATTGTACCATGAGCAATATTCGAGATTAAGCATACTAGCTTCACTAGTCCAAAAAGTATGAACTCTACCAAAAATGGATCTAATCTTGAAACCATACTCAAACTTGATCAAATTAAGGCTAAATACTTTCTTGAGGGTGTAAGTGTCCTCAATGGATGCTTCACTTAAACTCACAAGAAGTTTACAATATGCCTCAATACATGAAAAAACTTCTTTTTGCAAACTATGAGTACTAAACTCATACTTGCTCTTACTCAATTTAAGAGCATACAAATGATGGTACAACATCTTGCTTTCTAGATGTTTTGGAAACATAATCAAGTCACAAAAGACAAGAAGTAATTCCAAACGAAAGACTTCATTCAAAAACAGAATAGTCTTACTTGATCTTTGAGATAAGGAAATCTCAATTAAGCAAGATACATCATTATTCAAAGAAAAAAAACAATAGGTGAGTAAATCAAAATGAATACCACCTATACTTAT
The DNA here is from genome assembly GCA_029204225.1 of Diphasiastrum complanatum. NCBI lineage: Eukaryota > Viridiplantae > Streptophyta > Lycopodiopsida > Lycopodiales > Lycopodiaceae > Diphasiastrum > Diphasiastrum complanatum. The sequence continues at coordinate 47,572,058 of CM055098.1, read as the reverse complement.
CTTTTCTTTTCCATGAAATAAGATCAACAAGGACTCGGCCTTGTACAATGATGAAGATCTCCTTGGACATGCATGTTGAGGATACTCCTCCTCAAACCTTGACCTCATCACAACTTGATTACTTGCCATAGTAATGACTTGTGATGCACTATGAGACACTGTGCTCTCGGCCACTTCGAAGATAGAAAATAGATCTTCAAAACATGCTCAAACACCTTTGAGATAGAGAGTGTAAAGGCTATGTAGCCTTCCTTGGTGGATAAGCATCCAACCATGATCCACAGACTAGGATCACCATCCTTCTTTCTTTCCAAGAAACCACATACAAAGCAATAGTCTTCAAGAACACTGAGGTATTCAACCTTAGGCTTATAACTGAACAAGACTTCATAAAGTGCACTCCTTCCATTAGCTTCATAACTCCATAAAGTTTTGCATGATGGAACATACACATGCACCAAAAAACTTTAAAAGACAAGACACATCCAAATGTAACTTGTGGATCCATCAATGGTACATGCAAAGCAAGAAACACCTTCCTTGCTTACTGATAAAGAAAGATGAACATTGGAATGTTTCAATTCCATAGAATATTCTGTCTTTTTAGAAGACATTAAACATGGATCCATAAGTGATTTTGCCATAGAATAAGCCACTCTTGGCTTGATCTCCTTGACTATAATAGGCATAGACCTGAAGTTGGAAACATACAACTTCCTATGCCATATCTCCTCCTTGGAAACATAAGTCATCAATGCAGCATCACATAAACTAGAATTTCCATGCACATCTAGCTTGAAAATACCTCCATATCTAGATCCACTTGCAAGGATCTTATCTTCTTTTTTATGAAACAACCATTGATATTGAAATCCAGGTCATAATCATCATCTAACAACTTTCCTATACTAATCACACTCTTTGTGAGATTAGGCACGTAGAGAACATTGGAAAGTGTAAAATTCATAGAAGATGTAAGTTTTAAGGAACAACTTCCAACACCTTCAATTGCACATGTATCACAAACTGCTATGTATATTGATTTCTTAGGATCTAGAACAGATTCAATAGAAACAAAAGAATCTTTATAGCAACTCATATGAGTTGTTGCTCCACTATCAATATACCATGATACATCATTAAAAGATAAAGAAGAAAAACTAGACATCAGAAGAGATGCCCCTCCACAACTTGCATGTGAGTCTTCTATGATACAACTGGTTTGAAGGTCTTGTGTCTTCTTCTTGAAGTTAGAAGGATGAGCTGACTCATCTTCTACTCCACCATAGTCTTTGTTCTTTGCTTTTTTCTTGGTGAAGGCACGAGAGTACTAGTTCTTACTCCTCTTTCTTGACTTGATCTTGGCTTCTTGAAGGTTCTTTAGAGTCTGCCAAGTCTCCTTTGCTGAGGTGCATGCACTAATCTCTCTCAACATCTCATCAGAGATGTTCAATTTGATGATATGCAGAGCAATTCTTGCTCTCTTCTTGAATCTCTGAACCTCATCAAAAGCTGTAGGTTCAACTTCACTTCCAGTTACAATATCCATTACACCATAGAGAATCAACAAGGATTCTATCCTATCCTTCCAAACTGAATAGTTAAAGGTGTATAGTCTTCCACTAGCTTGAAAGAGACAATCTCCTACAGATGCCATGAATGTGAAGACTATTGTAATTGGACTGCAATATGTTTGAGCTTGTTCCTATCTGACTTAGAGTTACTACTCTTTTTCACTATAGGTATTTTCAAAAAATGTACTACCTTCCTATGTGAAACACATGCAACTGTATTTGAGACAGATCTGAAATATTCCACAAGACAAGCTAACTAGATCAGATACACAAAGTGGATTGAGACACTTTGGTTAGTTTGAATCCTACTTTTGGCACGTGTGAAATGCAACAAAAGAAAACACTATTGACACTCAGAAGGCTCAAATGTTGTTCAATTACTTCAAACTCAGTTTTGATCTTCAGTTTCTTGTGTAGGATGCTCAAAACCATGAATTCTAAACAAAGTAAAATTTGATTCAAATCAAAATGTTGTCACTCGGATTTTGGACCTATCCTAATCCTCTTTAAGAGCTTATAACTCTTGCTAGACACTTTAGATTGATTTGCTTTCAATTTCTATGAAAAGTATCGATCATAAGCTTTCCATCAAGCTATAACACTACTATCTTTGGATCTATCAGCAAGGAAAACAAAGGGACTAAAAATCTTTGATTTTCACACGAGCGAAATTGCATAATTCCGTACTACCTCGATTCAGGTCTGAAAATTCAGTTCAGATCCGATTTGATCCAATTACACTTCAGAGAAATGTTAGAAAAGGTGAAAAACTGCTTTTTTGCTTGTTTATCTCTCAATTTCTTGTACTATCAGGGAAATTAGCATGCAAAGCTTAATGAGACTGATACCATGTTGAAATTTCCAGAATTCACACGTGTGGGAAATGTCCACAAGAGTGACTGATCTTGATTAAGCTTTGTGATTGGCATAGTACCTTGATTCTAGATTGTTCAACAAGATCTAGTTCAGAAGATATGGCTAATTCACAATCTAGCATGCTAATCAATAGACTATGATAGCAATGAATCAAAGAATGATTAAAAGTACAAGATTACAATGCATAATTAGCCTCAACACGAGTTAGAGAGAGAGAGAGCTAGAGAGATAACAAGAAAAAACAGTTTAGATCCAACCAAGCATGAGATAGCTACAAAACTTTGGTTCTTCATTACTTTGTGAATGAGAATGATATGTACATATATAGGAGAGCCAAAATTTGTGGTACTCCTTGCATTCAATGCACATCCTACACCTATTCAAGTGCAAACAACTATTAACCTGACACCTCACTGCTAGCATGCATAGGTTGCACCTAACTTCTACCTACTTTCTACAAATGGCAATTTCTCAACTAGCCATGCACAAATCTACATGCATGTGTCCATTAGAGTGATTGCATGCTTTGCATGTTACTATGAAAACTTAGGACATTGTGCATTTATTGTGGCTCGAATTTCTACAGGGTCATAATTGACCAATTCCATGTGAATCTCTATATGCATGTCAAACTAGACACCTTGTATATGTACAAAATATTTACATGGGTAGGATCTCCCAAACATTAACAACAGATGATAGATATGTTTTACAATTTTTAACACAAGAAGTACTGTACTTTCACATGGTATCCGAGCCAAGTACAAGAGCTTTAATCATTGATCAAATCTAATCTATTTTTAGCAAGTTTTGATGCTAAAAACTAGTCTTGTGAGGGTGAGCTAGAAGCTAGGTTTTGGTGAGGGGATTTAATTCCATACTTGGTAGGGATCAAAATCCAAACTGTTCACACGTGTGGGCATTGTGAAAAATGCAAAAATAAGCTTGGTAGAGGCCAAAAATCTTGTATATAGATAAACACACATGTGTGGAGCCTGTTCCCACGTGTAAAACTAGTGTACTTGTCATGTACCATAATCGCATAGGATGTACATATGATTTAATTCAAGTTCTAGTGGCTAAAAAGGCCAAAAACTAGTTTTCTAGACATATAACACATGGCATCAATCTATTGATTGCATGAGCCACATCCTTTGGTTAGGTGTCATATCCCATGTGTATAGGACAGCTCACACGTGCGGAATAAGCTGAAGTAGGCGAATTTTGAGTTCTAGAAGATTTCCAAGTAGATCTCCATATAGAAGAAAAATAGACCAAAAGTGCTCAAAATAGAGGGTTTTGTCCAAATGTCAGTTTTGCATGATGAATCATCATATGACAAAGCACCTTCACACATGTGGGATCAGAGGGATGATCAGTACCACGAGCTCTCACTTATTGTATATATAGAGCCACATTTGGCCATAATCATAGTGAGACACCAATCTTGGTTTTGGAAGCAATTTTGAGTGATCTCCATTTGTCTACATTTGTTTTGATTGTTTTGAGGTTCTATCAATGTGTACTTGATTTTCAGGTTGGAGTCTGTACTCAGATAGTGTTTCACACGTGTGAAACCATAAAGTACACTTACCTTCAATTAATGATTTTTCTTGTTAGGATTTTGTGTCTAGAATTGATCTAGATTGATCTTAATCTGAAGTAGATTGATAGATCAAGTAATCTGACAACCAATCCCTTTTGAGGATCAGATTAGGATCCACTCTTGGTCCTTTTTGTACTTTTTCCACATGGTATCAGAGCCTAGTACAAGAGGTTTTGTTGAAATTGATAGGGTTAATCCAGATCAAAGCCAAAATTAGCAGTTTTTTGGAAACTAGTCAAATTTTGTGTAGCGAGTTGGATTTGATAGCTATCCTCAAAATTTTTGGTCCAGATCTTGTTGTGGGCTATAGGAACCCTTTTTACACGTGTGAGGCTGTACAGCTCCGGTTTTGACTGATAAATTTCAAAAATTTGTAGAATTTGACTCACATACCCAATTTGAGTGATTTTTGGTGCAAAATCAAGCATTTTCTATATAAATCTAATCCCTTGATTAGTTCTTGGATTAGATCAGCCAAAAAAATTAAAATTGAAGCTTGAATTAGGTGCATTAATTGATCTTCTCTGATTTTTTGAGTGTATGTTGAAGTCGAGAGAGATTTTGCCAAAAATCATAGATTAAGGAGTGATATGCAAGGTGAGAGGTTGAGCTCCATTGTACCATCACTCTAGATTTGTTCAAGAGTGATAGGGTCAATTTTAGAAGCATCAATTTGCTAGAAAACATCCTTGGATCTGTCCTTCAAGTGAAACCTTTGAGAGTTTCTAGTGCATATAGAGCATCTATGCAAATCTTTTGTAGAATTTGACATAGATTGGCTTCAATTGAGAGTTCTAGAAAAGAGATTGAGATCCAAGTCACATTGTTCAACCCTACTCAATTTGTTTGAGTGATTGTAATGTTTGAAAAGAGTCATTAAGGTATCTATGGAAAATGTGTAGAGAGAGATCCAATTTTCTAAGAGTTTCTTCCTTTGTAGAGGGCAAGATGTAGAAGCTCATTTTGTGATGGTGGAGAGTTTGTCTTCTCCTAAGTGATCAAATCTTTCTAAGTGGCATTAGCTCTTTGGAGCACAATATTTCATTCCAAGTCTTAAAAGGTAGAGTAATTGGTGGAATCCAATAGGAGTGATTGAATTCAATTTGTTGAGCAAAAATTGACATAGTGTGTATGAAACTCAAATTAGTTTTATTCAACTTTCTTTGTGAGAGTGTGAGGGTCAATTTGTGATCCCATTGGATGACTAGAATGAGGAGTCCATATTTGAGTATTCATGCATGGTTGAGATCTTTGTGAATCTCTAGTTGTCTAAATTTTTAAGCTTTGTGAAGACATATGACACATGGCATCAATCTATTGATTGCATGAGCCACATCCTTTGGTTAGGTGTCATATCCCATGTGTAGAGGACAGCTCACACGTGTGGAATAAGCTGAAGTAGGCGAATTTTGAGTTCTAGAAGATTTCCAAGTAGATCTCCATATAGAAGGAAAATAGACCAAAAGTGCTCAAAATAGAAGGTTTTGTCCAAATGTCAGTTTTGCATGATGAATCATCATATGACAAAGCACCTTCACACGTGGGATCAGAGGGATGATCAGTACCATGAGCTCCCACTTATTGTATATATAGAGCCACATTTGGCCATAATCATAGTGAGACACCAATCTTGGTTTTGGAAGCAATTTTGAGTGATTCTCTCCATTTGTCTACATTTCTTGTTGATATCTGCCTGGTACAGTGTCTTGAGGAGCTGTTGGTTGTTTTGCAGCTTCCTCGGCCTGTGCTTCTTGTATCCAATGCTTGATCTTTTGATATTGTCTTTGTTCATCCTTCACATTTGGATATGGTATTCCCGCTTCTCCTAATGTTGAAGGTTGATCAACTGGCACTGATATAGAGTGTGGTGATGATGGAGCTACCTCCTTGCACTTTTGTGCTCGTGTAACAGATAACATTGGAACATTAGGATAGGGAGATCTCCTTGGTACAGTTGAGTGTGGAGTTGTGCTTGTGCCTGATGATTGAACTACAATTCAATTCAATTCAATTAATGCGCGCTGGTGCTGCCTCTCAATGGACAATTCTTGTAACAATGTCCATACCTACACACCCCCTTGCAATTAGTTTATGGGGTAGAGTCGTTGATGCCTTATGAATTTATTTTGCCAACATTATGAGTACATGAAACATATAATATGTGGCATGATGATGTTTTATGTGAGAGATTATAACTCTTGAAAAACTATATGAAACGCAGGGGTATGCTTATTGGCATAACTAAACAGCTAAGCAATGACATATACGGTGGCTTAATCAATATGTTCAAGAGTAGAAATTGGAGAAGGGTGATTTGGTGTTATACTATCCAAATTACGAACACTTTAAAGTGGGGCCATATCAAGTTTCGGATACATTTGGCAACAATGTTTTGATTTATTGGCAACATATGCTTGGTTTGCCTTTTGTTGTGAATAGTAGTCGGGTTAAGAAATGCCATCCTCGTGAGGTAAATGTTGATTCAAATCGTGGTGTCGATTACTTTATGTTCAGCGGGAGTTTGAGATAATGTGAACGTCATATTATTGGGGGTTCATAGTGTTGAGGTATTCTTTTGTGTGTTGTTTATTTTCTGTGTTGATTTTCATACTATCATGATCTAGGAATATATGTTTATATATATAGAAAATAATAATAAAACTATACATTTTATGTTGAGGTCATCATTGTTATCGATTGGACACGTCTCACATGTTGAGAGTTTACGTTTTGAGTCGAAATTTTTGTGCTTTTGAGGTGGGTGATATTATTTTTTGTTGGTGTGATTTTCGCATTGAAGGAATGTTCTGCTTATGTATTTTTTCAATCCCTTATTCATTTGAGTTTATTTGTGTGTGTTGAGGTTCATATGTTCGGCATTCTGTTTAGAGTTGTTGAGACCGTTGTTGTTGCACAAGTTTATTGCTGGTTAGCTATGGATTTCAATGAAGATGGTTTTCAGAGGCCTCATTTACATCGACAACGATGCCTGGTTGTGTAGGTTTTATTGTTATTTTTATAGTAAGTGTGGTTTTGCTTTTTGTTATAGTCTTTTTGTGGGATTTTGTTACTATCATCTTTGGTTAGTTTGATTGGTCTAAACTTTTGTGGTGGTTGGTTTCCTTTTTAATATGTTGTTGGGCAATTAAAAATGTTTTGAAGTTAGAGAATTTAGTCAGTTTATGGTTTTTTTAAGGAAGTTTTCGGTTTGATGACCTTTTACGTGGTTTTAGATTTTATTATAAAGGCCTTACATTTTACGATTTCTTATGATAGCATTATGTTTTTACGAGGTTTTACGAGGGTTTAATTTATCTATTTGTTAGGCAACGTGCGAATACTTCAAACATTATTTATGGGAACTGTGCATTTTAGCTTCTTTTGTACTTTTTTCATTATTTATCATCTATTGGTTTTCTATGGCGATAGAATACATGTGTCATTCATCCCTTGTTGCAATCTTTTGCCTCATAGTGTGTTAGCAATTAAGTAGTGTTTATGAGACTCTTTGTTGACATTTTGTGTATCTCATCATGCTTAGTGTTGTTTGCTTGTTTGTTTTCGTGCTGTGCTTAGGCCATGGTATGAAAATAATAATTGAATATTTGTAATTTAGCGAATTATGTTGTAAGGTTGCCATTATGTTGTAAGGTTGCCATTGAGACCCTTAACTTCAGTTCATAGTTTAAAATGTTTACGATAATTTAAGGAAGTTGAAACGACCATAAGAGTTGGTTTACGAGTGTTTACACTGAGTATTGTTCATTTAAGGATGGTTACGGAACTTTTGTATAAGTATGGCTACTTTGGTCGAGAGGATGAGTTGATGATTTTGGGTGAGAGCTTAACTTTGTTAGCAATTGCTTACTGTGATTCATTATAATTGCTAGCAACAAGAAGAATATTCCTTGCATAAGACCCAATTGGCAGAGTTGTTCAGAGAAGTTGTTATTAGCATTTACAGACTTTGAATATTGGTTTTACAATATGGAAAGTATTTATCCTAACTGCCCTCCTCTCAATTTTACTCTCAAATGAAACCTGCAGAAAATGAACTGTTTTTCAACAGTCTGCATATTTGAACTAATTGTCGTTGCAGTCTGAATTTTTACTCAGGTTTTTCCACAGGCGAAAAACCGGACACCCGACACTGTGGCCATTTTACCTTCGAGCCATCCTGAGCAACTAAGTGTTTTGCGACACTGATGCTAAATTGGCTTTTTAGGCCATTTAGGCACTTCCAGAAGTGCGACACTATTTTGTGAAAAATGGGACACTGCATTTTTCCTCGCATTTTTTGACAAGCAACAATTGGAAAAAGCGACACTACATTTTTACATGCAATTTTTAACAGGCGACAAGAAGTGAAAAATGCGACACTACATTTTTACACGGGTTTCTACATAGGCAAAGAGCCCGATACTGCAGTTTTACACGGGATTCTACATAGGCGAGAAACCCAACACTCTGCAAAAAAGAGATAAACACTTGTTGGTATTGATTTTTATTATACTTTACTTTTTGTGAGAGAAAAAGAGAAAAATAAGTTTTATTGTTGGTTGATTAGTGTTAATGGATCCTAGTGTTAATTCTAAAATCATAACCGTGTGCTTGAATTCAAACTATGTTATTGCTCTCATGGGAATGAATCTTCATGTGACAACAAAATAATCCTACTCATCTCTTGATGCTTGATTGAGCTTAGATCTAGGTTTGAAAGTGGATATGAAATACCCGCTACACTTCACTTCTGGAAGCCAATGGTGGACATTGGACAACCACCAACAAATGATACAGAAGCCCCCGATTAGATGACAAATTCACTCAATCTAAATAGGAAAACATTCTTCTACAAGTCAAAATCGTTGCCTTTCACAGATGAGGAGTATGTTTGTCTATTACGGCAAGATTTACCATGTTTGACAAAAAAAGAAAAGCATCCATCATCCTTGAGGTGGCACACCAAACCAACCATAAAAGAACACATTTTTCTCAAGAACACGACTAGTTTTGTCAAAGAAATTTAGCCTTGCTACGAACAAAACATGCAACAATCTTATCCATGAAAATGCACTTGGTTGCTACAAAAAGATATACCCAACTTTGCCCAAGCTTCCTCAAATTACTGATTTGTAGGTGAAAAGTACACCATCCTTTGCATAAAAAACTAGTTCTTGTTGTGGTTTAATGTTCAACTTTGCTATGATCACTATGTAGGAATTCCAAACCACGCCTTTGAAAATTTTCAACAAATATACTTGCAAGATTCAAGCATGTTGCAATAGAGACAAGTTGAACCGAAACCTAATTTTTTGTGTTGACTTTAGATTGAATCTTATATGGCGGAAGTCAAAGTCTTGGCATACACTCATAGTGAATAGCCACATGGACTCAATTTATGATCATACTATTGCATATTTGGTGCAACTAAAAACATTGTTGATAAAGCCTTACAAGATCTATATATACACTCATAGTGAATAGCCACACTTACATTTGCATCACATTTATTTTTCTAGTTAGTTTAAACTTTACAAACTCAGCACAGTTTCAAGGTTATCCAAGCAAAATTTGGTACTTGAAATCAACGTATGTAAAACAAACATTAAGCAAAACACATTTTGAAGCAGCATCCCCCGTCAACAATGTTTGGTTATCTTTCATTAACATGGCAATTAAAATATCTAAATCCCATTGAAAAAACATATTGAATTTTTCTGCCCAATTTAAGGATCACTGCTTCAAGTAACTCATCCATGTTAATGGCGTTGACTTTGTGAAGATGTTCTCAAATCCTGCTTACTATTTCAAATGATGATAGAAGCTTCTGTAGTACAATGGGCTTTGTTTGAGATTTCCTTTCATATCACCAACTTGCTACATACTCTGTTGTACAGCAGTCAAGTACAGCAGTAAAGCATTGAGTGTGCATTGGAATGGCCAATATCAGAGATTGTAGGAACATTAGCCAAGCACCTACTAAATCATATAACCAAGATAGAAAAAAACATATTCACAGTAGGAACAATCAAATCTAATACCAGAAATTTATATCAGAGACTGTAAAGCAAGGAGTAAATTCCATGAGAAGTCTATTCGGTTCCCAACAGAAGGGCATCCTTGTGCCTGCATTCAGTATTTACAAGACGCACGCAAAACACAACATCAAGAAACTAAAATTTCTAGCTAATGAGACATATCAGCTCATCTAGAATATAATTGGCAGAAAAGCTTTATCTTATACTATGTATAAACCAGCTCGCCCACCACTTCATCCAACAATCGAAGCCTGACACAAAATGGAGACCCCATCAAAGGTCAAAGCCTTAAAGGACTGAATCTCCAAAGGTCTACGGCTATATCAACCTCTTGTCTTTTATGAAACTTGTAAAGTGCCCGAAGATCAAATCTCAGCTGCAAGCACGCAAAGCATATATAATATAGTCAGACATGAGTATCCCTCGTTACATCTTGCAAGGCTCCCTATATGTATCCCTGTCCAGCATTCAGTTCCTTCTTACTTCTGGCTCTCATTTCAATTATCATCCTCCCATGCTTCACAGCAAACTTTTCTGGCCCCTCTAATCAGAAGCTGCAATCAAGGCCTTCCACCAGATACATGCAACTTTACCTATCCCTCACACTTTAAATGCACATACGGAAAAGCTAGAAGGGAATCATATTTTTTACATTCAGCCAAAGAAAGCACTACTCAATGTCTCAGACAGCAAGACACTAAGAAAGAGGCAAGTGTTTCGCTTTCAAAAAATCCACATTTGACTTTGAACCACTTGCAGGCTGAATTAAAGGTCAGATACTTATCAAACCCACACAATGACCACCTAATCTTTCTCCTCATAGAAGGGCCACATGAATAATGCACACTGTTCAACTCCTGCTTTGAAAAAGCGTGTCATCTAATAAAATGAACTGCTTAGAAACAAATCCTTCTCAGATCTCCAACAGAATATTTACTCAAAGCAGTGTCTACAACGTAACAAACATGTGTCATGCCCTACATGTGATATGCTTTGAAATAAGAGCTCCCAAAAAGATACCTTAAAGGTGAAAAAATGCCAGATATAGAAATCAGGTAAGCTCCTATTGATGATAGGAGATACAAACCTCGCATAAAACTTCTGCGGTTTGTGCACCATAGTCTCTTAATGCCTTGCGCTTTATATGCTGTTGACATGGGAAAAGATGGGAGGAATCAATAAAACATAAAATTTGACTGATCGCAATCTTGATAGGAACAGACATGTTATTTTTTACATCTTTCAAAAACAAACCAAATGCAACATGCCAACGTCAGAGGTTGACTTCAAAGAATATCAAAGTGAATAGAACAAGAGAATTATTCTATGTCTATCTGCCTTACCAAGCTTCCAAGTTCCAGTTATAAGAATACCATACAACCACAGATTCTGACATCCAGTGAAAGTCTTTCTGAATAATCTAGTTATGAAAGAAAGACTTGCAGACAGTCATGACATTCTTTGACTATACAGCTTATTCATACTAGCATAGCAGGCATGTTTTTTAAAAAAGGAATACATGAAAAAAAAAAAATTAAATCCCTCGACATTTGAGCTACTGCAGAATAAGTTCAACTAATAACATCTCTCTAATTTTTTGTTCAAACCCAATCATGACAAGGATGAAAATTTTCCTTTCCAGTACTCGATACCAAGAAACAGCTGGATATGCTTTACATAATCAAAGCTGCAAAGATCTGCTATTCACCTCTCTTGTAGAGGTCTTGTGTAAAGAATAAACAGCATTTTCAGCAACCTGCCCATATAATGATCTTAGCAAGCAAGAAAACTTCAAGGTTTCAGTATTTCATACCAAATTCAAGTTATCCTCCTGAACTTCATTAAAGACGCCATGTTTCAACAAATATAAATCTCTTCATGTTTTAATATTCGAAAGGTTTTCCGAAATTTCTGCAGATTGCATAAATCTGACAAAAAGCAATTTTATTACATCAACCCTTGACAGGAATGATGAATATGTTATAGACAAGTATAACCAGTCAACCTTCAAGGCAGCCGATAAGAACTCCATATCTGCACCTTTTCTCCGGGTCCCAAAAGGAGGATTCATCACCACTGTATCAAACTTTAGTCCTGCACATAAATTGCGACAATCAAATCTGTTAGAACACTAGATGTCCTTATAGTCGAAAAAACTAGCTCAATTGTAGTGTTATTGGCATGATTTACTGAGAAAACAACAATGGCTGAAGACAAACAGTATCATAGCAACATAAGAACATCGGGTGAAAGGCAACTAAAGCCAAAAGACAACTTCTGATTGCTCTCAAGGTAGAAGGAAAACCTTCAAATTAACAAAGTCATACCTCTAGAAGGCAGTGATAAAATGTCACATTGCACTAAATCCAAAACCGTCTGCTCCAAACCTCACACAATAACAAGACTCTTTGTATTATAACACGAACAAAGGTTTGATCAAATCAGCAAAACAGGTCTCCAACTGCAATTCATCCATGGACAAGTTTTAGTAAGTTCAATTCATCAATACTGCACTTCATTGATACTGTGATGCAAACGAAGCAAAGAAGCAGGTATGCCATCCATTCATTCTCTATAACCCTGAGATAAAAAGTCTATACCTCGAGCTCCAGAGAATTTTGCTGCGCTAACTCCAAAGCTTCATCATCCACATCAAATCCAGAAACATAGCTGAAAAAGCATTTCACCACCACCAATGGTGAGCTGAATTAATACAGTTGATGCATATAACCCAGAACATCACAAGTTTAAGCTTCAAAGAAAGCAGAGGCGACAACTCTGCGACACACACCTAAGTGTGTTCCAAAAACACATTCATGCTCAACTGTGGTGGAAGATGGATAATGAACATTTTCTTTCTAAATGTATGTCCATACCCTGCATCAAGAAGAGAAGCTGCAACTCCAAGTGTACCACAACCGCAACCAAGATCTGCTACGAGCTTACCTCTTATATCCCCAAATGTACTTTCAGCCTGAAAATGATCAAAAGGCTTTCAGGTGAAAAAATAACTTTGAGCTTAGACTACAAAAACAAAGTGTTTATGCTCAAACAATGTCAATTTAAAAAAACAAAGTCGCTGGCAAATCTGTAATGTGACTAGTTTTAATTTCATAAAAGCAGAATCTTCTAAGCACTAATTTCATACAAACACAATGCAAGCATGAAAATTTTGTACACCTACAACCAACAAACTGGCAATGTCTACATCCTACAGGATGTGAATACAGCAGGAGCTGATATTCAGCAGTTAAACTCTGAAAGTAAAATCAAGACTTGCAATGGAGCAATTTTACCTGAAAAATTCTCATCTTATGTCAACGAAAAGAGATGAAAGCTACAGACCAGTTTAAAGTTTTGTATAAACATGAAATGGTTGGAAGTGCACTTTTGGAATTATTCTAATGGTCTGCACTAATTTTCATCAAGGAAAAATGAGAATGGGAGCTGCATACCATGAACAGCATGCGAGATGCAATGTGAGGTCCTGTCGGATACTGCTCAAGTTCCACCTGAAACATAGCGAGTTGGCCTATATTGTTACGGAATATGCACAATAATCAGCTGAATGGGGGTAATGAATGCTAGAGATGCGATGGCAAAATATCAGGCAGTCTGTTGCACAACTACTTTAACCTTCAAACAAAAGCAATATGCGTTAATGCAAAGGAATACTAGCTTGGCATGCATGAATGAAAAAACAAACACCAACTTGAACTTCATAGCCTGGCTTTTTCAAGAGGTCAGTGAAAATGCCGTTCACTTGTGAAAGGAAATTGCCCAGCAACCAGCATAGCAGTTGTTACAGATGAGAACTTTTATTGTGGACTCCTTTGTGCAGGCGATAGCATGAGCATTATGGCCTATTGCAACAGAAGACCTCTAACCATCAATATACGAAGGTATAAATTGGAAGTAGCAAAACTTAGTCATTCGCTTCTCCGCTGGGGACCTTCAGCATTTCATTTCCGGATTCAAGAAAATTACTCCAACTTTTTAGCATAATATAACGAAGACAACTCCCACATATTCTCACCAGCAAAATTTGCATGCATGCGAAACCTTTCGAGCAAAGTTTCAAAGATGCAGCGAATCACGGGAACACATACTTTAAAGCTTCAATCTAATATCAGCAATCATTTGAACCAGATCCAGAACTAAGAGCATGAAATTTGTTAATCAAAACTGGATACACCAAGCCTGCAATACATATTCTAAAAGCTTCAGTAATCTGTCAACAAGCATTTGAATAAGATCCAGAACTGTTGTTAATGAAAATGACTACACACAAGACTGAAACACGTATTCCAAAAGCTTTAATGCTCTATTGGCAAGCATATGAACGAGATCCAGAATTACGAGCATGATATTTGTTAATCAAAATGCATACACACAAGACTGAAATACACATTCTAAAAGCTTCAAGGATCTATCAAAAAAAAAAAAAAATTAACCAGATCCAGAAGTAAGAGCATGATAAAAAAAACATGGACACACACAGGCCTCAGTGCATTCAGAAGGTTCACAAATCCCAAACATCTTAAACTGAAGACGATCGACCTTCTACGAAACCAGGCATTGCCCCACCATTCTGAAAATCTATCCTTCCCATCCCATTACAAAACCAGATATCCTTCAACTCTTAAGGCGAACGAAGTGAGAAATCAGTTGGAAGAAGCCAAAAAAAAGGGTGGTACCTTGGGGGATTGAAACTGGGCCAAATACCCCAGCTGGGCTTCTAACTGCTTCAACTTCATCGCTGAAGAGATGATATATGTTCTGAACTGCCTTCACACAAATCTCAATAGATCAATGCTATATTGTGCGCTTCCTTCGTCTTCCTCCTCCTTATATGAACGCTAGCGCCGCTGCATCGCCCAAAAAGACAACCATCTCCAAACCCTAAATACTGGGTTTGTTTCACACCCACACAAAGGGGGCTTTGTACCTTTTCAGGACTCTTGTTGTAACGGCTTTTGCCCTTAGGAGCCCACTCCATCTAGGGCCTCTTATCTTAGAAGCACGCACAATTTGGGCAGGCAACATCTTTTTTAGATAAATTGTGCGCCAGGGCACCCACAAGCAATGTGTCACCTGGGTAGCTTGGGATAGTTATCCCATAAGCAATACATGTTTGCTAGTGAGTGCCGATGGATCCCTCTGCTCTCAGATTCATGTGGGTTGGTGCTCGCACATTTTTGTGCCCCAACAAAGTTTCCACGAGCACAAAGAAGGCTCAAGCAGCAACACCACGTGTATATGTTTGCTGAGGTGTCACTCCTAGGTGAGTTTGAGCATTAAAATGAGTTTTTTTGTTCTTCTCTAATGCAATCTTTTGTTCTTTCATTTTTTTAAAGATTTGAATGCCTTGGTTAAGGCAAAGCTTCTCATAATATATCAACTTCCTTTTTAGTTTTGAAAACATCTTAAAAATTGAAATTGCATATTATTAGTAAAATATTGAAGTGTTCGACATACTATGAGTAGAGATTATCGCTTTCAATAAGTTGTATAGAGGTGGTGACTTGGCTAATTAAGGGAGATGAGATGTAGCAAACCCAGCCATCGTCGCCCGCTGCAGAATTGATAGGGCCTGAGCACGTTGCAGAGCAATGGAAACACGTTGTTTGAAAGAAGCCACGAGAATAGAACCAGGAATACCTTGACGCTCTGCCGCCTGATGAGAACACATGCGAAGAAAATCCTCAAAGCGTCGATGCAAGGTGCCGTAAGTCTCAATTGCCAGGGGAATGAAAGCATCAGTAGGGTGCCTGTCGAAGTAGTTTTTTTTCCTTCTCTTGTGCTGCCACGCCTGCCGCTTCTCCTGGTGTGAAGGCAGAGCGAGGCAGTAGGTCACCACGTGTGGGATCAGCAACAACAACATCTACCAAAGTACGAAGCCCATCCCGAGAGAGGACAATGTCAACACGCCTGCGGGAAGAGTGGGACACGGTAGAAGGAAGGACATGAGACTGCTCTCTGAGGACATGGAATCCTCCATCTCTGGCTATAGAGATCGCTGCATCTCTGACAACATCATGCGTAGCAGTGCGCTCACTCCCAGAAGGACAACGAAGGAGGTGGATAGCAAGAGCATCAATAGGGTGACCACAAACACACCTGGAGAGATCCAAGACCGAAGGATGGGGTAGCCCCAAGCGAAGACGAAGAGAAGCGGTGAAGATGGTTGAAGACAACCGAAAGGAAGGAATAACAGGCCGAGTTGCCAGCCAAGCCCCCACACCTGGACCCGCACAAGAAAGAAGCCGAGCTCAATGCAACGCCAAAGGAGCTTCAGAGAGCATGCTGGAGAGGGTTTACTTGTGCACGCGCTCCAATAAGGTCTCTTGAAGATGATCTGAACTGAAAGTGAGGAATTGCTCAAAAGGAGAAAGACAAGCTTGGGCAGAGAGGGGGAGCAGCTCTCGCACAACGATGAGGAGATGCTGGAAAGGCAGAGAACCGTTATCCACACGAGCAATGCAATCTGCCAAGAGAGGGCGAAAGCCAGAAAGGAACCGAGAAGACAAAGCAGGTGCGACAAGAGCCCAGCTCTCAAGAAAAGCTACAAGTGCAGAAGAAACCGTAGAGAGAAGACCCACACCTCCACAAGAAATGGGTAACCGAGTTTGGTTTTGAGCTAAAAGGGTCTCCACACCATCCAAAGAATCCAGGCCCAAAAGGCGACCAAAAACATCCATAATAGAGTTGTCAAAAAAAGATAGAAGATGCAAAAAGTCCTGAGTAGGGAGGAAAGTCCGCAACAAATAAAAAGGACGCTGGATAAAGCAAGACGTCAAGATGCCAAGCGCGACTTGAGTGTCGCCCAACCGGGGAAGCATATATGAATGAGCAACATCCTCTTGGAGAGCCTCACCAAGAAAAGCAGAACTGAAGGAAGCAAACCCAAAAGGAACACCCAGAATGTGAATGTCATCCGAAGGAGCAAGGAAACCTTGAGGAGGAACAAAGTCTGAGGGAAGACCTGCTGGAGACCACACTGAACACTTGCGAGGTTGAATAGACAAACCAAGAGAAGCCAGCCACTCATAGAAATGATGAAATGCGAGGAGCACCGTAGGAGCAGGACCAACAATATGAGTGTCATCAGCAACCGAAGGAAATAAGCAAGTTGAAAAGGCCTCTGCAGAAGCTCGAAGTGCACAGAAATGAGTCAAAGCGAAAAGAGGACTACCCAAAGGATCACCTTGACGAGTACCTGCTGCAGACTGGATAGTAGAAAGATCCCCAGAGCGCACATGGTGACTGTAAAAGAGAGGAGTCTTAGTAGCATAGAACAACCGCACAAATGGGATAAGCTAAGCCAACCCACCAACAGCCGCACATAGCTCCCGACCCAGTCAGGATGGAGATCAAGTGTGGCACGCAAACCATGAATGACAGCTTCATAGCCGCCATGAGTAGAGATGCCAAACTGATGAGGGGAGAGAAAAGAGGCGATTTGATCACCTTAAGCTCCATCAATAGCCTCTTGATCCACAAGATCTCCTTGGTGGTGGATGTAAGTGTCTTGTACTCGGCCTCGGTTTAAGAGAGAGACATGGTTTCTTGCTTCTTTGAGAACCATGAAATGACTCCATCTTCAATAAATATTGCATAAGAACTTATTGATTTTGAATTCGAAAAACCAAAGAAATCAATGTGATCACCCCTATATAATATGCCAAAGTCGAGTGTGCTAGAAATGTATCTAAGCATCCTTTTGGCTAGTTTCCAATGGTAAATCAATGGATTTTGCATATATTGGCTTTAATTTATTGACACTATAGCTTATGTTTGGTCTAGATATGGTAAGCCAAAGTAAGGAGCCTATGAGACTACTAAAGAGAGTGGGGGCTTGGCATTTTGCGAGTTTCTTTCTTGCTATGAATCAATAAAAAGATAGCACATGGTATGCTATCTACTTGAATGTTTATTATTAAGAATTGTGGTTTGGCACATAGTTAAAAATCCCATAATGAAATCCCAAAATAAAAAAAAATTGAAGCTAAAAAACATTTTTGGGCTTGTGCTACAAAAAGAAAAAAAAAATTGACTGAATCAATTGGCACGTCGTCGACGTGCCAAGTGATTCAGATTTTTTTTTTTTTGGTGTGCAGCCCACCACCATAGCACGCCGACGTGCTAAGGTGGTGGGCTGCACAATGTTTTTTTTTTTTGTGAATCACTTGGCACGCCGGCGTGCCAAGTGATTTAGTCAAAAATTTTAACTATGTGCCAAACCACCATTCTTATTAATAAACATTCAAGTAGTGGCATAAAAAAGATAGCACACCGTGTGTTATCTTTTTATTGACTCATGACAAGAAAGAAACTCGCAAACTCGAAAAAAATTTACTCGCAGAATGTCAAAACCTAAGTGAGTGATGTCCCTGATCTTCATTATCTCCCTTGTGCTCCATTGGAGTTTCTATCTTTTTGCACCTATCCATATCAAACTCTTTGAGAATTGAAGTAGCATATTTTGATTGACAAATGAAACTAAAATTATGACCCCTTACTACTTCTATATCCAAAATATAGTGCAAGGCTCCTAGATCTTGTATTTTGAACTCCTTAGACAATGCCATCTTGGTCTCGTTGATTAAATCTACATTGTTTCCTCAAAACATGATGTCATGTACATAAAATAAGAGTATAAGTACATCACCAACATGAAATTTAAAATACAAAGAATGATCTAAGTCACTTAGATTGAATCCAAGTGAAATAAGAAAGAAATGTAGCCGAGCATGCCATGATCTTGATGTTTGTTTCAACCATCCAAGCTTTTTTTGAGTAGGCACACTTTGTCTTCAAGTCCATGTTGGATGACGCTTTTGGGTTGGTCCATGTATATCTCTTCCTCAAGATGGCCATACAAGAAAGCATTAGATACATCCATTTGAAAGAGCATTTAATTGTGTAGCGGGTTTTCCTATCCACCTTCAACCCTAGACCCTAGCACATGCAAAGCATCAAGCGATGAAGAGGATTATAACTTGTCATGTGGAGATTCGTTCCCATGAGAGTGATATCATAGTTTAGATTCAAGCATATGCTTATGATTCAACATCTAACACTAGGATCATATTATTGTAATTCACCAAAGATAAAGCTTACTTCTCTCTCTCTCTCTCTCTCTCTCTCTCTCTCTCTCTCTCTCTCTCTCTCTCTCTTCTCTCTCTCTCTCTCTCTCTCTCTCTCTCTCTCTCTCTCTCTCTCTTCTCATAAAAAGTATAACAAGATTCAATCCCAACAATTAGCAAATCCAAATAACATAGAGATCCAACGAAAACATGAGAGATGGAACAAGGAGAAGAAGAGCATGGACA
Organism: Diphasiastrum complanatum; assembly: GCA_029204225.1. Taxonomy (NCBI): domain Eukaryota; kingdom Viridiplantae; phylum Streptophyta; class Lycopodiopsida; order Lycopodiales; family Lycopodiaceae; genus Diphasiastrum; species Diphasiastrum complanatum. Next base: position 47,552,629 of record CM055098.1, on the reverse strand, counting down.
TCCAATTTGCAAATCAACATAGGTTCACCTACTTGATTAGAAATGAATATGAAAATGAATTACAAAGTACCACAGGGCTTAGCCTCAATTCCTATTGGCAAGTTTCTACCTCTCTTATTATTTGAATGTTGAATTTTGGGGGGAACTCTCTTTTATTCACTAACTTGACTATTAGGCCCTGCGACATTTCATTCTCGCAATTTAGCCTAAAGTACTTTTATTAATAATTAATTAATCAAATCACTATGTGATCATCGAGTTGGACTTACACACATAGAGTGTCAATTCCCTCTCACTTATTAACTGCTAATAAATGAATAATCTTATTAGGATTGCCTCGATATATGCAAACTCTCTAACAATATCCCCCACCAAAATTGGTGGCGGTCCCACGACAACTCGCGAGATTATTACTTCGGGCTCTGATTAGCCTCTCGTTTGACTTTTATTTAGTGATGTTGCACTTTTTCCATGAATTCAAGTCGTGCCATATTGGAATCTCAATCATGTGGAAGAAAACATTGGTTGACTCATGATAACCAATTTGAGGTGGTCCAAGTAACAAATTTTTTCTCCCATGAACCTCCTAGCATCGCCGCATGATAGTATAGTCTTGCCAATGGTAATTTATCAGGGACTTTGTTTGATGTCATCAGAAGATTTGGATCAAATGATAGGGCAAGTAAACAGTCGTCCCATCTCATAGAAATGGATGCCATTGTATCCAAATCCCTAGCAAATATAGCGGACTGTCTAACTGTGGGATCTAGCGAGAAAAGATATTCTTGTGCATAGGCTTGAAGCGCATGATGGAAATCCGCAAAAATATTCCAATTAAATATCTGATAGATTATTGCCAATTTGGAGTATCTATAGTGATTTTATCCATTGGCATGCCACAATCTTTCCAGTTATTCTTTCGTGGCATATACACATAATAAAGATCGCCACATATAACTCTTGATAGAATCTGGAGTTTTTTTAAATACTATCTTCCTCCAAGGGGGTTGCTCGCTCGAAGCTGGCAGCTTATCCAATTCTTTTCCCTGTTCGATCTCTGATATTTTAAACTTGATGACCCAACCACCTCTGGATGATTCATGAGGTGTTCTTAAAGAAAGTTATAAATCTCATCCTCGATGTTGACTGGTCGTTGAAATATTTTCTTGGCCGATCCACTACGCGTCGATGGCCCTGCTTCAGATTGTGAAATTTCTTGAGCATCTACAGCATGAGATGGATCAACATCAATTAGTCCAATACCTGAATCATCCTGCCCTTGATCAGTATCATGTGGTGGCGGTGAGAAAGCTGGCATGATCAATATCTAGATCTGAGTAGTTGCTTGAAGAGCAGCAACATCTGACTATTCGTACTCCCTTATGATTTCTTTGGCCTTGGAAAATTCTGTTACGACCTTGAACGCATCAAACTTCTCTTGAAAATCTGATAAAGTGGACTTGTAGGTATCCACTTTATAGAGGAGGTAGTTGATCTCATACTAAGAGACTAATCGTCTACTACAAGTGTGTGATGTAGATTGTCCTGCTCCTCAACTATTGTATCCAGCTCTTTCAATATTCTTTTTTTTTCTAATTTAGCCATGTCTAATTGCCCCTATAAGAGTGGAATTTGCAGTTTGACCTCTTGGACGGCTTTGTCAATTTGAGCTTGTGTGTTTTCCAAGGCTGTAATTTGCCCACGTAGTTTTAAAGCGCATCTTCATGTTGTTGGGCCTGCTCAAGGTCTGACGTCGGCTTTGCTTCGAGCTGCTTGGCGATCTGGAGCCCTATTGAGTTGTATTAGGATTTGTCTAATCAATGTGTTTTCTAAGCCCAGTTTGGATATTCTTTTTTCAAAAGCTACTTTTCCGCTATCATATTCTAGATCATTGTTCCATGTGCGAATGAATTTCTAAGATGTCACTAGAATCAATATTGACAGTAGGTAGCGTAGGTGCTGCATCAGATCCAGTAGGTTAGGTGGATCTGGCCTGAAGAATGGCCTACGGATCTTCTTCTTCAAAGTTAACTTCGCCTTCAAATTTCTCTGGCACAATAGCTTGAAAAAATTATGGGGATCGTGCACCAGACTGGATTGGCAAGGTCTCTAATAATTGATAAGCTAATGTTGGAGCTGCTAATGAATATTGCGGCGTGGCAACATCGAATCCTTGTGAAGCATTCAAGAACTGATCGAATCTCATTCCAAGAGAATTTGGGTTGAATGGCGGAGGGATCTGGGGCACAATGAATGTCTCATTTGTGTCTAGGGGGTTGGAATCATTGAACACTTCCATGAACTTCTAGGTTGTTGGTGACATAGTTGTAGTGTGGGCGGGTGAGGTGGCTTGCAATTATGTGGCTTGAACTGTAGAGCCAATTGTAACAAAAGGCATCATCGATGAATCGGAGGTGAGGGTAGTGACAGAGGATGGGATAATAGGTAGTTCAAAGCCAGTTGCGACAAGAAGTGGTTGCGCAACTAGCCTTGGTGGCTGAGTTCGACGACGGGCCGTGGGAGGCGAGTGGGTGAAACAATCTTGTTGTGGACCCGACAATGACTATGTGAAGTGCTAGCTTAGCGTGAGGATTTAGTCCATAAGTTGCTAACATGGAATTAGCCTTAAATCCATACACCTTCCCGTCTAAGTAGGACGCGACCAAGGATGAGAGAAGAGATCCAGCAACGAATTGCTTTTTGGTATTGGATTGAATAGCTCTCTTCAACTTTCCAAAAACCGTTTTGTACTAGTCATAAGACCAATCCCCTTATTGAGCTCATAATAGGATATGACCAAACGGTGGAAAATTTGTGAAGAAATCTTCTCCTTTCGTAGGTTTTCTGCCATCAGAAAGTAGTTCAAGAGCTGTGAGGCTACCTAAATCACTGGATCACAAATGGCCTCAATGAGATAGCCATCATTGGTATGGTACTGGGCTACTCGGGTACCAATGAAAGGCTTGATTACAACATTGGCTTATTTGTGAGAAGGATTAGACCTATTGCCAGAAACGATGCTTATGACAGCAAGGATGGCCTCTGATAACCGCACCTTGTGCACTACTCCTTGAAAGGTAATATAAAATTTGGCTTTGGCCTCATCCCACGTGCCAAAAGCCATATTGATTAACTCTATACTGATTTTGCTTGAAAATGATATGGCATGAATTCCCAATGCTTTGAGTAAAGGCTCAGCGATGGTTAACCATTCAACCACTCTTCCAGGGCTAGGCAAAGTTATGATGTCTGTTGAGGTTGGAACATCACGCATAATAATGGCAGAGGTGTCGGATTCAGTAGAAGATATGATGACAATAATAGGATACATAAGATATGCAGAATAAGCGATCAGAGAATTTGGGAGCGTGTCAAAAGGCTGGTAGGAAGTTTTTAGAAGGTTTAGTCGCAAGAAAAATTTGCAAGAGCTTCGCTAGCACTGGTGAGAAATGAACTCGAAATGGGCCCTTTTATAGGCAAATTTGGAGGGTCTATTGGATAAAGTTCGAGTTTGGCTGTTTAATTATGGGCAAATTTTTGCAAGCATATTCAATACAGTGAAAATAGCTTTTAGAATTTTCTGTGAAGGTTTCTAATCACTGGTGTAGGCTCGCTGAAGGTTCTGAAGATTTGGTGAGGGTCTCGCCTAAGTCCAATCTTTGCCTAGGTACTCCATTTAATGACAATTTTCAAGGTTTCAACCTTCTCCCAACCTAATTTTCATGTTCTGCATCCATCTGTTAGGTCGACGAAGGTTCATAATGAGTGCATCATGCTCGGCGAATGTTTCCAAGGTGACATAGAGCTGACTCTCGTCTAGCTTAAAAATTGGTACTTTTGCTGCAAACCAACCTTCGCCCAACTCATTATAGGTAGATCTGAGTGAGATTTATCATCTGGCAACTCGGCAAAGGTTGATATGACTATTTGAATCAAAATTTGGCCTTGATAGTGATGTTTTGGTCAGTTTTTCTTCAAAAATTTATTCTTAAAGATACTTTCAATGTTCTTTTTCTAATATGATGATTTTTTTTTACTTTTGCTAATCATTTATTCTCTTTTTCGTTTTTCATTTTTTTTTCATTTTTATTAGTCTTTTTCAAAAAAGTAAAAAAAAAAAAAAGATCGAAAACAACAAAATTGCAAAATCAAATAAAGATAAAATATCAAATCTTCGATCAGATTAGGGAATCATGTTGTCAAAACTTGCATAATCGGCTGCAATTTATAGGGGTATCAAATTTTTGTCCATCAAAGTCCTGAAGGTTCTAAAGATTCGGCGAAGGTCTTGCTTACGTCCAATCTTTGTCTAGGTACTCCATTCAATGACAATTTTCACGGTTTTACTATGTATGATCCTTCACTTGTGAATTTCAATTTTTCCTTGATCAGTTTCGTTTTATACATCAAGACAAGATCTCCTTCCTTCAAATTCTTCTTATGTAAACGATGATCATGCCATGCTTTGCGACGAGCTTTCTCCGCTATTAGTGCATGAATTGCCATCAATCTAGTTTCACACAGTTTATATAAAGCCTCATGGCGGAGTTGTAAGGATTTAATATCATCCAAGCATTCAGTAGCTGCTAGGGATGGAGCCAAAAATTCAATCGACATAACTCCAATCCGAGCGGCTTGCCTCAACTTTTTTGGTTATAATACTGCAAAGAATTTTATTTGAAGATTCCACTTGGCCATTACCCCTCAAATAATATGGAGTACTAAATTGATGAATAACAAAAAAATTCCTCTAGTAAACACTTGATTGTTTCATTGACAAAATGGGTTTCATAATCGCTCACGATCTTAATTGGACACCCATTTGGTCATGTAGTCTATCGCTACAATAATATATCTAGCTTGAGTACCTCGTGCAGCAGGATGAATAGAACCAACATAATCAAGTCCCCATATTTAAAGCGGTGTTTGTGCTAAAATTGGATGTAAAGGCTCATAATTTTGTTTGATAGGACAACGTGCACATTGACAAATATCACAAGACTGAATATACTTTTCAGTATCTTTATGAAACGTAGGCCACCAACATCCTGATTGCCAAATCTTTTGAACAATGATATTGGATGAAAAATGTGAAAACATAATTAAAAGACGAGTAAGAGGCACCGGGGAACTTCCTCACCATCCTTTACATTTCGGAAAGGTCTTTACATTGACCCCCACATCCAGTGCAATGGTTGTTTAATTATGACTCAGTTTATTCACCATAATTTTACGTTTGTTTTACTAGGTGCAAAGTCACAAAAAAGAGCACTTTCCTATATGCAAAAGTCCTTTCAACTACTCTTTTGAAACTGTTTGTGACCTTACATGCACATTGTAGGGTCATAATGTTTGTATGACAATGTTTGTGGCATTACATAGGCAGTGCAAGGATACAAGGGTGTTTTCATACTTGAATGCTTGGCAAGTCCTGGATTCAAAATGAAGAGCCTCATTGATCGATTGAGAAAATAAGGGACTCTCCTCTTTTCTGAGCCATGAGTTGCCAACATGTGGCATATGGCCCCTTTCCCCTGTAAAAGCAAATGGAAGTGATTTTATGGACTTCGAACCTTTAATAGTAGCAATTAAAAGAAAGTGATCTTTTGAAGTCATAAACCGTGGATATCAATGGCAAGATATAGAATAAACTTGCAGCACTCCATTTACCATTTACCAACCATGTGTGGAAGTCAAGTGATATCGCTTGCCTAGGCTTAAAAAATGGGCAACAACCCAAAAAGGGATTGGCAATATTGTGAAACAACCCTTAGAGGGTGTAGCAATAGATTGCTATCATATCATGTCATGCACGTCATGTCATGTCATAGCATGCCAATCCAGATCCAGTGTTTAGGGTTTTTCTCTTGCCATTGAGCTTCCAGTGCTAATGCTGCTGCGATGGTTATGGCAGATAAGTTTCAGGTCTGGACAATCAATATGTTCTTAGGCAGCAATAGAAGGTCGTCCTGATGTGAAGCAACAAAAAAGCGTCTCTAATTTGGTCGTAGATATTAGTAAGGTGCCGATTTTGGGCTCTCGAAGAAACTCTGATCTGAGCGCTATACTGTCTCTTCTTTTCATAAATGTGTTTTATCATGCAAGCTTGTGTATATCTCAATGATGCGTAGTCCATTTCCATTAAGCGCATTCAGAGTTGTTCTCGCTCTTTTTGATGACATTTTAATGGGAGTTAATGTATTTCGTAGATGCACTTATAGTTTTACAAAAATGTTATTTCTGATGTGCTTGTTTGCTATGTAAAATTCCCTTGAGTGTGCAAAGCACGAGGCTCAACATCTGCCAGGTTGAATGACCCGCAGAGGTTTCTTCCACCTTTTTTGTGTTGCTGCCAAAAGAGGGAATGAACTGAAAAACTGCACTTTATTTCGTTTCTCCTTTAGTTATGGCAGATTAGTATCAGCTGAGCTGCATTGGGTGCTGAGATGCGTTGGATTCATTGAAACTGAAAACAGGTAGTATTCAACTAGAATTTGGTTAAGAAGCACTTGCTTTAGCTCATGCTGCTGAAGAAGTCTGACTACCTTGTTTTGGATTCAGAAGGAGCATAAAAAAAAAGAGTTGAATGGCACAATTGGTCTAATGGTTGAGAGCTGTTGTTGTTTGTTGCATTTCTAAGAAGAATTATATCACCTGTTGTGAAGCATGTGCTTACTAAGAGTGGGTGTTGAAGGTCTGTACAGCGTTTGTTGGATGGTGATTCGATAAGTGTCTGGTTTTGATGAATAATGTCTTGACCTTAAAGATCAGTTTCCAGTGGGCACCAATTTGGAATCTCCTCAGATGAGGGTGTCGTGATTGAAAGATTTTGTTTGCAAGAAAGACTACAAGCTACCATCAAGTTGTTTCGGAGTTATCAGTGACTCAAAACTTAAGTCACGTTTTCTTGTAGCAGACATGTCAAAATATGGGTCAGAGAAGCATGTGCGTTTTCTTAGTTGACTATCATTAGAAATCGATGATATTTGCGTTTGATGCAAGGCTGTGTGTGTTAAATCTTCCCTTTTGCTGCTTGTTAGATGCAAAAATTATCTATCATAGAGAACAGTCGAGGCTTCTTGTCTGTCATCATCAAGTGACTTAAAGATGTCAAGAGATTGTATCACTCTGAAATTTATTACGTCAGCTTCAATCCAAAAATCTTGGAGAGAGAAAAGATGATGCGTGAAGGAATCAGGAACACATGAAAGATATGGCTTACAAAACTGTTATCATCTTGCCCTCATTTCTCTTGGTCCCAATTTCTCTTGGCTACCAGTGCTTTGGTGGCTTTTGTGGACCTTCGTGTCTACATGGGAGGATAGAAATCCCTTCCCCTTAAGATTTATATTCTCTCAATGGTCAGTGGTTTGGGGACCTTCAGCTTTAGCATATCTATTCCTAGTCTATGAAGCTTTGCATGTTGATCTTGTAATTTAGACTCTTGCGTGTTGTGGCCAGTCTGTTGCGTTAGCAACTCTTATCATTTCTATGATTGAGAAATAATGTTCAATCAACAATTACCTCTCTCTCACGGATGGTTTCTATGATTGGGCTGATCGAGAGATTCTTCCAAGCAGGATGAGGCTTGGTTGATAGTGTCTCTTTCTCACAAATTGTTTTGTGATTAAGCTGATGGAAAGTAGGTCAATTACTAAGTAGGCAGGCTGAAGCTTGGTCGAAAGGGATCTGTCTTTCACAAATTGTTGTGATGGAGTTGTTGGGAAGCGAGTGTGAGTCACGTATAACGTACAAATTCTTGTTACCTCCTAGAATATGGAATGGCACCTAATGAATGTTGGTGGATCTCGTTTTAGTTTGATCTACAAACTTGTTCCACCCTGATTCTATCATCATGAAGCTCGGGGGCACATCTACGGTTGGGTGTAGAGTAATCATCATGATTTTATAATTGTAGTCTTGCAAAAAACACCTCTGTATTTCATGGTTGATTATCAATTGGGTTGTTACAATCAGAATAATTGTGGCTATGAAATCATACTTTCCATGGTCAATCTTAGCCAAATATATCGATTCTTTTCATACTTTCATACTATAAAAAATTATGAAATTTCGAAAAATTCCTTTATATTTTTTGTTCCTTTCTTGAAACTTTTTTAGAACTATGTCCAATAGGCTGCAGATTGGGAAGGACTGAATGACTGCTCTAAAGCTTAAACCCTTTTCAAAATTGAAAAAGGGAGTAGCTTTTGCCATTATAACCCCAAAAATTCGCTACTTTTATTGTTCGCTTTAAAAATGCATGAGTTCTGTAGCTGATGGATACCGAAAAATGCACTTGTTCGGGAATTTAATGTAGCACATATGCTAAACTAAATAAACTTCGAATAACTTGATATATGCGTGGCTGAGCAACATCTATATTTGGTTTGTTAAATATTTCGGCGTTCAGTTTAGCATATTTATTTGCATACGGCTACTACACTAGCATATGCAATTTGTTATTGACAATGCAACATCGATATTCAATAGCAACCTCTCCAGCATATGCATATACCTAGTGGTTTTATTAGTTTGCCAAAGCTATTTCACTTTATTTTCAATATATATGTGCCTTATTCATATGGCCAATATGGAAGGCAATGTTTGTTAGAAGAGGAGAGTTACGAACATGTCTAAGACTTACTACGCCAATGACCAAGTTGTAGGGAAAAGACATCTTCGCCACCCAATAACCCTAATTAGTAGCTTTCTAGAAGGTTTTCCTTTATTGCTTCCAAAGTAGTGTAGATTGTGAGAAATTGTTAATTAGTTGAGTTTTATCATGTATAGTTTAAAATGACAATTTTGGTCAATATGCATTTTAGACTTAGAGATAAACTTTATATTGTTAATAAGGCCTAAGAATAGTTGATTTACTATTTTGGCTACTCAAAATCAAGCGTTTTTCATGTGTAGAATTGATTTTTCGTAAATCAAAACTTAATATAGGACAAAATACGTGAAGTAGGCCGATTTCACACTTTGTTTGGTGGAATGTGGTGACTTTAATTGCATTGAATAGGTCTTATTGAATCTATATCAAGTTTGTGGCATTTGCATATAGAAAGTGAATGATTCAATTTTTTTTTGTACCTTTGTAGAAATTCTATTTTTGATTGGATCTCTTGTGTTTAAGTTGCCGAACTTTTCAAGAGTGTATTTTAATCTTAGAAAGTACAAAGGTTTATAAGATTGTAGGTTGATCATTTGTTGATCAAGTATCTTTCATTCTATGTGCTAGATTTGCTAGGTTTTGTGCAAGAAAGAGATTTGAGAGGTTTCATATCTTTGTGATTTCTTTTTGAGTTCATTTGTTGACATTTAAGAGAGTGCTTTGTGCATTGGAACAGGTTGAAAGAGCATATCAAGTCATTGCAACATGGCTACAAATAAACGCTTAATGTTGGAAAGCAATGATAGGCTTACCTCAAGCAACTATTCTACCTTGAAGGTGAGAATGGAGTCTCTCTTTGATATGAATGAGTTGATGGATATTGGTGTAGGTGTGGAAAAAAGACCTTTGGCACCTCAAGAACAATTGAGGTATGATAGGAGGGCTCTTCATGTGATCAAGATGAATGTTGCAAATGAACTTCTTAAGGAAGTTGGTAAGTGTACTTCATCAAGTGAGGCTTGGAAAGCTTTGAAAAAGCTTTATGAGTCTAAGTCTATATCAAGCGTACTAACCCTTAAGAGGCAAATCTTTCAATGTATGCAAAAGAATGAAAATGCTCATGTTTTTGTTTTGAGGGTTAAGGCAATCAATGATGAGTTAACATGTATTGATGAAAGCATTAAGGAAGTAGAACTTGTTCAAGTTGTTCTTTATGGCTTGTTGGATGATTATGCTAATCTTGTTCAAAGTTTTGCTATTCAAAAGACTTTGCCAAGTATGGTGGATTTGCAAGACATTTTGGTGAATGAGGAGTTTAGGCTTCTATCAAGAGGAGGATCTACTTCCATTTCTCAAGTTGGAGAGGAGGAGGAGGCTATGTTCTCAAAAGGCAAGTTCAAGGGCAAAGACAAAGGCAAGTGGTCTAAAGGGCTTGATCAAGGTGAGGCTTATACTTTTGTTGGCAAAAAGAAAGTTAGATCTAAGTTAAAATGTTTCTATTGTGGAGTCAAAGGACATTTTGCTAGTGAGTGCTTCAAGAAAAAGAGAGATCAAGGTGATAAGCAAAGAAATCTAACTCTTGATGAGGATGGTGTTGGTGATCAAAACTCAAATGATGATGCTTTTGTGATGTCTTCATGTTTGGTTGCTAATGATGGAGATATTGATCCTTGGTAGATTGATATTGGAGCAAGCTCACACATGACCTTTTACAAAAAAAAAATTTCATCGTTGTTGGCATATGGATGTGACAAGAGGGTGATTTACACGGCCAATGATGGTGAGTGTACATTCAAAGGGATTGACACAATTCCTATTTCTCTTTACCAATAAGAATGTTCATTTGAAGGATGTTTTTTTTCATTTCATTCATTATTAAGAACCTTCTTAGTTTTAGGGTGAAGTTTGATGGTGATGCATGATTGATCAAAAGGAAGGATATTGTGATTGCAAAAGGGAAGAAACAAGGTAAATTGTTCAAACTTGATGCTTGTGTTGTTGCTAACTAAGTTGGATGTATGGCAAAGGAGCAATTGTCAATGCAAGAGGTATGACACAAGAGGATGTGGCACCTCAACTTCAAGTCATTGGAGGTAATGACAAGGAAGAAAGTTGTGTATGGTCTTCCAAGATCCTTAACTAGCATGAATCATGTTTGTGAACAATGTGCTTTATCAAAGAGGGAGGACATCAAGGGAAAGACAACAACTTTCAAGGCTCACAAATGATGAGAAGGGTAAGCAAGTTGAAGGTACAAACCTTGCTTTACTCACATGTTTTGGTTCATCTTCTTGTGTAAATGATGTTATGCAAGTGGATGATGATTTTCAAAAATTGAGAGCAACTAATGGATCTAGAAAAGAGGTCTTAGTCAATGACTTTGATGGTCAAGTGGAAGATCAAAAGGTTGATCTTAAACCCAAGTAAGGTCAAAGGAGCAGCAATGAAGTGTTGTTCAAGTTTACTTCACTTGTTCTATCTCACGTTTGAGCAATTTCATGTGAATGTGTGCAAATTGTCAAGATATGGTGAAACTAGCTACATTGTTTTGCATCATTTTGATGTTTGAGTCGTACTAGCATTCTTGGCTGGTTTTGCTGATAGAAATGAAACTAAAGGAGGCTCATTATATCACTCATTCATGATCAAGTTATCAATGATTGATGATAAGTTGTGGCAAGATGGAGATGGAGACACTCATTCATGGAGTTTTATGAAGGATACATATCAAGAAATAACAAAGATGGAGGAGATAAGCAAGCAAGTGGTCATCTCTCACATTTATTGTTTGGTTGCTGTTATTTTTCAAAGAGTTCAAAGTTGGAAGCATGGAGGAATCATTTCATTTACATTCTATTTGGTTCTTCATGTTCTGGTTACATCTTGACATGTAAACTTGATGTAAGAAATAGTGAAACATCCAATGTGAACACTATTCTGTATACCAATTATAAAAGTTAGTATAAAACCATAGAAAGGAGGTCTATTCTTAGAATGAAAATCATTCTTAAGATGGATCAAAGTTTATATTAAAACTAATTGAAGAGGGAGTGTGAGAAATAGCCAACTAACTGAGTTTTATCGTGTCTAGTTTAAAATGGCAATTTTGGCCAATATGCATTTTAGACTTAGAGATAAACTTTATATTGTTAATAAGGCCTAAGAATAGTTGATTTATTATTTTTGTATTATTTTTGACATGTTGGGTGATTTGATAAAGTCGCATATAGACCTACTCCCATTGGTTGATTTACGTGCATTGAATCTAGTCTATTGTTTGGAATAGATCTAGAACTTTTCAAATGTTGATAAGCTTGAGCAAGCTCACCTGAATAGGTCAAGGACCTGTTATATATAGTGTACAAGTGTGGCAAGAGATCATCTCTCTCTCTCTCTCTCTCTCTCTCTCTCTCTCTCTCTCTCTCTCTCTCTCTCTCTCTCTCTCTCTCTCACACACACACACACACACACACACACACACACACACACACACATTCATGCTTATGGAAGTGATCGTTCTTTGTAAAGAATTGCTATTTGATACCATGTATTGTCATTTATGCTTCATCGGACGGCTATCCAAGATCATTCTGTTGCTGATTTTTCTGTTACTGCTTACCTTGATGCCTATGTACCTGCTATTGATGTTTCTGCCATTGATGCCCATGCTATTGATACTCCGTTTCTTTTTTATGCTAGTCGATGAAATGCTCTACCCACTTCATTGATCACTTATTGAAATGATCTGATTACTACTGGTCATGAGATAAAAAATTCTTTGTGCTCAGAAATGTTTTGCACAAAGCGTCATGGTATCGCGACTAGGGGGGATTTGGGCTCTTGGACTGACACCATTAGCACGAAACAACCTAGGGAAGAGAACAACAAACATGGGTAAAAAAGTAGCTCTGGTAGTAAACAAGTTAAGCCCACATTGAGGGCAATGTTTTAAAAGGAGGTTGAATCATGGATGCACATGGACATACATTACTTAATCTAGACTTCTCTATTTTTGGTCTATTAGTTATATGTGCAGGCCTATTTTATTTGGATAAGACTATTTTTAGTGGATAAGCTTGGAACCTCCTAGGCTTATGTCACATTACTATAAATAGAGGCAAAGGTTCTACTATTTCTCATGGAGCCTTGAGCTTTTTATAGGGGAATTTAACTTTTTTGAAGATCTTAGCTCGATATATGTCTAAGCTATCGATGAATATTTGATATTTATTCAATTTTCTTAGTTGGAGATTGCTTTGTGAATGTTTTATGCTGTCTTATGTGTCCATTGTTCCTGTGATATGTCATTGTGCTTGTAACACAAGTCAAAGTGTGCTCGCAATCCCATGTAAACACGTCTCTTTACTATTGAAATGGCTCTCGAGCTTGTTCCACAAGTCGGGATTGCATTGTACAGAGATAGTGATGGGTTTGGGATCTTCTTCTTTGCCCGAATTGATATTTGTAGTTGGCTTCCCTGCATGTGTATTGGTCTTGTTCCTTTCAGGCTCCTTTCTTTAGTATGCATGAACACCATGGCTTCCCCCTTGTCTTATGAAAAGGTTTCGTTGTAGAGCAGTTAGTCGCTTCATATTGCCAGTGGTGATTTGTATTGTTCTTTGATTAAGTAGCTTTGCCATGAAGTAGCTAATTGCAACTTGTATTGGTCCCATATTACTAGAGGAAGAGATCTTTCTAGCATTGAACATTCAGAAGGTGCAAATGGCATCCAAGCATTCCAAAGTATGAGAAAGAGTGGCACGTCTTTGAGTTTTACAGACAGCATTAGTTGTTCGAAAACAACAGCTTCACTGATGTTATGTTCAAGGAAAAACTCCAGGCAGGCTTGTGAAAGCTGTTGAAGAAGTGATATTACTGACCTTATGCAAAGCTAGGATGAGCTGCCATGTTCTACACAGGCTGCTGAAGGTTTAGTTTCAGAGGCTATAATTTGAAATATGTCCGAAGTGGTCTGTATCATTCATCGTTTAGAATGAAATGTTCTCTTTAGTCAGCCACTTTATTGGAGCTCTATGTGCAGTCATTTTGGCTGTTATTACTGTTTTGGTTTTTTACTTTAATGCAAGTACGAATGCCTATTTATTGATGAGATTTTACAATGCTTGCTTATTTAGATTTGTTAGCTTATAACCTTATATAGTGATTTGTAGCTTTGTCATTGTCTTTGTTTTCCACTTCTTACAGTGATCTGATTGAAACTGTCAAAATCTTCCTTGTTGCAAATTGCTCGTCTGACAACTGCCCATTCATGTCCTGCTAAGCAAATGTTTGACTTTTGGAACTTGTTTGAATTGGCTGCTTGATATTGAAGATGCACCTACATTCAAATATAATCGTGTGGTTTTATTTTATTGAATAATGACCTTGTTGCCTTGTGGAAGAATGGGTTTTGCATAGGCCGACTGGCATTTGAGCACATTTTGTGTCAAAAAAATTAATGTTTGAACACCGGGTAGACAATCTCATCAGGAGCGTTGACAAGTACCATTAGGAACATTTATCTTTCTCACGGTAATCAATCCGACACATAATGTGGAGCAGAGATGAAAAATGATGAATGCTTGATTACAATGCAAGTTTTGAATCTGAAGCTTTTTGAAGTTGTGCTAGGGTAGTAGTTGGCCTATAAAAAATGTTTATTATTGATTTGCGAAAATTAGAATATTTATGTATAATTGAGGGCCACTTTGCACATTTTCCAAACCTTTAAATATTGGTTGCATTTTTTTCATGGACTACATTGACTATTGTTACCTGCAATTCCTTCCTTCCTAGCAGTGAACTGCAGATTTTGTCATCCACGTTGAAGGTGGCACTATCTGGTGCATGCTTGCTCAAGTATATTTTGTCACTGTCAATAAGCAAGGAAGAACATCTATTTGTTGAATTATGGACTTCATTGAGTTGTCATGAATACACAACTCATCATTGGGCTGATTTTTGCTGCTGTTGGAAAAGAGAGTGCGTGCTTAAGTAAAACGTCTAGCAGATAGGGCTCAATGGCTGTCGGCAATATAACCTGCTAATGGAAGTAATTTAGTCCTCTAAAGGGGAAATTTTTTTCAAGACCGTGTGAGTTGGGTCGACCATGAAAGAAGCTTCTATCCTTTTCCAAAGTTTTCTGGTGAACTCTTCCAAGCAAAACGCAAGTTGGACTCGATCCTCTATTAAAAAATGCTAAGGTCCCACCTTTCTGGTTGTTCATGATAGATTAATCACAGTTATGCATTCTAGGATCTAATTAACAATTATCAGCAATCAGAACGTAAGCATAACACAATCATCCATCTATAATCAAGAACACAATGACAAAGACAAGATCATTCCCAAAAGACGTGTCGATTCATTTGCATAGTATGTAAATATAACCGCGTGTGTGTATCACACTCCAAGATGACTATGCCTACGTGTCACTAACTAACGACTAACTGCCACACCCTTCATGCCAAGATGAAGGCATTTCTGATGACTAGAATTGCTATAGTGCATACACATTGATGGGTGCATGACTCCTGTCATGCACCTGGTGCTCGATGCCCATCATCGAGCACCTAATGCCATGCACCATCAATCCCCATCTCAATTCTATCCACCTTCTCGTTTCATGCAACCCCATAGCTTCTCTTAGCTGTATGAATCTGTCCTTGGCCAATGCCTTTGTCATGATGTCTGCTACCATATCCCTCGTTGGACAGTATGCAAGCACCATCTTCCTTTCTTGTACCAGGTCTTAAACGAAGTGATATTGTATGTCAATGTGCTTGCTCCTTTTATGAAGCCCTCCATTCCTGTAGATGAAAATACAACCTTGGTTGTCATTGAACATGACCATTCCTTCATTGGCGATTCCCAGCTTTGCACATAAATTTTTGATCCAGATGTGTTCTTTCGCCCCCTGACATAATCCCATCAGCTCAGCTTCCGTGGAGGATAGAGCTACGGATTTTTGTTTAGAACTTGCCCAACTCACTGCTGCATTTCCCATCAAAAATACATACCCAGATGTAGATTTCCTGTCGGCAGTGTCCCCTGCCCAATCTGAATCCACATACCCATTGACTCCATCGCAAGGTCCTTGGTAACGTAGCCCATGCCTCAAAGTGCCCTTGTGATATCTCAGCACTTGCTTCACTGCTTGCCAATGGCCAGTCCCAGGATTTACCAGAAATTGGCTCAGTTTGCCCGTCACAGTAGATATGTCCGGCCTCGTGCATATCATGGCATACATTAACGATCCAATGAGACTCCTATATGGATATCGACACAAGTTAGCTTGCTCTTTCTCAGACATTGGTGACATCTCCGAGTTGAGTCTGATCCCTGGATCCAGTGGTGTGCCAACGGGAGCTGCATCCATCATGCCATACCTTTTGAGCATATTTATAATATACCTCTCTTGGCTAAGTTGGATCCACCCGTCCTTTCTGTTTCTGTTGAATTGAATGCCCAGGCAATAGTGCAATTCACCTAAGTCCTTTATCTCAAATTCTGCCTTGAGCTCTGCCTTGCACTGATTCAGACTCCTAACATCATTTCGAATTCCAATGATGTCATCAACATATATTGCCATCATAGTGATCTCTGATCTTGTTCTCCTGAAGAAGATGCTATGATCCATGTTGCACCTCTTGAAGCCCCTGCTTTGAAGAAATATTTCTATTATTTCATACCACACTCGAGATGCCTGTCTGAGTCCGTAGAGTGCCTTCTTTAGCTTGCATACTAGATTAATGCCCTGCTCAAAGCCTTCGGGCTGCTTCATGTACACATGTACACATCCTCGTTCATATCCCTGTCTAAGAACGCCGTCTTGACGTCCAACTGATGGATTTCCATGTCATTTAGTGTTGCCCATGCCAGCAGAATTCTGATCAATCCGATCCTTGCAACCGGTGCGAATGTTTCATCGAAATCTATTCCCTTTGTCTAAGCACATCCCTTTGCTACTATTCTCGCTTTGTACCTTTCTATCCCTCCGTCAGCATCAAACTTTATTTTGAACACCCATTTGCAGCCTATTACCTTCCTTCTTTGGAAGATGTACTAATTCCCAAGCATCATTATGTTGAATGGACTTCATCTCCTCCAGCATCGCTTGGTGCCACATGCTAGAGCTTTCAGAATCTTGTGCTTCCTGAAAATTTGCAGGCTCCATCATGTGCTCCTTGCTCATGAAAACCATATCATCAAACCTGTGAGGCGTCTTTCTTACCCTGGTAGGTCTTCTCTCTTCTTCATGCTCTGCAGTTGAATGCTTTGGCATGTTCTTCCGAGAGGTTTGTCCTCTAGTCCTGACCTTGTCCCCATCTTGCTGCAGATCTTCACCTATTGTCCTCTCCAACGTGCTCTCTAGGTCCATGCCTTCCTACTGTTGAGTAGCCTCGCTGTTATCAGATATCAGAATTGGTTCCTCTGTGACTATTACCACTGAGCTTCCTGAAATCTTCAGTTTGCTATTTGCCTGATATCCGACATACCCTGCAAAGTCTTCATCGAATATAACATCCCTACTGATGATGAAAGCATTTGTGGTTGGATTGTACAACTTGTACCCTTTTGTGCCATCAGGATACCCGACAAAAATGCATCTCTATCCTTTGGGGTCCAGTTTTCTCCTCTTCTCCTTTGGCACATGTGCGAATGCAATGCACGCAAATACTCTGAAGTAGCTGACATTCGGTTTCCTTCCATACCATGTTTCATATGGTGTCTTCCCATTTAATGCTTTTGTTGGTGACCTGTTGATTACGTGACATGCCGTCGCCACTGCTTCTGCCCAAAGGAACTTCGGGAGGTCTCCTTCGTGCAACATGCACCTGACCATCTCCATGATGGTCCTATTTTTTCTTTCCGCCACTCCGTTCTGCTGCGGATTGTAGGGAACAATGAACTCTCTCAAAATACCATGATCTCTGCAAAAGCTGTCGAATTCTCTACTTATGTATTCTCCTCCGTTGTCACTTCTGATCCTTTTGATCTTCCTCCATGTTTCGCCCTCTACCACCTCCTTAAAGGCCTTGAAGCTCTCTAGTGCCTGACTTTTCTGCTCAAGAGTCCATATTCTAACTCTGCTGGTGTAGTCGTCGATAAATGTGATGAAGTATTTGGATCTCCCATTTGATTTGCATGTTATGGGACCGCACATGTCACTATGTGTTATTTCAGATGACCTATCCGTTCCTCCATCTGGAAATGGCTCTTTGTGCTGCTTTCCAAACACGTAGGCTTCGCATCTGTCGATGGTCTCCTCATGTATGTAATCAAATCCTGTAAGCATTCCGTCTTTTGCAAGTCTCTGTAGGTTGCGCCCTCTGAGATGTCCTAACCTCCTATGCCAGAGGTTGTTTACCTTGCTTGAACTGAGTGTTACGCAAGCCATGGATCTTTCCTCAGCTCCCCCCTTGGAGTTGATAAAGTCCTCCAATGCGAAAATCAATTCCTATTGGATCTCCCTCCCTCTGGATGCTGCATCCGTCTCTTTCAAATAGTACATCCAACCCAATGTCAGTGATTCGTGCTATTGACATCAAGTTTTTTGCTAGATTCGGGATGAACAGAACGTCTGTAAGAGTTATGCTCCTTCCCTGACCAAGCCATATACACACGGTTCCTCTTCCAACTGCGTCAACCTTTCCGCTATCACCCATCATAATTTCCTTTCCCGCAAGCATTTCGTACGTGATGAATGTTGTTCGATTGTGCATCATGTGTGATGTCGCCGCAGAGTCCAGGTACTAGTATGGATCGTTAGTGCTATCTTGCGCTCTGGTTTTTGGTTTTACTTCAACCACGTTCACACTCGTGCCCGATGAGTACCCTCCTGATGTGCTGTTAGATTCTTCTATTGAACTCCAGTGCTCCTCTGCAATGCATCCGACTTCTCTTCCTCCTCCT
Source organism: Diphasiastrum complanatum (assembly GCA_029204225.1). Lineage (NCBI taxonomy): Eukaryota > Viridiplantae > Streptophyta > Lycopodiopsida > Lycopodiales > Lycopodiaceae > Diphasiastrum > Diphasiastrum complanatum. The sequence continues at coordinate 47,534,097 of CM055098.1, read as the reverse complement.
CAACGATGTTCGCCTGCTCTGCATCCCTCTTCTTGATCATTTGCATAGTATGTACATATATCCGCGTGTGTATATCACACTCCAAGATCCCAAAAATGACTATGCCTACGTGTCACTAACTAACGACTAACTGCCACACCCTTCATGCCAAGATGAAGGCATTTATGATGACTAGAATTGCTATAGTGCATACACATTGATGGGCTCCCGCACCCGGTGCTCGATGCACCTAATGTCATGCACCATCAGTTCAAAGTTTCTTGCCTCTGATCATTGTTACAGACTTGCAGCTGTTTTTATGCCTGGTAGTGAGAATACAGAAAGTCTTTACTTTGGAGGCGCGATTTTTAGTATAAGTTATATGATGAAGAAATGAAGGAAATTAGACTGAAAAGGATTAAAGTCTTGTTCTTTAATGATCAGCTGGCTGTGGTGTTTGATGACTGTATGTTGGTAAATAGCAAGCTCCCTGAGTACAAGAAGTTTTTTTATATATTGTGTTGATACCGAGATTTCAACGGTAGCTCTTCTAGTATTTTTTTAATGCACGCCTGCCTTTGAATAGTGATTACCAATTGAACTCCTGGAATTCAAACCCTGGACCCCACGGGTGACACAGGCGACATTCTTATCTGCTAGGATAACATCATTGTGGTTCAAGGTTATACCCAAAGGAGAGCTTAAAATATACAGGGTTTTTGGTATTTGTGAACAGAATTCTGCATCGCTGCAATGACAAAACAGGACCAACAAAAGCATTGCACGTTGGCCCAAATTGTTGCTATCAACTTTTATATGGTGGTCCCAACGTTGGAAAATTCAAATATGATAGCTGACGAGGTCATATTCACACTATTTAGAACAGGTTTGTCCATTCATAGCAGCCATGGCCCCCTGCTCCTGCATAGAATTGTCATTTTCAAGCAGGACTAATAAAAAGCAAATGGCAAATAACAAAGTATGGTAATGAGAATAAGAGGTAAACATTAACTTCTATAAGGAAATAGCTTTGTCAAAACACTGAATGGGAGCTAACTGAATATTAGCAAAATAGAGAGTAGAAGATAAACATGAATATGACGACATTATCTAATGGGGAAGTCTAGAATACTAGCTCACAAAGATTTGAGACACATTTCTAACATTGTTTTTGAGCTGAAAGGATAATGTGGGGTATAGCTACATTCATAAAAGGCAAGCGTAGCACAATTTGGGTACAAACTTAGGATACTTGGCTAACAAGGATTTGTAAGGTGAGGATAAGTGGAGCTAGTCAATTTATGTATTGTACCCTTCAATGTGAGAATAGTGTATAAAACCACACCAAAAAGTGTCATTTGAGCTTGGTGAGGTCATGTGTAATAGAGATTATAAAGCTAAGAATAAAAGTTGCATTGATGTGACAAATTTAGGCAACTTCTTATATTCTAACTCATTTCCACATAATTTTTGCGTATATATTTTTATTGATTTATGACTAGTCCATATAGGCTAATGGTAGATGTTGCTCAACAATTTTTTTTGGTAAAACAACAAAGGGAGTACAATTTCAAATACAAGGAAACTATAATTATACACAAGCAAAAAGCTCTCCAAGTTTTCATGATGATAAGCCCCACCCAACTTACAAGGGCAACCTAATGCAATTGTAGTAATGTTTATATCAAGTAACACTACCACCCAAAAGCAAATTGGCACAATGTGCAAGGAGACCTTTGATAAAATAATATGTTGCGTAAGGTGACAAAATTGTAATTTAGCATAGGTAATACATCAGTTCGTTCTCATGGAGATAAAGAGGGCATAGTTGGCTCTCAATGAAAGGCTATTTATTTTTAAGGGGCAGGGAGTGTGGTAGCGCATTGTTCTATACTTGCTTGCGGATTTTCATGATCGAACTTGGTCTTTTTTCTTATGTTGGATTATCAAGTTTTCATAGGCAAGGTTAATTGGTATCATTTTTGAAAATTGAAATCATGGATGTACACATTCTTCTTTTGATCTTTTTGGTCTCATCTTTAGTATTTGGCTTCAATAAAAAAAAACAAAGAACATCTGTATTGAAGAAGAATCACAAGTACTAAGGTGATACACTTATCAAATCCAATTTAAGAAAAAGCAAGTAAAGCATGTATATGAGTAGAAATAGATGTTAAGTGGTATGTGATGCATCTACATATTCAATATATGTCAAGACACACAAAAATGCCATGTTTTGTGAAAAATGAAGCTTGTGAATATGTACATAGGTGGACCCCCCATGTGTGGAGGCTATCCCCATAGGTGAAGGACATGCCTAAGTAGTTCAGGACCTTATCTTATGAGTAGATAAGTCACTTTACCAAGTTTCATTAAGTTAGCATCTACTTCCTAGAAAATAGGAATTTTGGAGAGATGACACCCAACTACTTGCTCCCTAAAAGGGAAAAATGACTTAACATCCATTGAGCGATTTCTCTATGGTAATCACTCTATTTTTGGGTACCGTCTTGCAGTTACAGTCCAGGCGCCCTTCATTTGAAATCCATAACCTTTCGTTTGACCCAAAACAGACTTAAGCGACCCTTTTTAAGATTTTGAATTAATTCATCAAGGTAAATAAAATTCAAACTTCATGGATTTTGGGCCTCGGGTCCCCTTTGAACTGAATTTTTTTTAATGAAAATAACTAGTAAAGAGTGCCCATCGTTGACGGGCAATGGCGGCCAATCTAGGTGGCGGTCGATGATTTGGAAATTAAGTATGTCGTTGACTGACGATGATTTTTTCGATCTAGGTGGTGGTGGTCCCTATGCGGCCTAAATGTGGTTCTTACGCAGCGGTCCTTATATGGCCTAAATGTAGTCTCTATGCCTTCGTTCAAACCATATGTAGCCATAGGCGAGACCCCGACAGTGCGGTTTGCGGTTCGTTCACGTTGTTCAGACCGTAAGCAGTACTTTACAATGCGGTTGAGGTTCGTTCACTTCGTTCAGAGCATAGGCGAGACTTTGAGATTGTGCTTCGTATGTGACCGCAATCATTGACTTTGCGGTCCTTTGCGATGAAATGCGGTCGTATGTAGTCAAAATGGGATCCTTTACGATATGTGAGAGAGAGAGAGAGAGAGAGAGAGAGAGAGAGAGAGAGAGAGAGAGAGAGAGAGAGAGAGAGAGAGAGAGAGAGAGAGAGAGAGAGAGAGAGAGAGAGAGAGAGAGAGAGAGAGAGAGAGAGAGAGAGAGAGAGAGAGAGAGAGAGAGAGAGCATTGTTTCCTTCATTCAGACCATATGTAGCCGTAGGCGAGACCCTTGCATGCGGTTTAGAGTTTAGGACAGAGCATTAACGCTGCACAAGGACCATGAGAGAGAGAGAGAGAGAGAGAGAGAGAGAGAGAGAGAGAGAGAGAGAGAGAGAGAGAGAGAGAGAGAGAGAGAGAGAGAGAGAGAGAGAGAGAGAGAGAGAGAGAGAGAGAGAGAGAGAGAGAGAGACCCTTACATGCAGTTTGCCGTTCGTTCAATTCTTTGAGAGCATAGGCGAGACTTTGCGATAGTGCTTTGTATTTGACCGCAATCGTTGACTTTGCGGTCCTTTGCAATGAAATGCGGTCGTATGGGAACCAAATGTTATCCTTTGTGGTGTGAGAGAGAGAGAGCATCGTTTCCTTCATTCAGACCGTTTGTAGTCATCGGCGAGACCCTTGCATGCGGTTTGCGGTTCGTTCAGAGCATTAAGGCCGCACAGGGATTGTGAGAACCATGAGTGAGAGCATTTATGCCGCATAGGAACCGTGAGAACCGTGAGTGAGAGAGAGAGAGAGGGAGAGCGTCCGAGTGAGAGAGAGAGAGAGAGAGAGAGAGAGAGAGAGAGAGAGAGAGAGAGAGAGAGAGAGAGAGAGAGAGAGAGAGAGAGAGAGAGAGAGAGAGAGAGAGAGCATTGTGAGAACCGTGAGTGACCGTGAGCGAGAGAGAGAGAGAGAGAGAGAGAGGAACCGTGAGAACCGTGGGAGAGAGAGAGGGAGAGCATCGAGTGAGAGAGAGAGCATCATGAGAACTGAGAGAGAGAGAGAGAGAGAGAGAGAGAGAGAGAGAGAGAGAGAGAGAGAGAGAGAGAGAGAGAGAGAGAGAGAGGAACCATGAGAATCGTGAGTGAGAGAATTGTGAGAACCGTGAGTGAGAGAGAGATCAGGGAGAGCATCCGAGAGAGAGAGAGAGTATCATGAGAACCGTGAGTGAGAGAGAGAGAGAGGGAGAGCATCAGAGAGAGAGAGAGAGAGAGAGAGAGAGAGAGAGAGAGAGAGAGAGAGAGAGAGAGAGAGAGAGAGAGAGAGAGAGAGAGAGAGAGAGAGAGAGAGAGAGAGAGAGAGAGAGAGAGAGAGAGAGAGAGAGAGAGAGAGAGAGAGAGAGAGAGAGAGAGAGAGAGAGAGAGAGAGAGAGAGAGAGAGAGAAATCCCTGTCTGGTGAAGCTCCCTTGTGCTTGATAGAGATGATGGATTTTGCCAAAGCAGCCGTTGAGGAAGCATGGAAGTTAATGGAAAGGGGACAATCTGAAATACTCCTTCCTTGACGACGATGAAGAATGTGAACAACAGTAAACAAATTCAGAGCAGAGTGAAATCATGTAATGGTAACCATAAACAAAAGGATTCAAGCTTCTTAAGTTACAAACCTTACCTTGTAGCATGGATATGGATATTGCAGTTGGCGGATGCAATCAGAAAGAAGAGAGCAAGAAGACGATGGAGAGAGAGGCCCACATCCCGCCTGCTCGCGTTTGAGAGAAAGAGAGAGAGAACCGATCGAGAGAAAGAGAGAGCGTGCGCGCATTTTGGGGGGGGGGGGAAATTTGAAATTGTGTGTGTGCGTGCGTCCAAAAACAGAAGAAAAAATGGCTTCTATGTGTTGTTTTTCACACACATAGGACCTTTCAATCATTTTTTAGCTTTTTGCGTTGTAAAAAGCATGACATTTTGTTGCGGGCAGAGCATGACATTTTTGACGGCATGACGACATTCTCTCTCTAAAATAGTTTTAATATATATGATATGCGCTATACTCTTCACTGTCCGATGTGCCGCTTCAGCTTGTTCTTAGTCATTGATCTTTCAAGATTCACAATCCTGGCCATTGAAACACTCTTTAATTCACACCATCAATCTCTGAAACCCGTGAATCGGTTTTGTGCATTGAAACGAATTAAGACACCATACCCTTTCGAGCACTACGGTCATCGGTTATGCGCAGACTGGGCGTGCACGACTGTTTTCATGAGTCTCTCCCCCCCTCTACACTTCTGCCCCTCCAAGCTAATTTTAGCTGGATCTAACTCATTCCACAGTTAGATTCGGTGTGGTATGATGCTACAAGCAAGGTCACCCACCTACTTATGAGATTTTTGAATGTTCACATGCTCAGTTTTGTGCAACAATGAGCATTTTAGTGCATTTCAAAAAAGTTGCTTATCTCTCTCTACAGTGAGAAATCCTTCTCTCTCAAATGGCAGCCAAATCTTTGACAAAAACTATTGAAAAGCTCTATGGCTATCCAGCAACCTCCTATGGCCAATGATATGTCTTTAGATCCAAAAACAATGAGAAAATGGCAAAATTATGGCTGGTTTTCCAAAAAATCGTAACTCTCATCCGGTCCTTTAAAAAAATTGACTGTAACTCTCTCAATTTTTGATCATTTTTTACCCTCTCTGATGCTATGCACATGCTAAATAGCCAATTTTGAGCTCGGCAAGCCTTTGTAGGTCTGATTTAGTGCATTGGTGCTCCGCTTTCCACTTATTGATTGCCATAAATCCCAAAGTCTCAGAAAGCCATCTTTCTAAAGCTCTCTCAAATGACACTAGTGCTCTATGCTCAAACCATGTTAAGCTTTGATACCAAGTTAAAATTCATGTCACACATGATTAGAGATAGGCATAGATAGAAACCACTCAGTAGGCACTTTCCAAGCTCCATGGCAAAATTGTATTTCAAAAAGTTAATACACTACACATAAATGACTTCTTGTGGCAACCCATGCATGACCTGGGTTGCCACTGATGGGATGTGTGTTCCGTCAATTGCCGAACCACAATACAAAAATACAATAAGTCTACTCTTATTTTAAGTAGACATACAAAGTCTCCCTCTACAAACTCATGAGAATTTCTCTTTTGGTTGACAAACTGCTTCATTCAATGAAGGATTGTTGCACTGACCTTGAATAAACGTTGTAATCAGCGGTGCTTGATTTGAATCCTTGTTCAATGAAGAATGTGTTGATCCTCTGAAACCAAGCCCTGGCAGACTGTTTCAAGCCGTACAATGCTTTGTGGAGTTTACAGACATGATTCTTCATTCCTTCCAAAATGTATCCTTCGGGCTGGATCATGTAGATATCTTCTTGTATGATTCCATTCAGATAGGCTGTTTGTACATCAAGTTGATGTACTTTGAGGTTGGCAGTTGCAGCATAAGACAAGAGCATTCAAATTGACGAATGTTTGATGACTGGACTAAAAGTCTCACTGTAGTCAACATTTGGAATCTGGGTGAATCCTCGTGCTACTAGTCTAGCCTTCCTTCGATCAATTGCTCCGTTGGCATTATATTTGATCTTAAAGGTCCATTTGCAATCAATAATATTGCAGCCAATAGGAGCTTTGACTAATGACCATGTCTGATTCTTGATCAGAGAGGAATACTCTCTGTCCATGGCTTCTCTCCAGAGATCAAAGTCTGGTTGGCTGAGTGCCTCTTTGACTGTCGTCGGTTACTGCATTAAGAGACAAGCAGACTCAGGAGTATGCCTTGTGGGCTGTGTGCGCACTCGACTTGATCTTCTGGGATGATTTGACTAATGAACCGCTCCTGGGACTTGTTGCTGGGTAGCAGCAACATCTTCGTCTGATTCACTATCTCGAAGTGGGTCGACAATAGACATGCCTGAGCCAGAAGCTCGGACTGTCGTGTCAATGGCAGGAGATGTAGGTTCTTCTTGAGCAATATCCTTGTCTTTGAGACCGACGAATTGATCCTCGATAAAGACTGTATCCTGGCTATACAAGATTTGCTGGGTATCAAAATCGTACAGCTTGTAGGTGTTATCAGACGAAGTATATCCGATCAAGATGGTCTTGAGACCTTGGAAGTCCAATTTCTTCCTTATGTCTTTTGGGATTTGTGCGTAGGCAATGCACCCGAACACTCTTAGGTTCTTTAAAGAAGGCTTAGAGCCTGTCCACACCTCGTGGGGTGTCTTGTCTGAGAGGGCCTTGGTCGAACATCTGTTCTGGACGTAAGCTGCTGTGGAGACAACTTTAGCCCAGAACCTCTTGGGCAATGATGCATGCGATAGCATACACTTAGCAGATTCGACCAAAGTACGGTTCTTCCTCTCAGCTAAGCCATTAGACTGAGGACTGGAAGGAGTGATGAATTGCTGCTCAATGCCATGGCTTTGGCAGTACTCCTTAAGCTCGACAGAGATGTAAAGGCATGAGAATCAACTGAGGAACTCGAGGCTTCGTTCCTTCATGTGTCTTCCTGCAACAACATAATAATGACTCTCGAAAAGAGTCAATTCTGGATGTGTCGTGATGATCATCACCCAGCTATCGTAAGAACTTGACAAGCTTTTAAGCAGTTGCATCACTACGTCTTGATTGTCTATGACAGATTCAACAGCGGCCATTTGTCTTAGTAGAGTCTTGAATTGATTAATGTGACTCTGCAAAGAATCACCATTCGTCATCTTGAGGGAGTAGAATTTCTTCCTGAGATGTAGCTTAGAAGCTATATCTTGCACTTCGTATAGTGTGCTCAAGATTTCCCAGACTTCTTTTGATGTCTGAGCCTCAGATACATGGTCGATCTAGGTATCCGTGATGTTGAGGATGATCAACGCGAAAGCTTTTCCATCCTTCAGCTTCCATCTGGCGATTGTCGTGTCATCCGCTTCAGGTTTTCCTTCTGCACCTGTAACAACGTCAAACAATTTTTTTGCCATTAGTACAGTTTTCATCTTAAATTTCCACATATGGTAATTGGCTCCATCAAGCTTGTCCATGATAGGACTGGCTTTCCCTTGGGAATCCATGTGAAAGAATTAGTCTAAGTGATAGGAGAAACTATCAGTGACTTAAGTATGAAAATATGATATTCACAGAACAAGAAAATAATTACTCTATCGGCTAGTAGAGTCTTGTACTGTGGAAACTTATCAAGCTATCAAAATAGCTTTGATACCATGTTGGAGACAGAGGGGGAGAATAAATGATGAACACGAACAAGAAACAAACTCGAACAAGAAACGAACGAGAAACGAACTCGAACAGAAAATGTTTGTGCACAACGGAATGAGTTAAACGTCTCTCTCCGTAAGCATGACTACGCCTATTAGAATGAACAGAACTTTAGTGATAGGAATCATAGTCATTCTAGATTATGCAGCCAAACATATAATGGATGAAGCTTAGATGAATAATTTGTTGCGAATTGCAAGACAAATTATATGTCGCGAATGATTCGCGAAGAGCTAGATTGTGCTCGACTGATAATTAGTCGCGAAAGACTAAAAGTTAATCGTCTATTACCAGAAAGAACAACTAGAAAGAGCAGACAAAATGAAGAACAAGCATAACAATATTAGCACAAACCGGAATACAGAACAAAGAGCTGTATCGAATTAAGTATATCATGTATACATGTTAATAATGCAGTAGAGCACAATACAATAGCAAATGAAACTGCGTGCCCTACGAAGCTTATTTTGTCTGTAATGAGGAATGAAACCTCTTCTTCTAGTCTTTTCTTCTCTCACTTGATCATCTGATCATCATCATCTCGTGAATGGTGTCCAAAATATGTATATATACATAATGTTGCAGGTGTGCAGATGTGAAAGTATAGAGTGGATGTGCTGTTTGTAGGATATTGTGGGTGGCTGCAATCATTGTCCAATCTGTTAGTGCAACTACATGGAGTGAGCGTAAAAGGGTGCAACGTCAGCCAGTGCTGAAGTGAACATTGGTTATGATGCAAAAAGTGGGTCACTCTGTAGGATAGTATTCCCTTTTCGCCTGTCACCATAACTTGTGTAAAAACTGTCGCGGAAGTTTTTTTGTTTCGTGTTGTCCTCTCTCTTCTTCGCGAACAATTTTCTGTCTTTGAATTTTCTTTTCGTGCAAAATCTCTTACGGGACAGACACTCGACTACGCATCACAGAATATATTTTATTCTAGAAATCAAGAGACACAGCACAAGGCCAAGAGATACACGAAATAGAGGGACTATATTGTCAGTTTGGTTTTAGAGCGAGATCGTCAGTGTCTCGTTCGTTGGTGGATTAAATCTCTACTCTTTTGTTGTATTCTGCTCGTTGGCAGACTTTCATGCACAACTATGGTATTTTGCTTTCTTACTCTATTTGCTACGTCTCTCTCTGTTTCTTAAAGATCTCTGTAAAATTCTCATCACTTTTTCTCTCTCTTTGGTTATGATCCAGAGAGGATCGTTTATACCTCAACTATGTTGAGATTACAAGATAGCTAAATGTAGAATCACAAGACTAGTTAACGCTAATCAACTAGTTAGTTAGTCTCTGTCGTTGCTATTCGTTTCAACTGGACATAAAGCCCGTTGAGCTGCCAGCTAGCAGCGCAAAAGATTTCTCTTCGTGTGTTTTTGTTGTATTCGTTTTGCGTCCATTTTGTGCTTTACGGTCCTAGAAGTGTGTTTACGATTCGCGATTGATTTGCAAATCGTTCGTGCTTTGAGTCAAAGACACATTGATTGTCGCCAATTGTTCTCGTTTGACCTTCGTGTCTTGTTCGTGCTGTGACAAAGTCGCAGGAGTTCACCATTTCTGACACTCCCTCTTGAACCATGCAGCTTTGTTCGTTCAATCCAATTGCCTCTCTTTGCTTGGTAAAGAGTGGCTTGTCGAACGGTTTCGTGAGGAGATCTGCAATCATACTTTCTAATTTTATGAACTAAACCTAGAGCTCTCCTTTCGAGATCAAATCTCGAATGTGATGGTACTTCAAAGGAATGTGCTTCGTCTTTGAATGGAAGATAGGATCCTGGGACAGATAGATGGCACTTTGGGAGTCCATCATCATCGTGTTTGGCCCCTCTTGTGGTATCCCGATTGCCTCCAACATCATCCGTAGCCACACTACCTCATTCGCCACTTTCGAGGCTGCAACATACTCAGCTTCGCAAGAAGATTGAGCTACCAGAGTTTGTTTTTTGCATATCCAATTGATTGTAGCTCCGCACGCTATTGTACATCCTCCAGTAATGGACTTGCTGTCATCCTTGCAGCTTGCCCAGCTCACATCACTGTAGTGATGCAGCTCGAATCATTTCTCCTCGTTTCTAGCTCTGTAGGTTAATCCAATATTCTGGGTACCCTTCAGATATTGTAGGATTCATTTGGCCATTTGCCAATGTCCTAGACCAAGATTGGAACAGAATTGGCTCAATGCGTAAACATAGAAGGCCAGATCTGGTCTGGTACAAATTGTCAAGTACATCAGACTTTTGATTAAGTTCTGGTAGGGTATACCTGCCATCTTCTATTCTTCCTCTTCTATTTTTGGGCAATCCTGTTTCGTGAACTTGGCTCCAGCTATCATTGGTGTGGCTTTCTCTTTGCAATCCATCACGTGGTACTGCTTCAGTACTTTTCTGGCATATTCTGACTGATTCAAGTGCATTTCGCCATTTGTTTAATCTCTTTTGATCTCCAGCGGCATTTTGTTGCTTCTTTAAGATCTATGATTTTGTAGCTTTTAGAAATCTGGCTCTTCGTGTCTTTGATCAACATATCAGTGAATCATCCACGAAAATGGTCAATATTACAAAATCCTTTCCTACTCTTTTGATGTAGACATTACAGTCTAGGTGAGTAGGGTTGAAGTCTAGAGACTTCAGAAGACCATCAAGCTTTTTTTGTACCAGGTCCCTGATGCCTGTTTTAGACCGTAGATGCATCTTTGTAATCAACAGACATATTGTCTGTTGTCGGGGTCTTCATAGCCTTCAGGTTGCTTCATGAAAATTTCATCCTCTAGATTTTTGTGGAGAAAGGCTGTTTTCACGTCAATCTAGTGAATTTCCAGATTGTACTGTGTGGCATATGCAAGGAGTAGTCTTATGCTTGTCATCTTCACCATAGGCGAATATGTGTCAAAATAGTCGACACCATATCTCTGCGTGTAGCCCTTTGCGACAAGCCTTGTCTTGTAGTGGCAAATAGTGCCATCTGATTTTAGCTTTTTCTTGTACCCACTTGCAGTCGACTATTTTTCTGATTTCGGGTAGTGGCTCTAATGTCCATGCCTCATTTTGTCTCATCGACTCGATCTTCTCTGACATTGTCTACTTCCAAAATTCTCCCTCTAGACTCTAGACAGCTTCTTGGTATGTTGCTGGCTCTTCTGTGAAGCTGTAGTACTCGAACTGCGAGTCTTTGCTCCATTGAAGATTGTCAGAATAGCGGTCTGGAGGTCTTCTTTGTCTTGTGGACCTTCGAGGTTCGTTTCGTCGCTGCTCGAACATTTCTTGTTCATGAGGTCAATTCTCTGCTTCCTGCTACTCTGGAATCTGGGGCTCTGCATTCTATTTTGATGTATGTCCTCGATCTCTCTCTTGAATAGGCAGTAGTGTGAAGATCTCATGGCCTCTTTCGTCTTTCAGTCCAGAGAATGTATGTGAAAAATACAGATCCTAAGTGGATCTAAACTCCAAGATCATTGGCTTGAATGCTTGCACTCCAAACTACATAAGCTAGGAATTGGCAACACATTCTATGCTACCTAGAATGCAAAGAACTTGATCAAAAAGCATTTATCACAAATGGAAACTTCCATAAACATCAAGTGCGGCCCAAAATAGCATTATACAGTCCATAATACATCAGCCTACCACTTTTGGAAAGCACCTAAGATCATACACAATAGCTTGAAGACAATACACACAACAATGCTCTCAATGGAGGAAGAAACAATGACAATGATCTATTGATCTCAATGAAGCATACAAAAGGTTTCTCCAACCTGTTCTCCACGACTTCCCTACTATTTATGGATGAGGAAGATGACTCTCTCTCCTCTCTCTAGAAGGTACTTGACCCTAGATATTCCCTATATAGGAAAAATAGCTAAAAATGGCTTATATGACCAAAATACATGAAAATGGTCTCATTTTGAAGGGTATGAAGTTTGACACTTCATCATACTGAAAAAATACAGTAAATAAAAACATTGTGGCCTGGTTCACACGTGCAAAACTCCAGAACCAAAACTATTTACAATTTTAGCCAATTTAGGCCTCAAACTAGCTAGGAAATGTTGACAATTTTCACACTCCCTCTTCAACATTGGATGCTAGTTTCAACATAGTCTTTGAGCACATTCCAAGATTAGATCTATGCATTAAATATAGGTCCTTTCCCAATGGTTTGGTGAAGATATCAGCCACACACTCCTTTGAAGAGACATGTTGAAGCTCCACCTCTTTGGCAATGACTTGATCTCTCACAAAATGGTGAGCAATCTCAATGTGCTTGCTCCTTGCATGAAAAACAGGATTGCTTGCCAAGCTTTGGGCTGAAAGGTTATCACAAAGTATGATTGGAGTCTTCTCTTGTTCCAGCAAGTGAAGATCCAATAACATCCTCTTGATCCAAAGAATCTCCTTGGTGCATGTTGTTAATGCCTTGTACTCGGCTTCGGTGGAAGATAGAGAGATAGTTGGTTGCTTCTTTGATAGCCATGAGACCACTCCATCTCCAAGATAGATTGCAAAGGCACTTGTTGACTTCCTATCCATTTGATCACCTGCAAAATCTGAATCTGAAAATCCACAAAGGTTAGGTGTAGTACCTCCATACAAGATGCCAAAATCTCTAGATCCCGAGATGTATCTAAGTACTCTCTTTCCTAGCTTCCAATGAGCCTCACTAGGATCTTGCATAAATTGACTTAGTTTACCAACCACAAAGCTTAGATCAGGTCTTGTGATGGTTAACCATATAAGAGATCCTATTAGGTTTCTATAGAGAGTAATGTCCTTGAAGGATCTTTCATTACTTCTTGTAGTTAGCTTTACATTTGATTCCATAGGAGTAGAAACAACTTTACAATCTTCCATATGAAACCTTTTTAGAATAGAGTTAACATACTTTTCTTGACATATGAATGTAGATTTAGAAGTTCTAATAATCTCTATTCCTAAGATATAATGAAGTTTACCAAGATCTTGAATTTCAAACTCTCTTTTGAGTGCCATCTTGATTTCATCTATATCTAGATTGTTACCACCACTTAAGATAATGTCATCAACATAGATCAAAAGTAAAGTGATATCATTTTCATTCAATCTAAAGTAGAGATAATGATCATACTCACTCATAACAAAGTTTTGAGAAAGTAAGAAGGAATTGAGCTTAGCATACCAACTCCTTGGTGCTTGCTTTAGCCCATACAAACTCTTTTGGAGATAGCACACATGATTAGGCTCATCATGTGAAACATAGCCCTCGGGTTGCTCCATGTAAATATCTTCTTCAAGATCACCATTCAAGAAGGCATTAGTAACATCCATTTGCCACATATCCCAATCATAAAGAGTTGCAAGAGAGATTAGGATTCGAATAGTTACCATCTTTGCCACGGGTGCAAAGGTCTCATCATAGTCAATACCATATTCTTGAGCATACCCCTTTGCCACCAACCTTGCCTTGTACTTGTTGATTGATCCATCTTGATTTGTCTTGATCTTGAAGATCCACTTACAACCAATTGCCTTCTTGTCCTTTGGAAGCTTTACCAACCTCCATGTGTTGCTTTTGATGAGTGCTTGATGCTCATGATCCATGGCTTGGATCCATTCCTTCTTTTGAATTGCTTCACCTACACAAGTTGGTTCATCAAAAGAGGTAAGAAAAGCAAAGTTAGAGTTGTCCACCACTTGCTTTCCTTTTTCATCATAGGTTAGCCTTGATGGCTTAGCCCTTTGCCTTTGAGTCTTCCTTGAAGTTTGCTTTGGAGTGGCATCTCCATCTTCATCCAAGACATCTTGCACATCATGATGATTAGTAGGCACATCAACATCAACATCAACAACATTGGAAACATTCTCTTCATGAAAGATGACATCCCTACTTATGACAACTTTCTTTGTAGAAGGAATGTACACTTTGTAAGCCTTGCTTACTTCACTATAGCCAACAAACACACCCTTCTTTGATGAAGGATCTTCTTTAGTTCTATCATCAAGTGTGATATTGACAAAACATGTACATCCAAAGATCCTACAATGCTTGACACTCGGCCTTCTACCATAAAGAACCTCATGAGGAGTTTTACCATCCAAGGAAGCACTTGTCCATCTATTACATAGATAGTTAGCACATGCTAAAGCTTCCTCCCAAAAAGACTTAGCAAGATTAGCATGTAGTCTCATTGCCTTGGCACATTCACAAAGGGTTCTATTCTTCCTCTCGGCCACTCCATTCTGTTGTGGAGTCCTAGGACTAGACATCTCCCTCTTAATCCCATGTGCTATACAAAAGTCTTTGAACCTATTTGAGGTGTATTCCCCTCCATTATCAGATCTTAAGCATTTGATCTTTGTATTGAATTGGTTTTCCATTTCATTCTTGAACTTGACAAATGCAGCAAACACTTCATCCTTACTTTTAAGAAGATAGATCCAAGTATACCTACTAAAGTCATCAATGAAAGTTGCATACATCTTTGCCCCACCATTGCTAGTTGTACTAGAAGAATGAATATCAGAATGCACAAGTTGAAAAGCTTCTTTAGATCTAGAAGTAGATCTAGAATAAGCAAGTCTATGAGATTTGGACAAGGCACAATGTTCACAAACACTATTGTTTGCAACAAGACTTTTAGGGAGACCAAGAACAAGCTCTTTCTTTGCCATTACCTCCAAAGATTTGAAGTTGGGATGGCCCAACCTCTTGTGCCAAACTTCTTGGTTTGTCAATTGCTCCCTAGCCATACATCCTTCATGATTAGAGATCACACATGCATCAAGCTTGAAAAGTTTACCATGCCTCCTACCTTGAGCAATCAAGGATCCACATTTACTTATCAAACATGCATCTCCAATGAACTCCACATCAAGTCCTTTGTCAATCATTTGACTTACACTAAGCAAATTCTTAGTGATTGAAGGAATGTACAAAACATTTTCAAGATTTGCTTTCCTATTTGTTGAAAGGGAAATAGGAATAGTGCCTATGCCTTTGATGTCACATTGACCATCATTTGCAGTGTAGATGATGTTACCTTCTCCCTCATAAGACAATAAGGATGTAAAGTATTCCTTATGTCTTGTCATGTGAGATGAGGCTCCACTATCAATCCACCAAGGATCATTATCATCTATGTTGGCTAACAAACTTGAAGTCATAACAAGTGATTCACATGTGTTATGTTCTTCCTCATCTATTGTAAGATTTCCTTGCCTCTCTCCTTGCTCTCTTTTCTTCTTATAACATTCATTTGCAAAATGACCTTTTATCCCACAATAAAAGCACTTGAACTTTGACTTATTGTTCTTAGTAGAAGAGGAAGAGGAAGAGTGATCATCATGATCAAAGTTACCACCTTTGGACCATTTCCCTTTGCCTTTACCTTTGCCCTTGAATTTGCCTTTTGTGAAGAAAGCCTCTTCACCTCCACCTTGCAAGGATGCACCATCAAGCTTTGATTGCAACCTATGTTCTTCAGCCAATAAGATTTCTTGCAAGTCAACCACACTTGGCAAGACTCTTTGAATGGCAAAACTTTGCACAAGGTTAGCATGTTCATTTAGCAAACCATTCAACATAACTTGGACTATTTCACCATCTTTTATGTTCTCATCAATGCATGCTAAATCATCACTTAGGGACTTAACTCTCAAGATAAATGCATGAGCACTTTCACCCTCTCTTTGCCTACTAGAAAATATTTGTCTCCTTAGGGTCAATACCCTAGATGTGGACTTTGATTCAAAGAGCTTCTTTAAGGCATTCCATGCCTCACTTGCACTTTGACACTTTCCAACTTCCTTGAGAAGTTCATTTGTAACATTCATTTTAATGATATGAAGAGCCCTTTTGGCCTTCTTATCAAACCTTTGTTGCTCTTGAAGTGTGAGAGGTCTCTCTTCAATTTCTGCAACTATGTCCATGAGTTCATTCAACTCAAGTAAGGACTCCATCCTCACTTTCCAAGTAGAGTAGTTTGATGAACTCAACCTTTCACTAGACTCTAGCATGATCCCACCATTGGAAGCCATGATTCTAATGTTTCTTCAACTTTTAGGTTCTGTCCTAAAGCACTTAGCACTCACTTTTCTCTCAACAAATGATAGATAAAGAGATCTATGAAGATTTAGGACCCTAAAACACTTCTATCTTGAACCTAGATGGTTTCCAAGCATAGAAAGGAAGATTGAAACACATGCAACACTTTGCACACACTAAGAATGGATTACAAAATCAAACCAACCTGAACACACTCTTGCTTAAGCTCTCAAACTTTCCAGCAAGTGACCAAATCAAGTTATGGTGTGAAGAGTTACTTGCATTCTTAGAAAATACCCAAAACTAGGATGCCAAGATTACCTAGTAATGAACAAACTTGATCAACATATGATCAACACACTAAGATATTGATTCAACCTGTAAAACCACATGTAAACCACACTTCTAAAAGTTTATAAACTCCATCAAGTGATAAATACAAGATTTAGAGGTGAATGAATGAGCACACTTAGTGAATCACAAGACTAGCTTCACTATCTTGTCAAATCTTGGTGTTTAGATGTAGATCTAAGATCACTTCACATGAGAATGTTCCTCAACCTGTTAAGAACCTGAAAACACACTTGCATAATGGTTAACACCTTCCAGCAAATGCTCCAATCAAATTACATAAGGAGAGTTACTTACATGCTCAACAAAGTACACCAAAATTTATGCCAAAATTGATGACAATCTTTACAATATGCTCTTCACAATGGAGCTTACAATATGTTAACCCAAAAAAGGGGATCTTTCATCCAAATGGGAGCTTTGCTCAGCCTTTAGGAGAATTACAACTCACTCAAAAGAGCATTTGTCATCCACTTAAGGAGAAGTTTCATCCACTTAAGGAGAGTGTTCATCCAAGAATGGAGATTGTCAACAATAGGATTGAAAAGAACATTGTTAGTATTGAATATGCACAAGCCTCACAATCACAAATGATTAGGTGTTATGATCTGATCCAAAATAGTTTCTTTTCAGCCTCTGATCTTCAATAGACCTGAAATATGCTTTTGATCCACAAGTTCAACTCACAAAACAAAGGTTAGTAAGATTTGATCAACAAAGCAATGCAAAATCATGCTAGAACTTGATCAAACATCCAAATACCACCAAAAATGGAATACTTACTGTAAATAGAAGCCAACCAGCTCTGATACCATGTGAAAAATACAGATCCTAAGTGGATCTAAACTCCAAGATCATTGGATTGAATGCTTGCACTCCAAACTACATAAGCTAGGAATTGGCAACACATTCTATGCTACCTAGAATGCAAAGAACTTGATCAAAAAGCATTTATCACAAATGGAAACTTCCATAAACATCAAGTGCGGCCCAAAATAGCATTATACAGTCCATAATACATCAGCCTACCACTTTTGGAAAGCACCTAAGATCATACACAATAGCTTGAAGACAATACACACAACAATGCTCTCAATGGAGGAAGAAACAATGACAATGATCTATTGATCTCAATGAAGCATACAAAAGGTTTCTCCAACCTGTTCTCCACGACTTCCCTACTATTTATGGATGAGGAAGATGACTCTCTCTCCTCTCTCTAGAAGGTACTTGACCCTAGATATTCCCTATATAGGAAAAATAGCTAAAAATGGCTTATATGACCAAAATACATGAAAATGGTCTCATTTTGAAGGGTATGAAGTTTGACACTTCATCATACTGAAAAAATACAGTAAATAAAAACATTGTGGCCTGGTTCACACGTGCAAAACTCCAGAACCAAAACTATTTACAATTTTAGCCAATTTAGGCCTCAAACTAGCTAGGAAATGTTGACAATTTTCACAATGTAGACTCGTCGAACTTCACATCTCTGTTCGAAACAACCTTCTTCGTGGTTGGATCGTAGAGTCTGTACACGTGTTCCATTCGAGTAACCGACCATGATTGTTTGTTCGGATTTGTCATCGAGCTTGTTTCTCTTTTCCTTTGGAATGTGCTTGTATGCTGCACATCCAAACACTCGTACGTATGATAGATCAGACTTTTTGCCTGTCCACATTTCGTATGGTGTTTTGTTCTCCAGTGTTGTCGTTGTAGATCTGTTCTGCAGGTGTACAGTTGCAGCTATTGCCTCGGCCCAGAATTGACCTGGCAATTGAGCCTGTGCCATCATGCATCTGGCTCCTTCGACTAGCGTCCTGTTTTTTCTTTCTGCCACACCATTGTATTCTGGTGTGTATGCAGGAGTGAACTGGTGTTCTATGCCAGAGCTGATCTTCGTTTTCTGAAGCATTGAATATGCTTTCAGAGTTGCTGATTATTTTGGCCTGGTAGAGATTTCCTTCTCTGCATCTGACCGTCAACAACTTGTTTGTCGTCTTCTTGATCATACGACAAGTGTTGCCGTCTAACAAAACTCGAATGCCTAGATCTGCCATCTTGGAGACAGATAGCAGATCCTTTCTGAGTGAGGGCACATAGAGTGCTCCTGGCAGCTCTGCTTGGCCTGACAATGTTCGTAGCTGTAGAGAGCCGATGCCTTTGACATCGTGTCTGCTTCCATCACCTAGAATCATTGCTCTGTCGTTTTCGAGTTCGTGAAAGTTGATCAAGATCTTCTTGTTGCAAGTTATGTGAGATGTTGCTCCTGAATCGATTACTACATCATAGTCGTGTTCAGAGTAGCTTGTCGAAGCTTCGTCGAATATCATGAAAGCTTCGTCACCTCTTTCAGCATCCTTTGATGACTTTGCAACATTTGTCTTTTTAGCTTTGTTTTTTCTTTTTGAATTGAATCTGCAGTCGTATGTAGAATGCCCTTTCTTCTTGCAGTGCATGCAAGATATTGCTGGATTGAACCAGTATTTGTTGGCCGTATGGCTTGGTTTGTGGCAGTGATTGTAGGAAGAAGATTGTTTATTTGAGGATTTCGTCTTCTCGAATCTTGGCTTGTTTTTGTTCTTCTTCTTTCCTTTCGTGAAGAGAGCCTTCTCTTGATCACTGCTTCCCTCTCCTTCGTCTCTCATTAGTCTCTCATCAGCGACAAGACTGACTGCTTTGTCAAATGTCAATCTGGTAGACTCAGTATGAGCATTCTCAGCGGTTGATAGGACGTCGGTAGAGATTTCATGAAGTACATCAGCTGCTGTGGTGCTGGGACCTGGTGCTCCTGTCCTTATGCAGCGAGTTGAGCGAAGATCATTCTGATCTTCTCAACGTGCTGATCTAACTGGTTGCCATCCCACCATATGAGATAAATCCATGAATC
Organism: Diphasiastrum complanatum; assembly: GCA_029204225.1. NCBI lineage: Eukaryota > Viridiplantae > Streptophyta > Lycopodiopsida > Lycopodiales > Lycopodiaceae > Diphasiastrum > Diphasiastrum complanatum. The sequence goes on along the minus strand of CM055098.1, from coordinate 47,514,556 downwards.
GTGCTCCTCTTTTACTAGCAATTTGGAGACTAATCAAAAATGTGGTGAAGTCTTTGGAATAAAGTCTGTTTGGATTGTTTTTGGTGTAGTGATAAGAGTCACGCCTTGGTTTAGAGATCTAGTCTACCAATAATACAAAATGTCGACGCTAGGCTTTTTCTAGCCACCCAAATCTTTCTTTTCATTGATTTCTCAGTTCAAAATCATTAAAAAAAAAAAGGTCATGAAATTTGGTGTAATTCCAAGCTTGTGACACCTTTTCAAATCTAACAAAAAAAAAAAATCATTTTGGACATTGATGTAATTTTTTGCTAATACACATAGTTTGCATAATAAGGATTTATTCTTTTTTGCAATACCCAATGGTGTTTGCAATAGTGGGGGACTGGTGAAGATGGAGCTCTTAGGCAACGAGCGGAATTCCGCACATGTGAAAATTAGAGATTTTCAAACCTCTTTCTTTCCTTCATAATTGGTCCAAAGATATTGATGTTATAGCTTGATGGAAAGCTTATAAGGTGTACTTTCCATTTGATTTCAAATCAGTCTGATATGTCAATCAAGAGTTATAAGCTCTTAAAGAGGGTAGGGAGAGGTTCAAAATCCGAGTGACCACTTTTTGATTTGATCCAATTTAGTTTGATTCATAATCCATTGTTTTGTGTATTTAACACAAGAAACTGAAGATCAAGTCAAATTTTGGTGTTATTGAACAATTTTGAGCCTTCTTTGAATCATTAGTGTTTTCTTTTGTAGCATCTAACACGTGCCAAAAGTAGAATCAAAACTTGTCTATACTCCTCAATTCATTTTGAGAGACTGATCTAGATTATCTTGTTTTGTGGAATATTTGAGATCTATCTCAAATACAGTTGCAAGTTTTTCACATAGGATTGGTAGCACACTCTTGAAAATTCCTATAGTGAAAGAGAGTAGCAACATCAAGTCTGTTTAGAACAAGCTCAAACATATAATTGTCCAATAACAAAAATAGTCTTCACAATTATGGCATCTATGGGAGGATATCTTCTAGAAGCAAGTGAAAGACTAAGTACCTCCAATTATTCAATATGGAAGGTAAGGATGGAGTCTATTCTTATACTCCAGGATGTTATGGACATAGTACTTGGTATTGAGGAGGAGCCTCAAGCACAACTTGAAATACCAAAGTATATGAAGAGAGCTAGAATGGCTCTACATTTCATTAAAATGAATGTCTCTAATGAGATTCTAAGAGAAATAGGACCTTGCATCACTTCTAAAGAAGCTTGGGATGCACTTAAGTCTATCTATAAAGCTAAGAACACTTCTAGAATACTCACTCTTAGAAATCAAATTTTTAAAAGTTTTCAAAGAAGCGAGGAGAGTGCATCAAATTATGTTCTGAGAGTAAAAGATCTTCATAGGGAGCTTGTGTGAAAAATTGTCAACTAGTAGTATTTTCCTAACTTGAGATTTTGTAGGCCTATGGCCAAATAAAAGTTAGAGATAGGTTCATACATGTATGTAGAGGCCCAAAGTATGTGTACACTACTTTTGAGGTCACATTAATTAGAGGAGGTCGAGTGTGGAGCTCTTCTATTGGCTCATAATTTGGTGCATTCCTATTTGACCAAATTTCTAGGTATATGGGTGAATCCTATTGGACCCCAATTTTAGCCTATCATAAGACAAGTGGCCAAGAGGCACTATGGCTGCTATAAATAGCCATCTCCACGAGTATGTACACATCTCATTTTCATTCTATTGAATGAATGTTATGCTCTTTGAAGATCCATCTTCTTCTCTCTCACTTTTTTGTTCATATCTTGCATTCTAGCCACTAGAATTGTGATTTCTTTGTTGCTATGGCTTCACACGTGTGAAATGCAGGTTGTAGGCTCTGAAGTACGGACAGGGACAGCAAGTTTCTGTTTGTGGAAGCTTATGATCAGATTTTGATGTTTAGTTGATGTTTAGTATGCTTAACATCACAATTTCTATCATTTTTTCAATCTAGATGTGCATAACTTCCATGGCCAAGATCTTTATGAAACTTTAGCATCTTTTGGATCTGAGTTTTTCACATGGTATCAGAGCATTAGGCGGCCAAATGTGCAGGTTTTGCCAGATTTAGAAGAGATTTGTGGGCGAGTTTGCTTTTGTAGCATTCCAATCAAGTTTCTAGCTAAAAATCTTGTTGATTTATGTGTAGAAATTGGATCTTTGTGATCAAAACATCATTTGTATGCATTTCAATTGAAGTAGGACGAATTCCCTCTCTACTTATCAGAATAAGGAGACAAAAATTGTTTTGGAAAGAGGGAGATGCAAGATCCAACAAGATCCTATTAGTTTTCCATTCTAGCATATAGTTTTTTGATTCAATTTCTTGCTTCTTCATGTCAAAAACTTCAAAATTGATGTAACCCTCTGATTTTCAGTTTGCTGAATGATTCAAGAGTGTATTTCAATCTTAGGAGTGAGGGAAAAGCAAGTATATTGAGGTTTGGTCTTGGTTTGATCAAGAAATCATAAAACTAGTGGCTAAAATTGAGGAAAAAGTGAGGAAAAGAGAGAAAAAGTAAGGTTTTAGGTTCCAAATCTTTGTGATTTCTTCTTGTGTTTCATTTGTTGATTCAAGAGAGTGCTTAGTGCATTGGAACAGGTCAAAGATCAGAGATCAATCATTGCAACATGGCTACAAATGGAGGCTACATGTTGGAAAGCAATGATAGGCTTACCTCCCTCAACTATTCTACTTGGAAAGTAAGGATGGAGTCTTTGCTTGAGATGAATGAGTTGATGGATATTGTTGTAGGTGTGGAGGAGAGACCTTTGGCACCTCAAGAACAATTGAGGTATGACAAGAGGGCAAAGAAAGCCCTTCACATGATCAAGATGAATGTGACAAATGAGCTTATCAAAGAGGTTGGTAAGTGCACATCATCTAGTGAAGCTTGGGAAGCCTTGAAGAAGGTTTATGAATCCAAGTCTACTTCTAGAGTGTTGACTTTAAGAAGGCAAATCTTTTCTTGTATGCAAAAGAAGAGTGAGAATGGACATGCTTTTGTTTTGAGAGTTAAAGCATTGAATGATGAGTTAGCATGCATTAATGATGGCATAAATAATGAGGAGCTTGTTCAAGTGATTCTCAATGGCTTGTTGGATGATCATGCTAATCTTGTTCAAAGTTATGCTATCCAAAAATGTTTACCAAGTGTTGGAGACTTGCAAGAGGTCTTGTTGGCTGAAGAATTCAGGTTGCAAACAAGAGTGGGAGCATCTTCTACATCTCAAGGAGGAGAAGAGGAGGCAATGTTCTCTAAAGGCAAGTTCAAGGGCAAAGGTAAAAGCAATTGGTCTAAAGGGCAAGACCAAGGTGAGCACTCTACTTTTGGCAAAAAGAAGGATAGATCTAAGCTAAAATGTTTCTATTGTGGAGTCAAAGGGCATTTTGCTAGTGATTGTTTTAAGAAAAAGAGGGATCAAGGGGAAAAGCAAACCAATCTAACTATTGATGAGGGTGGGGATGAGCTTCTTTCAAATGATGCTTTTGTTATGTCATCTTGCTTGTTGGCTAATCATGGAGACATTGATCCTTGGTGGATTGATAGTGGAGCCACTTCTCATATGACATATCATAAAGAGTATTTTTCATCTTTAATGACATTTGATGGTGATAGGAAGGTAATCTATACCGCAAATGATGGTGAGTGTGCAATCAAGGGGATTGGCACAATTCCTATTTCACTTTCTACAAATAGGAATATAGAATTGAAAGATGTTTTGCTCATTCCATCCATTACCAAGAACTTACTTAGTGTAAGCCAAATGCTTGACAAAGGATTCAAAGTTGAGTTTGATGGTGATGCTTGCTTGATCAAAAAGGGGTGTAGTATCATTGCAAAAGGGAAAAGGCAAGGGAAATTGTTCAAGCTTGATGCATGTGTTGTTGCTAACCAAGTTGGATGCATGGCAAATGAACAAATGTCAATTCAAGAGGTATGGCATAAAAGGATGGGACATCTCAACTACAAGGCCTTGGAGGTAATAGCCAAAAAGGAGGTAGTAAGGGGACTTCCCAAGTCTCTTACTTGCTTGAATCATGTTTGTGAAGAATGTGCTTTGTCTAAATCACATAGATTGCCATATACTAGATCTATATCTAGATCTAAGATGCCTTTTTCTCTCTTGCATTCGGATATTCATGGTGTTACTACAATTAGCAATGGAGGTGCTAAGATGTATGTAACTTTCATTGATGATTTTAGTAGATTTTGTTGGGTTTATCTACTAAAGAGCAAGGATGAGGTGTTTGATGTGTTTGTCAAGTTCAAAGTTGCTATTGAGACTCAATTTACAACCAAAATCAAATGCTTGAGGAGCGACAATGGTGGTGAATACATTTCTAACAAATTCAAAGCCTTTTGCGATGAGCATGGGATTAAGAGGGAGTACACATGTCCAAGAACACCACAACAAAATGGAGTGGCCGAGAGGAAGAATAGAACCTTGTGTGAGAGTGCAAAGGCAATGAGATTGAATGCTAATCTTCCTAAACCTTTTTGGAGTGATGCTTTGTTGTGTGCAAATTTCCTATGCAATAGATGGCCAAGTGTTGTATTGGAAGGAAAAACCCCTTTTGAAGCTTTGTTTGGTACGAAGCCTAATGTCAAGTTTCTAAGAACTTTTGGATGCATTTGCTACTTCAACATTACTCTTGATGATAGAACTAAGGAGGATCCATCTTCAAGAAAGGGCATTTTTGTTGGTTATAGTGAAGTAAGCAAAGCATATAGGATTTATGTTCCTTCAATCAAGAAAGTGTTCACAAGTAGGGATGTCATTTTTGATGAAAGTAACATTCCAAAAGTTGTTTCAAGTGATGATGGTGTTGTTGCAACTAATGTGCTTGATGACAATGGAGTTGATGACACATTGGATGTGGATGTTGAAGAAGCCTCTTCAAGTCAAATTCCAAGGAGAACTCCAAGGCATAAAGTGAAACCCTCAAGGCTCACTTATGATGGCAAAGGTAAGCAAGTGGTGGATGGATCCAACTATGCTTTCCTAACTTCTTTTGATGTACCTTCATGTGTAGATGAAGCAAGGCAAAAAGAGGAATGGATCCAAGCAATGGATCTTGAGTTTGAAGCACTTATGAAGAACAACACATGGAGATTGGTGGAGCTTCCAAAGGGCAAAAGTGCAATTGGATGCAAATGGATCTTCAAGGTAAAGACAAATCAAGATGGATCTATCAACAAGTTGAAGGCAAGGTTGGTGGCTAAAGGTTATGCTCAAGAGCATGGCATTGACTATGAGGAAACCTTTGCACCCGTGGCAAAGATGGTGAGCATAAGAGTAATCATTTCCCTTGCAACTCTTTATGGATGGGATCTTTGGCAATTAGACATTTCTAATGCTTTCTTGAATGGTGATCTTGAAGAGGAAGTCTACATGGAGCAACCCGAGAGCTATGTTTCTCATAGCAAGCCTAATCATGTGTGTTTTCTACAAAAAAGTTTGTATGGTCTTAAGCAAGCACCAAGGAGTTGGTATGCTAGGCTTAACTCTTTTCTACTTTCTCAAAACTTCACTATGAGTGAGTATGATCATTCACTTTACTTTAGAATTAGTGCTAATGATGTTACAATCCTTCTAATTTATGTGGATGACATTATTTTAAGTGGAGGGAACAAGGAAGATATAGAAGATATCAAGAAAGCACTAAAAAAGGAATTTGAAGTGCATGATCTTGGTCTTTTGAGCTATATCTTAGGAATAGAAGTAATTAGAACTTCTCAAATCACTTTTATTTCACAAGAGAAGTATGCTATTTCTATTCTCAATAGATTTCATATGGTAGATGCAAATCCTATTGATACACCTATGGAATCACATGTAAAGCTAACTATAAGAGGTAATGAAAGATCCTTCGAGGACATTACTCTCTATAGGAAGCTAATAGGTTCTCTTATATATCTAACCATCACAAGACCTGATTTATCTTATTGTGTTGGTAGATTAAGCCAATTCATGCAAGATCCTAGCATAGAACATTGGAAACTAGGAAAGAGGATCTTGAGATACATCTCGGGAACAAAAGATTTTGGCATTGTTTATAGAGGCTCATCACCTAACTTATTTGGTTTTTCAGATTCAGATTTTGCAGGAGACCTTATGGATAGAAAATCCATAAATGCACATGCTATTTTCATAGGTGATGGAGCTATCTCATGGATGTCGAAGAAACAAGCAACTATATCACTTTCTTCTAGTGAGGCCGAGTACAAAGCTTTGACATCATGCACAAAGGAGATGGTGTGGATCAAGAGGATGATTATGGAGCTTCATTTGCTGGATTTTTCAGAGAGTCCAATCATCTTTTGTGACAACCTTTCAGCCCAAAGTCTAGCAAGCAATCCGGTTTTCCATGCAAGGAGCAAACATATCGAGGTGGCTTACCATTTTGTGAGAGAACAAGTGTTGGCAAAAGAGATCAAGCTTGAACATGTCCCATCAAAGGAATGTGTGGCTGATATCTTTACCAAAGCATTGGGAAAGGACTTATTTTTCAAGCATAGAACAAGTCTTGGTGTACTTTCTAAATCTATGCTAAAACTAGTTGAAGAGGGAGTGTGAAAAATTGTCAACTAGTAGTATTTTCCTAACTTGAGATTTTGTAGGCCTATGGCCAAATAAAAGTTAGAGATAGGTTCATACATGTATGTAGAGGCCCAAAGTATGTGTACACTACTTTTGAGGTCACATTAATTAGAGGAGGTCGAGTGTGGAGCTCTTCTATTGGCTCATAATTTGGTGCATTCCTATTTGACCAAATTTCTAGGTATATGGGTGAATCCTATTGGACCCCAATTTTAGCCTATCATAAGACAAGTGGCCAAGAGGCACTATGGCTGCTATAAATAGCCATCTCCACGAGTATGTACACATCTCATTTTCATTCTATTGAATGAATGTTATGCTCTTTGAAGATCCATCTTCTTCTCTCTCACTTTTTTGTTCATATCTTGCATTCTAGCCACTAGAATTGTGATTTCTTTGTTGCTATGGCTTCACACGTGTGAAATGCAGGTTGTAGGCTCTGAAGTACGGACAGGGACAGCAAGTTTCTGTTTGTGGAAGCTTATGATCAGATTTTGATGTTTAGTTGATGTTTAGTATGCTTAACATCACAATTTCTATCATTTTTTCAATCTAGATGTGCATAACTTCCATGGCCAAGATCTTTATGAAACTTTAGCATCTTTTGGATCTGAGTTTTTCACAGCTTGCTTGTGTTGGTGTTACAATCAATCAAGATGAGCTAGTACAAGTCATTCTTAATGGCTTAAAAAAAGACTATGATAATCTTCTTGTTCAATCCCTTGCCATAAAAGAGGAGTTGCCCAATTTGGAGACTCATCAAGGAATTCTCATCTCTGAAGAAGCAAGACAAAGTTACAAACTTTCAAGGATGAACAAAATTGAGCATATTGGAAGTGACAAAGCTCTCTTTGTCAAGGACTATTGGAGGGTTTGCGGATTCCAAGACAATCCTAACCCTAGTTAATAAGTGAGAGGGATTTGGCACCCTGCGTGTGTAAGTCCAACCCGATGATCACATAGAGATTTGATAATTAGAAAGTCAATAAAAGGACTTTAGGCCTTTTTGCGGGACTTTTAATGTCGTAGGGCCTAAATGTTAAGTTAGTGAATAAAGTTGGGTTCCCTCCAATTTGGATGGTTTCCACACTTTTTTAAATTTGAATAATTAGGGAAGCAGAAATGGACCAATAGGATCTAGAGGCCAGGGTCCTCCTCTCTATTATAAAAAGGGACCAACTCGAGTTTCCACACATGTTCATTTACTCATTTCATAAAGCAGATTGGTTCACTTCAGGAATGGATTGATGAATGTCCTTGCTCTTCTTCTTTCCTCCTCCATCTCTCATGCTTTCTTTGGATTTTGCTAATTGTTGAATCTGAATGTTATTGGGATTGTATGTTATCATACTTTTCTATGAGAGAGAAAGGGAGAGAGAGAAAGAGTAAGCTATCTTTGTTGTGGATGCGTAGTGTTAATGGATCATAGTATTAATGGATGTAGTGTTAGTTAGAAAACAGTTTTGATCTGATTCATTAGTATAAGCTCTAAATGTGATGATGTAATTGGTGTACATGTTAAAATGGTTTACTGTATATGGTTGTATTCGGGACATGACCCGTTAGGATATATTGATCGGACACTGATCTCGTAGACGGCTACTTGGGTTAGCCGGGTAGCCACACATAGGAAGAATTAGCCTGTACAGAGTTATTTACAGTACTTGCTATACTTGGGGGCATGTCCCAAGTTTGTCAATTGAATTTGGCCATATTGAGCCCAACCTTAGTTTGACAGGTGGTAGGCCAATTTTAGGACACCTGCCTTTTCATGTAGTTTGTGAATACTCTATATGTACAGTGTTTTTTTGTAATCTAATAACTTTTGTTGTGCCATCTTTGAGAGCTTGTGAGGAGTGGCTATGGTGATTGTGTGACGTGATTTGCATACTGCACTAGATTCTATCAGAATTTCAACTTGGTATCAGAGAAGCAGGGTGATGCAGGTATGCACGATCTGGTGGAGCTATGGGATAGCGTCTTTCACCAGAAAAAATAGCACTCGGAGCGTCTCAGGAGAGAGAGGACTCCATATGGGGTATCGTCAATCCAGATGGCAAGAGACAGCAAAGTTCCTTCGATCGGAGCTTTGGGAAAGATCAGAATGATCGTCGTGTGAAAGATTTCAGATCCTTAAGATCCAATGTACTTGAATGATCTTTGGTTAGAAAGAGAAATACACTATCAATTTCACCAATGTAGAAAATCAGCATCTACACACAATTTGAGATGCAAACACTAATAGAACTTGATCACACTTGAATGAAATGATTATGTATTGTTGTTGTCCATACAAAATCAGCAAGCTACTGTATTTCACACGTGTGAATCCAAAAATAACAAATATAGATCATTCTACACATAGAATTGCAAGCAATCACCAAGATAGTGCACCAATGGATAGTAGAACCCAAGAGAACCATGTATAAGCATGAAATGAGATAGAGAAGAGAGAAGATGACTCTCTCCATGAGTTACATCCTTTTATAACAGGTCCAAACCCTATTTGTCCACTTGGCTTTTCCACCAAAATGCTAACCCTACCAATTTTGGGTCTAGATTCAATGTACCCAACTTATTCAAATTGAATCTACTCAAACTCGCATTCTATCTTTCCCACACTTTCAAAAAGTGTTTATTCAAATAAAATTTAGACTAATGAACTTTGAAAAGTCAACCTCTAAGTCTAAAACAAGTTTTGGCCTCAATATGCCAAATATGAAAATATTGCAAAATGTGATAAAACTAGTTGAATCTTTCACACTCCCTCTTCAACTAGTTTTAGCATAGACTTTGATAATACTCGAAGTGAAGTCCTATTCTTCATGAACAAGTCTTTTCCCAATGCTTTGGTGAAGATATCAGCTACACATTCCCTTGAAGACACATGTTGAAGCTCCACCTCCTTTGCAATGACTCGCTCCCTCACAAAATGATATTGTATCTCAATATGCTTGCTCATAGCATGAAAGATAGGATTGGATGCCATTCTTTGGGCTGATTGATTGTCCCAAAAGATGATTGGGCTCTCTGAAAAATCCAGAAAGTGAAAATCTTTGATCATCCTCTTGATTCATACCATCTCCTTTGTGCAATGTGTAAGAGCTTTGTACTCGGCCTCACTAGATGACAATGAGATAGTGGCTTGTTTCTTTGACATCCATGATATAGCTCCATCACCTATGAAAATACAATAAGAACTAATGGATTTCCTATCCATTATATCTCCAGCATAGTCCGAATATGAAAATCCAAAAAGATTAGGTGATGATCCCTCATACAATATGCCAAAATCTTGAGTTCCAATGATGTACATCAAAACTCGCTTTCCTAGCTTCCAATGCTCCTCACTAGGATCTTGCATGAATTGACTCAATCTTCCAGCACAATAGCTTAGATCAGATCTAGTAATGGTTAGATAGATGAGTGAACCAACTAGCTTTCTATAGAGAGTAATGTCCTTGAAGGATCTTTCATTACCTCTTATAGTAAGCTTTACATGAGACTCCATAGGTGTATCAATAGCTTTTGCATCTACCATATGAAATCTTTCTAGAATAGAATTAGCATACTTCTCTTGACAAATGAAAGTAGATTGAGAAGATCTAATGACTTCTATTCCTAAAATGTAATGCAAATTACCAAGATCATGCACCTCAAACTCCTTCTTAAGAGCATTCTTGATATCCTCCACATCTTGATTGTCTCCACCACTCAAGATGATATCATCCACATAGATTAGGAAGATGGTAACATCATTTTAAGCAAACCTATAATATAGTGAATGATCATACTCACTCATAACAAAGACTTGAGAGAGTAAAAAAGTGTTAAGCTTAGTATACCAACTCCTTGGTGCTTGCTTAAGGCCATACAAACTCTTTTGTAGAGGACACACATGATTTGGCTTTGTTGATGAGATGTAGCTCTCGGGTTGCTCCATGTATACTTCCTCCTCAAGATCACCATTCAAGAATGCATTTCAAATGTCCATTTGCCATATATCCCATCCATAAAGTGTAGCAAGTGAAATGATGACTCGAATGCTTACCATCTTTGCCACGGGTGCAAAGGTCTCATCATAGTCAATTCCTTGTTGTTGAGCATATTCTTTTGCCACTAACCTTGCCTTGTACTTGTTGATAGATCCATCTTGGTTTGTCTTCACCTTGAAGATCCATTTGCATCCAATAGCTTTCTTGTCCTTAGGCAACTCCACCAATCTCCATGTTCCATTCTTCATAAGAGCTTGATACTCAAGATCCATTGCTTGGATCCACTCCTCTTCTTTCCTTGCTTGATCTACACTTGTAGGCTCATCCAAAGAGGTTAGGAAAGCAACATAATTTCCAGAAATTACTTGCTTACCCTTTTGATCATATGTGAGCCTTGAAGGTACTTGTCTTTCTCTTGATGTTCTCCTTGGCTTTTGACTTGATGAAGGTCCATCATCACCACCATCCAAAGTAGGATCCTTCTCATCAACATCAAGAATGTTAGAACCATCTGCTTTACCATCAATCATGCTTGAAGACACCTTTGGAATGTTTCTCTCATAAAAAATGAGATCTCTACCAACAATAACTTTGTTAGTAGAAGGAATGTAAACCTTGTAGGCTTTACTCACCTCACTATATCCAACAAAAATACCTCTTCTTGAAGATGGATCCTCCTTGGTCCTATCATCAAGAGTAATGTTGACATAGCATGTGCATCCAAAGGTTCTTAGAAAGTTGACACTCGGCCTCCTCCTGAATAGCATCTCAAAAGGTGTCCTTCCATCCAAAATAGCACTCGGCCACCTATTGCACAAGAAATTGGCACACAACAAAGCTTGATCCCAAAATGGTTTGTCAAGATTAGCACCTAACCTCATAGCTTTAGCACTTTCACATAAAGTTCTATTCTTCCTTTCAGCCACTCCATTTTGTTGTGGGGTCCTTGATGTTGTATACTCCCTCTTGATCCCATGCTCATCACAAAAGGCCTTGAACTTGTTAGATATGTACTCACCACCATTGTCACCTCTCAAGCACTTGATCTCTGTGGAAAATTGGTTCTCCCTTGCATTCTTGAACTTGACAAAGACATCATACACTTCATCCTTGCTCTTTAGTAGATAGATCCAACAAAATCTACTAAAATCATCAATGAATGTTACATACATCTTAGCTCCACTATTTCTAATTGTAGTAAATCCATGAACATCCGAATGTACAAGTCGAAAAGGCTTTGTAGATCTAGAAATAGATCTAGTATAAGGTAGTCTATGTGACTTAGACAAAGCACAAGACTCACAAACATGCTTGTCATTACTTAAGGAACTTGGAAGACCAATCACAACCTTCTTCCTTGCCATTACCTCCAATGACTTGAAGTTGAGGTGTCCCATCCTTTTGTGCCAAACATCTTGAATAGAAATTTGCTCCCTTGCAACACATCCACTTGGTTAGCAATAATACAAGCATCAAGTTTGAACAAATTCCCTTGTCTTTTACCTTTTCCAATCAAGACATCCTTCCTTTTGATCAAACAAGCATCTCCATCAAACTCCACCTTGAGGCCCTTACTTAGCGTTTGACTCACACTAAGCAAATTCTTGGTAATAGATGGAATAAACAAGACATCCTCCAAATGAACATTCCTATTTGTAGAGAGAGAAATAGGAATTGTGCCAATCCCTTTGATTGCACACTCACCATTATTGGCCATGTAGATCACCCTCTTGTCATCTCCATATGCCAACAAAGAAGTGAAGTACTCTTTGTGAAAGGTCATGTGTGAACTTGCTCCACTATCAATCCACCAAGGATCTAGATCTCCATCATTAGCAAGCATACATGAAGACCTCACAAAAGCATCATCATTTGCATCTTGCACATCCAAACCATCCTCATCAAGAGTAAGATTACCTTGCTTGTCTCCTTGATCTCTCTTCTTCTTGTAGCACTCACTTGCAAAGTGTCCTTTGATGCCACAATAGAAGCACTTGAGCTTTGATCTATCCTTCTTTTTGCCACTTGAAGAAGCATCCACTTGATCTTGCCCTTTAGACCACTTGCTTTTGGTTTTGCCCATGAATTTGCCCTTTGTGAACATAGCATCCTCTTGAAGTGTCGATGTAGATCCACCTCTTGCTTGAAGCCTATATTCCTCATTGATCAAGATCTCTTGAAGATCCATCAAACTTGGCAAAGTCTTTTGAATAGCAATACTTTGAACAATGTTAGCATGAGCATCCAACAAGCCATTAAGAATCACTTGAATAAGTTCTCCTTCCTTAATGCTTTCATCTATGCAAGCTAACTCATCATTCAATGCTTTCATTCTCAAAACAAAAGTACTTGGACTTTCTTCATTCTTTTGCAAACAAGAAAAGTTTCTCGAAGGATCCTAAAAAAATGATACAGAAACTCTCGAAAATTTTTCGAAAATTTTGCGACATACGAGAAATTTTTTCGAAAAACTAGAGAAAATGCTAGAAAAGATTCTAGAAAAATTCTCGAAAACGATTTATGGAAATTTGAACACGTTTGAATTAACAAATTGAGTGTCGCAAAAAGTTCTCAAAAAGTTCTCAAAAATACTTTTAAAATGATATTGAAAGATTGAGAGAAGTCAAGAAAAATTCTCAAAAATTTCACGAAACATTATGAAAAATGTTGGACGGTGGTAGAAAATTTCATGAAAATTTCTAGAAAAATAAAAAAAAAGTCGCAAATTTTTTTTTAGACAAGATAAAAGAAAATTTGCGATTAATTTCAGAAAAATACTAGAAAATAATAAGAATAAAAAAATTCTAGTGAAAGGTAGTATTTCTTCAGTCTGGACCCGTTAATACGTGTAGGTAATAGTTCACCTTTAAGTGATTGAAGTTGCATAGAACCATTGTCAAACACCTCTATGATTTTATACGGTCCAAGCCATTGCAGATGGAGTTTTTCAGAGAACTTTTGATGGCGACTGTTATATATCAACGCATAATCGTCAGTTTTAAGATCACATTTTTTTATATGACTGTCATATTTCTTCTTTCTGTGTTTCTGGATTTCCTCCGTTAGTTTTTGTGAAGTCTCTCGAGCTTCAGCTAGTTCTTCAATATTAGTCAACCTTTCGTTTATACATTCTGCATCTGTTCGTTGAGCTTGAATACGAAAGATTTTCACCTCAAATTCAATTGGCAAAATAGGATGCATACCATACATAAGAAAATAGGTGTCTATTTCGTCGTGATTTTCTCTATGTTGCGATAAGCCCAAAGAACTGATGGTAGTTTCTGATCCCAATCTGTTGCATGTGCAATAGTAATTTTGTTCAGGATCTTACATAAAATTCCATTAACTCTTTCTGTCAACCCGTTGTCAAGAATTAGATATGCAACAACAAGCATCCACCATAAGCAATCACCACAAAATGGCGGAAGGAGAACACGTACTGTCACTCTATCACGCTAACTCATATAGAATGTAAAATGTACAAATAAACCCTGAACCCTGATAGAGAGAGAAAACCTACGAGTAGACTAATAGACTAGCCTACGACAATTGACAGCTGGTCACAACTGTCAACATTAATGTGCATTGTAAACAGTAACAATGAAGTTTATCATTGATTTCTAACAGTCTTCCTCAATGATAAAATTACATTTTTCTATCCCTAATAGAGTACGAAACCTCTCAAATATAAATATACCTAATGACTTAGTAAAAATATCTGCCTTTTGATCTTCAGATTTAGAAAAAATAAGATCAATGGCTCCATCAAGAATTTTCTCTCGAACAAAATGGTAGTGTATTTTGATGTGCTTGGTTCGAGCATGTACAACTGGATTTTTGACAAGGTGAATGCAACTTTGATTATCGCAAGATATAGTAGTCGCACCCACTTGAGGTTGACCTAAATCCACAAGCAATCTTCGTAACCATACCGCTTCTTGTATAGCATTGCTGAGTGCTCGATATTCAGCTTTCGTCGATGATAAGGCTACTGTAGGTTGATTTTTGTAGCTCCATGAAATTGCAGCTGTACCATAACTGAATGTATGACCACTTGTAGATCTTCTGTCATCAATATCACCTGTCCAATCGGCATCTGTATAACCTACCAACATTGGCGTTTCAGGCTGATCATACTTCAAACCAAAATTCAATGTCCCTCGAATGTATCTGAGAATACGTTTCGCAGACTTCCAGTGTGCTTGACTAGGATCTTGCATAAATTGACTAACAACACCAACAACATAAGAAATATCAGGTCGTGTGTGTGTCAAATAAATCAAACTACCCACCAGCTATCTAAACAAATAAACATCCACTTTCTCAGATTCATCATATGCAGTAAGCTTCATGTTGACATCCATAGGTGTACTCAAAGGCTTACAATCTTGCATATTGAACTTATAAAGCAAATCTCGTGCATATTTGCTTTGTGTAAGAAAGACCATGTCTTCTTTTTGCCATACTTCAATGCCAAGACAATAGTGCATCAATCCTAGATCACTCATGTCAAAAGCTTTGGAAAGATCTGATTTTATTTCATCAATTAAGCTCTCATTACTTCCTGTAATAATCAAATCATCCACGTACAACACAATGAACACTATATCTGAATCTTGCCTTAGAATGTAAAGATTAGGATCAGCATCACTCTTTATCATTCCCCTTCGCTTGAAGTGTTCATCCATGCAAGAGTACCACACCTGTGGTGCTTGTTTCAATCCATAAATGGCTTTGTTGAGCTTACAAACAAGATGCTCTCTCTCTCTGGCTCAACAAATCCTTGAGGTTGTACTAAGTACACCTCTTCATCTAGCACTCCATTAAAAAAAGCAGATTTAACGTCCATTTGTTGGATCTTCCAACCATAGAAAGCAAAAATAGCAATGATAGAACGTATAGCTACCATCTTAGCTACGGGTGCAAAGGTTTCTTCAAAAGCAATACCTTCCTGTTGCTCAAATCCTCTCGCAATCATTTGTGCTTTATACTTGTTGAGTTTCCCATCAGCTCCATATTTGATCGTGTATATCCATTTGCAAGTGATAGGCGTCTTACCATCAGGTAGCTCAACCAAGTTCCACGTCCTATTTTTCGATATAGCTTCCATCTCTGTTTCCATAGCTTCACGCCACTCCTTGTGCTCCTTTGCTTTATCAAAAGTTTTTGGTTCCTGAGCCTTGAGCATAGAACCCATTAGGGCTAGATTCATCTCTAATCTTGCAGGAGGTTTTTGAAGTCTACTTGATCTTCTAAGCTCTCCCTGCTCACTTGATTCAAGAGTATCTCCCTTATAAGCATCACTTGTTACTGACAAGTACCACTTAGGCACTCTCCTAAGAATCTCATTATTGACCCTATCTTTTTCCATTGGCTCTTCCATATCGATACCAACTTCTTTCTTTACTTGTATTTTAGCTTTATGATCAAAGGGATCAATTGTCAATTTTATTTGGTCATTTTGACCCATCTCATCAAAAGTAGCATTTTTGGAAATCACAATCTTTTGTGCATTTGTGTCATACATCCTGTATGCCTTGGCTCTTTCATCATATCCAACTAAAATACACTTAACAGCTTTCGTATCCAGTTTCTTTCATTTTTCATCAGGTACATGAGCGTAAGCATCACAACCAAATATTCGTAAATGAGAAACATTAGGTTTATTTCTAGTAAAAGCTTCGTAAGGTGTCTTACCCTCCACGGACTTCGTAGGACACCGATTCAAGATATGAGTAGCTGTGTTGCATGCTTCTAGCCAAAAAGTATTTGGAAAACCCTTGCTCTTAAGCATTGCCCTAGCCATCTCCACAATGATCTGTTTTTCCGTTCTGTTGTGGTGAATAGGGTGTAGTGGTTTGTCTCTTGATCCCCTGATCCTTGCAAAAATTTATAAACTCTGTTGAAAAATACTCACCGCCACCATATGATCTGAGGATCTTAATATAACAACCTGTTTGTTTTTCAACTAGAGTCTTGAACTCTCTAAACTTGGCAAAAGCATCAGATTTCTTGCTTATGAAATAAATCCAGGTATGTCTACTATAGTCATCAATGAATGTGATGAAATAGTAACAACCACTAATGGACCTAGTTTGTATTGGTCCACACAGATCACTACGAACAAGATCAAGAATGCCATTGGCTCTTCTTGCTCTATCTTTGGGAAATCTCTCTCTATGTTGTTTTCCCAAAATGCAACCCTCACAAATTTTTCCTTCAAAAGAGATATCAGGCAATCCAACAACTAGATTACCTCTTTTAAGGATTTGCAAGCTTTGAGCACTGATATGACCAAACCTTTGATGCCAAAGATCACTTTGACTATCAACAGTGCTTACCATAGCTTGAGTAAAAGATCTCGCATTCAATTTGTAGAGTCGATTCCCGTTGACTCTAGCTCATGTAGCAATCACTTTGTAGTGATTCTTGATGTCTTTGACAAGACATTTATCACTGTCAAACTCAACCTTGAGTTGTTGATCAACCATCGTCCCAACAAATAGTAGATTGTTAGCTAAGCCAGGTACATATTGCACATTGTTTATATGCTTTATCTTCCCGTTGGCTAACTTCACTGGTACCACTCCAACTCCTGATAGCAATTTGCCATCAGCTTGTCCAACTTCATTACCATTGTCAGTTTTATTGAGTTTTGAAAACCACTCTTTCCTTGAAGTCATGTGCTTGGATGCACCACTATCAATGTACCAGGTATCCTTGGCTTCATCACTTGTCATTAATGCTGTAATGAACAATTTTGAACTCTCACCTGTGTCATCTTCATATTGATCATCATCGTATTGATGTTGATCAGTATAATTGTCTTCATAATAATAGTCATCAAATTGATGTTGATCAGCATCATTTCCCGCTTGCCATTTGTCTTTTCTTTGTTCCATCTCCTTCTGTTTCTTGAAGCATTCACGCTCCCAGTTACCAGGTTTGTTGCAGTACCTACAATTTCCAGGTTTATTTTGTCTTGAATAGTCGCGTCCTTGACCTCGGTCTTGATTCCAATTACCTCGATTCGGACTATCATTGATTTGCTCATGAAATTGTTGAAATGGTCCTCGGCTTGAGTTTCCTCCTCTCGATTGATACTTTCCACGGCCAAATCTTCCACCTCGTATTCTAACTGCAAGAGCTTGATCATAGCTCCTGTTACGATGATTCAAATTCTTTTGACGTTGCTATTCTTGTAAAAGCAATCCACCTAGTTCTTCATAGGTTGGAAGATTTTCTCTTGTGGCTATACTCGTCACAAACATCTGATGTGACTCACTCAGACTATTCAATGTCAATTGCACGATCTCACGATCTTGTACTCGCTCTCCAACTGCTGCTAATTGATCACGGATCTCTTTGATCTTCAGTATGTGATCTGTAAAAATTACAGCAAATAAGGATCCTAAAACACTTGAAATGATGAGGGAAACAATAGATTATGATTTCATAAGATTAGCACAAGTTGAACCATCAAAATCCATCAAAAATCTATGCTTGAACCTCACTAAATGGCCCAAATCCTTGAAGAAGGCTTCACACGTGTGAAAGTACGGCCTCCCACAGTCTGAGTACTGTACACCAGACCTACATTCAATCCTATAATCATTAGTAATCACAAGTACTCAAACAATTATGAACATAGAGAGCAATTGCACCATTATGAGAGAAAAAACATGAAATTGCTTGATTGATTTTGGTGAGATATCATCACCTATATATACATGATCCATCACGGTTTTGGGCAGGTATGAGTAGCCCTAAACCTATCCCTAATGCTAATTTTTGTGGATCTTTCATCCCTACCAAGTTAGGGTTGGAATCTTGGAGATCCCTCAACAATGCAAAAATTACCAAAAATAGCTCCTATTTTTTCTCCCTTGTATCTAAGCATAATTTGGACTCATTCCAAAGGTTCTAACACTTAGGTCTACTTGAGAACATCCTTATGAATGGAATCCTATGCTATTTGGCACGTGTGACAAGCCACATCATGACCATCTAACTATTTACAAGTCATATGACCAAAACTAGTCAAGCTAGAATTGTGAATTTTTAACACTCCTCCTCACTATCTAGCTTGGTTCAATCATTGCTTTACTAATCACTCCAAGTGATGATCTGAACTTCATAAAAGGTGTCTTTTGAAGTGGTTTAGTAAGTAGATCAGCTACACATTCATTGCTTGGAACATGCTCCAAAGCAATCTCCTTGGCTTGCACCATTTCTCTCACAAAGTGATGGCATATCTCAATGTGCTTAGATCTTGCATGGAAGATTGGGTTAAATGCAAGGTGTTGGGCTGATATATTGTCATTGTAGATGATTGGTGCCTCCTCTGAATCCATGATCTTTAGCTCCACCAATAATCTCTTGATCCAAAGTACCTCCTTTGTAGTGGTTGTCAAAGCTTTGTACTCGGCCTCGGTTGAAGATAGAGATATAGTTTCTTGCTTTTTTGAAAGCCATGAAACCACACCTTCTCCTATGAAAGTTGAATAGGCACTTGTTGATTTCCTATCCCTCTTGTCCCCTGCAAAATCTGAATCACTAAATGCATGAAGGTTAATCACATCTCCTCTATATAGAATCCCAAAATCCAATGTACCCGAGATGTATCTTAGAATCCTCTTAGCCTTTTTCCAATGGATATTCAATGGCTTTTGCATGGATTGGCTCAACCTACATACACTAAAGCTAAGATCTGGTCTAGTTATAGTGATCCACATTAAGGAACCTATAAGTTGCCTAAACAAAGTGATGTCCATGAAGGATCTTTCATCATCTTCATTTGGCACTTTTACATCTTGCTCCATTGGTGTGTCAACACTTTTGCATACTTCCATCTTAAACTTCTTCAAAAGACTTTGAGCATAGTTTACTTGACTTATAAAGATAAAATCAGACCCTCTAAGTACTTCTATGCCTAAGATGAAGTGAAGACACCCTAGATCTACCATCTTGAACTCTAAGGATAGATCTATCTTGATTTTTTCAATACCATCAACACTATTTCCACTAATGATGATGTCATCTACATAAATGAGTAAAAGTACAATACCAACATCATCAAACTTAATGTAAAGAGTGGGATCATATTCACTTTGAACAAAAGAAAGTGAAATAAGATAGCAATGTAGTCTTGAATTCCAAGATCTCGAGGCTTGCTTCAAGCCATAGATGCTTCTTTGGAGATGGCATACTTTGTTCTCCATTCCATGCTTGATGAACCCTTGTGGCTGCTCCATATAGATATCCTCTTCCAAAAAACCATTCAAGAAAGCATTAGAGACATCCATTTGACATAGAATCCATCCAAAATGTGATGCAAGTGCAATGATTAGTCTTATTGTGACCATCTTGGCCACGGGTGCAAAAGTTTCCTCATAGTCTATCCCTCTCTCTTGAGCATAACCTTTTGCAACTAATCTTGCTTTATGTTTGTTAACACTCCCATTTGCATTCAACTTAAGCTTGAAGACCCACTTGCATCCTATTACATTCCTTTGAGGTCTCTCAACAAGCAACCAAGTTTCATTCTCAATCAAGGCATCATACTCATCCAACATAGCTTTATACCATTCTTTGGAGTTCAATGCATCTTCAACATTAGACGGTTCTTCAAAACTAGATAAAGCATAAGAAGTGGATGATATACCCTCAACTTTCTGTCCTTTGCCTTGATATGTGAGCCTTGATGGCTCCACTTTTGCCCTTGAAGATCTCCTTGGTGTGATAGGTGGGTTTGGTGCTTGCTCCTCCATGAGCTCCTCCTCAAAACCAAGATCTTGCTCCTCGGCCATCTTCTTCTTGATTGTTGGAGCACTTGAGCCTTCTTCAAGCATATGCATATGATGTTCATCAAAGATGACATCCCTTGAAACAACAAATTTGTTCAAGGATGGGAGATAGACTTTGTAGCCCTTGCTTGAGCTTGCATATCCAAGCATGATCCCTCTTGTGGAAGATGGATCCTCCTTGGTTCTTGTTTCCAATGGCACATGCACATAACATATACACCCAAAAACTTTCAAGTGATTAAGATTGGATTTCTTTCCATACAACATCTCATAAGGAGTTTTGCCTTCAATTGCTTTGCAAGACACCCTATTCATCAAGTAGTTTGCACATACAAGAGACTCACCCCAAAAGGATTTGGGCAAACAAGCATCTAATCTTAAAGCCTTAGAACATTCACATAATGTTCTATTCCTTCTTTCAGCAACTCAATTTTGTTGAGGAGTGTAAGGACAAGAAGTCTCTTTCTTGATCCCTTCCTCCTCACAAAAGGCCTTGAACTCATTGGAGATGAATTCTCCACCATTGTCACTTCTAAGAATCTTGATGCTATGATTATGATGCTTTTCCACAAACAACTTGAACTTTACAAAAGTATCAAATACTTGAGACTTGAAAGAAAGTAAGAACACCCAACAATATCTTGAGTAGTCATCAATGAAGGTTAAAAACATGGATGAACCTCCATTAGATTTGGTGCTAGCAATGTGCACATCCGAGTGTATGAGTTCAAGAGGATGAGATGACTTTGTGATGGAGTTAGGAAACACCTTCTTATGTGCCTTGGATAAGGCACAAGCTTCACAAACCTTGTCTTCCTTCCCAATAGACATTGGTAGGCCTAAAACATACTCCTCCTTGATCATAGCCTCCATGGAACCCGAGTTGACATGTCCAAGTCTTTTGTGCCATAAAGTAAAGGTAGATATCTTGCTCTTCTCGGCCAACATGACAACATTAGTATCCACAAATGCATCCAGCTTATAAAGTTTGCCAAGTCTAGTGCCCTTAGCCACTATCTTACCCTTCTTCTTGATGAAACATTCATTTGAAGCAAAGTCAACATTGAAACCATTGTCTACCATTTGGCCAACACTTAGTAGATTCTTTGTTATTGTAGGAATGTACAAAACACCTTCTATGTTGATCTTTTTGGAAGATCCTAAGCAAAGGGGAATGCTACCAACTCCTTCAATCTTACAAGCTTCATCATTTGCTGTATAGATAGGCTTTATAGGTCCATCATAAGATAAGAGAGAAGAGAAAAACTCCCTTTTACTAGTCATGTGTGAACTAGCACCCGAGTCAATCCACCAAGGATCTTCTCCTTTGAAACTTGTTGAAGAAAATATGGACATCATGAGAGAGTCCTCATGTGAACTCTCCTCCTCATCCTCTTTGCTCATGTTGGCTTGGCTTTGATCTTGCTTCCTCTTGAAGCATTCCGAGGCATAATGCCTCATCTTGCTACAATAGTAGCACTTCACCTTTGATTTGTCCTTCTTGACTTTGGTGGTTGATGGAGATGCCTTTGGGGATCCTTCTTGATCCTCAAGCTTTGTAGACTTCTTGAATGTTGATCCTTTGCCTTTGGACTTGCCTTTGCCTTTGGTGAAGAGAGCTTGGTCATCTCCACCTTGGATGGAAAGCCTATCCATCCTCTCTTGCATTTGGCTCCTTCTTGATTCCTCGGCCATGAGTGTGCCTTGGAGTTCTTCATGTATGGGTAGCTTACCCATAATTGCATATTCCTGAACCAAATTGTCAAATTCAAAGCTTAGTCCATTCAATATGAGTTGAACAAGCTCTTCATCCTTGATAGGGTCACCTATAAAGGCTAGCTCTTTGTTCAATTCCTTTACTCTTAGGACAAAAGTATGTGCACTCTCTCCTTTCTTTTGATAGCTTCTATAGATTTGATTCTTCAAAGCTAACATTCTAGTTTGGTTCTTGGATTCATAGACCTTTTGCAAAGTCTCCCAAGCATCTTGAGCTGAAGTGCAATCTCCTACCTCTCTTAAGAGTTCATTTGCAACATTCATTTTTATGCAATGTAGTGCAACATTGCACCTCTTGATGTATTTGGCTTTTTCTTGAGGATGAATAGGTTCACCCTCCTTACCATTTACAATTTCCATCAGATCTTGCATGATCATGATAGATTCCATTCTAACTTTCCATATGGAATAGTTAGTTTTGTTGAGCCTTTCATTAGTATCCAAAAGATATGCATTTATAGATGCCATCTAGTCTCCTAATCAAGGACTTGACACAAATGAAGGTTACTTCTATTGATTTGATTGAAGGTCTACCTTATCCCACTTCTTAGGGACCTGAAAAGATCAGTAATAGACTTCCTATAAAGATCTAAGAATGATCTCTAACAAAATCAAATCATAGAATACTAGAAACAATGCACTTGCTTGATTGAAGTAGACAATACTAGTAGAATTGCCCCTCTTTCTATAAAGAACATTAAAGCTTCCAAATGATCTGATCAAGAGTGAATTCAGCAACCTAATATACTTCCAAAATCACTTGTAAAAGATCTAAATGGAACTTAATGAGGATGCAACACAATCTACTATCCAATCACAAGCAAAAAATGATCAAAATTGATGAAAAATTGATCTAATTTGGTGCATAAGTCAAGCAATGGTTGGACTGAACCTAAATCACTTTAGGAGGTGCCTACTACACCTTAGAAAAGCCTTGAAGAGTCCCCAAAACTCTGATCTTCCCTCTCCTTGAATGCTAGAAAGCCTCCTCTATGAAATCACCTCCAAAACTCGCTTAGAAATCAATGCTTGGAGCAAGCAAAACTTGCTATCTTGGTAATGTGAATTGAATTCAACTTTGCCTCTGGTTTTAGACACCTAAACACCTGCAAATGAAGTCACACAACACCAATCTCCAATGTATTTGACTCACTTTGAGTTCTAGAATCAATACTAGATGCTAAGATCCAATCTACGCAAGATTTAGATCAAAAATTGTGATCAAATTGAATGAAAACCAAGGATTTAGCTCATTTCAGCCTTTAGGCTCTGATACCATGTAAAAATTACAGCAAATAAGGATCCTAAAACACTTGAAATGATGAGGGAAACAATAGATTATGATTTCATAAGATTAGCACAAGTTGAACCATCAAAATCCATCAAAAATCTATGCTTGAACCTCACTAAATGGCCCAAATCCTTGAAGAAGGCTTCACACGTGTGAAAGTACGGCCTCCCACAGTCTGAGTACTGTACACCAGACCTACATTCAATCCTATAATCATTAGTAATCACAAGTACTCAAACAATTATGAACATAGAGAGCAATTGCACCATTATGAGAGAAAAAACATGAAATTGCTTGATTGATTTTGGTGAGATATCATCACCTATATATACATGATCCATCACGGTTTTGGGCAGGTATGAGTAGCCCTAAACCTATCCCTAATGCTAATTTTTGTGGATCTTTCATCCCTACCAAGTTAGGGTTGGAATCTTGGAGATCCCTCAACAATGCAAAAATTACCAAAAATAGCTCCTATTTTTTCTCCCTTGTATCTAAGCATAATTTGGACTCATTCCAAAGGTTCTAACACTTAGGTCTACTTGAGAACATCCTTATGAATGGAATCCTATGCTATTTGGCACGTGTGACAAGCCACATCATGACCATCTAACTATTTACAAGTCATATGACCAAAACTAGTCAAGCTAGAATTGTGAATTTTTAACATGATCGACAATAGTTGCACCATCATCCATCCACAATGTATGCAACTTTGTCTTTAAAAATAGTATTCGAGATGTATTTGTAGTTTCAAACAATGCCTTTAATGTATCCCACGCTTCTTTTGGTCCTTCCGAATCTGAAATATAGGGAATAATTGCATCTCTAACTGATAAGTTGATGACATTTTGGGCTTTCCGTCTTCTCCTATCAAATGCTCGCTGATCTTCTTCAATCACTGGCCTTGTCTCTTCACTTGTCATGATCTCCCATAGCTCATTTTCCATCAAAATGTTCTTCAGTTTGAATTTCCAAACTGCATAGTTGCCGACACCTTCCAATTTGCTTGACTCATTAAGAACACTCTCGCTTAGAGTTGCCATTACTGGATAGATGAGTCTGGATCACAAAATTTATTCTCACAGAACTATAAATTTTTGGTTGTACACCTGATATCGGTACGACGCGCGGGTGCACGACTGCTCGGGATTCTCTTTACCTCTGGAGCGTCGCTCCGATATTGGTACTGATATGTGATATCGGTATGACGCGCGGATGTACGACTGCTCTTGGTTTTCTTTACCTCAGGTGCGTCGATCCGATATTGGTACGGATATGCTATATCTGTATGATGCACGGATGTACGATTGCTCAAGATTTTTCCAACCTCTGACGCGTCGATCCAATATTGGTACGAAAAAAATTAAAAATAGAGAGAATATAAAAACTTTCAGAGGGAATATTCTAGATACTCCACTGCGGCGCAGCGGCTACGTCGCCTCCTCTTTGCAAAGATTTCGAAATGTGTGATCGTTCAAAAGACAGAGATCAGTAATGTGAAAAGTATGAAGCCTTTTAACTCTGAATGGTAGTACTAGACATTGTCTAGTGTGATTTGCGGTACTCCAAACAGACAAATGAGAGATTTCTTGGCAAACCTCTCACACAAATAGCACATTCCACAATAACTAGAAAGTATTGTAAAAATCTCTCCCACTCAACAAATTTTCAATCTGTCTGATGCTGCCCTGGCCTTTCTTATGCCTCCGAGACTGTGCTTTTGTTCCTCACTGATGATTCTGAGCTCCAACCCTACAAAATACACCAAAGAAGAATTTCTTCCAGCTGTTTTTGTCTCTTTTCACCTCCCGTGAAGGACTTTCTCACTTCGTTGCGGAGCTTGTGACAAGCTGTATCCATTGATCAGGCACGCAAGACTATCGCTGCTCTGATACCATGTCAAGAATTAGATATGCAACATCAAGCATTCACCATAAGCAATCACCACAAAAAGACGGAAGAAGAACACGTACTGTCACTCTATTACACTAACTCATACAGAATGTAAAATGTACAAATAAACCCTGAACCCTGATAGAGAGAGAAAACGTACGAGTAGACTAATAGACTAGCCTACGACTATTGACAGCTGGTCACAATTGTCAACATTAATGTGCATCGTAAACAGTAACAATGAAGTTTATCATTGATTTCTAATACCCGTTTGCTTTTGGATTATACGGTGTAGTTTTTCTGTGTTTGATCAGGAAATAAGTTGTTAACAACCGTATAGTGTCATTTTAAAAATGTGTACCTCGGTTACTTACTAGTTCGAGTGGACAACCATATCTGGTGATGATATATTTGAATAAGAACGTCGCGACAGTTTTTGCATCGTTTTGTTTCGTTGTCTCTACTTCAACATTCTTGGTAGCATAATCCGTTGCAACTAAAATATAACGACATTTTGTATGTTGGGTAACAGGTTTGATTGGACCGACAAAGTCAATCCTTCTCGAATGGTGCAAGAGGCAGGATTGGTGTCAACAGCCAATTCATTGCTTTTGTAGGCTTACCAGATCTCTGGCATGGATCACATGAACGAATAAAGTTTGACACATCCTTGAACATTGTTGGCCACCAGTACTTGGCAGTCAATATCTTATTAACTATATTTTTCAAAGCAAAATGTCCACCAACATCTTCTGAGTGTAAGGCTTTAACGACCTTTTTAATGTCTTCAGTTTCGAGAAATCTTCGTAGTTGATGGTCAGCACCAAGCTTGTACAGAACATTGTTAATAATTGTATAAGGTGCTACCTTATATTGGAAAACTGTCTTTTGCTCCAAATCGTAACCATCCGGATATATCTAATCCTTGAGATAAGTAATGATATCAGAATATAGCGAATTTGTAGATGAAATCTCGAATAAATGTTCGTCTGGAAAATCATCACGAGTTAAAGTTACTCTAGTTTAACATGTCTTTTTGTATCTAGTAGTTTTGTATGGATGACCTAGTAATGTCTTTTCCTTTTAAAGGTCTTGTCCTTAATTACAAGACAAGTACTTAGGAGATATATTCCCAAATAATAACTTAGGCTCTTCTTGATTTATACTTAACCAGCTCATATCTTCATTTTCGAGTATATCATGCCATATTTATGTTGATATTCAATATTTAACATTTTCGTGTTATCACAGTTTCATTCCAGTTGACAGTATCCATTTGAGAATCGTAATGAACTTCAAAATTTTTCTCTGAACGGTCACAAGTGTGATCCGTTGTTGACAAATCGTCATCTTCTTTTTGAACCACTGGTTTGATAGTCCAAGTTGTATAATCAACTTTAACAGCATGTTCACGATTTGCAAAAGTGATTTTTCCAGTATCCCAGTTATGAATTACTTGCGCAACTTGTAACCATGGACATCCCAATAGAACTCGGTAGACATTTGGCGCTTCTGGTAAGTCCATCACTACGAAAGTAATGACGAACTGTACTTCCGCAATTCTGACAGGTATATCTTCAACCATTCCTCGTGGACGAACTGTCGTTTGATCAGCTAGCTTAATAGCAAAAGTAACAGGCTTGATCTTTGTAAGGTCCCATTTTGCACGTAGCTTTGTAGAAATCATGTTAACTCCTGAACCGCCATCTATCACAGCCGCTTCGTTAGGAGATTGTCTATGTTGTATCGGCAGAGTGATATTCTTTTGTTCACTTTCCCAAACGACTCCAACATGGAGTACTTCATTAGATTCTTTAAATCCAGTACAAAAAAGTGGCTCCTGATGGACTTCTGGTTCGACTTGAGCTAACTTTTGCGCTAAGACTTCTTTTGCTTTTGGCACCAACTTGAGGAACTCTCCCAATGAAATATTGATCTTGCTAGACAAAATGTTCATGAGGGGGCTGTTGGATTTATCTCCTCTACTCCCCTAAATTCCATGTTAATCTAGTTCCATTCATTGATGCATATTTACTTGCATTGTTGCACAGCTCAACTACTAAAGATGAGCAAGAGAAGAAGGCCAACATATCGGGTTTGTCCGACTTATCGAGTAGACCCAATTTGGCCGACTTATCGGAGAAACCTTACTTATCCGACATATGAAAAAAATCTGACTTATCGAACCTCCTCACGCTCACCTTCTATACTGTGAAACTAACTTGACAATGATAACAACACTCCATCTTTTATACACCCATCTACACAAATGTAAATTATATATAGATCATTGCAATCTATTCAGTGTGCAACAAGTAGTTAACGAGATAGACTTTGTAGATTCTTTCATGTATCGATTCTTTCCTTTCAAACGGATTGTCAGTATGAGCTCGTAGCTTTTATAGATTGTAGTTAGCTTTGTGAACATGCGGTTTCGTCCACAATTTTCTTGTGCTCACCTGCATTATTTGACTTGTATTTAATTATATCTAATTTGAATAAACTACTGTCTGGTTCTGCATTCAGATTCTATGTCAGTGTTGCATGCTTTCCACTTCTGTCTGACTTTCTGATTGCTTTGTCAGATTGTCTGCTCTTTGCTCCCACTACAACCATGCAACTCTTTATTGTATTCGTCTACTTAGTTATCAATAGTGCATGCACCGAGGGAATTACGTCGAACCTTGCCTCTGAGTAGTAGTAGGATCGTCCCGATCCGATTGTTCGATTGGTCCACCTCATTGGACCGCGCTTCAGCATTCATTCCCCAATAAAGATGGCTAAGTAGATCATCAATCGCTCGTTCTGAGCATCATCCACACGTCTCGACCACAAGCCACCACCCAAATTGTCGGTTGCCCATCAACGATGGGCTAACCCACTAGTATATATGTATTGTGAAGAATTTTCGATCACTAAGATCCAAAATGTGTCCCTTGATCTTTGGTTAGAAAGTCAACGGAACATTCAACATTGCCAATGTAGAAAAATCAGCATCTACTTAATGAAAGAGATGCAAACTCAATAAGAACTTGATCAAACATCAAATATATCATAAAATGAAGTTGTTATCCATACAATAATAGTACCCTACTATACTTCTCATGTGTGGATCCAAAAATAGAAAAGTATGAGCATTCTACACAAAGATTGCAAGATTTCATCAAGATAGTGCGCCAATGGATAGATGAACCCAAGAGAACTCATGTATAAGCATGAAATGAGAGAGAGAGAGAGAGAGAGAGAGAGAGAGAGAGAGAGAGAGAGAGAGAGAGAGAGAGAGAGAGAGAGAGAGAGAATCTCTTTCTCCACGAGTTTACATTATTTTATAGCAGGTCCATGTCTCATTGATGAATCTTTGGTTTCCCTCCATAACAAAAACCCTATCAACAATATGACTAGATTCAATGCATCTAACATTCAAATTTGAATGTGTCCAAACTTGACCTCCTAACTTTCTCACACTTTTCAAAAGTGGTAATTCAAATGAACTGTGAAAGATTTTAGATCAATTAAAATCCAAATCTACAAAATGGACTTGGGTTAGAAAGACAACAACTCACCAATCTTGCCAATGTAGAAAAACCAATATCTACACTACGAATGAGATGCAAACTCTAATAGATCTTGATCAAACATGAATCAAAACATAACATAAAGTTTATATCCTTACAAAAATAGTAAGCTACTATATTTCACACGTGTGGATCTAAAAATAACATTTAATGAACATTTTACTCACAAAATTGCAAGATATCACAAGTATAGTGCACCAATAGATAGTAGAATCCAAGAGAACCATATATAAGAATGAATGAGATAAGAGAGAAAAAATGTCTCCTCTTCCACAAGTTACATCCTTTTCTAACACGTCCAAACCTAAGTTCAAACTTTGGTTTTCCTCCATAATGAAAAACTGTGACTAGATTCAATGTCTTTACTACTCAAATTGAATCTCTCCAAAACTCGTGTTCTACACTTTCCAAAAGTGTGTTCAAATGTTTTTAGACTAAAATAACTTTGAAAAGTCAAATTCTAAGTTTAATATGAAATTGACCTCAATTGCCATATAAACAAATGTAGCAAATTTGACTAAACTAGTTGAAATTTTGTGTTTCTTGTGAAGGGTGTGAATTTCAATCCCACCTCCTTGCAAGTAGCCAATAGGAAGCAAGGGGCAAGGGCCACCCCAAAGATAAAAAGACACCTATTGTACACCATTTTTAATATACTATTTTGAATAGAGAAAACTCTACTAAACTTTGGTGCCTCTCCTCTCCTCTCCTCCCCTCCATCTATCTCTCCCTCTCTACTTTTTGGTTTTTGATTTCTCTCTCCCTCTTCTTGGAAGATCCAAGCTCACTCTCGCTCGCTCTCTCTCTCCATCGGTGGTTAATGTAGATGGTTGATGATTTAGCATAGATGTGGATGATGTTTTTATGTTTCAAGATAGGTTATAAGTTAAGATCCGCTTCTTTGTGTTCTTGTTTGAAAATGTAAATATTGTAAATAAGCTTCTTTGTGTTCTTGTTTAAAAATGTAAATGATGTAAATAAGCTTTGATCTTCACGCTTTGTTTTTTTTCTTTTCTTGGCAATTCTTTGCTGTAAATAGCTATTTAGTTCTTGATTTTTGCATGTTTTGGGTTCTTGTTTGGTTGGTGGTTTCGTGCAAATAGCTCTTTAGTTCTTGATTTTTGCATGTTTTGGGTTCTTGTTTGGTTGGTGGTTTCCTGCTGGTTTCTTGATTGGTTTATGGGTTGATTTCTTGATTGGTTTATGGGTTGAGGATCTTTATGTGAAAATTCTAGGTAGCCATTAGACAGCCAGTTGGTGCCCTGCAATCACTTTTTCAGAGCTTGATTAGATTGTGGCACGTCCTTCCCTATAATCAGAATCTTCAACAGTCGTGATATCGCGCTCTCCTGCTACGAAACTTGAGGCCGAATACTTGCATTCTATACCTCTTTTTTTAAAAATTTTGCTTGATTGAAGGGCAGAGAGATGACTATGGCAAGAGCGCGGTTGGCTGCAAAAAAGGACCTGACCACTGCCATCGGACTTAAACAATAAACCTAGTGAAAAAGCCCATCGGATGTAAACGGCCGCCCCTGCCTTCCCTCCTCTGTCGGCTGTAAACTGTGCGACTGTCGACGTAACTCCTTTGCACACAAGCCTCGGATCTGACCCATCGTACCTAAACATGCTGCACCTGCACTCTCAAACCTGTCGGATGTAGGCTGTCTTCAAACAGTCGGATGTGCTTTCAAATGTGCCTTCAAACCTGTCAGAATTTGAGAGCCTTCAGAACACTCTCCTTTGTATCTGACCTACGAAACCCACCTCCATCGGATTGAATGCCCCAAATTTGCACGCAATAAACCAGGCCTTCGGATCCCATCGGACGCCCCTGCCTTCCCTCCTCTGTCGGACGCAAACAGCACCCATCGGATGCAAAAAAAGCCCATCGGATGCAAAACAAAAAAAGGCCTTCGGATCCCTGTCGACGTAACTGCTTTGGGCCTGCCATCGAACGTAAACAGCCTTCTGTCCATCGGACGTAAAACAAAAGAACGTGCTTCGGGTCTACCTGTCGGACGTAAAGACTTTTCTACCCAAGCCGTTGGACCTGACCTCGTACCCAGTTTGTCAAGTCTGCCTTTAAAAAAAAAAAAAGTAGGGCTGGATCTGTTTTTCAAACACAAACCATCGGACGTAATCCAAGTCGGACAAAAACGGTCCCGCTTGGACGTGTCCTCATTCGGACCTAGATATGGATAATTTTTTTTTTAACTGAGACTTGGTCAATAGTCGACTTTGACTGACGATATCTCACAAATTGCTTAGCCAAATTGAACAAATTAAGTACCTCCGATCTCAACACACCTAACTCAAATTCGACCTATTCTAGAAGGTTATGTGCTCAATTCACATATCTTCTATGTACAACATGAATTACAATGGAAATAACCATGGACATGGCCCCAAACTCGAGATAGGAAGATAATATTTTAATAATCTTCACATCTTTCACACTCCCTCTTCAACTAGTTTTGGCATAGTTTTGACCATAGAACTTTGATCCAACTTTAGAATGATCTCCTCCTAAGTATAGATTTCCTTTCTAATGTTCTAAAGTAGTTTCCATAATTGATATAGTAAATAGTGTCCAAATTGGATGCTTCACTATTTCTTATATCAATTTTACACATCAAGACATAACTAGAACATGAAGAACCAAATAGAATGTAAATGAAATGATTCCTCCATGCTTCAAACTTTATACTCTCTGAAAAATTACAGCAACCAAACAATAAATGTGAGTAATGACCATTTGGTTGCTTTTCTCCTCCAACTTTGTCCTTTCTTGATATGTCTCCACCATAAAACTCCATGAATGGGCCTCCAATTGCCATCTTGCCACAAGATATCATCAACACTTTATGACTTGGCCATGAATGAGTGACATAATTAACCTCCATTAGCTTCATTTCTATCAGCAAAATCAGCCAAGAATGCTAGTATCCAACATCAAAATGATGCAAACCAATGTAGCTAGTTTTACCATATCTTGACAATTTGCACACATCCACATGAAATTGCTTAAACATGAGATAGAAGAAGTAAAGTAAACTTGAACAACACTTTCTTGCTGCTCCTTTGACCTTACTTGAGTCTTCAAACACCTGCAAAATAGATCCATAACATCTTTGCCAATTGACCCTCCTTTGATGCTCTTGACAAGCTCCAAATTACCACCTTTCCTTTTGTGTTGTTGAAGCCCTTTGAGACCAACCTCTTGATCTTCCTTTTGACCATCAAAGCCATTGACTAATAACTCTTTTCTAGATCCATCAGTTGATTTTCTAGCATGAAAACCACGAGAACCAATATCCACTTGCATAGCATCATCTACACAAGAAGATTCTCCAAAACGAGTGAGTAAAGCAAAATGTGTCACTTCCACTTGCTTAGCTTTCTCTTGAGCATCAAATATATCAAGGATATGAATATCTTCAGACCTGAATCTTTGGAAAACTCCCTCTCAAACATATGATCTAGATCCAACAAGATCTCATCAATGCTTGATCTCGAATTTCCACAAAGGTTAGTGAAAGAATGCCACCAATGTCACCATCATAAATCAAAAGATAGATTTCAAACTTTCCATCCAACATGAAGTAGAGTAGGTGAAGATGAATATCAAACCTAATAAATCCAACCAACTTGATCTATAACAAACCTCAATAAGCTCACCAATGAGATCTGCCTTGCCTTGAAGAAATTGCCTCTCAATTTGTTCCATGTAGTCTTCTCCAACCAGTCTTTTGCCATCTTGATCATGAGTGATCAATTCACAATCGTAGAATCCTTTGAGTTGATGAAGATATGTGAGATCCATGCCTTGGATCTTCCCAAGAACCAATCTTTCATTGCTCTTTCCTTCATAAAACTCCCTCTTAATGATTGCATCATAAGAAGTGGAAACCTCTAAAACATTTGAAGCCATGAAAAAAATCATTAGTAACTTCAACATAAGAAAAATTGAAGTACTCTCTTTTTTCAAACAAGAAATTCTATTCAATGTCTTAGGTAATGACTCATATGATAATGATTCTTCCTCACTATGATTCAAAGTATATCCTACTTTGAACTCTTCACATACTTCTTTTCTTCTTGACTTGTGACTATCTCCCACACCAAGTCTCATGATAGAACTATTTGATCTACTCTTGTCGTACTATACCAACAGGGTTAATATAGATTTTATAGTAAATAATGTCATTTCCACAGAGGACATCATTAGAAAGTTATGTATTTGGTACAATTATGGCAAGTGGTTTCGAGTGTTATTCTGGTTGTCGACAGACATTAAAAAGTAACCAGTATTACTTATGGTTTGGGGAATGTAATGTTAATAATTTCAGAACAACAACCTAGCCTCTATCAAATTGAATGAAACGCGTTCTACAGATCAGATGTTATCAGAGTAGTACAACAATACTACACTCTGGCTGATTAAGGTGTCAACAGAGAGTCAAGAAATGTTCGATGTATTTGCGACTGTATAGATTAATCGTGTTCGTGAACTATTCGTTTCTAGACAGAAGTCCTCAATACATACAACTTTATTCAATGATCGTGCTAGTCTGTACCAAAGATAGTCGTTATTCGAGTGCTGAAAAGAAAGTATTCGCGACAGACGAATAAGATAGTTTTAAGACAGTTCTTTAGAGCATGGTTTACGGATACACAACAAACGACTGTAATGCACTAGAGAGTCTGTCTGATCAGAGAGTAATTCATGTAATGCGTTAGAGATTGCTAGCAGACTCAAGATCACTCACACTCAGCAGTGCGGAGAACAGAGATACGAGAGAATAACTCACAGAACTCCATTTACTTCTTCAATCTCTTACATATGCATAAACTCTTCTCTCTCAATGCTCGAGACTGAAGTGTGAGATCAATACATGTTCTACGGGGCGAACAAACACACCTCTTAAACAATAGGTGCGTCGTTCCTACGAAAGGGTCTAGTTAACAATTAGACTGAAATACGTTCAATTATACCATGAAAGGTATATTTAACTAAGAGTTAAAGTTACTCTAGTTTAACATGTCTTTTCGTATCTAGCCGTTTTGTGTGGACAACCTAGTAAAGGTTATCCAAGGCAATGTCTTTCCTATTAAAGGTCTTGCCCTTAATTACAAGCAAGTACTTAGGAGATATATTCCCGAAAAATGAGTTTAGGTCTCTTCATGATTTATACTTAACCAGCTCATATCTTCATGTTCGAGTATATCATGCCATGTTTATGTTGATATTCAATTTTTAACAATAAGGTGGCATCACATATTCCCTTCCTCAAATGTGAAATGTCCTCGTGAACATAACATCTTCTTTTTGAGGATGATTTTCAAAACATTTTGTTCTTTAGATTTTCGTTAAGGCAAAAAGATATTTCTTTGTATATTTTGTCCTTTAGATATTTCTTCGTCTTAGAGAATATGTGTCTTGCTATTTCTTTAATTGAATAGGTTGTTTTGAGT
Source organism: Diphasiastrum complanatum (assembly GCA_029204225.1). Classification (NCBI taxonomy): domain Eukaryota; kingdom Viridiplantae; phylum Streptophyta; class Lycopodiopsida; order Lycopodiales; family Lycopodiaceae; genus Diphasiastrum; species Diphasiastrum complanatum. The sequence continues at coordinate 47,480,088 of CM055098.1, read as the reverse complement.
TGATCTTTGAACTGTTGATGAAAACTGTAATCAACCTTCAAAACATTTTTAAACTTCAAAAATTTAGCATCCCATAGAAACATCAGCACAACAAAGGCATGAATGAATGTTTTATGAACAATTCAATTCTTCATATAATTTCTGAGCAAACTCCAAGTTTTGCTGAGCTTCGATCAACTGCAATTCTTCTTTTGATTTTGTGTAGCGGCCAACTGGTAAATTGCCGAATTCTTCTAACTTGACCGGGAGCAATTTTCCATCAAACAGCTCCTGAGTTAACTTTGTATCTTCGTCTGAATCACTTCGAAGAGTGACTTCTTTACAGTAATGAGCTGAAAATCTAATAAAAGGGCTTTTAACATAAAGATTTTGAACGAAAAATAATGTCTTTGCCACGAAAGTACCAAACTGCCAAAATGAATATATACAAAACTGCTTGCAGAGAAATGACTTCCTTCTGTCTTGCAGATTGTGTCCAATCTCCGCAAAATAATTTGCAAGATTTCGCTCCCAATCCACATAAAGGCTAAATAGTTCTGGATTAGCCATATTTATATTGATCAGCAACCCGACATCGTCGAATTCGCCTAAATCCGCAATAGCTTGAGGTTTGTACAGTTGAAACTGTGACTTTTGCTTCCAAAAATGTCGCTTATTGTCTTCGTTCCGCAAAAATTGAAACTCTTTGATTTGCATATATTCTAGAGCATACATAGCCGAAAAGCCTATGTATGACTCTACTGATCCGAAAGGCACGACCTAGAACTTACCCTGGATTATGCCCCAACAGAGACATCCTTTTTGTTCGATAGAGAGCTGGGCCCATAACCAGAGAAAGTCGTCCTTCTCCCAAGGTTGCTTGCATTCGTCGAAGGCGATGCCTACTGCGCCTGGTAGCATCATTTAATCCACACACCATTGCAATTCAACATTAAATACATTTGGACACCATTTCCAAAAGCATTCAGCAAATGCACGGAATCTGTCAGTACCTACCTTCAACTAATTGCGCCGTGTTCGCTTTGATTGTGTGGATACAGTTGCCAAGTCCTGAGTTTGCAGCTCAACAGCTAGCTTCTGATCTTCCAATTGTTGCTTAAGATTCGACAGCTCCTGCTCGAGCTTGTCGAGATTCGTGACAACCACCAAATACGCAGGATGGTCCGAGGCTCCAGAACATGATGGCACAACTTGAAGCTGCTGTGTGAGGTCATCAATGCGAAGCGGGGCCTGAACATATTAATCGTGTGAATCGGGCCCGCTGCAAGATGGGATGGCTTCACTTGAGAGCTCCTTCAGCTCAGCCAACTCTTCCTCAACAAGTGCCTTCGCATCCTAGACCGGTTGCAAGAATTCGACTCAAAATTTTTTGAGCATCTGGTCTTGGAGCTGGTTCAGCTTCGTGAGGTCTACTGCGACTGACCCTGCATTGGTGCACACAGAAAGAGCAGCTTTGGCCTTTCTTCGCGTCATTCGTTCCTCCTACAAATATTTCTGGAGGGCGACGTTATGTTGATTCGCAACCAAGAGTTGTTGCTTCAAAGAATCATTTTGAGTCTGAAAATTGTCAGACTTGGCCTGAATTGCCTTATTCATCTTCTTCAAAGAATCAGCTTCTTTTATTAGAGTCTGAAGCTGGGCCTCGAGAGAACGATTTGGTTCGATCAGCTTTGTGTTGTTGATTCGAACGAATTGATCTTCTTGTAGGACGCCTTAAGATCCTCTTGACATCTCCTTTCCGAGTTAACAAACTCGATGGTAATCTTCTGATGGTACTTGTCCAACTCATACACTTCAGCCACTAGATTTTTGGCTTTCTCTGTCTTGGTTCGAAACCACTGGGACTGGTTGTTTGGTTCATCTTCATCTTCAATAGGTGCCTCGGGGTCGCCTTCAGCAGCTGTTCGTCCTTTGTCTGATGTGTCGGACTGGGTTGCATCATCATCAGATATGGATGCACTCTGCTACTTCTGAGATGTGGAAGTAGATGCTAGATTTGAAGAATCAGTAGTAGCAGCAACACCATATGTATCCATTGCCCCAGCTGGAACTGTATCTGGTTGGGATGGTGCAACATCAATCTCCATAGCAGTGATAGCTGCCACTTCGATTGTTGGTGCAGCATCTGGTGTAGCCGGAATAGGGACAGACAGGATACTGGAAAGATCAATTGGCTTGGGAGCCAACGTTCTTCCTATCAGCATTGTTTTCTCCTGCTCGCAAAAAAGCCTTGTAGGTAATAACGCCAAAGCAAACTGGATTACCATCGAGTGCGTCCAATATGTAACCAAAATTTTGAACTGAAATTGTGCTTGGTTCGCTTATTTACAGAACAATTTAAATGTTGTGTCGCGGATCATTGAAATTTTGTACCCCTTTGTGGGTACAAAACAATTGCTTAAGAAGTGGGCTGTTTCATCCACTGAGTCTTTATTGGTTGAAACCATCTTCCCATCTGCTGTAAAGCTACCTTTACAAGCTTTACTTCTGGTGCCATCGGCGCCAGCTATGTCCCCGGCGCTAGCAGCGCCCCTGCTGTTCCCGGCGCCAACGACGCCGGCGCCGCTCTCGACGCCACTGTGACCAGAATCCAGCCGGCGCCAAGTTCCTATGGCTGAAAATCTTTGATCGGTTCTAGCAGAGTCCAGAGAGCTCAGATCGATGTGCAATCACCTCACACGATCTAGGCATGATTAAAGGAAGCCTGGGGATCAATAAAATCTAGAGAGAGAAAATGACTTTCTAGAAAGAGAAAATCCTAGAGAGAGAAAAACGTGCTTTACCAGCTTGGATAGAGTGCTTGGTATGAGGGGGGGTGCCGAATCACACCAATACTATAGGGGAGTGCGAGTTGCGACTCAGGACGAGCTCCAACCAAGTCTCAGCCTCCCTTGCTGGAATGTTGTCATGGCTCTCGCCTTGGCATGCTAGCGCCCCGGAGACTAGGGTCGGTCACACACTTGAAATGTAACCTTCTCAGATTTATCAATAAAGTGGGATTTTTCTCAAACTGACTCTGATTAACTTCTGGATTTCAGTGTTCGGTAAAAGCGCCAGTTGTAAGGCCGCTTCCAAATTTTTAAGTTGGCACATAGGTGAGGGTCGTATCCCGGGACGCCAGCGGTATGCCGTCGGGACCATTCGGTCCGTGGCGCCAACGGAATGCTGTCGGGACCATTTGGTCCAGGAACTGGTTGTTTCCATATCTGTCGCGGCTTGTGGTTCTGAGTGTTCCTTGCATGAACGTGAATGGGTTAAGCTCGTGGGGAACGGGCTCTAACCTGTCGGCTGAGTTGGATGGCTTGCTTGGGTGGAAGTTACCTGTTTATGGCTGTCCAGCCTGGCATGGCACCAGGTTGGATTCCAACGCTCGTGATGAAGCTTTCAGTTGGTTAAGTCTGATGTAAGTCAGACCGCTTGCTTGGAATGGATGTTACTCGTTTGTAACGAAGCTTCGAGTTGGTCAAGTTTGATGTATGTCGGGCGGCTTGCTTGGAGGGAAGTTACCCACGTCGGGACCCCCGATCTGGCATGGCGCCAGGTTGGATCTCAATGTTGGTTTTCGAAACTTCAAGTTGGTTAAGTCTGATCGTTGTTGGCGAGTTGGCTGCTTGTATGTCAAGTGGGTTTGGATGGCAAGAGTTGAAGGCTGGGAAGCTAAGTCGTGGTTCCCGGCTCCCTTTGGGATGCCTGCGCTACATGTGGTACCAGAGCCGACTGGCCGGTCAGCTATGCGGATCTCACAAAAATGGCCACGATTTGGGGTTCATCAAGACAACTATTGTGCAAGGTGCTGCCCACAGTGTAAGCACGGGTGCGTCCACGGTTGGGGTGGTTGGCAGAACGGGGGACTTGATGAGTCAAAGTGCTGCCCTTGAGGTGTAAGCACGGTCAGTTCTCGCGGTTCGGGCCTGGCGCTATCTGCACGTAGGACAGATGAGGCAGTGTGCTGCCATTAGGTTGGTGTAAGCACGGTCTGTGCCTTGTGGGGTGCGGGACGACATATTCGAACTCTACGGGTTAACCATTGATACAGAGATGCTGCTCGAATTCGGGTGTAAAGCACGGGTGGTTAGCTGCCGGTGCGGGATAACTGCCGATCGTTTAGCTATAAGGGCTATCGACCAAAAAGTGGTAGGGCGTGACTGAGGCAATGTGCTGCTTAATGGTGAAAGCACGGATAGTTGGAGGGGTGTCCTATGTGGGCTGATTCCGTGATCGATTTGTATGGGCGCGACCAGGCAAAGGTCCGTTGGCAGGACCATCTCAAAGGGGGACCTTGTCTTTGTTACTTGTTAGTAAACCTGCCTGAGTGTCTTACTTGTATGTATTCGTGGTGAGTCTTAGTACTCGTGCTTTGCCTGGTTTGCATGATTGCTTGTGATACAAGGAGCTGATGGCTCGAGAAGGAATCTTTTCTTTTGAAGGCTGATACCATCAAACAAAGAGGACTACAGAATCTGTGGGGCGGATTTGCAGTTCAAGTACTCACACGTGAACGACAACGAAACGACTCAATGTTTGCAAAGGATGGATGGCTAGCCTGTTTTGTGGGTTAGTTTCATTTGCGACAACGCCCACCAGACGCAAGCAGGAAGTCAAAAGTTGGAAAGGGCAATTTTAGGGGAGATCTTCTATGGAGCAGTTGGTCTTCATTTTGGGACGGCCACCTTCGGAGCTGAAACTCACTGAGCATGGGCGATATCTAGAATCTGTGGGGCGGATTTGCAGTTCAAGTACTCGCACGTGAACGACAACGAAACGACTCAATGTTTGAAAAGGATGAATGGCTAGCCTGTTTCTTGGGTTAGTTTCATTTGCGACAACGCCCACCAGATACAAGCAGGAAGTCAAAAGTTGGAAAGGGCAATTTTAGGGGAGATCTTCTATGGAGCAGTTGGTCTTCATTTTGGGACGGCCACCTTCGGAACTGAAACTCACTGAGCATGGGTGATATCCAGTATCAGTTGGGTTTTTCCTCAAAGGGGAAAAGACTAGGATCCTCTTCAGAGATTGGCAACAAATTGGATCGAGCCATAATCCTAGCAGATGGGAAGCAAAGTGTTGGAAAGGCTTTTTGTCCGAAGAACTCTACTCTAAGTCCGATCAACTGATTTTATAAGTGGAGGGGAACTATCACACACCCCTCTCTCTTGGGGCAAATTTTGAATGAAAGTTGATCAAAATGGAGGCAAATTCAAGGTGACCTAGCCATACTCACACGAGGAGACTGGCGAACTTTGGACCTAATAAGTTGACAAGTTTTTGTTGTGGAAGGGAAAGTTTGTTATAGGCTTTCTCTGGACCAGCAATGATGAGGAAACATATGAGTACGCTGGCTGTGTTACGTGTAAGGCAACTGATCAATGAAGGAACTATGAAAGTTGAGTCTTGATGAGAGACTTGGTATTTCGAACGGACGCTAAGGGACAGTTCGCGTTGAGATCAGACTAGTGCAAACTCTGGGTGCATGTGTCTGATTCAAAGAGAGCTACTTGAAGCCAAGCTCGATGTACACTTCTTGTTTTGACTGTGAGGCAACTGACCAATGATGGAATTGTGAAAGCAAGTTTTGCGCGACGGACATGGTGCTTCAAACAAACGCGAAGAGATATTTCGGATGCGGATCAAACTGGTGCGACCCTTTGGATTTCCACGAGGTCAATGGTTACATTTGGGCTGATTCAAAGAGCTACTTCAAGCTAAGTGAGAGGTGCATTGCGGAGTACTCAATCTTTGCCTACCTTAAAGAGCCAAGATGGAAAAGTATCAAGATCAGGCTGGGACAAGGAGAGAAATCAAGGTGCAGAAGCAACAAGGCACGGAGTGGACCATAAAGTGGGCAATCAAACGATAAATCCTTCGGCTCAGGGAGCCTTGATACCTGTGCGGAACTGAACAAATCTGGAGCTCAGGGAGCTCAACACAAAGTGCATCAAGGACAAATCAGGAGCTCAAAGGGGTTCCAAAGTCGAAAGTCAGAAGCGACAGGGGCGAACATTTTAAAGAAAGGCCTCTGTCACCAGTTAATAAGGTTCTCGAGTTTTACGAAAGCGATATCAAATCTACGCTTTTCCCAGACAAAGATATATTTTCAAGTTATGTAATTTTTCAGTACAAAGAGTCGAGCCTCCGACTTGTGGTGTGCCAGGTTCAATGGTAATAAAAAGTGGCCAGTAAATTGAGTACTGTGCCAAGTAGCTTAAATGTATAGTTCTTTTAATTGGGAGACACCTTTACTTTAATCTGACATCTGATGAGGACATCAGATTTTATAAAGGTGGGGTGGATGTTGTAAAGCTACCTTTACAAGCTTTACTTCCGGCACCATTGGCGCAAGCTATGTCCCCGGCGCCAGCAGTGCCCCTGCTGTTCCCGGCTCCAACGGCGCCGACACCGCTCCCGGCGCCACTGTGACCAGAATCCAGCCGGCGCCAAGTTCTTATGGCTGAAAATCTTTGATCGGTTCTAGCGGAGTCCAAAGAGCTCAGATCGATGTGCAATCACCTCACACGATCTAGGCATGATTAAAGGAAGCCTGGGGATCAATAAAATCTAGAGAGAGAAAATGACTTTCTAGAAAGAGAAAATCCTAGAGAGAGAAAAATGTGCTTTACCAGCTTGGATAGAGTGCTTGGTATGAGGGGGGGGGGGGGGTGCCGAATCACACCAATACTATAGGGGAGTGCGAGTTGTGACTCAGGACGAGCTCCAACCAAGTCTCAGCCTCCCTTGTTGGAATGTTGTCATGGCTCTTGCCTTGGCATGCTAGCGCCCCGGAGACTAGGGTCGGTCACACATTTGAAATGTAACCTTCTCAGATTTATCAATAAAGTGGGATTTTTCTCAAACTGACTCTGATTACCTTCTGGATTTCAGTGTTCGGTAAAAGCGCCAGTTGTAAGGCCGCTTCCAAATTTTTAAGTTGGCACATAGCTGAGGGTCGTATTCCGGGACGCCAACGGTATGCCGTCGGGACCATTCGGTCTGTGGCGCCAGCGGTATGCTGTCGGGACCATTTGGTCCAGGAACTGGTTGTTTCCATATCTGTCGCGGCTTGTGGTTCTGAGTGTTCCTTGCATGAACGTGAATGGATTAAGCTCGTGGGGAACGGGCTCTAACCTGTCGGCTGAGTTGGATGGCTTGCTTGGGTGGAAGTTACCTGTTTATGGCTATCCAGCCTGGCGTGGCGCCAGGTTGGCTTCCAGCGCTCGTGATGAAACTTTTAGTTGGTTAAGTCTGATGTAAGTCAGACCGCTTGCTTGGAATGGATATTACTCGTTTGTAACGAAGCTTCGAGTTGGTCAAGTTTGATGTATGTCGGGCGGCTTGCTTGGAGGGAAGTTACCCACGTCGGGACCCCCGATCTGGCATGGCGCCAGGTTGGATCTCAATGTTGGTTTTCGAAACTTCAAGTTGGTTAAGTCTGATCATTGTTGGCGAGTTGGCTGCTTGTATGTCAAGTGGGTTTGGATGGCAAGAGTTGAAGGCTGGGAAGCTAAGTCGTGGTTCCCGGCTCCCTTTGGGATGCTTGCACTACACCATCGAAAGGTAACCCGAGGGCTGTGCAGAACAGGTCTTCAGTGATAGTGAAGAATTGGCCTCGCACATGAACTTTAAAGTCCACCTCAGAGATTGAGTGGATGGAGTTCACAAATTCCGTGCTGACTTCAGATAAGATTATAGAAGTATCAACTTTCAGATCACCCAACCTGCATTGATCCAAATAAGACTGGATGGATACCAGGCGGATTCCTGCGCATGCTTTCCAAATGATGGTAGAACTAGAACTTGATCCGGAAGCCATTGGTCAAATGTTTGACGACAGTTCCGTAGATCGCAATAGTTCGTATGAGTGAGCTTTGATCGCAAAGAGAATAAGTGCAGAAAGCATAAGCTCGCAGGCCGAAAGTGTAAGGAAGAAAATGGAAAATAGCTCTGATATGTAGTAGTGGTGTGGATGGGATGATGACGTGTCATGGTGACATGACATCTGTCACTTCCATTTATGGAGGACGTGCATGGCTCAGTGTTTGAAACTATAATTTGACATATCGATCTTTAATGACGGAAGACCGTTTGTGAAAAGAAAAAATTAAATTAAGAAGAAACAATATCTGTTTTGATATGTGAGCGTACACACGTGTAAAAAATGATGATCACGTGGCCATCATCTTTAATGGAGGAATACAAAAAGTAGGTCAAGAGATTCTCAAAAATATGCTAGAAAGATTCTAGAAAGTTTCGCGAAACTTTCTCACAAGATCCTAAAACAAATGATATAGAAACTCACGAAAATTTCTCGAAAATTTTAGCAACATACTAGAAAATTTCTCGAAAAACTGGAGAAAATGCTAGAAAAGAACCTAGAAAAATTCTCAAAAATAATTTACGAAAATTTGATTAACAAATTTAGTGTCACGAAAAATTCTCGAAAATGCTTTAAAAATTATATTGAAAGATTGAGAGAAGTCAAGAAAAATTCTGAAAATTTCACAAGACATTATGAAAAAGGTTGGAAGGTGGTAGAAAATTTCACGAAAATTTCTAGAAAAGATAAAAGAAAAGTCGCAAAAAATATTAGAAAAGATAAAAAAAATTCGCGATTAATTCCAAAAAAATACTAGAAAATGATAAGAATAAAAAAAATAAAAAAATTCTGGTCAAAGGTAGTATTTCTTTAGTCTGGACCCATTAATACGTGTAGGTAACAATTCACCTTCAAGTGATTGAAGTTGCACAGAACCATTGTCAAACACCCTCTATGACTTTATACGGTCCAAGCCATCTCATATGGAGTTTTTTGAAAAACTTTTGATGTCAACTTTCATATATCAGTGCAAAGTCATCAGCTTTCAGATCACATTTCCTGATATGACTGTCATACTTCTTCTTTCTTTGTTCCTGGATTTCCTTCGTTAATTTTTCTGAAGTCACACGAGCTTCAACTAGTTCTTCAATATTAGTCAACCTTTCGTTTATACATTCTGCATCTGTTCGTTGAGCTTGAATACGAAAAGTTTTCACCTCAAATTCAATTGGCAAAATAGGATGCATACCATACATAAGAAAATATGGTGTCTGCTTTGTCGTGATTTTCTCTGTGTTGCGATAAGCCCAGAGAACTGATGGTAGTTTCTGATCCCAATCCGTTGCATGTGCAATAGTAATTTTGTTCAGGATCTTACATAAAATTCCACAAGCTCTTTCTGTCAACCCATTTGCTTTTGGATTATACAATGTAGTTTTTCTGTGTTTGATCAGAAAATAGGTTGTCAGCAACCGTATCGTGTCATTTAGAAAATGAGTACCTCAGTCACTTACTAGTTCAAGTGGTCAACCATATCTTGTGATTATACTTTTGAATAAGAACGTCGCGACAATTTTCGCATCGTTTTGTTTCGTCGGCTCTGCTTCAATGTTCTTTATAACATAATCCGTTGCAACTAGAATATAATGACATTTCGTATGTCGAGTCACAGGTTTGATTGGACCGACAAAGTCAATGAGCCACTTTTCAAATGGCGCAAGAGGCAGGATTGGTGTCAACGACCAATTCATTGCTTTTGTAGGCTTGCCAGATCTCTGGCATGGATCACATGAACGAATAAAATTTGATACATCCTTGAACATTGTTGGCCACCAATACTTGGCAGTCAATATCTTATTAACAATATTTTTCAAAGAAAAATGTCCACCAGCATCTTCTGAGTGTAAGGCTTTAACGCTCTTTTTAATGTCTTCAGTTTCGAGACATCTTCGAAGTTGATGATTAGCACCAAGCTTGAACAAGATATTGTTAATAATCGTATAAGGTGCTACCTTATATTAAAAAACTGTCTTTTGCTCCAAATCGTAACCATCCGGATATATCTGATCCTTGAGATACATAATAATATCATAATATAGCAAATTTGTAGATGAAATCTTGAATAAATGTTAGTCTGGAAAATCATCATTGATAGGTTCTTCAATTTTTCTCGTGCTGAGTCGTGAAAGATAATCAGCATTTGTATGATACATTCCTTGGCGAAGTTCTACTTGATAAGTAAATTCCTGTAGAAGTAGAACCCATCGAACAATTCGTCTTGATAAATATGGTTTATTTACAAGATACTTAAGAGCATAGTGATCAACATGAAAAATAAATGCATATCCCAGCAAATAATGTCAAAGTTTCTTAACAGTGAAAATCATTCCAAGAGCTTCCCTTTTTGTAGCCAAATAATTCTTCTCTGATGCACTAAGCTGTCGACTCGCATAGTAAATGGGATGATCTTTCTTCTGGTTGTCCTTCTGGCTTAAACAGACGCCAATAGCAAATGCAGAAACATCCACATAACTATGAAATAAAATAGCCCAGTTGGGTGGTCTCAAAATAGGAGCATTGATCAACCTTTGCTTAAGTTCTTTGAATGTTTTCTATTCCACTTGTTTCTTCAGTAGATGTGTAAGAGAGGCAACAATAGAAGCATGATTTTGAATAAATCTCCGGTAATAGTTGACATGTCCTAAAAAAGCTCTTAGTTCACGTAAATTGGTTGAAATCTGGAGATTCTTTATAAGCTCGACTTTATCTTTGTTGACTTCTATTCCTCTGTTAGATATTCTGTGTCCGAGTAATATCTCTTCTTTCATACCGAAAAAACTTTTCTCTGGATGAAGGGATAAACAAGTATCTCTACACCGTTGCAATGTTAATTTCAGCTTCTGCAGGTGCGTCTTTATATCACTATATACACAAAAATCATCAATAAATATTTCGAGAAAAGTTCTTAGGAAGGCAGCAAAAATTAACATCATGATTCGTTGAAAAGTCGTTGGAGCGTTACAAAGACCAAAGGGAATTTTGTTATAGGCATAAGTGCCCCAATCCGTAGTGAATGTAGTCTTTGAACGATTCTCCTTCCGCACTCCAACTTGATTGTAACCAGAAAAACCGTCACAGAAACTGAACGCTCCTGACCAGCAACCTGATCTAAGATGGAATCAGAGAAGGGCAGAGGATGATGATCCTTCCTTGTGACAACATTAACTTTGCGAAAATCCTGGCATATTCGTATTTTGCCAGTCTTCTTCTTTGGGACGACAACAATGGGTGAAATCCATTCACTGCTTATAATGGGATAGATTATACCTGCCTTAAGGTGTTTGTTGAGTTCGTTTTTAACCATGAGAGAGTACTTAGGATTGAGACAATACTGTCTCTGTCAAACAGGTACAACATCTTCTTTAAAATCAATATCGTGTTCTCCGAATTCTGCAGGTATACCCTTCAAATCGTCGAGGGACTAGGCAAAAACATCTTGATACTCCTTCAATAGTTCAGTGAATTTTGCTAACTCCGATTCTCCAAGTGACTTTGAAACATGCACAAATCTGCCAGGTGCAATTTCAATTAGTTCAGTAGAATCTGGTAATATGATACCTTCTATCATACTGGCCTTGGTATGGCCATGAATTTTGTGCGTGGTTGACTCCATAGATGTTTTCTTGTCGTCAACCTGGTTCTTGTTACCAAATTCGTATTCAGATTCGTCACTTGAATCATCAGACTCTTTCGAGTTCATGTCTGCAACATTAATTTCGTCATACGAAACATCCGCTTCAGTGTTGCAGGCATCGCATAATTCTTCTTCGTCAGCATTCTCATTAACATTCGAAATATTAAACTTCAATGTCAAATGCTTTAAAAAAAACATTTAAGGCATAAGAAGATTCTTCTAATGTAAAATTGGTGTCAGACAAAGGCGTTTCACCTTCATATTTGTCCCGACTCCAGGTGATTATTTGTTTTGCTGGCTTACCATGATTATTGGTTTCACCAGTTTGGAATTTTAGCTCTCTGGATTTCCAATGAACACTTGCGTTTGATTGATAAAGCCAGGGTCGTCCAATCAGCATAGAATAGGATGACAAACCGAGTGGTTTGATAACTATGAAATTCATTGTGAATGGCCTGGCTTGAATGTAAACAGTGACATCCTTAAGTTCTCCAACAGGTTTTCGTCGTGTCGAATCAGCTAGCTTGATGTTTCGCTGTGTCGGTTGAATGTCAGTCAGCCCAAAGCATGAGTTGTGTCTCCTGTTATTATGTTCATGTTGGAACCAGAGTCAATTAGCACTTTTTCAATCAGGCATTCCGCAATGGTAATATCAATTTCAAGTGCACCGAGATCACCTAAATCAATAGACAGAACACCAACATCTGGCAAAAATTTTTTTTTCTTCTTTTTCGGTGCAGAAGACCTTTCAGTTGCTGTCTGTAATAAGTGTTATCTGCCAGCAGCTGCTCAAAAGTAATATTTGAACGAAGTGATCGAATATCAGTCACGATGTCATAGTTCTTCGTCTTCGATTTCGAGATTGGCTTATCAATAACAGCAATAGATAATTTCATCTTCGTGATTTTGTTGTCCCCTTCCTCGAAAGTGACCACCTTCTCTGCAGCAGCTGACTGAAGTTTAGCGTTGATAATTTCTTTCGCCTCTGTTGAGATATTGTTTGCAAATAACTTTGCAGCATCGTGGTCATAGTCGGGGTCATCTTTGAGATCTTCTTTAGTCGTAGATTTATTCGTCGTCTTGCTAGAAGATTTCTTCTTCGAGGATTTTCTACGCTTCATCGAAGATTTCTGGTCAGGTTTCGAGGAGCTTTTGCTTCTCGTTGTGACTTTGAATAATTTCTCCACGTCACTTGGCCAGGATTGATATTCTGTCTTCGCCAATTTTTCTTCAATAATGTCAATTCTCTGCACAACAGCATCAGTCGAAGCTTTTACTTTCGAGTCTGCAGCAGCTGGTGTTGCTACATACTGATATTTGGGTCACAGCTTCTGCGGCTGAGGGCAGTCAGGATACTTGTGGCCAGACTCTTTGTAGTTCAAGCATAATGATAGATAACCAATCGGCTTTCGTGGCTGAGGACAGTCAGGTGAAAAAAGTCTTGGCTCTCTACAATTATAGCAGTTGCCCGACACTGGTTTAGTCGCGGTTTGAGACTTTTCTGGTCCAACAAATTCAAGAGGATTATGTCTTCTTGGTGCGAACTTGGGTCTGTCCTGCTGGGCTGATGCTGCAGTACCCTGAACATAGTTAGTAGTCGCATCATTTTGAAAAATAAAAAGTACCTCTTGGGTAGGATCTTCAACATATTTGACATTCATAGTGGTGCAGTCTTCCTTAGTGTGTCCTAAAGTTCCACATTTTGTACACCACATTCTTGAGCTGGAAGAAGACGCTTTCGGTCTTTTATCTACAACTTTAGAGATCTGCACTTTCAAGTCATTAAACTTTTTATTAAGGTCAGCCATATTACTCTTCCAAATCTTTTCATCTTTAGAAGTTGACGACTTATCCTCGACAACTTTCGTGTTGTCCTTTTGTTTGGATCGTCGTTTATTCTTTCTCTCTCCTTTGTCAGCTTCTGATTCTGATGAATCGTTGCTTTCAGATTTCGAACTTGAAGAACTGGTACTTGAATCAGAATCAGAATCATCATCACTGTCACTAGAATTAGTCTTCGACTTTCGAGATTTCTTAGTTGATCGATGCTTTCGTGCTAGTTTCGAGGTCTCAAAATTTTCGGCACTAGCTAATACTGCTGCTAAGGAGGTCATGTCCCCTTGTCTGCAATACCGATCAATCTTTGGTGGTAAACCAGCCAAAAACCATTCGATCTGCATATCAACAGGATATACACCGGTTAGTTTTCCTATGAGATTTTTAATCTTTTGTGTATATTTACGAAGGGATTCTTTACTCTTCTTCTGAACATTATTCAGACGTCCGAGAATTTTTGATTTATAACCGATTTATCTGAACTGGTTCAAAAACGCATCTTTCAGCAGGTACCAGGTTCCTACATGGCCTGGTTCAACTTGACTGTACCAAATGCGCACCTTCTTTCTTAGCAGACCAGGGAAGATTCATAGTTTGTTAATGTCAGTACCTTCGTTATTCGCATGAGGCATAGTTATTTGCATCGTTGGAAGAAGTCCCTTTAAAATAATCGTATTTAATTTTTGATATAGAAGTGAAACGTGCAGCAGGGGCCTCCATACCAAAGCTAATTAGAAATTCAAGTAACTGGACAGTGATTTCGTCTAGATTTCTTCGACTAGTACTCTCACTTTGTCTTCGTAAAAATTCTTCTCTAAGCTTACGGTATTGTTCTAATCTAGATTCTCATTCTGACATACACTAGATATGGAGATGGATTTGTGAAATTGCTTATAACTTTCCTAAACTATTCCCCGCAACGGCGCCAAAAATTGGTATATGTCGTACTATACCAATAGGGTTAATATAGATTTTATAGTAAATAATGTCGTTCCCACAGAGGACAGCGTTAGAAAGTTATGTATTTGGTACAATTATGGCAAGTGGTTTCGAGTGTTATTCTGGTTGTCGACAGACATTAAAAAGTAACCAATATTTTTTATGGTTTGGGAAATGTAATGTTAATAATTTCAGAACAACAACCTAGCCTCTATCAAATCGAATGAAACGCGTTCTACAGATGAGATGTTATCAGAGTAGTACAACAAAACTACACTTTGGCTATTAAGATGTCAACAGAGAGTCGAGAAATGTTCGATGTATTCGTGATTGTACAGACAATTTATTAATCGCGTTTGCGAACTGTTCGTTTCTAGACAGAAGTTCTCAACAACTAAAGTCCAGATTAATGGTTAAAGAACACGAATGGTTTTAGAGCACGTTAGAAACTTATGTCAGTGACAATCAGGAAAACAGATCAAAGACTCAATTCCTCAGACAAGGACTATCATCTCATATGTATACATACAGCTTTATTCAATGATCGTGCTAGTCTGTACCAAAGATAGTCGTTATTCGAGTGCCGAAGGAAAGTATTATGCAACGGACGAATAAGATAGTTTTAAGACAGTTCTTTAGAGCATGCTTTTTGCTTGCAAGAACTTAGATTTGGGAGAGGGATTCAAACTTGCCGAGAGACAAGCTATTTGTGGATCATAAGTGGATCAAAACGAGCCTGATCTGCTCTAGTAGAGCCCTCTGTATGGACAAAGAGCTCACAGTGTGAAATCAGCCCTCATTAAGTGTTACTTCTCTAAATTTGATCAAAATTTGATGTTATATAGCTCGTTGGATAGGTATTGAAGAGTAGAATGTGTTGCTCTTGTTTCTAAATCAATTTGATTTATTTTTAGAAGAGTTTTAGGCAATCAGATAGTTTGAGAGAGTACTCAACTCATGGGATATGCCAAAGTGAGCACACATAAGTTCTTTTCACAATTTTCATCAATTTTCAGTATCAATCAAGTAGAATTGGATAGAAGTGAGTGTTCTGAGGCTAAGACTTTTCATTTCATAGAAATTACTGTGTTTGAGTTGACAGTAAATCCCTAGAGAGTTTATCAGTACTTTGAAACTCGTAGGAGAGATAGATTTCTTACTTGCATGTGCTTCTTTTTTGTGATTGAAGCAAGATCCAAATTCAAGATAGATTGATTTTCAGTGTTGAGAATTGTTCTCACATATGTTGCTAGATTTCATAGGTTGGATCAACATCTATGTTAGATCCTAGATTGAGATTGTAAGCAACATCTTTTCAGCTCCATTTTTTTATCATTACTAGAATTTCTCATAGAGAAGATGTCTTCATCTGGTTCACATTTCTTGGAGCAAAGTGAGAGATTAACATCTTCCAATTATGCAATGTGGAAGATCAGGATGAAATCATTACTGATTCTACAAGATGTAATGGATATTGTGAGTGGAGTTGAAGAAGAACCTGGTGCACCTAATGAAGTTGTAGCATTTCACAAAAGATCCAGAATTGCCCTTCATTTCATTAAAATAAATGTAACCAATGAAGTGTTAAGAGAGATCAATACATGCACCACTGCCAAGGAAGCTTGGGATACCTTAAAAACAATCTATGAAATCAAGAATACTTCTAGATTGCTTACACTTAGAATCCAAATATTTCTAAGCTATCAGAGAGTAGATGAGAGTGCTTCATCATATGTCATGAGAGTTAAGGATCTTCATCAAAAGTTAGCTAGTATTGGTGATGCTCTTAAGAGCACTGAACTTGTTCAAGTAGTCCTGAATGGACTTAGAGATGAGTATGACAATATTGTGCAGACTTATGCTGTCAAGGAGGATCTTCCATCCTTGGAGACACTGCAAGGTGTTCTCATTGTTGAAGAAAGCAGGCAAGAGAACAACATGCTGAGGATCAATAGACTTTCATTGAAAGATGGTGGAGATGACAAAGCACTCTTCATCAGAGGCAAGTCAAGAGGCAAGGGAAAAGGACAACAACACTTCATGAAGGACAAAGCCAAAGAAGGTGGTGAGGATCAGTCCTCACAAGTTGCAACATCCAGTGGCAAGAAGAAGCTATCAAAGATCAAGTGTTTTTTGTGGCAAGAAAGGACACTATGCATCAAACTGTCTCAAGAAGAAGAACCAATCTAAGCAAGCTAACCTTAATAATGAGGATGAGTGTGAGGGTGTTGAGAGTGAAAGAGAGGATTCATTAATGATGTCTACTTTTTCATCGTTTCCTTTTAAGAATGAAAAAGTCTGGTGGATTGATAGCGGGGCTAGTTCCCATATGTCTAGTTCTAGAAACTCTTTCAATAATCTCATGCCATATCTAGGTGCAAAAAGATCAATCTATACTGCTAATGATGTAGAGTGTAGAATTGAAGGAATAGGTAGTATTCCATTGCATGCATCATCATCAAAATCTTTTTGCTTACATGATGTACTATATGTACCTAGATTAACCAAGAATCTCATTAGTGTAGGAAAGTTGTTTGATAGTGGATTGGATGTCAAGTTTTAAGTTGACAAGTGTATAATCTCAAGAGAAAATGAAGTTATTGCTAGAGGATCTAGAACTGGTAAGTTGTACAAACTAGATTCTAGGGAGAGTGCTAACATTTCAGATATTGCTTATGAGACCAAGGTTCATCAGGAGGATCTGTGGCACGAGAGATTGGGTCATCCAATTTCAAAGCGATGCAATCTATCGTCAAGAAAGGAAAAGTTGTTGGACTACCAAAGACAATGTCAAAGGAGCTTCTACCTTGTGAAGCTTGTGTGCTGGCAAAATCACATAGGAGGCCTTTTCCTAGATCAAGCATCAAATCAAAGCAACCATTTGAACTAGTGCACTCTGATGTTCATTTTTCATCAACTAAGAGCAAAGGAGGAGCAGAGTGTTTGTTTCCTTTGTAGATGATTATACAAGATATTCTTGGATCTATATGTTGTCTTCAAAAGGCATGGTCTATGATTTTTTTTCTTACTTTCAAGGCTTATGTAGAAAAGCAGTTTTCTTTCAAGTTGAAAGCTTTGAGAAGTGATAGTGGAGGAGAATACACTTCCAATAAGTTTAAAGACTTTTGTGAGAGAGAAGGCATTCAAAGAGAGTTTTCTTGTTCATATACTCCTCAGCAAAATGGAGTTGTTGAGAGAAAAAATAGAACTTTGTGTGAATGTGCAAAAGCCATTAGGCTAGAAGCTTCTCTGCCTAAAGAATTTTGGGGAGAGGCAGTTGCTGTGCAAACTATCTTTATAATAGACTTCCAAATCTTGCAATTGGAGGAAAAACACCATTTGAGATGCTATATAAGAAAAAGCCTAAGGTAGATCATCTTAGGATTTTTGGTTGTGTATGCTTCGTGCATGTGCCTCTAGAAACTAGGAAGAAGAAAGATCCTAGTGCAGTTAAAGGAATTAATCTTCCGCCATGGCATGTGTTTGTAAGCCCATGAGTAGAAGCTTAAAAAATAATAAAATAGCTTAAACTTAGAGTTAGAACTTAGACTTAGGAGACTTAAGATTAGAAATATTTTACCTTAAGTTTTTCTACGTTAAAAAACTTTGAAGTTCTAAATCCTAAGTTAGAAGTTCTAGAAAGGCTAGAAATAGATTAGTCCCATAAGTTAATGGATACTTATGGAAGACCCTCCTTGCCATAAAAGGAGAGGTATTTGCCTTGTAAATAGCACTTTTAAGATTAAGCTATCAAGTTCTCTATTTTTGAGATTATCTCTTTATTTCATTTGTGTTCCCATTGGGGGTGCATAGCTTCAGGGAAGGTGCTCGGGCCTCCTCTTGCCTCCTTCTCATTGGTTTGTATTGTGGCATGTATTTTGTTGATTGATTATTAATTAGCCGCAATCTTCATTCTAATTCCCTTTGGGTGTTAATCTAGGATTTAGGTTAATCACCTTGCTAGTTGGGTAAGCCTTAGTAAGGTTTTGTATTTCGTCATCTTAGTGAGTTCATTCCTATTTCAAGCACTAGTTGGGTAAGCCTTAATGCTTCATCATTGTTTTTTTATTTTCGCACTCCGTCTGAAGCTTGGTAGAAACTTAGAAAGCAGATGATCCTCTCTATACTACACCACATCATGAGTAGAGCTAGCCAAACATTGACAAACCGGATTTACTTCCAACAGTCAAATTCCTATATGAAAATATTATAGTGCGCTTCGGATGCCTGGTAGACATAGTCAGCGATTGCGGAAGCCATTTTGTCAATGAGACCATCAAAGTCCTATTGGAGGAATTCTTCATGATCCATTGATTCAACACGCCTTATTATCCTCGTGGTAATGGGCAGGCAGGTGCGAAATTTAAGACAAATCTTTGATAATAATTGCAATGCCCCATAAAAATGTGATACCACACCTCAAAACTACGTGGCCTAGCACTATGCCGTGCGTGGCTAGAAATTGGCATTTGGCTGGGTTTAGGGATATGCCGAATAATTAACACTCAAGATGAACACTTTCTCTAAGCAAGCTAGATGCTGGGCTCTAGAGGAGTGGACACACAAGTCATCCATAAAAATTTCAAGAAACTTCCAAAGAAAATCCTTGAAGGCATAACTCATCACTCGTTGGAAAGTGCTGAGAGCATTGCACAATCCAAATGGCATCATCTTGTAGGCATACGTTCTCCACTCAGTGGAAAATACAGTTTTGTGCTGATCTTCTAGGGCTATTTGCACTTGGTTATAGCCACGAAACCCATCTAGGAAACTATAGGCTTTTGCTTTGGCTATTCTTTCTAGCACATTTTCTATGAATGGTAAAGGAAAATGGTCCTTGTTGGTTACATCGTTCAGTTTCTTGTAGTCCACACAAATTTTAAGTTTTCCGTTTTTCTTAGGTATTACCACGATAGGTGATACCTAATCAGTGTGTTCCATCTCATAGATGAATCCTACATCTAGAAGCTTCTTCAATTCTTCTTGGATTAGCTGAGCGTAGTGCAGATTGGACCTATAAGGCCTACTTCAACTTGGTTGTACCATATGCGCGCTTGTTTTCTCAAAAGACCAGGAAAGATCTGCATCTTATCGGCATCAGTACCTTTGTTGTTCGAATTGGCAATCGACTCGAACTGCAAAACATAATTGTCAGCATCATCTGAAGATGTTCCTTTAAAATAATCATACTTGATCTTTGAGATTGAAGTGAAATGGGAACTAGGGCCTTCCATAATCGGTTCTGGTTCAATTTCAAGATCAGGATCTGAATTTACGACTTCAAAACCTAGTTCAGCAGCAGCAGAAGCTTCAGGACGAGGGTTTTCAAGTAAATTCAGGATTAAAATTCAAGAAAGGTGAATCTCCTCTTTGTAAAGATTCTTGAAGTCTTTTGAAAAATTCATCTTGAAGTTTCCGATATCTTTCTAGTCAAGCAACTCTATCTAACATACATCAGATATGGAAATGGATTTGTCAATTTGGGTCAACTTTATTTGGCTATCCCTGGCAACGGTGCCAAAAATTGATATATGTCACCTAGATCTGCTAGATTTGTGTAGTATTTATGTTGTTCTCCAAGGAAATAGCATTGAAAAGTTGTTTAATTGGTACAGCCCTGACTTATTTCGAATGAAATGGAGCCGAGAGTTAATCTGGTTGTCAACAGACATTTTATAAGTAAGCAATATTACTTTTTGGTGTAGGTGTGTGTTGATAATGAATTCCAAACAACAATCTTATACTATCAAACCGAAGGAAAAGCGTTCTACAGATGAAATGTTATCAGAGTAGCTCGAATGAATTACACTCTGACTGATTAAGTTACTAGCAAGAATCTGTGTTATGTTTGATGCAGATGTGTATGAACAAACAAATAATTAATCTTATTCATGAACTGATGTGTTCTAGACACAAGTCCTCAACAACTAAAGTCTACTCAAATAGTTCGCGAATATGTTAGAAACAATTATCTTCGTTACTAACACGAATACACTGGATCGATAACTCAATTCCTCAGGCAGGGACTAACAGTTCAATGCACACATACTTCACCATTAGTGATTGTGGAAAACTACACCAAGGGATACTTTACTTGGGAGCCAAACACAAAGTATTTGTGCATACGAGTAAGTTTGTTTAAAGATTGTTCTTTAATTTAGCTTTATGGAAACACAACAAACGACTATAATGAACTATTGTACTGTCTGACCAAAGAATGATTTAAGTAATGCATACGAGATTGCTAGTAGATTTGAAATCACTCACACTTAGCAGTGAGGAAAACAAAAAATCAAGAAAAATAATCTTTGACGCTCTATTCACTTCTTCAATCTCAATACAGAAACTCTCTCTTTCTCTCGGTGGTATGAGAATGAAGTGTGTCTTCATTTATATTACCTACGGAGCGAGCAAACACACCTCTTGAGAATCTTGGTGCGTCGCTCCATTTACTAACTCTAGTTAATAAATAAATTACAAGTATATGTAAATTACATCATTGAAGGTAACTTTCACTAAGAGTATAATTTACTCTAGTTTAAAATGACGATACGAATCTAATCGCTTCGTGTTCCAGACATTGTTTCAGTTCTGGAAATCTTATCCTTTAGTAGAAGACAGGTCCTTAGCGTTTATATCCCGAAAAATGATATAGGGCTCTTTGAAATATATATGTGTCCAACACATGTCCTCATTTCCAAGAATATATTGTCATTTTGGAGTAGATATGCATTATTTAACAAATATGTGGTATCACAATCCTCATACCCGTCTGAGGCTTGATTGAATTGTTGTATTTTAGAATATTTGGATATTCTAAGAATATTGGTACCAAGAAGCACTGTTATCTACAAGAAATTGTGGACAGTTTTTAGACTATAAAAAAAATAAACTGTCTTTAGCTTTTGGATTTGATCTAAAAAATAAAGAGTTAATTCACCCAATGGTTCATGTAGTTGGGATTACATCAAGGTGATGAACTTTTATTTGGAGAAGTTCCACCCGTTTGGAAGATGTTTATCTTTGGATTTTGAGCTAGTACTATTGTGTAGAGACAAGCAATTTAAGAATCGGGGGAGGAAACTTGATATCTTGGCTTTCCAAAAACCAAGATACTGTATCACTCTCATCATGTGAAGCTGAGTACAAGGCACTCACTACAACAACAAAGGAAGTGCTTTGGATCAAGAGGTTACTAGAGGAACTAAAGATAATCTTGGAAGAGGATCTACCTATGATTATGTGTGACAACATTTCAGCCCAAGCCCGTGCCAACAACCCGATATTCCATGCAAGGAGCAAGCATATTGAAGTTACACATCACTTCGTGAGAGAGAAGCTCATTGGAGGGGAAATCAATTTGGAGCACATCGACACATCATCTTGTATTGCTGATATGCTCATCAAACCTTTGAGCAAAAGTTCCTTCATCAAGCATAGAGCCAATCTTGGAGTTATACCAAGATCCATGTTCAAATAAATATAGATTATTTTTGGGAGGAGTGTTAAAATTGGAAAAAACAAATCATATTGATTTCTTGGCTTGCTACAAATGTTGTACCATGCAAGTATGTAGCTCATAAATGCAAAATGCCAAGTTTGGCCTACATAGAACTCGAGCTACATGGTTATGTACTGTCTAGATTGAAGAATACAACTTGCATATAGTTTGTAGATATAGAATTAGCAAAGTCATGCTTGTAGAAACTCGTGGCAATTCACATGCATTAATTGTAAGTGATCCATAGTGACATGCAAGGCATGCACAAAGTGTAATGGACACATGCATGATGATTTGTACTTTGTTAGTTAGAACTAGCACACTTGTAAAAAGTTGGTAGAATTTCATGCATGGCAAGTGACAAATGTCACATAGACTCTAGATGTCACTTTAGATGTCATTTTGGAATGAATGGATGTGGTTCTACCTTGAGCTACCTCAAACTCCATAAATATGTGTAGCTCTCCTCACAATCAATGATGAAGAACCAAAGTTTTGTAGCTACCTCATGCCATTTTGGATCTAAACTATTTTGCTCTTTCTATTTTCTCTCTCTAACTTGTGTTGAAGCTAATGCTTATACAATGATATCTTGTACTTTTGCTCATTATTGATTCATTGCTATCATATTCAGTTGCTTAGCATGCTAGATTGTGGTTAAGCCATTTCTTCTGAACTAGATCTTGCTAATCAATCTAGAATCAGGTTACTGTGCTAATCACAAAGCTTAATTAGATCCATCATACTTGTGGACATTCTCCACACGTGTGAATTCTGAAAATTTTGTCACTTTCTTCATAGTGCCACTACTTCATGCTGTTGGAAAGATGAAGCTAATGCAAGCTCTTCTTTTTCAAGTTTAGAACTCTTTGTCATGACGATTTTTTCTTTGTTGCGTGCGTGCGCGCGAGAGAGAGAATGTCACCCCAATTAGACAAAATGGGATTTGCACATTCTCATTGGTCCACGTTTGCCATAGAACGTCCTTGAAGGGCATTTGAAAAGCATTTGACGTGGGTTTGAAAATCTAGAGAACACGTGTTTTTGGAAGATTCTAGAGAGAGAACACATGTTTTTTGAAACTTCTGGACGGAAGTTTCTAGAGAAAGAAAAACTAGGTATAAAATCATGAGGTTCGCAAGATAGTTCGGAACGCGACCGGGAGAGAGAGACTGATAACGCAGTTTTTTTATTTTCTAGGGTTTTTTTAGGTTTTGTATAGTTTTGGATGAAAAATAGAGATATTGAGAGAGAGAGATTGTTCTCTTCAATTTCACTTAAATGTATAATAGCAATACAAAAAAGCCTAATGTAATGTATAAGAATGGTGCAACCATATGCATACAATGTTGCATTGGTAGGATAACAGCTGACACATAAGGTTACGGTTAGAGAGTGGCCACCAGCTCTCACAATCAGCAGGGGGATAATGAGATTAGCGTTTGCAAATAAAATCCAAGGAAAAACTCTCGTTTAAGGTATCGCATGGCGCCCACAAACCCTTTTGATGATCGCACCGAATCACCGGCGCCCACAATCCAACGGTACCATAGATGAAAGATAGAGAAGATTAAAAATTATAACATAAATAAAGGGGTGTGGGGCTACGCTCTCGCCGCCTCAGTATTTAGTGTAGGGTAGGGTTAGGAGGGTGCTTAGCACGGACCACTGTGCCCGCCCCACTCGTCACATGCGCGCTCGTCCGTCTACGCACTAACACTTGTCGCCCTCAGAACAAAAATTTTTAAGACTTGTAAGTTGCCACCCACGTCTCAGGCCCCTAAAATATTCGCAGTGAGACCATGGTATTGGCTGGGCCGCGGGTCACCCGTGTTGGTACTGCATGCAATGCCATTATCGTGGTACAGCCATAGACGGTAAAGTAGGGAAAGGACCAAGGCCTCCCAGGCACCAGGACTTGAGAGCCCGGGCCCCTCAAGGTTCGCAAGTCCAAGAAAGTCCCCAGTGGTGCATCGGCGTAAAACTTGCAAAAATCTAAAAAAGGTCTTAATGTTGCATTAATTTTATGTGCTTGATATGTAAAATCTGGTCGCCAGTTTCATAAAGTCTTGGGGCGTAATGTTTTAAGCTCAAATTGCTTGGTCATTATGAAGCATAATGCCCAAGAGAAACACAAAGGAAAACAGCACTCCAAGATTTAACTCAGGGGTAAGGTCCTCTAAGGAAGATTCACACCAAAAAATAGTTTTGGTTTATATGGGTGCCTACACTACCTAGTTGGTGTCAACTCAAAGAAGAACATGGTTATCAAAGAATCAACAATAATGATATATGTTTTTGTAGTATATGTGGTCTAGAATCAAAGGCCTTAATCTTAGCACATTGACTACATGGGTCAATTCATCAATACATGACTAGGGTAAAACAAGCACTACCAGTGTTTCCCACATTAAGTGCATTATGGATTTTGCCTTGGTATTAAATTTTCTTTGTTCATGTTGCTCCAAATAATTGGTGGGCACCAAGAAAGATTTAGCCTTTCAAATCAAGATCATATTGCATTCCGAAAGGCCAAGCCCTTCATGAATTTAGCTTGAAAAACGTGTGATTTTTTAGAGAATGCACATGATTGCACCCTAGCTAATATCCAACTAGTATCATCCTTGCAATACCAATCTAGTTTAATCTTGTATACAACCTATAAACCATATTCAAATTGATACTTGGCTGGTATAAAAAATTTAATAGTTCAAAATATCAAAACTTCAGCTGTATTGAAAATTTATATACCCAACAAACAATGGTTTACACTTTCAAAAAAAAGGTTACACAAGTTGCTTAATATCCTTACAAAAAAAAGGGCCCTTAACACTTCAAGAAGTGAGAGGTAATAGACTCTAGGGAGGGCTTTTCAAAGGCCCAAGACCAGCTTGGCAACAAGGGCCCTACCCTTAAATGCGTGAAGCCTAGCATAGGCTTTTACCCAACATAAAAAATGTCTAGAAAATTTTATGAGCATTTCTTTTTGGGGCTTGTCATCTATGGATTGTTTTGTGCTGTAAAGCCCGTGAGCTTTTTGTATAAACGAAAAAAATAGGACAATTATGCCCTAAAATGACCAAGACATATCTGCAAAAGTTTGTAAGAGTTACCACAAGGCCTAGGGACATGGGATCTACACTTGAGTAACCCAATGACTCGTGAGAGTGGGTTTCCCAGATGTCTTCAATACAAGCAGTTGACATCCATTAATCACTAGCTTGTTGCTTTTATGTACAAAATTTACAAGGTGGCATAGCTAGGTTGGCATACTAGGTTGGACTAGACTTTACATATATGATCTATTCATTTCCTTCAAGTGTTGTATTTGCTTAGCCTTTTAGTGTTCATTCTTGAGGTGCATTAAATCATGCAAATATTTCATTCCTGAAGATTTTATGTTGTTGAATGATTATTTTGTCTTGTTAACAAAATTTATCGATGAAATATGATATCAACCGGGACTTTGCCAATTTATCTTGCACACCAATGTCCTCATTATAGGTAAAAGTTCATGATAATGTTCCCACAAGTAGCATTTCAAGGCACCCATTTTGCACATAGGTAAGTTTTCTGTATGAAGTGCATAGAAAAGGTGGTGTTCTCAAGAAAAAAAAGTAAAAAACATAGAAACCACTTTTGAGCTAGCCCACTTGATTCTTTTTGCCAAAACAAGAATCATTCAACGTTTTCAAAAACTTGGTCTTTAGATACTTTTAATATTCAAAAAGAAATATGCCGGCTTAATTTTTAAAAATTCGATCTTCCATTATGAAAAATGGCAACCTTCTTGAACAACGAAGGACCCCCTCTTTTTTAAGAAGAATTAAATGGAAAACAAATAACAAAATCTTGTTCATCTATGAGGAATCCTTTTTTTGTTGGGTCTAATCATTTGTTCCAAAGATTAAAGATCTTTGTGCATGTAAATTAAATAAGAATCATGACATAGCAAAAAATCTAGGTAGAATATATTCACTCAAGGTTATAGAAAAGTGGAACATTTGATATCTTAGGATAATATTGTGATGTTGCACGTGACTCTTTAGAAAGAGCATTTTGTGATGTATTTTTTGTCTTTTCACTTTTTACAACGAATGGGAAAAGTATCATCTCAATTTTTAGAAAGCATTTCTATTATCATCAATGGAGCTCCTCTTTCCCCGATCGTTCTTTAAAAAATTCCACTTATGAAGTCCCACTTTTTCTCTTCATACACATATATAGCTTTGTTATAATCAAAACTTATTCTTGGCATGCCTTAATGCATAGAAAGAGAAGCATAAGATAAAAACTTATCAACCACATAAGATAAAGTAAGGCAATATCATGAGATTCTTAACCACCAAAGAGAAGGAATATAAGTATGAAAGATGACCAATTGCAAGGATCCATAATACGGTGGATAAGAGCTTGGCTTGTCATTTTGTTCTTGTTGGACTAAGTTTGACGGCCACCCTTCATGTTACTACTACAGTATATGCCCTTATTGTCTATGTTTG
Organism: Diphasiastrum complanatum; assembly: GCA_029204225.1. NCBI lineage: Eukaryota > Viridiplantae > Streptophyta > Lycopodiopsida > Lycopodiales > Lycopodiaceae > Diphasiastrum > Diphasiastrum complanatum. Next base: position 47,453,806 of record CM055098.1, on the reverse strand, counting down.
TCCTTCAGAGCTTATGTGCTTGGGCTTTGAGTTCTTCACTAAAAGTGATTGTAGTTGTTTTCTATACTCTAATGCTTTTCTTTTTCTCTCGAAAAGCTAAAGTTTAATACTTTTGAGTTAGACACGTCAAGTCAGAGTCAATTTTCCCTAGTTAAATTATCACAAGAAGAAAGAAAAGACTAACAAAACAATATTTAATGAAAGGTGCTCTATTTTATATCAAATGCATATTCGATAAGACTTGATAAAAATTTGAGATCAAATTTTGGACACCTTCATTGTGTGCGTGTTCACGAACATGTTGTAAAACCATCTTCTTGCCCAAAATTGTGTACTAGGTTGGAAGGTCATTGGTTAATGTGAGCTTGTTCAAATAGAATCACCGCCTGTATGTGACGACACCCTAAGGCTAAGTTGGAACTAGGTCCTCATGCTCGTGGGCATGGGGGACTTTTGCCTATTGAATTTGGATTGTATGTATTGTGTGATGTACTTGTCCATAGTCTTCTAGGATGCTTCTTGGTTTCCAAGTGGAGGCTCAAACGTTGGGACCAAAGAAACTAACCAACTTTGGATGCCAGGCTAGCAACTAAGCCAACCCCCGTGGGTGAAACACAATAATGCTTCTTGGTTTCCCAGGGGAGGCTCAAACTTGGGACCTAAGAAACTTTGGATGCCAAGCTAACCAATGGAGCTAGCCAAGTTGGGTATAGTTTTCTAGGATGGTGTAGTTTATATCTAAGAGATTTTGATGTTTTACATTCTTAAGCAATGGTTTAAAAAACACTCATCATCTTGCACGTGTTCATGTAGAAGATGATAGTAATTTTGACTTTGTTTAGTTGTCAATTCTCATTTATTCAAAAATAAGATATAAATGTAGTGGCCTTGTGTTACGGTGAAGTTATTATTAGATCGATGTTTACATCATGTTCCAACAAGATAATATTGTAATCAAAACACTAAAGCTTGACTTGTTATATTAACTTGAGATAACCAAATACAATTTAAAATAATTTCTACATGATTCAACAAATAGATATGTTCATGTGTCAATTGTGACTCAAACATGGAAGATCGTATTCCCAACTGCATATGCCATGGCAGGCCCTCATTTTAGGATGATGGAGAAAGCTCTTGGATGGTTGGGAGTTGATGGCGAAGAGCTTTCAAGCCTCCACCACGCTTGGATGAGGGTGGGGCTTTGCCTACCAATGTAGATGTAGTTGGAAATAGACTCTCCCTTCAAACATACCCTAGTTTTGGGAGGAACCAACTACCTTCATGGTTCAAGACCATTTCTATAGTGATGTTGTTTTATAAAAGTGTAATCATTTTAATTTAACCTTGTTACAAGGTCCATTGAGGTACTTTTCCATGTAGCCAACTATTTCAAGACCAAATCAAAAAACAATTAAAGACCATTTGCTTTACATTACATAATTTTGTTCAACAAAAAATAATGCACATGATGTGTTAAGACATCATGATAGAACTTGTATTAGGATGTGACACAAAAAAAAACATCATACAATCTTTTATGACTCAATCATTAAAATGCCTAAAAAATTAGATGTGGTCATGTTGAAGGCAACCAATCTACCAATGTATGCTCAACCATTCATGATTAAAAAAGTGTATGTAGAAATATGTTATATGGTAATCATAAATGTTGGTTTCTTCTTGATACTTTTAGATATTTATTGCAAAATGTCTTGCTTATTTGAAAAAAAAATTCTTGGAAGAAATGATAATTCTAATATAAGACATAAAGTTTAGGAAGACTGGTTGCATCACTAGATAAGTTAGATAAGTCCCGTCTCATATCTACCTCATCTTAGACCATTAGTTAATTGATAGTTAAACAATAATTTTATACTACAAATATTAAAAAATAGGTTGGAAACATCACCATCATATGTACCATATTTTTAATATCTAAATATGAATTTCATTGGATTTTATGTGGAGGACATTTTGGCAAAAAAAAGCAACTTCATCATCTAGTGGTTAATGCATGTTAGCAATGTGATAAACTTACAACCCATGTCATGTTTGTTAAAGTTGTGTGATAGAAATGAAAAATGAAACCATTTTTTTTTTTGAGGTGAACACAATTTATTTCCCTACATGTCCCTCTTTGCCCAGTTTGCTATAAAAGTTCTATGGCATAAGTTCATCAAATCGGTGACTTCTAAATAGATGTACTAACTATTATGCTTATAAGGATATACATCATGGACTTGTTGTCGCTTGTAGGTTTATGTTTAGTGTTATTTTTTTCTCTCGAAAAGTAACCATAGATTATTGACTTTTGACAAAGTACATGAAATGAAGACAATAAAAAACTTATAGAAGCATTAATTTTTCAGCCTCTTAAAAAAGAAGCAGGGGGGATATGACAAAGTCGCCAATCCCAAATTGCCTAATGTTCCTATCCAACCATATGTTCCAAAGGGTAATAACTCTAATAGACTACCAGAAATCATTTACAACTATATCATCAAAAGTAACATCATCAAACAGTAAATCCATATGGCTAAATTTCCTGAATCTGACATGAAAGCGCGCAATGAACATGTTAGTAACTGATTTCCATAATGGTGCATAGCAATGAAAGAACAGATGAATCACATCTTCATCTGATGTTTTACATTTAGAGAAGGCATGTGACACATCGCCCCTATAATTGGCACACACAGGAAGAGAGTGCTAGAGAATCCTAAGAGATAAAAATCTATACTTGCCAGGTTTGATTTTGTGGGTATGACGGAATTTGAACTTCCAAATGTGTGGGGGGGGGGGGGGGGAGTAAAAAATGTTCCACTTAGTGTTGAAACATGAAAAGGTGAAGTTGGACTCTTTATTAGTAGAGTTAACAGAGGAATAGGTGAATTTACTTGTTTTGTCCAAAGCCTTGGAGAGCCAATTGTTATTGCCATCCGTAGTTAGGGAAGTAGAAAGGGGACCAAGGTCTCCATGGAAAAAGGCGAAGGTAAGGAAGTTAGTTTCATGGGAGGAGAGGCCAAGCTATGTCTTGAGACAGGATAAGCTGAGGGAGTAAATGGATTCCATAATATGGTCCCAAGTAATAACGCCTTTACAAGTAAGTTTTTGACAGAGTCTCATTTCGATCAAAGCGAGAGGTTTAGAGTTGATGGTGATAGCTTTAGAAAACCATAGGGGCTCAAGGGGGGAACATAGAATTACCACTTGTCCAGAAAGTAAGCTCTCTCATGGAAAGAAGAACTCTATAAATGGATTTGGACAAAGGAGGGCATGAGGTGGAGAAGAAAAAGGAAGAACGGGTAAACTCCAGAAAATAGGACTTAGAATTGGTACCAATTGGCCATCAACATTAGAGCCCAAGGTTGGGGACGAGAAAAGTTATAGTGGATGCGTCTATAAAGTAGAGAGTGTGAGGTAGTAGAAGGGTCGAGAAGACTCAATCCACCTAGTATTTTTGGAGCCGAGCAAATATCCCAGTTCAAAAGGCTAGGGCCATTGTTCCAGAGGAACTTTTTAAAAGTCCTAGCAATAGTGAGAGAGTAGGAGGGGGGAAGGAACCAAATGAAGAGGAAGTGCATGAAGTAGGAGGAAATAATGTGCTTGAGGACAATGAGTCTATCCGGGAAAGAGAGGTTGGTAGAAGTCCAATGCTGAATTTTAACCTGATTCTCTCAATAATCTAGTTGATACGGTCTTTGTTAAAAAGGGAAGCACCAAGAGGGAAACCCAAATACTTGATGATGGTATCATGTGAAAGGACGTTAAGGCTTAACTCTTGACACCAGTTAGGAGTGGCATCATGGGAGAGCACAATAATATCTAAATTCTGAAAATTGATCAAAGAATCAGAGATATTGTTGGAAGTATTTCTAGTGAGTGCGGTGGCTAGATCTACTTACGAGTGTAGTATAGGGATGTAGAGATTCGTCCACTTTTTAAGTTTCTACAAAAGCTTCAACAGAAATATGGAGGAATGAGAGCACTAAGGCTTACCCAACTAGTGCCCGAAACGGAAATAAACTAATTAGTAACAACAATGAAAATCCTTGCTAAGGCTTACCCAACTAGCAAGGTGACTAGACTAATCCTAGATGAACACCCGAAGGGTAATAAAATGAGATTGCGGCTAATATTAAACAAATAAGCAATAACGAACATGCCACAATAAAACCGATGAAAAGGAGGCAAGAGGAGGCCCGCGCACCTTCCCTCAAGCTATGCACCTTTCCAAGGGGAACACAAATGAAATAGAATGATAATTCTCCAAAATAGAGAGCAAGATAGCTTAATCTCAAAAGTGTTATTTACAATGCAAATACCTCTCCTTTTATGGCAAGGAGAGTCTTCCATAAGTGTCTACTAACTTATGGGACTACTCTGTTTCTAGCCTCTCTAGAACTTCTAACTTAGGATTTAGAACTTCAATTTTTTTAACTTAGGACAACTTAAGATAAAATGTTTCTAATCTTAAGTTTCCTAAGTCTAAGTTCGAAATCTAAGTTTAAGCTATTTTATTATCATTTAAGCTTCTACTCATGGACTTACAAAACACATGCCATGGCTTGAAGTTTATTGACAGATACTCATACGTGGTCGTACAAAACTCATGCCACAGAGTTTTATTATTTTATTATTTTCTCTGTGTTAGCACAGTTGCTAACATTATCCCCCTCCTTATTGGATTGGTGGTCCCACACCAATCGACGCCTTTTCGTCCTGGATTTTTTGTGCTTCTTGGAGACGAGACTGTTGTTGTCGGGAGTGGTAAATGGTCGTCCCGATGCCCTCCATCATTTGCCACCGTAATTTGTTCAGGAAGAACATGGGTTTGTAATAATGGAGCATACCCTGGAGAAAGTTATGGGTTTTCCATAGCTCCACCATATCAACGTGCAAGGAGGAAGTAAGTGCAGCGCGATAATAGAGCCTTGCAGTTGATATGGTCGTCTTGCGTGCGCAAGGGTTTATTGATGTCAAGGGCAATTGGGAGTAACCCTCGATCCCAAAAACCCCTGAATTCTGCCAAAATTGCCACCAGGTTGCAATTATCTGCAAAATATCTGACATCACAATCAGGATTGCCATGGTGCTTCTGGTAGAAGACTCGCCAGTTGGTGACCATGTCTTTGGCTAAGTTACCAATATCAACTCCTGTGAGCTTAGGCCAAAAGATTCTATTCTTGACCTTGGTGGCAAGAAACGGTTCTCGCCTCACTACTGGATAGTAATAAGGATTGGTGTGCATGTAGGAAGGAGCTTCGAGATACCGTGCCAGAGAGGTTGTGGATCCAGGAGTTTGACTGCTGCTTTATGTGTTTGATACTGGTCCAAATCTGGCAGTATGTAGCCACCTCGCTCTTTCGTTGTTGGGTACTTCTTTGCAAACTGCTGAGAGACACGCAACTCCTTGCTTGGTTCTGTGGGCGTGATTCTATGCCGGATGGTGGGGGCTTCAGAGGCAATCTCGTGTGCGGTTTGTGGATCGGGATCAGGAGATAGAGGAGGCGAGGGATTAACTTTTGCAATGCATTGTGATTCAGGTGAAAAGTGTCGTGGAATGAAGGTGGGGTTAGTGGTGTCGAGGGGGTAAGCGGTGGAAGGGAAAAGAAAATGTTGGGAGCTAGTACCCCCAGAGCCCGATGGATTGGTTGGTGTTTGAGCTCCTTGCCCCAGGGGTTGGCTTTGAAATGCGGAGCCTTGAGTTGCAAGAGGAGGTTGTTGAAATCCTGTGCCATCTCCACCATCAGGTCTATCAAAGTGGTGCCCCGAATCATGAAATTGGGCGTGCTCTGCATGAACCGATGGTGTCGACTGTGCAGCAGCCTTTAAGCATTCTTCCAGGGTGGCTATGTGCTGGTTTAGGGCCTCGACGGAAGCAATGTATGATTGTTGTAATTTTGTGTGTTGCTCCATTGTGGCTTTCAGCTTTTGGGCCAGCGTTTGATAGGCCACCATTGGAACTGCATGTTGGATACCTTCAGTTGGAGCTGGTTTTGGAGATGGATTAGCATCTGCTATTGTTGTTGATTGTAATTCGTGAGGTTTTGGATCTGTAGCTGTTGTTGTTTGGTTTCCTCCTCCAGCCTTGTTTTTTCTTTCTGAAGGCCCACCATAGCACCATCGTCGAATTGCCGGATAGTGTGTTGTCCCCCTAGGGTGCTAAATATATTGTATTGGAGCTCATTCACCAACCATACCGCCATTTGGGCTGTAAGGGGTAGCTGCTCCCAAGGATCAATGTCAGGGAGGTTGCGTGTGTAGTTAGGATATGGCATGGGGTTAAATGGTAGAAAATCAGGAGCAGGGTTAGACGGAGGTGTAGGAAAGACAGGGAGGGGTGATTGTGGATTGAGGGGTGGGGAGAGACTACTGGCGGAGATTGTGGGATTGGATTAGTGGTGACAGTGGTTGATGGGAGTGCAGTTAATAATTGTAAGGCAAAATCATCTACGTTGACTGTGGAGTCAAGTAGGGTGGAGATTTGTACAATCGAGGGCTTTTGTGGAAGTGTGGAAGGAAAGCCCGTGTTGAGAGTTAGTGAGGGTGTGGAGGTGACAATAAATGGTGCGGGTGATGGTGGGATTGTGAGAGCAAGAAATGGAGAGGAGATTGCCTGTGTGGACGGAATCACGCCCATAGGATCAGAGCCAGAAGTGCTTACTGTTCCGGAGCTGCTTGCTGCTGCTGCTACTGCTTTTCGACGTTGTTGGGCCTGGTGAAGTAAGGCCGTCTGCTGCTCTAGGACCTCCTTTCGGACCTGAGATGGTTTAAGACTCCCTCCGGATTCAGCATATTCTACCCCGATGTCGCTGGATAGAATGTCTTGTGGGACATCTGCTTCGGTATTGACTGCCTTCCCTTGAGACTAGTTTTGTTGTCGGTTGGGGGGTGGCTCACTTTTTTGTGCTTGGATAAACAACATCCAGCTCCTTGATGGCAGCAGTCGCCTTAGACCCCAATTTCTTGGTGACCAACATGTGGAGGAGATACTCACATTTGGTAGTTGATTTGCGGGCTTTCAGGGCTCCACACAGCTTTCCCGCTACCTTCTCAGCCCACTTATAATTTTGAGTGGGGTCGTCCATGGTGAGGGTTAGAGAGAAGAGACCGCTCGGTGGGATGCGATCCATCTTGGTGATATGTACTGCAGCCATGGTGACGATGATCTCTGACGCGGCCCGTAGATGAGGATCCGTGATGAGTCAGATAGCGATCCCGTCGTTGGTTTGGGCAATGGTTTTGCCGTCGTCTGTCAGAAACTTGGTGAAGTACTTGGCATCATAACTGGTGCCCTTGCCATGGATTGTCTCTTTGAGATTAGGAAAGCCGACACTCTGAAGATCCCTCGGAGAGACGTTGATAATAGAATAACTGCCAGTCTTGGTTGTAAGCCGGAAAGTTTGGAACTCATCCAAATAGGTCGAGTAAGCTGCTCGGATGAGGCTCTCGCTCTGCTAGTCCCGAAAAAGTGTTAGATCAAAACCAAGGTTGGTGAGGATATCCTTGGCCAGTGTGAGCTGCTCAGTGTAATTCTTAAGAGAGATCATGATTATATCCCCTGAATAAGGACGAGGGGAATGCACTCAACTCGAAGGAATGGTACCTTTCCATGAAGGAGGAATATGAAGCTTTGATGGCCAATAAGACATGGGAGCTTGTGGATCTTCCATCCAACAAGCACATCATTGGTTCCAAGTGGGTTTTTCGAGTCAAGTATAATTAAGATGGCACAATCAACAAGTACAAGGCTAGGCTTTGTGCTAAAGGTTTTGATCAAGTTTATGGACTTGATTATGAGGAGACCTTTGCCCCAGTTGCAAAGATGGTATCAGTTAGAATCATAATTTCTCTTGCTTGTTTTTTCAATTGGCAAGTTCTTCAACTAGATGTCTCTAATGCATTTCTAAATGGGTATCTAGAAGAAGAGATTTTATATGGAACATCCATGATAAAGAAAAAGTTTGCTTGCTCTTCAAAAGTTTATATGGATTGAAGCAAGCTCCAAGGTCATGGTATTCTCGACTTAATACCTTTCTTGAGTCACTAGGATTTAATCTTAGGAACTATGATCCTTCCTTATATGTCAAGTTTTTTGATAAAGATATTGTCATTCTTGTTATTTATGTTGATGATATCATTCTGACAGGAATTGATCTACTCTCTTTATGAAGACATGTGAATCCACTTGCTGCAAAAATGACTTTCTTGGACTCATCACAAAAAAATGTAGAAGAACCACCTCCTTCATGAATGCACCTAGCAACATCTTTTTCTATATGATCAAAAAAATCATTAGCAACAGCCTTTTCCAAGGAAGAACCTTCACCACCTCCATTGATGAAGTTAGCTCTTTCCTTACGTTTTGCATGCTTGAACTTGCCATGAAGACCCATTGAAGATCCTCATAGCTAGCCAAGTTCGCACAAAGATGAACGTCTCCAAGAAGCATATTAGATCTTGACCTTGATCTAGCATAAGGAAGCTTGTTAGAATTTTCATAAGATCCACCAATCTTATTGATGCTAAAAGAGAACTTTGGAAAGTTGAGACCAATCTCCTTTTCCGTTCCACCCTTTTTGTTAGCAATAACAAAAGCATCAAGCTTGAAAAGTCTACCTTGTCTATTGCCCCTAGCAACCAAGGGACCAACACTTAACAAATTATTTGAAAGTGAAGGAATGTAAAGAACACCATCAAGTCTTGCTTTCCTATTAGTAGAAAGACAAATAAGAATCGAACTAATACCTTCAATCACACACTCACCACCATTGGCCATGTGAATCACTTTCCTGGCTCCATCATAAGTGACCATAGAAGTAAAGAACTCTGTGTGACTAGTCATGTGTGAACTAGCTCCACTATCAATCCACCATAAATCTTTGTCACATTCACTTGATATTGGACTTGAAGAACACATCAAAAGAGAATCACAACCACCTAGATCCTCATCATTAGTAAAGTTGATTTGCTTGCTACCTTCATCTCTTTGTCTCTTTAGACATTCATTAGCAGAATGCCCTTTGATTCCACAATAAAGCATTTTAACTTTGATCTATCTTTCTTCTTACTAACAAAACAGGAAGGCTCACCTTGACCTTGACCCTTTGACCACTTGCCTTTGCCTTTGCCCTTGAACTTGCCTTTGATAAACATAACCTCCTCTTCATATTGAGATGTTGATGTAGATCCACCTCTTGCTTGAAGCCTAAACTCCTCATTTACCAAAATCTCTTGCAAATCCACAATGCTTGGCAAAGTTTTTTGAATAGCAAAGCTTCGAACAAGATTAGCATGATTATCCAACAATCCATTAAGTATAGAACAAGTTTTACCTCCTTAATGCTCTCTCTGCCTATCCACGCTTTTCTTGAAGCATCCATTTCCAGCAATAAATGTGTCGACAACTCTCCTCCATGAAAAATGCAGGCAAGTGCCATGGGACCGACACCTCTTTAGGTGGAGGATCATGTTGGCTCTTTACTTGGTCCCTACCACTAAAACTACTATTGGCCAAGGCTTGCCAATGGGCCTTGCCACAGTACTGTACAGGTAGAGTAATAAGTGTTAGGAACTAGCATCCTGTGTGTATAAGCCCAATCCAATGAGCACAAGTAGCAAGTTGTAATTCACTCATTTTTTTTAAGCCTTTACATTAGGGGAAATATGGGCTCAAATTGGGACCTTTAAGAAATGTCACTTTAGAGAGAGGTTACGTAGAGAGAGATTGTGCACAAGTCAAGAAGAAGATATGTATGTGAAGAGTTCAAAGTGGGATGTACTTTGAATGATTCCATTGTGAATGATTGTGAAAAAAAATCATTATCATATGATTCATCACCTAAAACATTGAGTAGAAGCTTTTGTTTGAAAAAAGAGAGTACTTCAATCATCCTTATGTTGAAGTTACTAATTATTTTTTTCATGGCTTCAATCTAATGTCTTTGAGGTTTCTACTTCTCATAATGCAATCATTTAAAGGAAAGTGTAAAAATTACAGTAAATAAGGATCCTAAAACACTTGAAATGATGAGGGAAACAATAGATTATGATTTCATAAGATTAGCACAAGTTGAACCATCAAAATCCATCAGAAATCTATGCTTGAACCTCACTAAATGGCGTAAATCCTTGAAGAAGGCTTCACACGTGTGAAAGTATGGCCTCTCACAGTCTGAGTATTGTACACCAAACCTACATTCAATCCTATAATCATTAGTAATCACAAGTACTCAAACAATTATGAACATAGAGAGCAATTGCACCATTATGAGAGAAAAATCATGAAATTGCTTGATTGATTTTGGTGAGATATCATCACCTATATATACATGATCCATCACGGTTTTGGACAGGTATGAGTAGCCCTAAACATATGACTAATGCTAATTTTGGTGGATCTTTCATCCCTACCAAGTTAGGGTTGGAATCTTGGAGATCCCTCAACAATGCAAAAATTACCAAAAATATCTCCTATCTTTTCTCTCTTGTATCTAAGCATAAATTGGACTCATTCCAAAGGTTCTAACACTTAGGTCTACTTGAGAACATCCTTATGAATGGAATCCTATTCTATTTGACACGTGTGACAAGCCACATCATGACCATCTAACTATTTACAAGTCATATGACCAAAACTAGTCAAGCTAGAATTGTGAATTTTTAACAGAAAGAGAAATGGAAGATTGGTTCTTGGGAAGATCCAAGGCTTGGATCTCACATCTCTTCATCAACTCAAAGGATTCTATGAATATGAATTGATCACTCACATTAGAGGAGTTCTAAATCCAAAAAAGACTCTTTGTAAAGATTCTTTTAATATTTTTTCTCAATTTTTTCTTACACATGGACCAATCAAAACACTCAAATTTGAAATCTATGTAACGTAACTTTTTGAGTCCACATTTTGATTCCACACTACAAATGGCATAACTTTTTAGCGGTAAGTCCGAATTGAGCGAAGTTTGGTGCATTGGAAAGCCCTCGGCAAGGGTTTCCAATGATATGTTATATGAGACACTTTTGAACTACGATTAAAAAGTTATGGCAAGTCAAAAGTATTAATGTTATAATATTTTAATAGTATAAACTACATCTTGCACGAATTTTTAAAGGGTCTTTTTGGAGCTCAAAACTCCTCTAATGTGATGGAGATGACAAAAGGTTGTTTGGAGAAGACTACATGGAGCAAATCAAGAGGCAATTTCTTCAAGACAAGGAAGATCTCATTGGTGAGATTATTGAGGTTTGTTATGGACTCAAGAGGGCTGGATTTATTAGGTTAGATACTCATCTTCACCTACTCTACTTCATGTTGGATGGAAAGTTTGGAATCTATCTTTTGATTTATGATGGTGGCATTGTTTTCACTAACCTTTGTGAAACTTCGAGATCAAGCATTGATGAGATCTTGTTGGATCAATATCATATGTTTGAGAGGGAGTATTTCCAAAGGCTCATGTCTAAATATATTCATATCTTTGATATCCTTGATGATCAAGAGAAAGGTAAGCAAGTGGAAGTGACATACTTTGCTTTACTCACATGTTTTGGAGAATCTTCTTGTGTAGATGATGCTATGGAAGTGGATATTGGTTCTCATGGTTTTCATGCTGGAAAATCAATTAATGGATCTAGAGAAGAGGTCTTAGTCAATGGCTTTGATGTTCAAGTGGAAGATCAAGAGGTTGATTGCAAAGGGCTTCAACAAGTCAAAAGGGAAGTTGGCAATTTGGAGCTAGTAAGAGCATCAAAGGAGAGCCAAATGTCAATGATTTTTTGGATCTATTTTTACGAGTGTATGAAGACTCAAGTAAGGTCAAAAGAACAGCAAGGATCTGTTGTTCAAGTTTACTTTACTTCTTCTATCTCATGTTTGAGCAATTTCATGTGGATGTGTGCAAATTGTCAAGATATGGTAAAACTAGCTACATTGGTGAGCATCAATTGGATGTTGGAGTTGTACTAGCATTATTGGCTGGTTTTCTTGATGGAAATGAATCTATTGGAGGCTCATTATATCACTCATCCATGGTTAAGTTCTCAAGTGTTGAGCTACTTGGTGCCAATACTTGGAGATTGTCAATTTTTGGTGAATTCATGGTCATTTTCTTGTGTCAAGTAGATCTTGAAGAAGGACTAGTGCTACCATTTAGTTATATGGAGTCATGTGGTGCTGGATCAGTATCATTGATGTACTCACTTACTCATGGATTTCCAAGGTTTGATGGTTTCTTGTGGTAAGATGAAAATGGAGGCTCATTCATGGAGTTTTATGGTGGGAACATATCAAGAAAGGACAAAGTTGGAGGAGACAAGGAAGAAAATGGTCATCACTCAAATTTATTGTTTGGTTGATGTAATTTTCCATAGATCTCAAAGTTTAAAGCATGGATGAATCATTTCATTTACATTCTATTTGGTTCTTCATGTTCTAGTTACATTTTGATGTGTAAAATTGATGTAAGAAATAGTGAAACATCCAAAGCGGACACTATTCTCTATATCAATTATGGAAACTACTTTAGAACATTAAAAAGAAGATCTATACTTATGATGGAGATCATTCTAAAGTTGGATCAAAGTAGTATGGTTAAAACTATGCCAAAACTAGTTGAAGAGGGAGTGTGAGAGATTTCAACTAGTTTAGTCAAGTTTAGTCATATTTTGGTTAATTGTCAATATTAGGCCAATATGCATTTTAGACTTAGAGATAAACTTTGTGAAAGTTATTTTAGTCTAAAAGCATTTAAATAAACACTTTTAAAAAGTGGGGGAAAGTTGTTAGGTCGAATTTGGACACATTCAAAGTTGAATGTTAGATGCATTGAATCTAGTCACATTGATGATAGGGTTTTGAACTAGAGGAGTTTTGGAGGGAAACCAAACTCATTAATGAGGTATGTATCTACTATATATAGTGTAAATTTGTGGGAGAACATATTCTCTCTCTCTCTCTCTCTCTCTCTCTCTCTCTCTCTCTCTCTCTCTCTCTCTCTCTCTCTCTCTCTCTCTCTCTCTCTCTCTCTCTCTCTCTCTCTCTCATTCATTTCAAGCTTGTATGTGAGTTCTCCTGGGTTCATCTATCCATTGGTGCACTATCTTGATGATATCTTGCAATCTTGTGTGTAGAATGCCCATATTTTGCTATTTTTGGATCCACGCGTGGGAAGCAAATGAGGGTATTATTATTGTGTAGACAAAAACTTTATTTTATCATATATTTGATGTTTGATCAAGTTCTTATTGAGTTTGCATCTCTCTCATTGAGTAGATGCTAGTTTTTCTACATTGGCAATGTTGTATGTTGTGTTACTTTCTAACCAAAGATTAAGGGACACATTTTGAATCTTAAGGATCTAAAATTCTTCACACATATGACCAATATTTTCACCTTGCCACTGATTGTTGAAGAAACTAATTTATATGGATCCATTTGACATCCATCCATTTAGTGTTGGCTTGATTCGTCTTTGGACCTTTGAATCCTTGTATTTGGTTGTCGCACCTCCTACTTTCTATTTCGTCTTTGTAAGATGCATGGATTATTGATTGGACACCTTGTACTTGGATGATATTCAAAGTAGTATGTAAATTGATCCTTCTCAAAAAACTTGAGTGTGCGATCATAAGCTTGTTGCGAGAGGTATTATGGTGCCTTCCGGGATTGGTGGTGCTTGGAATTAGTTGAAGCCAATCTGTTGAATATTACCCATCATAGTGGCCCATAAGTTCTTGTGGCTCCATCCTTCACCTTCTAACTCTACTTCCAAGGTCTTGATGAGAGCATCCTTGCATTGTAAACATACACGAACGTCCCTGTTTATTTGGTGTAGCTCTTTGAGATTATCCATGAGCTTTTCTTCTTTGTTTTTTTTATTGAGCAACCTCTTGTTCTAATTCCATAGAATAAATTTACCTTGTTGGTCAGCTGCACATTTTCCTCTTGCAAAAAGTTCCACCAATTTTGATACTCATTGACTGAAGTGTAGAGGTAATGCATGCTAGCACTCTAAGCGTTGATGGCCCATCACACATTTTCTGGAAGATACTGCCACTCCCTTATAGGAGGATATTGTTGAGAGGTGCATCCGTAGAATGGTGGGGGATCTTGTGAAGTGGTATTGTACTATTTTGTGAGGGAGCAAGTCATTGCAAACTAGCTGGAGCTTCAACATGTGTCCTCAAGGGAATGTGTAGCTGATATCTTCACCAAAGCATTCAGAACAGACATTTTCATGAAGCATAGGACATCACTTGGAGTGTTATCAAAGTCCATGCTAAAACTAGTTGAAGAGGGAGTGTGAAAGATTCAACTAGTTTGATTGTATTTGTTGTATTTCCATATTTGGCATATTCAGGCCAAAGTTCATTAGTCAAAATGTCATTTGAATAAACACTTTTTGAAAGTGTGGGAAAGTTAGAAGGCAAGTTTGAGTAGATTCAAATTTGAATGTTGGGTATTTTGAATCTAGACCCAAAAATAGTAGGGTTAGCATTTTGGAGGGAAAACCAAGTGGCCAAATAGGTTTTGGACTTGCTACAAAAGGAAGAAACTCATGGAGAGATACATCTTCTCTCTTCTCTATCTCATTTCATGCACAAAATGATGATGTATTTCGATGTGCTTGGTTCGAGCATGTAAAACTAGATTTTTGGCAAGGTGAATGCAGCTTTGATTGTTGCAAGATATAGTAGTCGCGTCCACGTGTGGTTGACCTAAATCCACAAGCAATCTTCGTAACCATACCGCTTCTTGTGTAGCATTGTTGAGTGCTCGATATTCAGTTTCCGTCGAGGATAAGGCTACTGTAAGTTGCTTTTTGTTGTTCCATGAAACTGCACCTGTACCATAACTATATGTATTACCACTGGTAGACCTTCTGTCATCAATATTACCTGCCCAATCAACATTTGTATATCCTATCAATATTGGTGTTTCAGGCTGATCATACTTCAAACCAAAGTTCAATGTCCCTTGAATGTATCTGAGAATACGTTTAGCGGACTTCTAGTGTGTTTGACTAGGATCTTGCATAAATTGACTAATAACACCAACAACATAAGAAATATCAGGTCGTGTGTGTGTCAAATGAATCAAACTATCCACCAGCTGTCTATACAAATAAGCATCCACTTTCTCATATTCATCATATGTAGTAAGCTTTGTGTTCACATCCATAGGTGTACTCAAACGCTTACAATCCTGCAAATTGAACTTATAAAGCAAATCTCATGCATATTTGTTTTGTATAAGATAGACCACGTTTTTGTTTTGTCATACTTCAATGCCAAGACAATAGTGCATTCTAGATCACTCATGTCAAAAGCATTGGAAAAATCTGATTTGATTTCATCAATTAAGCTCTCATTACTTCTTGTAATAATCAAATCATCCACGTACAACACAATGAGCACTATATCTGAATCTTGTCTTAGAATGTAAAGATTAGGATCAGCATCACTCTTTACCATTCCCCTTCGCTTAAAGTGTTCATCAATGCAAGAGTACCACGCCCGTGGTGCTTGCTTCAATCCATAAATAGCTTTGTTGAGCTTACAAACAAGGTGCTCTCTCCCTGGTTCAATAAATCCTTGAGGTTGTATTAAGTACACCTCTTCATCCAGCACTCCATTAAGAAAAACAGATTTAACATCCATTTGTTGGATCTTCCAACCATGCAAAGCAGAAATAGCAATGACAGAACATATAGTTACCATCTTTGCTACGGGTGCAAAGGTTTCCTCAAAATCAATACCTTCCTACTGCTCAAATCCTCTCGCAACCAACCATGCTTTGTATTTGTTGAGTTGCCCATCAGCTCCATATTTAATTTTGTATATCCATTTGCAAGTGATAGGCGTCTTACCATCAGGTAGCTCAACCAAGTTCCACGTCCTATTTTTTGATATAGCTTCCATTTCTATTTCCATAGCTTCATGCCACTCCTTGTGCTCCTTTGCTTTATCAAAAGTTTTTGGTTCGTGAGCCTTGAGCACAGAACCCATTAGGGCTAGATCCATCTCTAATCTTGCAGGAAGTTTTTGATTTCTACTTGATCTTCTAAGCTCTCCCTGCTCACTAGATTCAGGAGTATCTCCCTTCTTTGCACCATTTGTGACTGATAAGTACCATTTAGGTACTCTCTTGGGAATTTCAGCATCGGGCTTGTCTTTGTCCAATCGATTTTCTATATCAAAATCCACTTCCTTCTTGACCTATACTTTCGCTCCCTTATCAAAAGGTTTAGTGATTACTTCATATTGTTCACCTCGGCCCATCTCGTCAAATGTAGCATCCCTAGAAATTACAAGCTTCTGTGCATTAGTGTCATACATCCTGTATGCCTTGGCCTTCTCATCATATCCAAGGAAAATACACTTGATAGCTTTTGCATCCAATTTTCTTTGTTTCTCATCAGGGATATGGGCATGAGCATCACAACCAAATACTCTGAAATGAGAAATATTAGGTTTCTTTCCAGTAACAGCTTCGTGAGGTGCTTACCTTCCATGGATTTTGTAGGACACCGATTCAAGATGTGCATAGCTGTGCTACAAGCTTCTTCCCAAAAGGTGTTTGGAAGACTCTTGCTTTTGAGCATCGCCCTAGCCATCTCAACAATAGATCTGATCTTTCGTTCTGCAACTCCATTGTGTTGTGGTGAATAAGGTGTTGTAGTCTGCCTCTTGATCCCTTGATCTTTACAGAAATCAATAAATTCTGTCAAAAAATACTCACCACCTCTATCAAATCTCAAAGTTTTGATGCAACATCCTGTTTGCTTTTCAACTAATGTCTTGAATTCCCTGACCTTAGCAAAAGCATATGATTTCTTGCTTATGAAATAAATCCAAATGCATCTGCTATAATCATCAATGAAGGTGATAAAGTAATAGTAGCCACTAAGAGATATAGTCTGCATAGGTCCACATAGATCACTGTGGACAAGATCTAGGATGTCACTAGCTCTCCTTGCTCCACTTTTGAGAATTCTCTCTCTGTGTTGTTTTTCCAAAATGCAACCTTCACAAATTTTTCCTTCAAAAGAAATATCAGGCAATCCTATAACTAGATTACCTCTTTTGAGAATCTGTAAACTTTGAGCACTAATATTATCGAATCGTTGATGCCAAAGATCACTTCGACTATCAACTGTGCTTACCATAGCTTGAGCAAAAGATCTCACATTCAATTTGTAGAGTCGATTCTCGTTGACTCTAGCTCTTGTAGCAATCACTTTGTAGTGATTCTTGATGTCTTTGACAAGACATTTGTCACTGTCAAACTCAACCTTGAGTTGTTGATCAGCCATCGTCCCAACAGATAGTAGATTGTTAGCTAAGCCAGGTACATATTGCACATTCCTTATCCGTTTTATCTTTCCACTGGCTAACTTCACTGGTACCACTCCAACTTCTTTAACAGATAGCAATTTGCCATCAGCTTGTCCAACTTCATCACCATTGTCAGTTTTCTTGAGTTCTAAAAACCACTCTTTCCTTGAAGTCATGTGCTTGGATGCACCACTATCAATGTACCAGGTATCCTTGGCTTCATCACTTGTCATTAATGCTGTAATGAACAACTCTTACCTGTATCATCTTCATATTGAGCATCATCGTATTGATGTTGATCAGCATAATTGTCTTCATAATAACATCATCAAATTGATGTTGATCAGCATAATTGTCTGCTTGCCATTTGTCTTTTCTTTATTCTATTTCCTTTTGTTTCTTGAAACATTCACGCTACCAATGGCCAGGTTTGTTGCAATACCTACAATTTCCAGGTGTATTTTGCTTGGAATAGCCACATCTTTGACCTCGCCCTTGATTCCAATTGCCTCGATTTGGGCCATCATTGGATTGTTCTTGAAATTGTTGGAATGATCCATGATATGAGTTTCCACCTCTTGATTGGTGTCTTCTATGACCAAATCTGCCAACACGTCCTCTCACTGCAAGAGCTTGATCAAACCCCAATTGCGATGACTCAAGTTCTCTTGATGGGGTTCTTCCTACAAAAGCAATCCACCTAACTCTTCATAGGTCGGAAGATTTTCCCGTGTGGCTATACTTGTCACAAACATTTGATGTGACTCACTCAAACTACTCAATGTCAATTGCACAATCTCACGATCTTGTACTCGCTCTCCAACTGCTGCTAATTGGTCACGAATCTCTTTGATCTTCAATAGGTAATCAACAACAGTTGCACCATCATCCATCCGCAATGTGTGCAACTTTTTCTTCAGGAATAGCACTCGAGATGTGTTTGTGGTCTCAAACAATGCCTTCAACGTATCCCATGCTTCTTTTGGTCCTTCTGAATCTGAAATGTAGGGAATAATTGCATCTCTAACTGATAAGTTGATGACATTTTGTGCTTTCCGTTTTCTCTTGTCAAATGCCCGCTGATCTTCTTCAATCACTGGCCTTGTCTCTCACCTGTCGCAATCACCCATAGCTCCTTTTCCATCAAAATGTTTTTTAGTTTGAATTTCCAAACTACATAGTTGTCGGCTCCTTCCAATTTGCTTGACTCATTGAGGAGACTCTCGCTTAGAGTTTCCATTACTAAACAGATGAGTTCGGATCAAGTAATTTATCACACCCATAGAACTGTATATTTTTCTGGTTATACACCTGATATCGGAATGAAGCGCGGAAGTACGTCTGCTCAGGATTCTCTTTAACTTGTGCGCGTGGATCTGATATTGGAGCATGCGATATCGGACTGGAGCGCGGATGCACAACTGCTCAAAATTTTCTTTAGCTCGTGTGCTTGGATCCGATACGGACAATATCGGACTGGAGCGTGGATGTACAATTGCTCGGGTTTCTCTTTAGCTAGCGTGCTTGGATCTGATATTGGTACAAAAAAAAAAGAATATAAAAACTTTCAGAGGGAATATTCTAGATTCTCTACTTCGGCGCGACGGCTACATCACCTCATCTTTGCTTAGATTTTGAAACGAGTGATCGTTCAAACAGACAAATATCAGTAATGCGAAAGGTATGAAGTCTCAAAGCTCTAAATGGTAGTACTAGACACTGTTTGTTGTGATTTGTAGTACCCCAAACAAACAAATGAGTGATTTCTTGGCACAACTCTCTGACAAATGACATTTTTCACAAAGACTAAAAAAAATATTGTAAAGCTTTTTCCACTCAACAGGATTTTCAATCTGTTTGATGTTGCCCTGGCCTTTCTGATGCCTTCGGGACTGTGTCTTTGTTTCTTACTAATAACTATGAGCTCCAAAACCTGCAAAATATATCAAGAAGTATTTCTTCCAGCTGTTTTTGTCTCTCCAAGCTTTCACCTCCTGTGAAGGACTTTCTCACTTCGTTGTGGAGCATGTGACAAGTTGTATCCACTAATCAGACATGCAAGACTATCGTTGCTCTGATACCATGTCAACACTTAGAAATGCAACATCAAGCATTCACCATAAGCAATCACCAAGTAGGGAGACGGAAGAAGAACATGCAATATTACTCTATCACACTAACTCATACTGAATGTAAAATGTACATATAAACCCTGAACCTTGATAGAGAGAGAGAACCTAGGAGTAGACTACTAGACTATCCTACGACTAGTTACAGCTAGTAATAAAGTACATCGTAAACAGTAACTAGGAAGTGTAACCATGAAGTTTATTATTGATTTCTAACATGCTCTTAGCTTGGCAGTGGGAGATAGGTTGGCGATCACCAGACATTATGCCTATGGTGACCAAGGAGTCTACATTCATCCATACCTTGTACATGGTACCTTGGTACAGGAAGTAGAAACATGACTTCTACGCATCCCAAAAAGCATAAGCGTGAAGGGCAAGTTCCATGTTAATGTCAAAACAGAAAAGCGCTAGGTAAAATCCCATTGCTTCAAGAAGAGGACCAATAATTTGAAGCCAAGGATTTATCAAGGTGTCAGAAGGCAAAGCCCAAATCTGAGTGGCGGATGGCACTTCCCATTGGATCACCTTCTTGGTGCCAGAGTCATCAGAAGAGGAAGAGGAGGCCATATTAGCGGTGTGAGGTTAAGTCTGTTAATAGAGAAAAGTTGGAAAAAGTGACAAAAATGGTAGAAATAGTAAAAAGGTTAAAAAGTAGAAAACTATGGAAATCGGAAGATGGATGGTGGCAATGATGGTTCTAAGCGTAGATCTGAGATTGGTGAGTGCATATGATGGCTGGTAGGAAGTTTGGTAGAAAACGGAGAACTTGGAAATTTTGCTTGAAATTTCGGTAGAGCTTCGCTAGGTAAAGTGACAAATGACTCAAATTCTGCCCCTATACAGCGAAAATTAGAGTGTGTATTAGGTGAAATGCACTTTTCCCAGTTCAATTCCAACCAAATTTTTGCAAGGACCTTCTTCACAATATTCTATGACCTTAGAGAAGTTTGCAAAGGTTCAGAAGGTGATTTGACTGCTCTATGAAGGTTCTGCGAGGATTCAGGTTGTCCTTCCTATACCAAGGTACCATGTACAAGGTACGGGTTAATGTGGACTCGATATTCACTGTCGGCATTATGTCCGGTGACCGCCAGCCCATCTCTCATCATCAGGCAAAAGCCCTGATAAAATCTTTCGTCACCCAGACTGCACCAGAAATTCTGATCCAAACTAACAAGGGGTACCTGATAGAGGCTATCACGAAACCAGTCATTCAGGTGGCTGCGCATCTGTTGAATAACTTTCTGGTTGTTTCAACATTTCGTAAGGACAGAATCCAGTCCACGCTGCTGAGTCAGATTGTGGAGTCCTTCCTGGGATTTCCTAGCCCCACAGTTATGCCATACGACTGGCATGCCTTCCTCATCCACGAACTAACAATCTCCATCAAACCCAACACACATGAGCATATCGTAGTAAGCCCCCTGCTGTGTAACTTTGCCTGTGCACTTCTCGAGATGAAAGCGTGCAGTTTCTGCTGTTCCAGCCTTCTATCATCCATAGTGCCACATACTAACCTCTATCCTCCATCTACAACATCCACATCTGTCCAATCTGTAGTTACTGACATGACGACAAACAAAAGAATGCGTGGTGCTTGAAGAAACAAAATGTTTCTGTTTACAAAGCCTTGCTAGCTTTCAGCCTCGGCCGGATGAAGATGTTCGCGAACACGAAAGTCAGGAGACACGAAACACGAAAAATTTCGCAAACACGAAAGTCAAAGGAGACGATCACGAACTATGTTGAATGCTGCATTAATTTTATAAACATAGATCAACAGTGCCTGACTACACTCTGGAGGACCGTAGGAGTGATTTAGCAGGCAGTGTCCAACGATCGCATCTGAACTCCATCCGAGTCGCAGAGAGAGTCGTGCTTGAGTCACGGTCACGAAAGCTTCACTTCTCATCAATGGTATCAGAGCAGGTCATCTTGTCATATTCTGACATAGCCAAAAAGCTATCAGATCCAGGATGCCAAGCATTCAGACAAAGAACCATCAACAAGGAAACAGACTCCAGAAGCAATGGCTTCGATCAGTAGCATGCATAGTAAGAACTGCACAGTACTTGATTCTTCAGGATCTAACTTTCTAGCCTGAAAAGTTAAGACATCACTGATACTCAAGGGCGAAGGACTCTTTCCCTAGGTGGATGGCACAGAAGAAATGCCTACGACAATAGGCAAGGAGCTACGCGAATGGAGGGAGAACAAGGCAGTAGCCTTGCTATCATCTTCTATCGAAGATAGCCTCACACTTGACCTAGCTACACTCTCCAAAGCTAAGGAGATGTGGGATGCATTGCTCACCAGATTTCAGACGAAGTCAAGAAGTCAAATCATGATGCTGGAAGATCATCTGACGAATCTACAGTGGGATGGAAAAGACCTCACTTCTTTCATGAGAAAGATGAAGAATCTGTTTTTGTCACTACATAACTTTGGAGCAGAGAACGTTGT
Organism: Diphasiastrum complanatum; assembly: GCA_029204225.1. Taxonomy (NCBI): domain Eukaryota; kingdom Viridiplantae; phylum Streptophyta; class Lycopodiopsida; order Lycopodiales; family Lycopodiaceae; genus Diphasiastrum; species Diphasiastrum complanatum. The sequence goes on along the minus strand of CM055098.1, from coordinate 47,431,868 downwards.
GTTAGCTGAGAAGCAGCTCACGTACCTGGTGAGGCCTTACCCAGATTATTCTAGACAATAAGAAGCCTGCTCGTGAAAGATCCTACCATGAACCTCAAAAGGGTAATTGTCGAGATTCGAGAGGAAGTCGAGGCCAGAGAACATCTTGATCACAAAGATGGTTTTGACCAGGCCCTCTACAGCAACAAAGAAAAATCCGAGAAACAACTTAAGCCTAAGAGGGAGTCAAATCAGAGGCAAGATTGTGACCGGCAAGCAGAGAGGGCCAGCAAAGGCAACTGGAAGAGCAAAGGGAGGTCGAAGCAGCAAGGTGCAGACAAGAAGAATTGCATGAGATGCAGAAGATACGAGCATACAATAGATACATGCTGGCTCAATCCCAGTGTATCCATTGCCACAAGAAGGGTCACGCAGCCATGGATTGCCGCCAAAACTCGAGGAACAAGTCAACACAGAACAGACAGGAGAATAACAATAGTTCATCCTATGTCAAGGAGCCCGAGAGCTTGAAAATGGGCGAAGAAAGAACGAACAGAAACTATTCAACCATCTACATCTATGAAGACATGTGTGCAGCATCAGACACATGAGGTGACCCTAGAACCAGAAGCCACCTCACACTTCATGACATCAAGACGAATAATGTCTGATTTCAGAAGTGAAGATCCCTCAAGATTCATAGTTCTTGGAGATGGATCTAGACATCAAGTGAACATTATTGGTTCACTATGGCTCAACACTAATGGCAGAGACAAACGACTCGAAGACAATCTGTTCGTGCCTACTCTGCAACAAGACTTGCTTTTTGTAGAAAGAATAGCAGATGCAGCGATGTGTGTAACGTTTTCTAACGAAGCATGCAATGTGATTGACGCTAGTATCAGTAGTCTGATCACTCAAGGCATAAGGAAAGGTAATCTATTTCATCTGAAAGTATGCCTACCTATAGATCAGGTGCATCAGACTCATGATGACCAGCTAGACACTATGTGGCACAGGAGACTCTTTCACATAAACTCAATGACAGTTCACCAAGCAAGCCATCATGGAACAATAATAGGGGTCAACATCTTGAATGCAACTAGTTTGACCACATGTGATGCATGTTTGAAGGGCAAGATGTCCGCACTCCATTCATCAAAGACTCCTACAAAATGACCAAGATTCTGAAGCTAGTGCATTCTGACATCTGCTTCCATTCAATGTGATCTTAGTAGGAGGTTCGAGCTATGGTGGGATAGAAAGCCCAACCTGTCTCACGTCAGAATCTTTGGCTGTGCAGCTTATGCACATATTCTTGATAAGCTTCGAAAGAAGAATGATGAGAATTGAAAGGGACTACGAGGGAGGTAAGTTATACCTTCACTAGTCCGGATACACCAGAAGATCCTAGAGGACTTTGAGATGCTGAATAGCAAAGGAGCGAATACTCCAATGTTCGCAGGGACGGTGGTGACAAGCGATTACTGTCTGAAGTCTGAGAAAGAGAGAGAACAGATGCATCTCACACCTTATAGGAAGCTAATAGGATCATTGATGTACCTTGCAGATGACACACGTCCTGATATTGCTTATGCAAAATTCAAGATGAGCCAGGCTCGACACATTGGAAGATTGCAAAACAAATTTTGCAATATTTTCAATTAATGAGAGATTATGGCTTGTGTTATTGTCATGGTGCAGGTTTCAGGATACTTTCCTACAGCGATGCTAGCTGGGCATCTCTCAAGGACAATTGTAAAAGTGTCTCAGGAGGGTGCACCATCGCATCAGGAGCAACAGTTCTCTGGGTCAACAAGAAGCAGACTGTTGTAGCCCAGTCATTCTGTGAAGCAAAGTACTCGAGATGATTACTCGTGAGAGAAATCTTCGCTTCTCATCAACGTTGTCCCTTCCTCCTCATCTCCACCTACCACTAGATGTCGCACCACCACCACCACACCAATAACAACTCCAGCATCTACCATTGCCAGTTCCTCTTCTATACGGCCCCCTCCTCCTATTTCTGTTGCCGCTCCTCTTCTTCCGTTCCACCCACAACGACTGCTTCTGTTTCCAAACCCATCTCTTCCATTGATACTACTTCTACCTCTGTTCCAATTTCTAACCACCCCTTCCATTACTATCACATCCTCCATTACTCCAATTCCCACCGATGTTCCTCTCCAGTTCAATCCTTCTGACTCATAGTTGTCTCCGGACACTCTAGCGTGGATGTAAGTCATCAACTTTTCACCACCATGCTAGACCACTACCACCCCATCTTTGCCTTCTGTACTCCACACCACCCTCTGTTAAAATTGAAAAAACAATCCATATTGATTTCTTGGCTTGCTACAAATGTTGTACCATGCAAGTATGTAGCTCATAAATGCAAAATGCCAAGTTTGGCCTACATAGAACTTGAGCTACATGGTTATGTAATGTCTAGATTGAAGAATACAACTTGCATATAGTTTGTAGACATAGAATTAGCAAAGTCATGCTTGTAGAAACTCGTGGCAATTCACATGCATTAATTGTAAGTGATCCATAGTGACATGCAAGGCATGCACAAAGTGTAATGGACACATGCATGATGATTTGTACTTTGTTAGTTAGAACTAGCACACTTGTAAAAAGTTGGTAGAATTTCACGCATGGCAAGTGACAAATTCACATAGACTCTAGATGTCATTTTGTAATGAATGGATGTGGTTTCTACCTTGACTACCTCAAACTCCATAAATATGTGTAGCTCTCATCACAATCAATGATGAAGAACCAAAGTTTTGTAGCTACCTCATGCCATTTTGGATCTAAACTATTTTGCTTGTTATCTCTCTATCTTTCTCTCTCTAACTCATGTTGAAGCTAATGCTTATACACTGATATCTTGTACTTTTGCTCATTACTGATTCATTGCTATCATATTCAGTTGCTTAGCATGCTAGATTGTGGTTAAGCCATTTCTTTTGAACTAGATCTTGCTAATCAATCTAGAATCAGGTTATTGTGCTAATCACAAAGCTTAATTAGATCCATCATACTTGTGGACATTCCCCATACGTTTGAATTCTGGAAATTTTGTCACCCTCCAGTTTCCCTCTGTTCCACCCATTCTCTTATTTGGACAAACTGTCCCCATCCTTGTTTCCACTTTTGTTTCTCCCACACTCCCCATTTCTCCATCAAAGGCTGCCAATGGCAACCAACCGTTGCTTGATGACGCATTTGTACAAAAATTTTTATTCCATCACCGGATCGGACGAATCCCACCGCCTCAGATGACAAATAGCACTAGAGAGCCTCATCGAAGACAACGACGATGGCACTGTACGGGTCGTTAGGGCCACTACCACACAAGCCCCTGCAAGTGCCAATGTACCAGCTACTCCAACAGACTTAATGATGGTGTACTAAGACTTGGGAGCATTAATCTAGGATGCGGTAGTAGCCAGGGCATCATTGGACAACCGGGTACTCTACTTGGCAACAAACAACACCCAACTGCGAGCAGAAATCATGAAGCTGCAGCAAGAGCTCATGATTGCTCAACAACACGAACAAGACGGGCACCGGGAGATCATAAAGCTGCAGCAGAAGGAGGATGGCCTCAATCAGTATATCCAGAGCCTCTCCAAAGCGCTGACAGATGCCTCCACCAAGGTGTGGGAACTTCAGTCTGAAGCATCCCAACGGCTTGCCCCCCTCCAGGCGCAACTCCAGATCTATGAAGCAAAAAATACGCACATGGAGGCGGAGGTGCAAGCCCTGCAAAGTGAAAAACTTGTCTGATTACTCAACTCGTACCTAACTCAAGGCCACTCTCTCAAGCAGAGATGAATCTTTTCAGAAATCAGGTGTAGGTATATAGTCAAACCTTGAACAGCTACCAGGCAGAGTTCGACAAATATCGAGCAATTGCAACTCAAGAGCTCGCCTAGGCCAAACAAGCCCTCAAGGCTGGTCAAAACTTTATGAAAAAGAAGGCTCAACCAACCCCAGTGGTAATTCCACCGCCACCTCTTTTTTATGCTGCACAAGGAAGTACGAGCCAGGACCAAGGCCAGCAGGCAATGGGGGCAATAAGTCAGGATCAGGGGTCAGGCGGACAAGACCAAGGACCTCCTGATACTAGAGTTGAGACGCGGGACCAAGTCCAAGACATGGGTCCTAGCCATAGCCATGAGGAAGGACAAGCCTCCTCATCAAAAGGCTGCCGACTGGGCTTTTCAAGGCCCCAAGTCCATGGAGGAGAAAATCATTCCTATCCAAATATCCCCACGAGTCCTCAAGAGGCAGCTGGCAGATATCCTTTTCGGCACGAACCATAAAAGGCAATGAACCGCAAGCACTACCCACCCTCCAACCACAACCTGAATGGTGATAGCAGCTATTCGAATGGGACCATGTGGCCATCAAGGCCTATGTGACCAGTCCACAACAGCTAAGGGTGAACGCGCATTTTCGACCATGCACATGATGATCCAAATGGGTGAAATGTGGCACTCCTTTGGACAAGATCACCATCCAGAATTGTAATTGGCCAAGAATTCCTTTAGAGCACGGTTGGGATACGGATATAGATGCCCGAAGGTCTCTCACCCAATTTTCTAATAAGTATTTCAACTGCCCTGACCCAACAGTCCGTGCGACAGCCACTTATGCCCGAGACTTAGAGCATCTAATGGGAATCGAAACAAAGTGGGACAATTATCTCCCCCCAATATTCTTTGATCCAAATAAGGCGTTAGCCTCAGAAAAAGTGGAAGATCAGCTTCCAATAGCTTAAGTTTACTACTAAACAGCATTCCTTGGCGATCCCTGGACGCGCAGATTCCAAGTGCGGGTCGACCAAAGCTGGCTAATAGGAGTCCACATGTCCCTTCACACACCCAAGGATTGAAGAAGTTGGACCGAATAAACTTCATGGAAGATGTCACTGGCTACCTGATCCACCAGAGGTAGGCCAAAAAGACTTTGTACTAACCGGCAGAGTGCCGAGGGACTGGCACTTCTTCAGGATGTGGGTCCTATTGGGGGTATTCCCAAAATACTGTAAAAAAATAATATTGACTAATAAAATATGTTGCAAGGGCATGGCATCCTACGCGTATAAGCCCATGATCCAATGAGTACACAAGTTGAGTTGTAAATAGAATAATAGACTTGGGTCCCTTTGTAATTTAAATAAAACTTGAGGCCCAAAGTCATTTTAAACTTAGAAGTCTATTATTTTAGAGTTGGGTCCAAATGGAGACTCACATGAATCATGTGAAATCCAATGTACTTTTTTAAGACCTTTGGATCAAGTTGGGTCCAAGATGAATGGATAGGATTAGTGTACATATTAGCCAATAGTATTTTGGGGCAAGGACCTTCCCCATTTATAAAAAAACATCTCATGTACTCTATTTTTCATGCTTAATGAGAAGGAGGAAACTCTACCAAATTGGAGAGCCAAGCATCCTCATTTGCTAAGCACTCATGCTAATGCTTTTGTTGTGTGCTTCTAATTGTTTCCATTTCTATGTTGTTGTTTTAATAGTTATGGTTTCTACGTTAGCATGCATCTTGAGCTTTTGAGCTAACCTCCCTCTCCACTCTATCCCTCTCTATCTCTTCTATTCTTCTCTTCTCTTTCACACAAAATCATGATGAATGCTAGTGTAGTGGAGTAGAGTTAACAGTGGGTAGTGTTAGTGGTGAGTAGAGTTAAAGGAGAAAGTGGATAGCATCTATCCATAGTTAGGCACCTATCTAGTGTTCTAACCCTTGTTGACAGCTATACTACACAAGATCTTCGATCCTACAGATCCATCGATTCAATACGCCTTATTATCCTCGTGGTAATGGGCAGGCAGAATCATCCAACAAGATCTTGTGTAGCATTGTCACAAAAATGGTTGAAGCTAGTAGATCTAATTGGGAGCACAAGTTACATGCTGCACTATGGGCATTCGGGACAACATACAAGAGAAGCACTGATCAAACGCCATTTCAGGACATCAAAATCTTCAAACCAATTTTTGCAGACCACAAAAATGGTTCAAGACAGTGAAATTGACCTGCCTACATGGTCAAATTATGAAAATCCAGAATCTGGAGCAAGTTGTGCGAGACTTCACTTCCTGCGAGAGTTCAGAGCTGGTAAACCTTCGTAGAACCTTTGTAGAGAACTTTCGTAGGGCATCCAAAACACCTTCTGAACTTTCGCAGACTTATCTGAGGTCTTAGAATTATCTGAAGGTCCCTGCAAAATTTTGGTTGGAACTCAGAGGTGGAAAGTGCACTTCTCCTAATACGCACTCAAATTCTCAGCTATATAAAAGGAGGATTCGAGTCATTTCTCACTTTTCCAGCGAAGCTCTATCAAAATTTTCATCGAAAAATCAACATTTTCTGTTTGCAACGAAAACTTCACACACGTTCATAGTGATAGCTCACCAAGCCCCAACAAGTAGCACTGTACCGGTCGGGACCACACGAACATCACAATGGCCTACCAAATTGGGAAGTTTTGTCCAGGATGCAGTAGCGGCCAAGACTATACTAGATGGCAGGGTATTGGAACTAGCTACCAATAACATGCAGCTGCGAGCGAAAATCACACAACTCTAGCAAGACCTACAGATAACTCAACAACATGAGCTCACAAAAAAAAATGAGGTGCTGAAGTTGAAAAAACACGAGGACGATCTCCAGAGGTACATCAAGGACCTCTCCAAATCCACAATGGATGCCCAACTAAAGGTCCAAGAGATCCAGCACCAAGCCACGCAAAGTCTAACCCCACTCCAGACACAACTTTAAGTGTTCGAAACAGAAAACGCACGCATGGGAGCGGAGGTGACGACCCTACTGACAAAATTTCCAGAATTCACACGTGTGGGGAATGTCCACAAGTATGATTGATGTTGATTAAGCTTTTTGATTAGCACAATAACCTGATTCTAGCACTTACAATTAATGCATGTGAATTGCCACGAGATTCTACAAGCATGACTTTGCCAATTCTATGTCTACAAACTATATGCAAGTTGCATGGTACAACATTTGTAGCAAGCCAAGAAATCAATATGATTTGTTTTTCCAATTTTAACACTCCTAAAAATAATCTATATTGATTTGAACATGGATCTTGGTATAACTCTAAGATTGGCTCTATGCATAATGAAGGAACTTTTGCTCAAAGGTTTGGTGAGCATATCAACAATGAAAGATGATGTGTCGATGTGCTCCAATTTGATTTCCCCTCCAATGAGCTTCTCTCTCACGAAGTGATATGCTTGCTCCTTGCATGGAATATCGGGTTGTTGGCAAGGGCTTGGGCTGAAATGTTGTCACACATGATCATAGGTAGATCCTCCCCCAAGATTATCTTTAGTTCCACTAGTAACCTCTTGATCCAAAGCATTTCCTTTGTTGTTGTAGTGAGTGCCTTGTACTCAACTTCACATGATGAGAGTGATACAGTATCTTGCTTTTTGGAAAGCCAAGATATCAAGTTTCCTCCAAGATATATGACATAAGCACTTGTAGATTTTCGATCTGCTCTATCACTTGCAAAATCTGAGTTAGAATAACCAATAATAGAAACATCTTCACTTTTATACAATAAGCCATAATCAAAAGTTGAATATATATATATCTAAGCACTCTCTTGGCCATTTTCCAATGATACATAGTAGGATTCTGCATAGCCTGGCTCAACTTATGAACACTAAAACTTATGGTTGTCATTTTCCAAGTTTTCAGCCTTGCTCGACATTTAACTGGTATGGTTAACTTCAGACAAAAGTTAGTTAATCATGAGATGTAATAACTTGTCTACATGCTCATTCCAAAATTTGAGACTAGAGCTTTAAGACTGAAAATCTTGATGTGCTCAACGCAAAAACTGAAACGGGAGTAGCAGAACTTTTGAAATCACTTTATGCTTATAGTAAAATATGAGGCAGGACAATTTTTCAACGCGACATAAACATTACAAAAGTAAGGTATGCTAGATCTATTCATGTTGATTTATTGTAGTTTAAAGCATTTACAGATTGTAGCTTTCAATAATGGCAATGTTCCATTTGCATGTTGCTCTTCCTATGGAATGTGTGAAGAATTGCCAAAAATTGGCAAATCTAGCTTGATCAAAAACCATGTAGAATAGTGTAAATTCTGTACGCAAGTGGGTCCCGCACATGTGAGGCCAAGATGCCACATGGGAAACCCATCCTAATGTAGGTTAGGTCAAGTCAAGAGAGTTGGTCATGTCTATTTGGTGGTCATCCCTACTTTATAGGACCTACACCTAAGTTTAAGGTGAAATTTTGACCAACTAGCTACCTACCAAGCATAACTCTAGGATCTAGGCTAGGGTTTCATTTTAGGGCAAGAAGGGTGAGTTAACTTCCTTATTACATGCTGGAAATCCACCTAACTTCAAGAAGGAAGTCGAATTTGCTATGTATTCCAAGCTCCCATAGTGAGAAGATAGAAAAATTTTGGAGCTCATTGGCAATCTCAAGCTAGTTCACTATGTACATTGAGTTTTTGTGATCCAAATGCAACCAAATCAATTTCTACATGTTTCTTAGGTTGAAGGCCGTACTACAGCCTATAGTACACACGTGTGGGCTCATATTTCAATGCTTTTGATTGTTAATACTTGTTGTTTGTCAAATTGCCAATCTAGATCAACTTTTGTGTGTCTAGTTTTTTGATAGATTGTTAAGCAAGCATCCAATCACTCTTGTGAATCTTTTGTAGATCCATTTATGGTCCTAAAGTACAGTACTTTCACATGGTATCAGAGCCAAGTACAAGAGCATAAGCCATTGATCTAATGCAAATACATTGAGTTTTTGTGATCCAAATGCAACCAGATCAATTTCTACATGTTTCTGAGGTTGAAGGCCGTACTACAGCCTGTAGTACACACGTGTGGGCTCATATTTCAATGCTTTTGATTGTTAATGCTTGTTGTTTGTCAAATTGCCAATCTAGATCAACTTTTGTGTATCTAGTTTTTTGATAGATTGTTAAGCAAGCATCCAATCACTCTTGTGGATCTTTTGTAGATCCATTTATGGTCCTAAAGTATAGTACTTTCACAGAATTCACTCCAATTATTAAGAGAAATTTGAAAGTTGTAGAGAATGCTGCTGCAATAGTTAAAGAATTGAGAATGAATAATCATATGAATATAGATTTGTGGGTGGATGGATCAATTTATCGTAATGATCCAGCTACCGATTTGTGTCCAAACTTTAAGTTCGTAACTCATCTTCTCAGATTTGTATGTGAAGGAAATAGCGGATTACTTGGATATTGTCAAAGGTTGCGTGATATTGGAATGCATAGCATATCTCGTCTTTATCAACAATTACAGTTTGCTAATCAACAATTGCAACGTGCAAATCAGCAATTGCTTCATTATGTGCAACACACTAGTGTTGAAAACAATGCACTCAAGAATGCTATGTCAGAGTTGAATGCTACAGTCACTATTCTTTGGGGATCAAACCAAGAAATGCTAGAACCCATGGAAAAGTTGCGATCCGAGAGTTTAAAATCTGTTGTTAATATAAAAGTTATCAAAAACGCAATAATGAAGGAAAAAGAAAGAGAGTACGGATGAAGAATATTGATGACTTATCTACACATAGCGGCAATCAGAAAAAAAGAATTCAAACATGCAAGTATGTTTCATATAAACTATTTATTTGATTTGTAGATGTTATTTAAGTTTGATTTGCACTTGAGAACATGGATTATTTATTTATTAAACATAATTTGAATTTCATATGTTTGTTGCAAATCATGTTTGGTGGCAAAGAACTATTTAACAGATCTTCATGCATGGGATCATCTTTAAGTCATGTTTTACCAAGAAAGTCAGCAAATGAAACGATGAAAAATGCTCGGTTTGAAAAAATGAAAAATGAAATTGCAGAGACTATTTTGATTAAGTTTCAATCATACTTGGATGCAAATGTGATACAAGGTGCATGTGATGTCTATAGAATTAGCAAAAATGCTTATTCTACTTTTTTTAAAATAGTTAAAAAAGCTTTTTCCAAGTGATGGTGAAGAATACTTATCTTCTGCGTCCATATCGGGTAAGATTAAGAAATTTTTTTTATAATGACGGAATGTTCAAAGTAGTTAGCCAACCATTTCGTATAACTGAATTATACAAATCAGAATATGGTGAGCTCAATTACAATGATTGCAATAATATTTTTTGTTGATATTGAAAATGTTCTAAAATACATTATTCGATTCTATAGACTAGACGAACATCATGTAAATGGAAAGATTATTATTGTAATAAAATTGGATAAAATCTGAAATCATCAAAGGTCAAAAGTTGGGACGAGTGAGTGCCACTTTAATCAACAAAATTTCACACACAAATGATCGAACGTTTAGTATTCAATCAGAAAATCACATATGGTGGTTGGCGGCATTCTAGGTATACATTTCAATTTTCATTTAGAATATCGTTATTAACATTTCATACCTTGCCAGTTTTTATTGACATGTCATGCATTATTTGCTTCTCTACAGGTCTTGAAAGATGACCATAAAATACTTTCATGGACATTTTCAAGAACAAATTATGACGAGAATATAAAGAGACATCTGGAGGGTGAGAAATTTACAGTCAAAAATCATAGAAGTTTTTAAATTTAGTGACACCTTGCAAGGGATTTGAAAACATTAAAATGTATGTATAATGTCTCTCATGGGGCAACATCAAAGCATCTACGTCTTTATTGCATGAAGGATTGCTACAATATGAATTTGGGATGATCAAACACTGGCCCAACATGAGAAACTGAAGATCAAAATATGAAAAGTGTTCTGCCAATCCCATTAAAAATTGTTCACATATGCACATTGCATGCTGAGGTTCATATTATTATAAAAATTAATTTACCTGCATATTCTACTAACATGGAATCATAAACTGGAGTCTGTGTGGCTAAAGCAGCAGTTAGGAGACTGGAAATAGTTCTGTCAAATGCAGAGCTACATAAAGGGAATGTCACGATTGAAAAAAATGACAGACTCTTTGGAAAAAAAGAAAACGTTCCTAATAAGCCATCAATTGGAGGTGTTAAAGGAAAAAGATTCTTATCCAATCACACATGCAAAGAATCAAGTGTCAGACACAAAATTTGGAGAGAAATTGTTCAAGCCACACGAACACTGGAAGGAAGTAATCGAGTGGAAAAGAGACAAGTGTGGACCAACTTAGACAAACTCATAGATGTTATTAGGAAAGAAAACTTATCATCAGAAGATATGAGGACTTTGCAAAATCATTGCACCACATTTGTAAAATCTGTACATGATTGTTGGAGAAAAGACAACATTACTCATTACATGGTGCTAATCTATATCATTATCTGATACTTATCTCATTCAGGCTTATATTTCTTTCCACTGATGTAACTAATCAAAACTATTGTTTGCAGCACATCCTTCTTCATCATGCAACTTAGTTTGCAAAGGAACAGGAGAGCTTAAGTATCTGGTCATCACAAGGCATAGAAAAATCTCATTGACAAGGAAGGGGAGCATTTCATAGAGTGGAGGACACAATTCAAGAAATAAATATTTAGTTCAACTTTTTCAGTGGTTTTACAGAAGAGCACAATTTAGATATCAAGCTAAATGTCACAATTTTTCGAAAGGCATTCAAATTCATAACAAAAGAGAGATCCTTGTAATATATCAAAAATCTATTACAAAAAATTGTTTTATTATCATCATCCTCTTCAAGATTCAGACAGATGGTATTGTCATGAAGGAATAATCTCCTTTCATATGGATTCAAAAATTCTAAATTTTTCTTTTTACTCATATCAATATAACCCGAATAAAGGGCCATTGTTGGAGAAAAGACAACATTACTCATTACATGGTGCTAATCTATATCATTATCTAGTACTTATCTCATTCAGGCTTATATTTTTTTCTACTGATGTAACTAATCAAAACTATTGTTTGCAGCACATCCTTCTTCATCATGCAACTTATTTTGCAAAGGAATATGGGAGCTTAAGTATCTGGTCATCACAAGGCATAAAAAAATCTCACAGGCAAGAAAGGGGAGCATTTCATAGAGCTACAAATCATGGAAGACACAATTCAAGAAATAATTATTTAGTTCAACTTTTTCAGTGGTTTTACTGAAGAGCACAGTTTAGATATCAAGCTAAATGTTACAATTTTTTAAAAGGCATGTGAAAGATTTCAGATCCTTAACATCCAATCTACTTGAATGATCTTTGGTTAGAAAGAGAAATACACTACCAATTCTACCAATGTAGAAAAATCAGCATCTACACACAATTTGAGATGCAAACACTAATAAAACTTGATCAAACTTGAATGAAATGATTATGTACTGTTGTTGTCCATACAAAACCAGCAAGCTACTGTATTTCACACGTGTGGATCCAAAAATAGCAAATATAGATCATTCTACACATAGAATTGCAAGCAATCACCAAGATAGTGCACCAATGGATAGTAGAACCCAAGAGAACCATGTATAAGCATGAAATGAGATAGAGAAGAGAGAAGATGACTCTCTCCACGAGTTACATCCTTTTATAGCAGGTCCAAACCCTATTTGGCCACTTGGCTTTCCCACCAAAATGCTAACCCTACCAATTTTGGGTCTAGATTCAATGTACCCAAGTTATTCAAATTGAATCTACTCAAACTCGTATTCTATCTTTCCCACACTTTCAAAAAGTGTTTATTCAAATGAAGTTTAGACTAATGAACTTTGAAAAGTCAACCTCTAAGTCTAAAACAAGTTTTGGCCTCAATATGCCAAATATGGAAATATTGCAAAATGTGATTAAACTAGTTGAATCTTTCACACTCCCTCTTCAACTAGTTTTAGCATAGACTTTGATAATACTCCAAGTGAAGTCTTATGCTTCATGAACAGGTCTTTTCCCAATGCTTTGGTGAAGATATCAGCTACACATTCCCTTGAAGACACATGTTGAAGCTCCACCTCCTTTGCAATGACTTGCTCCCTCACAAAATGATATTGTATCTCAATATCCTTGCTCCTAGCATGAAAGATAGGAATGGATGCCATTCTTTGGGCTGATTGATTGTCACAAAAGATGATTGGGCTCTTTGAAAAATCCAGCAAGTGAAGATCCTTGATCATCCTTTTGATCCATACCATCTCCTTTGTGCAATGTGTAAGAGCTTTGTACTCGGCCTCACTAGATGACAATGAGATAGTGACTTGTTTCTTTGACATCCATGATATAGCTCCATCACCTATGAAAATACAATAAGAACTAATGGATTTCCTATCTAGTATATTTCCAGCATAGTCCGAATTTGAAAATCGAAAAAGATTAGGTGATGATCCCTCATACAATATGCCAAAATCTCGAGTCCAATGATGTACCTCAAAACTCGCTTTCCTAGCTTCCAATGCTCCTATAATAGTTTTTGCCAATAGAACTTTGATCCATCATAAGAATGATCTTCTTCCTAAGAATAGATCTCCTTTCAATGATCATGTAATGCTCAAAATAGAAACAACCATAATTGATATAGAGAATAGTGTCCACTTGGGATGCTTCACTATATCTTACATCAATATTACATGTAAAAATGTGACTAGAACATGAAGAATCAAATAGAATGTAAATAAAATGATTCCACCATGCTTCCAACTCTAAACTCTCTAGAAAAATACAGCAAATAAATAATAAATGTGAGTGATCAAGTTTTGCTTGCATGTCTCCTCCTCCTTTGTCCTTTGTTGCCTTGTATCCACCATGGTACTCCATGAATGAGCCTCCATCTTCATCTTGCCACAAGAAACCATCAAATCTTGGAAATCCATGAGTAGGTGAGTACATAAATGATGCAAATCCAGCACCACTAGTCCATCTTCAAGATCTACTTGAATCAATAAAATGACCATGAATTCACCAAAAATTGACAATCTCCAAGTATTGGCACCAAGTAGCTCAACACTTGAGAACTTAGTCATGGATGAGTGACATAATGAACCTCCAATAGCTTCATTTCCATCAGCAAAATCAGCCAAGAATGCTAGTACAAATCCAACATCAAAGCAATGCTCACCAATGTAGCTAGTTTTACCATATCTTGACAATTTGCACACATCCACATGAAATTGCTCAAACATGAGATAGAACAAGTAAAGTAAACTTGAACAACACTTCCTTGCTGCTCCTTTGACCTTACTTGAGTCTTCAATATGCTGTAAAAATAGATTCATAACACCTTTGCCAATTACCTCTCCTTTGATGCTCTTGACTAGCTCCAAATTGTCACCTTCCCTTTTGACTAGTTGAAGTGCTTTGAGATCAACCTCTTGATCTTCAACTTGACCATCAAAGTCATTGAACAAAATTTATTTTCCAAATCCATTACTTGATTTTACAGCAAGATAACATCCATCCACTTGCATAGCTCCATGTACACAAGAAGATCTTCCAAAAGATGTTCTACTCTTCATAAGAGATCGATACTTGAGATCCATTGCTTGGATCCACTCCTCTTCTTTCCTTGCTTGATCTACACTTGTAGGCTCATCCAAAGAGGTTAGGAAAGCAACATAATTTCCAAAAACTACTTGCTTACCCTTTTGATCATATGTGAGCCTTGAAGGTACTTGTTTTTCTCTTGATGTTCTCCTTGGCTTTTGACTTGATTAAGGTCCATCATCACCACCATCCAAAGTAGGATCCTTCTCATCAACATCAAGAATGTTAGATCCATCTATTTTACCATAAATCATGCTTGAAGACACCTTTGGAATGTTTCCCTCATCAAAAATGACATCTCTACCAATAGTCACTTTGTTAGTAGAAGGAATGTAAACCTTGTAGGCTTTACTCACCTCACTATATCCAACAAAAATACCTCTTCTTGAAGATGGATCCTCCTTGGTCCTATCATCAAGAGTAATATTGACATAGCATGTGCATCCAAATGTTCTTAGAAAGTTGAAACTCGGCCTCCTCTTGAATAGCATCTCAAAAGGTGTCCTTCCATCCAAAATAACACTCGGCCACCTATTGCACAAGAAATTGGCACACAACAAAGCTTGATCCCAGAATGGTTTTTCAAGATTAGCACTTAACTGTGAAAGATTTCAAATCCTTAAGATCCAATCTACTTGAATGATCTTTGGTTAGAAAGAGAAATACACTATCAATTTCACCAATGTAGAAAAATCAGCATCTACACACAATTTGAGATGCAAACACTAATAGAACTTGATCACACTTGAATGAAATGATTATGTACTATTGTTGTCCATACAAAACCAGCAAGCTACTGTATTTCACACGTGTGAATCCAAAAATAACAAATATAGATCATTCTACACATAGAATTGCAACAATCACCAAGATAGTGCACCAATGGATAGTAGAACCCAAGAGAACCATGTATAAGCATGAAATGAGATAGAGAAGAGAGAAGATGACTCTATCTACGAGTTACATCCTTTTATAGGAGGTCCAAACCCTATTTGGCCACTTGGCTTTCCCACCAAAATGCTAACCCTACCAATTTTGGGTCTACATTCAATGTACCCAAGTTATTCAAATTGAATCTACTCAAGCTTTCAAAAAGTGTTTATTCAAATGAAATTTAGACTAATGAACTTTGAAAAGTCAACCTCTAAGTCTAAAACAAGGTTTGGCCTCAATATGCCAAATATGAAAATATTGCAAAATGTGATAAAACTTGTTGAATCTTTCACACTCCCTCTTCAACTAGTTTTAGCATAGACTTTGATAATACTCCAAGTGAAGTCCTATGATTCATGAACAAGTCTTTTCTCAGTGCTTTGGTGAAGATATCAGCTACACATTTTCTTGAAGACACATGTTGAAGCTCCACCTCCTTTGCAATGACTCGCTCCCTCACAAAATGATATTGTATCTCAATATGCTTGCTCCTAGCATGAAAGATAGGATTGGATGCCATTCTTTGGGCTGATTGATTGTCACAAAAGATGATTGGGCTCTCTGAAAAATCCAGTAAGTGAAGATCCTTGATCATCCTTTTGATCCATACCATCTCCTTTGTGCAATGTGTAAGAGCTTTGTACTCGGCCTCACTAGATGACAATGAGATAGTGGCTTGTTTCTTTGACATCCATGATATAGCTCCATCACCTATGAAAATACAATAAGAACTAATGGATTTCCTATCCATTACATCTCCAGCATAGTCCGAATCTGAAAATCCAAAAGGATTAGGTGATGATCCCTCATACAATATGCCAAAATATCGAGTTCAAATGATGTACCTCAAAACTCGCTTTCCTAGCTTCCAATGCTCCTCACTAGGATCTTGCATGAATTGACTCAATCTTCCAACACAATAGCTTAGATCAGGTCTAGTAATGGTTAGATAGATGAGTGAACCAACTAGCTTTCTATAGAGAGTAATGTCCTTGAAGGATCTTTCATCACCTCTTATAGTAAGCTTTACATGAGACTCCATAGGTGTATCAATAGCTTTTGCATCTACCATATGAAATCTTTCTAGAATAGAATTAGCATACTTCTCTTGACAAATGAAAGTAGATTGAGAAGATCTAATGACTTCTATTCCTAAAATGTAATGCAAATTACCAAGATCATGCACCTCAAACTCCTTCTTAAGAGCATTCTTGATATCCTCCACATCTTGATTGTCTCCACCACTCAAGATGATATCATCCACATAGATTAGCAAGATGGTAACATCATTTCCAGCAAACCTATAATAAAGTGAATGATCATACTCACTCATAACAAAGTCTTGAGAGAGTAGAAAAGTGTTAAGCTTAGCATACCAACTCCTTGGTGTTTGCTTAAGGCCATACAAACTCTTTTGTAGAAGACACACATGATTTGGCTTTGTTGATGAGATGTAGCTCTCGGGTTGCTCCATGTATACTTCCTACTCAAGATCACCATTCAAGAATGCATTTGAAATGTCCATTTGCCATAGATCCCATCCATTAAGTGTAGCAAGTGAAATGATGACTCGAATGCTTACCATCTTTGCCACGGGTGCAAAGGTCTCATCATAGTCAATTCCTTGTTGTTGAGCATATCCTTTTGCCACTAACCTTGCCTTGTACTTGTTGATAGATCCATCTTGGTTTGTCTTCATCTTGAAGATCCATTTGCATCCAATAGCTTTCTTGTCCTTAGACAACTCCACCAATCTCCATGTTCCATTCTTCATAAGAGCTTGATACTCAAGATCCATTGCGTGGATCCACTCCTCTTCTTTCCTTGCTTGATCTACACTTGTAGACTCATCCAAAGAGGTTAGGAAAGCAAAATAATTTCCAGAAACTACTTGCTTACCCTTTTGATCATATGTGAGCCTTGAAGGTACTTGTCTTTCTCTTGATGTTCTCCTTGGCTTTTGACTTGATGAAGGTCCATCATCACCACCATCCAAAGTAGGATCCTTCTCATCAACATCAAGAATGTTAGATCCATCTATTTTACCATCAATCATGCTTGAAGACACCTTTGGAATGTTTCCCTCATAAAAAATGACATCTCTACCAACAATCACTTTGTTAGTAGAAGGAATGTAAACCTTGTAGGCTTTACTCACCTCACTATATCCAACAAAAATACCTCTTCTTGAAGATAGATCCTCCTTGGTCCTATCATCAAGAGTAATGTTGACATAGCATGTGCATCCAAAGGTTCTTAGAAAGTTGACACTTGACCTCCTCTTGAATAGCATCTCAAAAGGTGTCCTTCCATCCAAAATAGCACTCGGCCACCTATTGCACAAGAAATTGGCACACAATAAAGCTTGATCCCAAAATGGTTTGTCAAGATTAGCACTTAACCTCGTAGCTTTAGCACTTTCACATAAAGTTCTATTCTTCCTTTCAGCCACTCCATTTTGTTGTGGGGTCCTTGATGTTGTATACTCCCTCTTGATCCCATGCTCATCACAAAAAGCCTTGAACTTATTAGATATGTACTCACCACCATTGTCACCTCTCAAGCACTTGATCTTTGTGGAGAATTGGTTCTCCCTTGCATTCTTGAACTTGACAAAGACATCATATACTTCATCCTTGCTCTTTAGTAGATAGATCCAACAAAATCTACTAAAATCATCAATTAATGTTACATACATCTTAGCTCCACTATTGCTAATTGTAGTGAATCCATGAATATCCGAATGTACAAGTTGAAAAGGCTTTGTAGATCTAGAAATAGATCTAGTATAAGGTAGTCTATGTGACTCACAAACATGCTTGTCATTATTTAAGGAACTTGGAAGACCAATCACAACCTTCTTCCTTGCCATTACCTCCAATGACTTGAAGTTGAGATGTCCCATCCTTTTGTGCCAAACCTCTTGAATAGAAATTTGCTCCCTTGCAACACATCCAACTTGGTTAGCGATAACAAAAGCATCAAGTTTGAACAACTTCCCTTGCCTTTACCTTTTCCAATCAAGACATCCTTCCTTTTGATCAGACAAGCATCTCCATCAAACTCCACCTTGAGGCCTTTACTTAGCATTTGACTCACACTAAGTAAATTCTTGGTAATAGATGGAATAAACAAGACATCCTCCAAATGAACATTCCTAGTTGTAGAGAGAGAGATAGGAATTGTGCCAATCCCTTTGATTGCACACTCACCGTCATTGGTCGTGTAGATCACCCTCTTGCCATCTCCATATGCCAACAAAGAAGTGAAGTACTCTTTGTGAAAGGTCATGTGTGAACTTGCTCCACTATCAATCCACCAAGGATCTAGATCTCCATCATTGGCAAGCATACATGAAGACATCACAAAAGCATCATCATTTGCATCTTGCGCATCCAAACCATCCTCATCAAGAGTAAGATTACCTTGCTTGTCTCCTTGATCTCTCTTCTTCTTGTAGCACTCACTTGCAAAGTGTCCTTTGATGCCACAATAGAAGCACTTGAGCTTTGATCTATCCTTCTTTTTGCCACTTGAAGAAGCATCCACTTGATCTTGCCCTTTAGACCACTTTCTTTTGGTTTTGCCCTTGAATTTGCCCTTTGTGAACATAGCATCCTCTTGAAGTGTCGATGTAGATCCACCTCTTGCTTGAAGCCTATATTCCTCATTGATCAAAATCTCTTGAAGATCCATCAAACTTGGCAAAGTCTTTTGAATAACAATACTTTGAACAATGTTAGCATGAGCATCCAACAAGCCATTAAGAATCACTCGAATAATCTCTCCTTCCTTAATGCTTTCATCTATGCAAGCTAACTCATCATTCAATGCTTTCATTCTCAAAACAAAAAGAAATTGGACTTTCTTCATTCTTTTGAAAACAAGAAAAGATTTGCCTTCTTAGAGTCAACACTATAGAAGTAGACTTGGATTCATAAAGCTTCTTCAATGAATTCCAAGCTTCCAAAGATGATGTGCACTTACCAACTTCCTTGAGAAGTTCATTGGTAACATTCATCTTTATCATGTGTAGAGCCTTCTTGGCCCTCTTGTCATACCTCAATTGATTTTGTTGTGTTGCTGGTCTCTCCTCCAAACCTACAACAATATCCAAAACATCATTCATCTCAAGAAGTGACTCCATCCTCACTTTCCATAATGAATAGTTACTTGAGGTAAGCCTATCATTGGCTTCCAACATGACTCCAATTGAGGTTGCCATATAGCAATGACCCGATCTTCTCTTTCAGCCTGTTTCAATGCACAAAGCACTCCTTTGAGCAACAACAAATGCTTTCAAAAGAAATCACCAAGATTTGAAACCATCTCACAAATTCTCTTCTAGCACTTATCCAAGCAAATCAACACATAGAATCATGGAATCTTGATCAACCTATGATCTATCCTCAATCTAATGACTTTTGCCACTTCCTAAGAATGAAACACACTCAAATGAAGTCAGCAACCTCACTATCTAGAGATCCAATCAAAATTAGGGTTTTGACAAAATCACAAAAAATTGACTATTCCAAATCTACATGCAAATGCTGAATATTTGATATGCAATCTATAAGCCACCACTTAGGCTGAACCAATGATCCAAAAATCGACCAAATCCAGCATGTAAATTCAAAAAATGGAATTGAGCAAGTATATTGACCTATTTATTATTTTGATCTACAAAAGATCCAATCTACAAAAGCAAAAAATCCGATTTTGGTCTAGAATCCTCTCTAGCATGCTCTAGACTTGATATCTTCACCAAATCATTGATAGATCTGATTTCTTCCTTCATAACCTGAAACACAAGCTCTGATACCATGTGAAAGATTTCAGATCCTTAACATCCAATCTACTTGAATGATCTTTGGTTAGAAAGAGAAATACACTACCAATTTTACCAATGTAGAAAAATCAGCATCTACACACAATTTGAGATGCAAACACTAATAAAACTTGAATGAAATGATTATGTACTGCTGCTGTCTGTACAAAACCAGCAAGCTACTATATTTCACACGTGTGGATCCAAAAATAGCAAATATAGATCATTCTACACATAGAATTGCAAGCAATCACCAAGATAGTGCACCAATGGATAGTAGAACCCAAGAGAACCATGTATAAGCATGAAATGAGATAGAGAAGAGAGAAGATGACTCTCTCCACGAGTTACATCCTTTTATAACAGGTCCAAACCCTATTTGGCCACTTGGCTTTCCCACCAAAATGCTAACCCTACCAATTTTGGGTCTAGATTCAATGTACCCAAGTTATTCAAATTGAATCTACTCAAACTCGCATTCTATCTTTTTCACACTTTCAAAAAGTGTTTATTCAAATGAAATTCAGACTAATGAACTTTGAAAAATCAACCTCTAAGTCTAAAACAAGTTTTGGCCTCAACATGCCAAATATGGAAATATTGCAAAATGTGATGAAACTAGTTGAATCTTTCACAAGGCATTCAAATTCATAACAAAAGAGAGATCCTTGTAATATATCAAAAATCTATTACAGAAAATTGTTTTATCATCATCGTCATCCTCTTCAAGATTCAGACGGATGGTATTGTCATGAAGGAATAATCTCCTTTCATATGGATTCAAAAATTCTAGATTTTTCCTTTTGCTCATATCAATATAACTCAAATAAAGGGCCATTGTAGATGATCTTTTTGTAGTCTCATTGGGAGTATAACCCAATATTTTAATTGCCAAATCCCTTTTCACAAAAATTATTCTATATGTTCCTCTTGCGTACTTATGGTCTCCTAAACAAACTGATAATGATTTGATGGCCATAATGATAGTGGCTGCATATGGATTAAAAGATGAATGATATATTAAAATCTCATTATTTTGAATTTTTTTTTAAATAATGAGATAGAGACCCATCCTTTCTCCCAGCTGATATACCTCGGACGTCTCCATGTCTCATACCAAGGGCATCTATTTCAATAGCATCCTGTAAATGAAAAGAAAATAAATTTAGAATGATACATAACACTACAAACTCATACTTTAACACAATGTTTGAAATAAGAAAACTGAATAATATCAACACCAATATATTATCTACGTACCAGATCATGATCATCGTATTCAATGACGTTTGCTCTGCTAATGTCATGTCCTCCAATGGCCTCTACATTTTCGCAGGGCATATATCGAGTCCTTGGGGGATTTTTTTTTTGGAATTCCAAAAATTCCTCCTCTGTAGGCAAAGTTTTTTCATAGGCTTTACATTTTTCAATCATGGCCTCCAAGGCCTCATTGCCAGATTTCCGATTGCCATCTTTATCATAATCTATCTCACTTTCAAGGTCATCATATGTGTAATCAACAATGTCAGAAAATTCTAATAAATTTTGTGCAAAAATTGAGAGGATTTCATCGTCTCTCAAATTCAAAATATCTTCTATATCATTAAATAAAATATCATTCTCACTATTTATGAAATATAAGGAAATATCGAGTAGAGTTTTGATTAATAGAAGATGCAGATGGAAGAGAATCAGAGAGGATTATAGAATGAGAGAAAGTTTTCAAATAATCTGAAGCCATAGATACTTCAACTTCAACTCCTATATTAGTATTTGCATCATCTACATCAACTGGAATAGATGTAGATGGTTCAGTCAATGGAACAGTATAAGATTCAACAGAATCATCATTTGGAATTTCAACAGATATGTAAAAGACAAAAGCCATTCCCATTATTGGAAGGCGACATATTCTTTTGTGGATACCACAATATATATTTATTTTGAAATGGTCATGCAAGTTAGAGTACTTTCTATTGTGTTTATCTTTAGAGGATATTTGGGAATGCACAAGGTCCTGAAAATGAACAAAACAAAAACTATCTATATTCTGAACAAGAGTACTAATAATCTGCAAAAAATTATCAAGAAGAGAAATTAAATTATAACGATTCTCATAAACTAGCTTATCGATATCCAAGAGAGCAAAAAAAATACTAGAAAAATACTCTAATTTCTCAGATGGAATGTCACTAGCATTCAAAAAATTCAGAAGTTTGTTATCTGAAGACATAGAGGAATTAGCCGTATTGAACATGATATTGGTTCAATGCGACTGAATGATTTCGGTCAAGGACTGAACAACAGTGTGCGTGTTGATCCGATATCGTTTTGATGAGACTGAAATTTTTTGTGAGCACACGTCAAAAGAGGCTGATATTGCTTCAGCATGCCTGAATGAATCCGACCATGCATTGTATGTGAAGGCATGCGTCGATTCGGTATCGTGAGAAAGAAAGAAAACAAAATGACATGGGAATTCTAAATAAAAGATCATGGAATTAAAATATGGAAAGTGGTGCCCATATTTATAGCCTATTCATGTTGATCACAGCCATACATTTGTCAAATAATGAATTGAGGAGCGCAACCTATATTTATCTACCAATCAGAGCGAGACAAATTTGTACCTACACCGGAATACATTAAATAGTCTATCACTGGATTCTCCGAATCATCATTAGTCGTGACTCTAAAATTTGTATTTACGTCGGAATACATTAAATAGTCTATCACTAGCCTTTGCAAATCATCATTAAACAAATACTAAACAAATATTAAATGGACATCAATAAAAAACGTGTACGAGGGCAATTATTACAGTCTCTCGTCCTATTTAAGCACCGTAAAGATGAAATTTTTTCTTTTGAGATAATTGTTCATTCAGAACATTTTCATAAGGTGCAACATTTTGAAAGAGCCGATATCGATTCCATGCGAGAGGACAAGTGCTTCACCACAACGGATCAAATAGACGCGCATTGATGAAATACTCCAATATGGCGAATCAGATATCGAATCAGCATGCCCATCTCAAAAAAAAGATTTTTCAACTTGGACTACGCGCGTTGATTCGCTATTGAAATGCATTATGAATCATCAAAGCTTGCTTCGACAGATTTCTCATACATCCAAAGCTAAAAAAAATCTTTCGAAACAAGCTTTGATGGTTCATATTGTGTTCCAATATATTTTCAGTGTGTCTCAAATATCGGATCAACATGCCTAGGAGAAGAAAGTGATTTTCCACTTGGACTGCGCGCGTCGAATCACTATTGCAGGAATTTTGTTTTGTGAAAATTGTCGAAATTATTCGACGACATTATGCATGATCAAAGCTTGATTTGGTAGACTCTTCATACTATCCAAAGCTAAGAAGAATCTATTGAGTGAAGCTCTAATCATTCATATTACCGTCCAATATCGGTTCAGCATGGGAGAATAGCCTCTCTAGTTTACACATGCAATATATGCACGTCAATTCGCTATTAGATGAAATAATGGTCGTTGGAATTTTTCGAAATTATAACGATTGGATATAAAAAAAGGTTAGATATTTATAACATAACCTTGTCAATTTCAGAAATTAATTGTAGATGTGACCATAGTTTTGTAGAAATTAACTGTAATTGTCGTTAGCCATATCGACTAATCATTTTGATGACCAATGGATATCTAATTGGATTTGATTGACAAGCCTTTAAATATCTTGAAGTAATCATCATCGTAATCCGAACCTCGGAATTCCAAACCACCACTTATGCAATCATTTCGAATTTGTACTATATATACAGATGGACGACGATTAAATTTTTTTGCTTAAAGCTCTTATCGTTCTCTACTTCCATGCGGTATCGATTTAGTGAGCCCGAAGCAACCTACCTACATTCCGCTTTTACTCGCGTGTGCCCATCTGCTCTCAAGTATCAGCTTGGTTTAAGTTGAGGTATCGGTTCGACGCGCTTGACCTGACTTCTTGTGAACTTGAAGTGAAGGTCTACTAATTCTAAAGTCCTGACTTTAGAAGTTGTGACTTAAAAAGAACAAGTCAACAAAAATGTTGTTGAATAGAACTTGAAAAAGAACTCAAAACTTAGTGAGGAAATTTAACATTCAATCACATAATCATTCATTCAAGAGACTTGCTAAGGGGTCAAGATGGGGACACCCCCCTCCCGAAGGATTTTTCTTTCAAATTATGCAAGATCAATTGGCCCAAGGCCAAATACATATACAGTGGTTTTGGGAAGATGGATTCTTAGATCTTTACATAGACCAGAAGTTAACAAATTTTGGATCTTAGAGAATCTTATTAAAAGTGGTTTCTTATGACATGCAAGGACTTACTGATCAAGAAAAGAGCATGCATAGACATTTGACATGGGGAGGCATGACATGCATGAATCCAATCTGACATGCAAGCTTCGATTCCAACATGCAAAGTCATTAGTCTAGGGCTGGTATGAGTTCGTCAAGCCTCCCTTTATATGAACCAACGTGCCCTTGATTTCTCCTTTGTTGAACAGTTGTATGAATCTGTTTGCATGATAAACAGGCCTGCACCTACTTCCATCAATGTCACAGTGAGGCCGATTTTTTTCAAGAAAGGAGATAAACCCGAGGTTTTCTTCGACAATCTAGAGAAATTTATAAAGATATTTCATGATTTCAAAGGGGTGGATATGGTGGAAGCAGCTCAATTGTATTTAGAACTGTATCCAAAAGATAAGGACACCAATGAGGGTTCTAGATTGGATGGGCTATGTAAAAATAGGTTCTCATCTCATTATACTTTTGAACCTATTGATGGTCAACATTTCTATTGTGCATGTAACCATCAAGCTTGGTACCAACTTGTTCCTTAATTGTATTCAAGATTACGTTGAATTGCTGGATTTTCATGTTATGAATTTAGATAGTGTTGATATAATTCTAAGAAAGGAGTGGTTTTACTCCAAAAATGAGTCCTTAAGAAAGGACTATGTACCTATAGTATAACCTTTTTGCACATTTTTGCATAATGGCTCATTTGTTGAACTAAAAGGCAATGAAAGCAACTTTTAGATCTTGTTGTTTCTGCTTTAAAAGTTGTTCAATATTTGAAAGAATCTGGAAATAAAGTTTATCTTTGTTTTCTTAAAGCTAAAGTTTATGTTGATGACCATGTTGTTCAGAGTCTAAATATTGATTTATCACATTTGCCTTTGATTGTGTCTATAGATAATCCCTTAAGTGTTAACTCACCTGAAAGTAGGATATTTAATGAACTAAGGCAAGAATATAGCAATGTTTTTCCTAAAAAACTACTATATTTAATACATTTTAGGAAATTGATTTTCCTTCAGTTTGATATGTCTCTTCGATATAAAATGGAGTGCCTATAATCTTATGCATTCCTATATTTAAGTTACTTCTCTCATGCTTCAAATGAAATGACCTTGGAAGAGGAACCTTTCTAATACAAACTTGCTAAAATGCTTCACTGATAAGTTTAAAATTTGTATCATATGCTTTCCTACTTATCTCAACAAAATCACAAGCACCTTGCATTATAGTTTTATCTAAGAATTTTTGTATGTCCATCATCAAGCCCTCTGCAATTTTAGACTTTATACGTGGACTTTTATTATTCATCAAAATAGATGCAGTTGATTTACTTGTTAATATACAACCCAATGTCTTACTGATTGAATCATTATCTCTGATATTTTGATCTGCAACCAATGCAGATCTACATCGAGAGAAATCAGATTAGAAAACAAACTTCATAAGCATATTCAATAAAGCATCTTAGATAATTTACAAAATACCTACTTCAAAGCATGAATTCTTCTGTTTTGGTAACCTCTTCTCGAGAGATTTTGAATATCCTCGCAAGATTGTCGCTTTCATTTCTTGCTATTAGATTTCTTATTTAATATTTTCACATATTTCAGTAAGTTAAAATTCTCAGAATGAATAGAATGCAATATTACTTGCATTTGTTTAGATTCAATTCTAATGTCTAAAATATTTTTTTCAATGACTCGTATTTTGTTCAAAGTTCTACATTGTCTTGCTGCAACTCTCTCTCTCTCTCTCTCTCTCTCTCTCTCTCTCTCTCTCTCTCTCTCTCTCTCTCTCTCTCTCTCTCTCTCTCTCTCTCTCTCTCTCTCTCTCTCTCTCTCTCTCTCTCTCTCTCTCTCTCTCTCTCTCTCTCTCTCTCTCTCTCTCTCTCATGGACTCTTCTTTATCAGAAGTTACCACCCTTGGTCAAGTTATAAATAAACATATGTGATTTGATGGTCCTAGCCTTTGTTGCCAACCCATCCATGTATGACACTTTTCAAAAAGTAATTTCCCACCAATTTTGGCTGAAAGAGAGCTTCCACCATACATCCTACGGAACCACTATATATAACTTGTTCTCGAATGAGTTTTCTCTACTATAGGGTGAGAAGAAGGTTGGAAGATATTCTCACGATAGAGATTGCGCCCCACCTGGCTTGAAGTCATCTGCTTCTACTTTATGGTATGTGGTTTTGCTCATTTCATATCATTGCTTTCATCTCTTTGTTACACACAAATGGTATCCAGCTTTCTGGGTGGTAAACGTGATGGTATGGATCTGCTGTCCATTAGCGAAGGTTCATACATATTTTTGTATGGCGTTCTTTTGTAAATACTATCGAATGTCCAACGATGAAGCATGCTCAACATTGTAGAAGTTTTTTTAAAGATATGTGAGTTGCTGTCCAGTGATGGACTTGCAATGTTTTTCCTTGAGTTATGTACTCAGAAAATGGATATATATGGTAAGTTGTTCCCCAGTGATGAACCAATGCTTCCTTCCACATGCTTTTTAAGCATGATAATATAGGTATGCATCACATGTTGTGGGTTGAGACAAAAGCTTCTTAATGACCAGCGATGAAGCACTTCTTACATTATGAATGGTCGTGTGTATTCAAACTCCTTTTGTACACAGTTTGATAACTACAGTTATGAAAGGTTGGTTTGATAACTATAGTGTACAATAGGCATTACTATCCTTCAAAGGATAGTATAAGTACCGAGAGGTTACATACATAATCTAGAGATGAAGCCATTATAGTATCATGCTATTAAACAAAAGATACAACTCAGATACTAGCATGTTCTGATTATGACTAGTATATCTCATGCTTTAACCTGTTTGCTCTCATACTTTTGAATGGTTGCTATTTCAAAGGGAATACTATTGTGTCTAAGCACTAACAAATAAAACTTGCGCTCTTTGTAGCATCAAATATTACCATTATGTTCATTTTCGATTAGGTTCGGTTTCGAACCATAAAGCTATAAGCGTTTGCATAGGTATGCAAATTAAACCATTCGCTTCGGACTTATATAAGCAATGAGTAGTAGGCTTTCCTTAACATGCTTATATTGTTTTCACAATATCTGACAATAACGTTATAAATGATTTGAGTCTAAAGAAGGCAAGAGCACTCGAGGGACTAACATGACATCCTCACAAGAAGTCACTTCTACAATCATCCAGGTATGAGTTTTCCGAATAGTTTTTAGACTTTGCAAGCACCACCTATGCTCAAAAGGGAAGGTGTCTCTTAACAAATATATTCCACTCTCTCCCTCTTTCTCTCTCTCTCTCTCTCTCTCTCTCTCTCTCTCTCTCTCTCTCTCTCTCTCTCTCTCTCTCTCTCTCTCTCTCTCTCTCTCTCTCTCTCTCTCTCTCTCTCTCTCTCTCTCTCTCTCTCTCTCTCTCTCTCTCTCTATTGTAGGAGGACATAGATATGATGTGACTCTCCAAACGCTTAATCCTCTTTTCATTAAAAATGTATTTGCATAATTTTTCAATCTTTCACAATATCCTAATAAACCATTATGCCCATTGTAGATCCAAACAACTAGTTGAGTTATTGAGGAGAAGATAGGATGTTTTAGGATACTAGGATCTTCAGGATACAAAGACCCATCTATCCACAGATCCAAATTCTTCTTTCTCTCAATTCTATAATGTAGATGGTCCTCAGCAAATATTGATGATCATTTGACTCCTCTTTTCTGTAAAGGTGCCAAGTCAATAAGAATGTCCAAATGAAGATGATACAAAGTCGTCATTAAAAAAAATACAAAACCAGTGGCGAGCTTCAAAGTATTGAATACAAATACTAAGTATTATTTGAACACAAATATATTCTTACCTGATGCATGTTAAAAATTCACAATTCTAGCTTGGTTTTGGTCATATGACTTGTAAATAGTTAGATGGTCATGATGTGGCTTGTCACACGTGCCAAATAGCATAGGATTCCATTCATAAGGATGTTCTCAAGTAGACCTAAGTGTTAGAACCTTTGGATTGAGTCCAAATTATGCTTAGATACAAGGGAGAAAAAATAGGAGCTATTTCTGGTAATTTTTGCATTGTTGAGGGATCTTCAAGATTCCAACTCTAACTTGGTAGGGATGAAAGATCCACCAAAATTAGCATTAGGGATATGTTTAGGGCTACTCATACCTTCCCAAAACCGTGATGGATCATGTATATATAGGTGATGATATCTCACCAAAATGAATCAAGCAATTTCATGATTTTTCTCTCATAATGGTGCAATTGCTCTCTATGTTCATAATTGTTTGAGTACTTGAGATTACTAATGATTATAGCATTGAATGTAGGTCTGGTGTACAGTACTCAGACTGTGGGAGGCCGTACCTTCACACGTGTGAAGCCTTCTTCAAGGATTTGGGCCATTTAGTGAGGTTCAAGCATAGATTTTTGATGGATTTGATGGTTCAACTTGTGCTAATCTTATGAAATCATAATCTATTGTTTCCCTCATCATTTCAAGTGTTTTAGGATCCTTATTTGCTGTAATTTTTACATGGTATCAGAGCCTAAAGGCTGAAATGAGCTAAATCCTTGGTTTCCATTCAATTTGATCACAATTTTTGATCTAAATCTTGTGTAGATTGGATTTTAGCATCTAGCATTGATTCTAGAACTCAAAGTGAGTCAAATAAATTGGAGATTGGTGTTGTGTGACTTCATTTCAGGTGTTTAGGTGTCTAAAACCAGAAGCAAAGTTGAATTCAATTCACATTACCAAGATAGCAAGTTTTGCTTGCTCCAAGCATTGATTTCTAAGCGAGTTTTTCATAGAGGAGGCTTTCTAGCATTCAAGGAGAGGGAAGATCAGAGTTTTGGGGACTCTTCAAGGCTGTTCTAAGGTGTAATGGACACCTCCTAAAGTGATTTAGGTTCAGTCCAACCATTGCTTGACTTATGCACCAAATTAGATCAATTTTTCATCAATTTTGATCATTTTTTGCTTGTGATTGGATAGTAGATTGTGTTGCATCCTCATTAAGTTCCATTTAGATCTTTTACAAGTGATTTTGGAAGTATATTAGGTTGCTGAAATTCACTCTTGATCAGATCATTTGGAAGCTTTAATGTTCTTTATAGAAAGAGGGGAAATTCTACTAGTATTGTCTACTTCAATCAAGCAAGTGCATTGTTTCTAGTATTCTATGATTTGATTTTGTTAGAGATCATTCTTAGATCTTTATAGGAAGTCTATTACTGATCTTTTCAGGTACCTAAGAAGTGGGATAAGGTAGATCTTCAATCAAATCAATAGAGGTAACCTTCATTTGTGTCAAGTCCTTGATTAGGAGACTAGATGGCATCTATAAATGCATATCTTTTGGATACTAATGAAAGGCTCAACAAAACTAACTATTCCATATGGAAAGTTAGAATGGAATCCATCATGATCATGCAAGATCTGATGGAAATTGTAAATGGTAAGGAGGGTGAACCTATTCATCCTCAAGAAAAAGCCAAATACATCAAGAGGTGCAATGTTGCACTACATTGCATAAAAATGAATGTTGCAAATGAACTCTTAAGAGAGGTAGGAGATTGCACTTCGGCTCAGGATGCTTGGGAGACTTTGCAAAAGGTCTATGAATCCAATAACAAAACTAGAATGTTAGCTTTGAAAAATCAAATCTATAGAAGCTATCAAAAGAAAGGAGAGAGTGCACATACTTTTGCCCTAAGAGTAAAGGAATTGGACAAAGAGCTAGCCTTCATAGGATCAAGGATGAAGAGCTTGTTCAACTCATATTGAATGGACTAAGCTTTGAATTTGACAATTTGGTTCAGGGATATGCAATTATGGGTAAGCTACCCATACTTGAAGAACTCCAAGGCACACTCATGGCCGGGGAATCAAGAAGGAGCCAAATGCAAGAGAGGATGGACAAGCTTCCCATCCAAGGTGGAGATGACCAAGCTCTCTTCACCAAAGGCAAAGGCAAGTCCAAAGGCAAAGGATCAACATTCAAGAAGTCTACAAAGCTTGAGGATCAAGAAGGGCCCTCAAAGGCATCTCCATCAACCACTAAAGTCAAGAAGGATAAATCAAAGGTGAAGTGCTACTATTGTAGCAAGATGGGGCATTATGCCTCGGAATGCTTCAAGAGGAAGCAAGATCAAAGCCAAGCCAACATGAGCAAAGAGGAGGAGGAGGAGAGTTCACATGAGGACTCTCTCATGATGTCCATATTTTCTTCAACAAGCTTCAAAGGAGAAGATCCTTGTTGGATTGACTCGGGTGCTAGTTCACACGTGACTAGTAAAAGGGAGTTTTTCTCTTCTCTCTTATCTTATGATGGACCGAGAAAGTCTATCTATACAGCAAATGATGAAGCTTGTAAGATTGAAGAAGCTGGTAGCATTCCCCTTTGCTTAGAATCTTCCAAAAAGATCAACATAGAAGGTGTTTTGTACATTCCTACAATAACAAAGAATCTACTAAGTGTTGGCCAAATAGTAGACAATGGTTTCAATGTTGACTTTGCTTCAAATGAATGTTTCATCAAGAAGAAGGGTAAGATAGTGGCTAAGGGCACTAGACTTGGCAAACTTTATAAGTTGGATGCATTTGTGGATACTAATGTTTTCATGTTGGCCGAGAAGAGCAGGATATCTACCTTTACTTTATGGCACAAAAGACTTGGACATGTCAACTCGGGTTCCATGGAGGCTATGATCAAGGAGGAGTATGCTTTAGGCCTACCAAGGTCTATTGGGAAGGAAGACAAGGTTTGTGAAGCTTGTGCCTTATCCAAGGCACATAAGGTGTTTCCTAACTCTGCATATGCTTGAAGAAGGCTCAAGTACTCTTACAATCAAGAAGAAGATGGCTGAGGAGCAAGATCTTGGTTTTGAGGAGGAGCTCATGGAGGAGCAAGCACCAAACCCACCTATCACACCAAGGAGATCTTCAAGGGTAAAAGTGGAGCCATCAAGGCTCACATATCAAGGCAAAGGACAGCAAGTTGAGGGTATCTCATCCACTTCTTATGCTTTATCTAGTTTTGAGGAACCATCTAATGTTGAAGATGCATTGAACTCCAAAGAATGGTATAAAGCTATGTTGGATGAGTATGATGCCTTGATTGAGAATGAAACTTGGTTGCTTGTTGAGAGACCTCAAAGGAATGTAATAGGATGCAAGTGGGTCTTCAAGCTTAAGTTGAATGCAAATGGGAGTGTTTACAAACATAAAGCAAGATTAGTTGCAAAAGGTTATTCTAAAAACTAGACACAAAAAAGTTGATCTAGATTGGCAATTTGACAAACAACAAGCATTAACAATCAAAAGCATTGATAAACATTGAAATCAAAGCCCACACATGTGTACTACAGGCTGTCGTACGGCCTTCAACCTAAGAAACAAGTAGAAATTGATTTGGTTTCATTTGGATCACAAAAACTCAATGTACATAGTGAACTAGCTTGAGATTGCCAACGAGCTCCAAAATTTTTCTATCTTCTCACTATGGAGAGAGGGAATACATAGCAAATTCGACTTCCTTCTTGAAGTTAGGTGGATTTCCAGCATGTAATAAGGAAGTTAACTCACTCTCCTTGACCTAAAATGAAACCCTAGCCTAGATCCTAGAGTTATGCTTGGTAGGTAGCTAGTTGGTCAAATTTTCACCTTAAACTTAGGTGTAGGTCCTATAAAATAGGGATGACCACCAAATAGACATGACCAACTCTTTTGACTTGATCTAACCTACATTAGGAGTGGTTTGTCACGTGGCATCTTGGCCTTACATGTGTGGAACCCAATTATACACAATATTTAAAATGTTCTACATGGTCTTTGATCAAGCTAGATTTGCCAATTTTTGGCAATTCTTCACACTCCTCCTCAAATTTAGCTTGACCTATTTACAACTCTCTTGATAAATGAATGAGAGCTTTTAGAAGTGTCTAAAAAATCCAGCTACAAACAAGGAACTTTTGAGAC
The DNA here is from genome assembly GCA_029204225.1 of Diphasiastrum complanatum. Lineage (NCBI taxonomy): Eukaryota > Viridiplantae > Streptophyta > Lycopodiopsida > Lycopodiales > Lycopodiaceae > Diphasiastrum > Diphasiastrum complanatum. The sequence goes on along the minus strand of CM055098.1, from coordinate 47,399,244 downwards.
TCCAATAGAGAATGATGTCCATGAAGGATCTTTCACCACCTCTTAGAGGATCCCTTACAAGATGTTCCATAAATGTGTCTATATACATGTAGCACCCTTCAAAAACTATACATCATGCCAAGACATGGATTCCAAGGCACTTTGTGCACTTGAAGGTACATCAATTAAAATTTTAAGTGCATAAATAATGTTGCCAAAGACAAATTGCCTTGCTTGATCCATATGATTGATCCTTGATGGCTCCATCTTGATACTCAAGGTTCTTCTTGGAGTCCTTGGGTCTTGAGGTTGCTCCTCCACTTGACTTGACTCCAAACCATCAATGAATTGAATAAGGTGTTCATCCAAAGGTGCTTCTTCAAGTTTACAAATCTTCCACTTTTGAAAGATCACATTTCCACCATTGACAACTTCTTTGATGGAAAACAAGTAGATTCTACAATCTCTACATGAAGAGCAAAACACTACCATTATTCCTATCATTGAAATAGGATAATATTTGGTCCTTACATTGGAATGATCATGCTCAAAGTATGTGGACCCAAAGATTTCCAATACAAATGATGTTTCATCTTTTATGACACTATTCAAACTATTACAAAAATAGTTATCCAATGAAATTGCTTTATCAACAACAAATGGAGATTTGAAAGCATCTAATTTCATTGTCTTGTCATAGAGAGTACTAAACACCATAGATCTTAAAGATAAGCAACAAGTCACTCCATGTCTACTAATACTATCTAACAAGTACTCAAAGATAGTAGACTCTCCAATGCTCACCACCCTTGCAAGATGCACACTTGAATGGACAATTTGCATGCACTTTGATGACTCGGCCATTATCATTGAGGACTCCCTTGGAACTCTCATGCTTTGAGGCTGATCCTCAAGATCTTCCTCCTTTTGATGCTCCTCCTCAATGCAAGCAACATCACACTTTGCCAAGATCTCCTCTTGAGTGATCTCCTCCTTTGCCAAGCTCATTCTTTCAAAAGAAACACTAGCTTCCAACTTAAACAATCTTCCATATTTAAATCCCTTTGCAATGCAAACATCATTCTTCAAGATGAAGCAAACTCCATGCTTAAAGTTGCCATCCAAACCACTTTCTAAGAGTAGACTAACACTAAGCATATTCTTGGTGATTGATGGTACATAAAGGACATTTTCTAGATCCATGCATTTTGAGGATTCTAGACACAAAGAGATGGTGCCAACACCATCTATCCTACACTCTTCATCATTTGAAATAAAGACAAACTTTTTAGCATCATTGAATGAGTGTAAGGTTGAGAAAAACTCCTTTTGACAAGACATGTGGGAGCTAGCCCCACTGTCGATGCACCAATTGTCTCTTGAATTGCTATTGCTTGTTGGTGAGGATGTAGATGCCATCAAGAATACATCTACTTCATCCTCCACCTCCTCCTCCTCCTCCTCCTCCTCCTTTGCAAGGTTTCCTTTTTTGTCCTCCTCCACTTGTGCTCTTAGCCTCTTGTAGCATTCAGATGCATAATGCCCCTTCTTTCCACAAAAGAAGCATTTCTGCTTTGACTTGTCCTTTGAGCTTGATGCATCATCCTCTTCTTTGGCCTCCTTTGGATGCTTCTTCTTTCCATTGGTCTTCTTTTTGCCCTCGATTGAGAAATTGGCTTTCTCATCACCATCCTGCAAAGACAAGGAACTCATCCTAGATTTTGCATATATTTGCTGAAGTGACTGTTTTGTCGCATTCTGGGAAAAATGAAAAAAGCCGACAAAAGTTTACTTCTTTGAAATAATTGAAAAGAAGTTATTGTCAAAAAATTGTGAATTGGGTGACAATTAGTTCAGTTCTGCAGACTGTTTGGAGATAATCACTTTCTTGAAGTTGTCGATGAAGTCGCGCACTTTGCTTGATGAACGAAGTTGTTGACGAAGTCAAAGACTTCTGACACTTCGAACGATGCAAGAAGTCAAACACTTCGGTTAATGAAGGAATTTTTAGAAGAAGTCAGACACTTCGGTTGATTGAACGAAGTTGTTGAAGAAGTCGGAGACTTCGGTGTTGAGTGACTTGATTGTTTAAGAAGTTGAGGGTAATCAAGTCTTTGATGCTCTTCATAATGCTTTGACATTCAAATGTAGAGTTAGCCGGGAATGGATACCCTTTGATGTAGATTAGTCAAAAAGTTGATGAAGTCGACTTTCAAATACTTTGGCTGATTCGACTCTATTTAAAAATTGCAGCTTGTCAAACTGGTAGCAGAAGCCCGTGTATTTTACCATGCATTGTTCTGCACACAAAATGAGAGTAATTTTGCAAAATAGCAAAACATAAAAAGTTATGATTCCTACAGGTATCAGATGAGCAGGCATAGAACCCAAAAGAGGTTGCATTTGACCCTAGATCATTGATAAAAAAATGTGCAAGGAGAATCTTGAAATAGAAATAGTATCACCAAGGAGACAACTGTGGACTTAATTTCCAACAACTTGACCATGTTAAAAGATAATTTTAGTGGCCAAAAATGAAAGGTCATGTCGAGGCATATATTCAAAAGTGTGAACAGTGCCAAGTAAATAAAGCAAAAAGACTCAAAGTGGCTAGGAAAGTATTTTTTCATGTAGCGTGAAAGTATTTTCTCATGTAGTGGAAAAGTATTTTCATGGATTTTGATGCTCTTCATAATGCTTTGACATGAAATTATAATTCAAGAAAGTGGCCGGAATGAAAATTCCCAACAAGAAGTGGAAAAGTATTTTCATGGATTTTGTGGTCGGATTTCCTAAGTTTGGGAAGGATCATGATGCCATTTGGGTAGTAGTTGATAGGCTTACCAAAATATTCCAACAAAAATCACTGTCAAAGCTTCAAAACATGCTCAACTCTTCGTTAAAAAGTTGTTCAGGTTGTATGGTTTGCTAACCGATATTGTTAGTGATTGTGATTCCAAGTTCACTAGCAAGTTCTGGTAGGCAATCTTTGAGAGACTGGAAACTACTTTAAGTCTATCATCTACAGATCACCCAGAAACCGATGTCAGACTGAATGTGCCAACCAGTCGATGGAAGATTCGCGCATATGTTTTGAGGTGACGATTAGATTGGAAAAAGTACCTCCCAATTGTTGAGTTTGCGTACAATAGTATGAAGCATTTTGCCACTGGTTTTAGTCCTTTTATGCTCTTGTACGACTTTCAGCCTCATTCCCCTATCTTCGTTGGACTCAAAGGTCTCAAGGTACAAGTTGCAGCAGATTTCTTGCATGATATGCAGAAAATGTTGCACATGGCTAGGGAAAGCTTTAGATCGGCTCAGAATAGAGACCAATTCTATGCTAACTGAAGCTGCTCTCCAAAACAATTTGAGATTGGTGATTGGGTATATCTTATAATCCCAAAAGAATCTAAGACACTTTGAACAGGAAATCTCCGAAGTTATCTCCACATTTTAGCAGTCCTTTCAAAGTTCTTAACAAGATTGGTAGGGTTGTGTGTCGACTACAAGCAAGAGGTGGATCTTCATCAACATCTCAAGTTGGAGAGGAGGCTATGTTCATCAAAGGCAAGTTCAAGGGAAAAAACAAAAGTAAATGGTCTAAAGGGCAAGATCAAGTGGATGCTTCTTCAAATGGAAAAAAGAAGGATAGATTGAAGATCAAGTGCTTCTATTGTGACATAAGAGGACACTTTACAAGTGAGTGCTACAAGAAGAAGAGAGATCAAGGAGACAAGCAAGGTAATCTTACTCTTGATGAGGAAGGTTTGGATGTTCAAGATGCAAATGATGATGCTTTTGTGATGTCTTAATGTATGCTTGCTAATGATGGAGATCTAGATCCATGGTGGATTGATAGTGGAGCAAGTTCACACATGACTTGTCACAAAGAGTACTTCACTTCTGTGTTGGCATATGGAGATGATAGAGGGTGATCTACATGGCCAATGATGGTGAGTGTGCAATCAAAGGGATTGGCACACTTCCTATTTCTCTCTCTACAAATAGGAATGTTCATTCCATCTATTACCAGGAAACTACTTAGTGTGAGTCCATTGCTAAGTAAAGGCCTCAAAGTTGAGTTTGATGGAGATGCTTGTATGATCAAAAGGAAGTATATCTTGATTGGAAAATGTAAAAGGCAAGGGAAGTTGTTCTAACTAGATACTTGTGTTATTGCTAACCAAGTTGGATGTGTTGCAAGAGAGCAAATACCTATTCAAGAGGTTTGGCATAAAAGGATGGGACACCTCAACTTCAAGCCATTGGAGGTAATGGCTAGAAAGCAAATTGTAATAGGTCTTCCAAGTTTCTTAAAAAGTATCAATCATGTTTGTGAGTCTTGTGCTTTGTCAAAGTCACATAGACTACCTTATACTAGATCTACAAAGCCTTTTCAACCTATACATTTAGATATTCATGGAATTACTACAATTTAGCAATAGTGGAGCTAAGATGCATGTAGCTTTCATTGATGATTATAGTAGATTTTGTTGGATCTATCTACTAAAGAGCAAAGATGAAGTGTATGATGTCTTTGTTAGATTCAATAATGCAAGGGAGAACCAATTTTCCACAAGGATCAAGTGCTTAAGGAGTGACAATGGTGGTGAGTACATATCTACCAACCTCAAGGCCTTTTGTGCTGAGCATGGGATCAAGAGGGAGTATACAACACCAAGGACCCCACAACAAAATGGAGTGGCTGAAAGGAAGAATAGGATTTTATGTGAAAGTGCTAAATCCATGAGGTTAAGTGCTAATCTTGATAAACCATTTTGGGATCAAGCTTTGTTGTGTGCCAATTTCTTGTGCAATAGGTGGCCGAGTGCTATTTTGGATGGACGGACACCTTTTGAGATGCTATTCAAGAGGAGGCCGAGTGTCAACTTTCTAAGAACCTTTGGATGCACATGGTATGTCAACATTACTCTTGATGATAGGACCAAGGAGGATCCATCTTCAAGAAAAGATATTTTTGTTGGATATAGTGAGGTGAGTAAAGCCTACAATGTTTACATTCCTTCTACTAATGAGGTGATTGTTGGTAGAGATGTCATCTTTGATGAGGGGAACATTCCAAAAGTGTCTTCAAGCATGATTGATGGTAGTGTGGGGTTGATCTAACATTCTTGATGTTGATGAGAAGGATCCTACTTTGGATGGTGGTGATGATGGACCTTCATCAAGTCAAAAGCCAAGGAGAACATCAAGAGAAAGACAAGTACCTTCAAGGCTCACATATGATCAAAAGGGTAAGCAAGTAATTTCTGGAAATTATGTTGCTTTCCTAACCTCTTTTTATAAGCCTACAAGTGTAGATCAAGCAAGGAAAGAAGAGGAGTGGATCTAGGCAATGGATCTTGAGTATCAAGCTCTTATGAAGAGTGAAACATCGTTTGGTGGATCTTCTTGTATAGATGGAGCTATGCAAGTAGATGGATGTTATCTTGCTGTAAAATCAAGTAACGGATCTAGAAAACAAAGTTTGTTCAATGAATTTGATGTTTAAGTTGATGATCAAGAGGTTGATCTCAAAGGGCTTCAACTAATCAAAAGGGAAGTTGGCAATTTGGAGCTAGTCAAGAGCATCAAAGGATAGTTAATTGGCAAAGATGTTATGGATCTGTTTTTGAAGATTATTGAAGACTCAAGTAAGGTCAAAGGAGTAGTGTGAAAAATGAAAAAATAAGCTTGGTAAAGGCCAAAATCTTGTATATAGGTTAAACACACATGTGTGGAGCCTGTTGGTGAAATTAGTGTACATGTCATGTACCATAATCATATATGTTGTACATATGATTTAATTCAAGTTCTAGTGGCTAAAAATGCCAAAAACTAGTTTTCTAGATATATGACACATGGCATCAATCTATTGATGGCATGAGCCAAATACTTTGGATAGGTGTCACATTCCATGTGTAGAGGGCAGCTCACGCGTGTGGAAAAAGCTGAAGTAGGCGAGTTTTTGCTTCTAGAAGATTTCTATAAAGATCTCCATATAGTAGGAAATTGGACCAAAAATGCCCAAAATAGAAAGTTTGATCCAAGTGTCAAAACTGCATGATGATGTCAAAGCATCCTCACACGCGTGAGATCTAATGCATGATCAGTACCTCGAGCTCCAAAAAGTATACATATAGAGGCATATTTGGCCACAATCAACATGAAACATCAATCTTGGTTTTGGAAGCAATTTTGTGTGATTCTCTCTATTTGTCTACATTTGTTTTGATTGTTTTGAGGTTCTATCATAGTGTACTTTATTTTCAGGTTGGAGTCTATACTCTGATAGGGTTTCACACGTGTGAAACCAACAAGTACATTTACCTTCAATAAATGAATGTTCTTGTTAAGATTTTATGTCTAGAATTGATCTAGATTGATCTTAATCTTTTGTAGATTGATAGATCAAGTAAATCTAACATCCAATCCCTCTTGAGGACCAGATTAGGATCCACTCTTGGTCCATTTTGTACTTTTTCTACATGGTATCAGAGCCAAGTACAAGAGGTTTTATTGAAATTGATAAGGTTGATCCAAATCAAAACCAAAATTAGCAAGTTTTTGAAACTAGCTAATTTTTAGATAGCGAGTTGGATTTGATAGGTATTCTCAAAATTTTTGGACCAGAACTTGTTGTGGGATGTAGGAACACTTTTCACATGTGTGAGGCCATACAGCTCCGGTCTTGGCTGAGAAAATTCAAAAATTTGTACAATTTGACTCACACACCCAATTTGAGAGATTTTAAGTGCAAAATCAAGCATTTTCAATAGAAATTGTAATCCTCTAATTAGTTCTTGGATTAGATCAGCCAAAAAATTAAAATTTAAGCTTGAATTAGGAGCATTAAATGATTTTCTCTGATTTTTTGAGTGCATGTTGAAGTTGAAGAGAGGTATTGCTAAAAATCATAGATTAAGGAGCGATTTTGCAAGTTTGGGACTAGAATCTAAATTTCCATCATTCTAGATTGGTTCATGAGTGATAGGATTGTGCTATAAGCTTTATAATTGCTAGAAGACTTTAGGTTCAGATCTCTCAGAGAAACCATAAGCATTTCTAGTGCTTTTTCACATTCAAAAATGACATCCATGGGTGGTTTTTTTGCTTGAAGCTAGTGAAAGGCTCACACCCACTAATTATGCTAATTAGATAGTTCTAATGGAGTCTTTTCTTGTACTCCATGATCTTTATGACATAGTACTTGAGGTGGAAGTAGAACCTCAAGGAGGAGTTGAATTGGAAAAGTACAACAAAAGATGTAGAGTTGCATTACATTGCATAAAAATGAATGTAAGTAATAAACTTTTGAAGGAAATCTCATCTTGTACCACATCCAAAGAGGCATGGAATCCATTAAAAGCAATTTATGGATCCAAGAATACTTCAAAGATACTCATGCTTAGAAATCAAATCTTTCAAAGCATGAAAGGAAGTAGTGAAAGTGCCCAAAATTATGTCTTTAGGATCAAATCTTTGAATAAGGAGTTGTCTTCTATATATAACATTGTTTTAGTAATATTGGGAGAATTTCTTGATTTTGAAACAGATTGCTTTTTCTCTCTATCATCTGTAGTACATGCTTGCATGCTCAAACTTAAGTTTGAGCAAAGGAGCATGTGCTCACACTTAAGTTCGAGCATAGCTCTTTGTCAAGTTTGTGCGATTGAACTTAATTTTGAGCATAGGACCTCATAAAAGAAAAGAATGGGGCTTGGGATTGTCCCAAAATTACTAAAACAGTGTTAGATGATAAAATCAAAGATGATGAACTAGTTCAAATCATTTTGAATGGATTAGGAGATGATTATTCCAATCTTGTTCAAACTTTTGCTATTCAAGATTCACTTCCTAGTATTGAAAAACTTCAAAGTGTGCTTGTAAGTAGCTAGCTTTTCCTTGAAAGGCAAGAAGAAGAAGTTTCCATCCAAGAAGACTCAAGACATGGAGATGGAGAGCAAAGATGGAGCATCAAGTTCCAAAGGCAAGAGCAAGAAGGACAAGAAGAAGCTAAAGTGTTTCTTTTGTGGAAAAAAGGGACATTTTGCATCCGAGTGCTACAAGATGAAGAATGCCAAGAGAAGGACAATCAAGGCAATCTTGTGCTTGAGGAGGAGGAAGAAGAAGGCAATCTATCTTTCATGGTATCCTCACCACATACATCTAATCAAGACACTTGGTGGATTGATAGTGGGGCAAGCTCTCACATGACTCACCAAAAAGACTACTTTTCTAATCTACTTTCTTACAATAGTTCTAAAAGATTTATCTTCACTGCAAGTGATCAAGAATGTGAGATTGTAGGTGTTGGATCCATTCCTTTATGTCTAGGATCATCTAAGAAAGTAGATCTTGACAATGTTCTTTATGTACCTTTAATTACAAAGAACTTGTTTAGTGTAGGACAACTTATGGATAGTGGATTAGATGTACATTTCAAGCATGGAGCATGTTCTATCTTGAAAGATGAAAAATGTATTGCTAATGGTTTCAAGCAAGGGAGGTTATTCAAATTGGATGCTAATGTGATGGTTGGAAGTGTGAACATGGCAAGTGAGGAGCTCACTCAAGTGGAATTATGGCACAAAAGGTTAGGCCATCCTAACTACAAAGCTATGAAGACCATGGAGACAAAGGAGCTAGCAAGTGGACTTCCCAAAACCATATCCAAGTGTGGCAAGCTTTGTGAAGCTTTTGGACTCTCCAAATCTCATAAGCTACCTTTCAAGAGATCTTTGACCAGATCTAACTCTCCTCTTGACCTTATACACTCGGATGTTCATTCATTTTCACATGAATCAAATGGTGGAGCTCTTATGTATGTCACTTTTATTGATGATAGATCAAGATACTCTTGGGTTTATCTCTTGTCTAAGAAAATGAAAGTTTTTGAGTCCTTTGTTAAGTTCAAAACTCTTGTGGAAAAACAACTTAATACTAGTTTGAAAGTATTAAGAAGTGATAATGGAGCGGAGTACATCTCCAATAGAATGAAAGAGTTTTGTGAAACTAATGGCATTAGGAGAGAGTTTACTTGCACATATATTTCATTTTGGGGAGAAGCTATTTTATGTGCAAACTTTCTATGTAATAGAATGACTAATAGTGCCATTAAAGGACTTACACCTTATGAAGTATTAGTGATTTGAAGGTTTTTGGATGTACTTGTTATGTACATATTCCTTTAGAAACAAGGAAAAAGGAAGATGCCACTTCTTTCAAAGGCATCTTTGTTGGTTATAGTGAAAGTAAGAAAGCTTATAGGATATTTGATCCTATTACCGAAAAAGTTGTTGTAAGTAGAGTTGTACTATTTGATGAATCTCTCCAAACCAAAGGAAAGGTGACTTCCAACAACACTCAACTTGTTAAGGATCATGTTATGGCCGAGGAGGAGCTTCATGAAGATGAAGACCAAGTGGAGCTTATCAAAGTCCAAGGGTGCCAAGAAGATCAGCAAGGACAAGGATTGAGCCACTTATACTGACAAAGGGGAGCAAAGGGAAGATTCTCAACTACATTGCTTGAAGAACCAACTAGTTCTGAGGAAGCAAATAAGTCTCAATATTGGAGGAAATCAATGCAAGTAAAGTTTGATGCATTAATGGAAAATCAAACTTGGAAGCTTGTTGATCTATCTTATGGAAAGAAGCCTCTTACTTGTAAATGGATATATAGATTGAAATATAATCAAGATGGTTCCATACATATAAAGCTAGACTTGTAGCAAAAGGTTTTTTGCAAGTCAAAGGCATAGATCTTGATGAAACCTTTGCACCTGTTGCAAAGCTTGTAACTATTAGATTAATCATATGTCTTGCTACTTCTTTCAAATGAGAGCTCTTCCAAGTTGATGTGGCAAATGCTTTCTTGAATGGATTTTTGGAAGAGAAAATCTACATGTGCCAGCCCGCGGGCTTCATCAAAGATGGAGAAGAAGACAAGGTGTGTTTCTTGAAGAAGAGTCTTTATGGACTCAAGCAAGCACCAAGAGCATGGTACTCTAGGTTGCATTCCTATGTTATTTCCATTGGATTTGTTGTAAGTTCTTATGAACCATCATTGTACTACAAATGTAATGATGGAAAGATCATTATCTTAGTTTTATATGTTGATGACATTAAACTCACAGGAAATGATCTAGATGGCATCAAAAATGTAAAAGTTTCCTTGTCTAGTGAATTTAGAATGGTAGTTCTAGGACTTGTTAAAGTTATACTTGAAATAGAAGTCACTAGAAGTAGTGATTTTACTTTCATATGTCAATCTAAGTATGCTAGATCAATCTTAGCAAAATTTGTCATGATTGATTGTAAAGGAGTTGAAACTCCCAGGAAACTAAGTATAAAAGTTTCTAAGGAAAGTGATGAAGCATCCTTTGAGGACATCACTACCTATAGAATGCTTATTGGTTCCTTGATATACTTAACCATCACTAGACCAGATCTTAGTTTTTGTGTTGGCAAATTGAGTCAATACATGCAAAGTCCATTAATATGTCATTGGAAAGGAGCAAAAAGGATGTTAAGGGGCATCTCGGCTACAAAAGACTTTGGCATAGTTTATGAAAGGACTAATATTTGCTTAAGAGCATATTTGGACTCAAGTTTTGCAGGTGACAAGATGGATAGAAGATCCGTAAGTGCATTTGCTACATTCTTATGTGGAGGAGCTATATCTTGGCTTTCCAAAAAGCAAGATACCATCTCTCTTTCATCAACAGAATCCGAGTATAAAGCTATGACAACAACAACAAAGGAGGTTCTTTGGCTTAAAAGGCTTTTGGAGGAGCTACATGTGATCAAGGATGAAGATATTCCATGCATATATTGTGACAATCAAGCAGCTCAACAACTTGCAAACAATCTAGTCTTCCATGCTCAAACAAAGCACATTGAGATTTCACATCATTTCGTGAGGGAGAAAGTGGAAGCAAAAAAAATCAAGTTTATTCATGTTTCATCATCAGATTGCATTGCTGATATACTCACCAAGGCATTGCCTAAAGATCCATTTATAAAATTAAGATTGGCTCTTGGAGTTATAGATAGATCTATGCTAGATTTACCAACACTTTTCAGCACTTGACATGGGTAACTTTAGATGCACATATATATCTCGACATAACTCCAAATTGCAAGAAAATTGAGAGAGCACACATGTGAAAGGATTTGATGTGATTCATCACATTTTGTGACGACTCTAGTATTGGTAAGCTACTCAACAATTCCATAGTGATTCTAATTTGTTTGTGTACTAACTGTTGTGGTTTGATTTCAATCCTTCAATGCATTATGATAACTCATTGGGCAAGTATTGTGAAGTAAGATTGTTGATATCGACCAACAATGCTTTCTCATGATTTTGATATTTGAGGTATTGATGCTGGAAAAATTCTCTCAGTGCATGCACTGTTGGTAACAATGGGTGAAAACAATAATAAAGTGAAATTTTAGAGCTAGATGCACAAAGGTAGCAGAAGCAAGATCAGACTATCAAACAAAGCAATCAGAAGGTCAGATAGAGAGTGAAAGGCATTGCAAATTCTGAAAGAACCTGAATGCAGAACTAGAAAACACATTATTCAGATTAATCATAGTGAAATACAAGTCAGTGATGCATGTGAGCACAAGACAATAGCAGGAAAAACCACGTGCTCACAAAGATAACTACAATCTTTAAAAGCTATGAGCTTATTACTGACGATCTGCTTGAAGAGGAGAATCAATGCATTAAAAAACTTCTATTGTGTCTGTCTCATTGATCTGTGTTCTTGATTATTAATCAAATCGCATACCAATTAAAAATCTATATGCTATTCACATTTATGCAGATGAGTGTACAAGAGATGGCGTGGAGCCGTTGCGCCGTCAGGGAGAAGATCATGGCTGCTGTCATTGTCAAGCTGGTTGTGCAGTACAGAGGGTGAGTGTGAGGAGGCCAATAAGTCAGGCTTCCCGATATGTTGACCAGGATGGATCTACTCGATAGTTCATTCAACTTCAATATGTTGGCCATCTTCTCTTGCTCGTCTTCAATAGTTGATTTGCACGACAGTGCAAGCAAACATGCAATGATGAATGGAACTAGATTAACATGGGATTTAGGAGAGTAGAGGAGATAGATCCAACACCCCCCCTCAATCTGGATCCATGAATGCTTTGATCTTCAGACTAAGCAATGCACAAAATTTGTTGTGTGCATCAATGCTCAATGCCTTGGTGAACACATCTACAACCATTTCTTGCATTTGATAGTACGTTAAGCTTATCTCTCTATCAAGAATCTTGCCCCTGACATAGTGATATCGGATCTCAATGTGCTTACTCCTCGAGTGAGATCTAGGGCTGGCTGATAAGGTAATTACACTCTGATTATCATAGCATATGATTGTCGGGGTGTACTAGTTCAGACTACTGTTTGCCAGTAAATTTTTCAACCAAAATGCATCTTTAATAGATTGAGAAGTAGCAATATATTCTGCTTTTGTAGATGGAAGAGCAATAGAGGTTTGCTTACAACTATGCCAAGATATAGAACAGCCACTGAAGAATAATGTAAATCTAGATGTGGATTTACGAGTATCTACATCTCCTCCTTAGCTTGCATTGGAAAATTCATTAAGCTAATGAAGATTGTCATTGTTGACTTCTCCATAGCAGATGCATTGGTCCATAGTAGCTCGAATGTATCTCATGACTCTTATAAGAGCCTTCCAATGGGTAATGTCAGGATTGGCCATCAATTGGCCGAGTGAGCTGACTACAAAAGCAATATCAGGTCTTGTGTAGACCATTGCATACATGAGAGATCCAAGTATCGATTGATAAGGATACTCTCTTATCTACTCCTCTTCCTGCTTGGTCTGAGGACATTGGTCCTTTGATAATCGTAGGCCTAGATCCATCGGTGAGTGAGCTAACTTGCAATTAATCAAATTATATTTGATAAAAATATTGTGAAGATACCTTTGTTGAGTAATAAATATCAGCCATCTCGCTCTGTCTATCTCTGTGGATTTGAATACCCAGACAGAAGTGAGCTTCATCAAGGTCGCGGTCATGTCGAACTCAAAAGACAACATCTATTTAGCATCCTTCATCAGATTGGTACAATTGCTGAAAAGCAATGTATCATCTACATACAAGGTGATAATTATAAAGGTTGTTGCACTGAGCTGATCGCTTCAAGCCATAAAGTGCCTTGTGGAGTTTGCAAACATGATGCTTCATACCTTCATGGATGTATCCTTCAGGTTGTAGCATATATATGTCTTCTTCAATGACTCCATCTAGATAAGCTTTTTGTACATCGAGTTGATCTACTTCAAGGTCGACTGCTGCAACATACGATAGGAGAGCTCGAATCGATGAATGCTTGACTACTAGACTGAAAGTCTCATTGTAGTCAATGTTAGGGATTTGAGCAAATCCTTGTGCTACAAGTCTTGCCTTCCTTTGATCAATCATTCCATTGGCATTGTATTTGATCTTGAAGACCCTTTTGCATTCAATGAGATTGCAGCCACAACAGGAGCTTTGACTAGTGACCATGTCTGGTTTTTTATCAGAGAGGAATACTCTCTGTCCATTGTTTCTCTCCAAAGATTGGAGTCTGATTGGCTAAGTGCCTCATCAACTGATGTCACATTAAAAAATAGACAGACTCAGGAGTATACCTTGTGGGCTATGTGCACACTCAGCTTGATCTTCTTGGAGGAAGTGTTGGCTAATAATTCAATCTTCGAGTTTGTTGTTACTGAGTATCAGCAGATTCTTCGTTTGACTCATTGTTGGGTAGTTGGTTGACTATCTGCATGCTTGAGCCAAAAGCTCAAATTGTCATGTCAGAGGTAGGCATTGAAGGTTCACTTGGAGCTTTATCCTTGCCTTTGAGGTCGACAAATTTTTCCTCGATAAAAATTGTATCCCTCTTGAATAGTCTACTAGGTATCGGGGTCATACAACTTGTAGGTGTTTTCAAATGAAGTGTATCCGATAAAGATTGTCTTGAGGCCTTGGAAGTCAAATTTCCTCCTTGTCTCCTTTGGGATCTGCATGTAGGCGATGCATCTGAATACTCATAGATTCTTCAATGAAGGCTTTGAACCTGTCCACACCTCATGGGGTGTTCTGTCTGAGACGATCTTGGTCAAACATCTATTCTGGATGTAAGCTACAGTGGAGACAGCTTCAGCCTAGAAGCCCTTTGGCAAAGATGAGTGTGCCAACATACATTTGGCTGACTTGACCAAGGTACGGTTCTTCCTCTTGGCTAAGCCATTAGACTAAGGCAAGTAAGGAGTGATAAACTATTGTTCAATGCCTTGGCTCTAGCAGTACTCCTTGAATTCAGTAGAGATGTATTATCCACCATTATCTGATCTCAGGGCTTTGATTGTCTTACCAGTCTCTTTCCCTGCATGCTCCTTGAAGATTCTGAAGCAATTGAAAGCTTCTAATTTTTTTTTAGTAATACTCATTCTGGAAAATTCATTCATAAAAGTTATAAAATACTTTGCATCCTTTCATGAAGGATTTCGCATTGGGCCATAGATATTTGTATGTACAACATCTAGTAATCCTCTAGCATTATGCTAACGACTAAAAGGTTGTCTGGTCTGTTTGCTAACTTAGCAGATTCTTGAACTAGTTGATGTGATTCTGAAGGGAATCACCATTTGCCATCTTGAGGGAGTAAAATTTCTTCTTGAAATATAGCTTGGAAGCTATATCTCTCACTTCATATAATGTGCTCAAGATGTCCCAGACTTCCTTGGATGTCTGAGCTTCGGACACATGGCTGATTTGCATGTCCAAGATGTTGAGGATGATCAACGCACATGCTTTGACATCCTTCAACTTCCATCGAGAGATTGCTACGTTGTCGACTTTGGATCTTGCCTCTTCACCTGTAACAACATCATACAATTTCTTAGCCATTAGCATAGTTCTCATTTTAAATTTCCACAGATGGTAATTGGGTCCATCAAGCTTGTCCATGATAGGACTGGCTTTCCCTTGGAAATCCATGTGGAAGATTAGTCTAGATGATAGTAATAACTATTAGTGACTTAAGTATGAGAATCTAGTGTTAAATTACAGAACAAGAAAATAGTTATCATATTGGCTAGTAGGATAAGATTATGTGAGAAGCTTATCAGGCTATAGAAATAGCTCGGAGATAAAACTGCTTAAGAAATCAGATGGTTTATGATATTAAAGCTCTAAATAATCAGAGAATAGTAACATATGGCTCTGATACCATGCTGGGGACATTCCCTCGGTGCGTGCACTATTGGTAACAATGGGTGAACACAATAACAAAGTGAAATTTTAGAGCTAGATTCACGGTGGTAGCGTAAGCAAGAGCAGACTATCAGACAAAGCAATTCAAAAGATCACACAGAGAGCGGAAGGCATTGCAAATGCTGACAAAATCTAAATGTAGAACTAGACAGCACTTTATTTAAATTAATTGTAGTGAAATACAAGTCAGTAATGCAGGTGAGCACAAGACAATAGCGGGAAAAACCGCGTGCTCACAAAGCTAAGTACAATCTCTAAAAGCTACGAGGTTATTATTGGCGATCCATCTGAAGAGGAGAATCAATGCATAAAAAAGAATCTACTGTGTCTGTCTCATCATATTTTATAATCCATGCTCTTGATTATTGATCAAATCACATACCAATTAAAAATCTATATGCTATTTACATTTAGACTTGAAAATTGGAAAGTTTTTAGCACGTGTGAACTTCACCACACACCTTATAGGATCTTATTGAGGTGTTGTGATTGCACAAGATTGATCAGAGAACAAATTGCTTGAAAAATATATGCCAAGAGGCATACATCTGACTGAAAAAACTAACTTCTCAATATGAGGAATAAATGTCAGAAATAATTCTAAGTGCTCAGTATGGAAAAAACAGGCTGCTCTCGGGTAGAGAGAGAAAAATCACACTATAATACTTGAGTAGAGAGAGAATGAGTTCAAAACATCAAAATCTCATTATTCACAATATGGCAAAACATGCCACAGCTTCCCTACATCAAAGTGGCTCGAGTTCCTATAGTGGTGTTGCATGGAAAGTCCACTTAACTCAATTAACTCAACTACCAAGGATCCACACGTGTAACTGCATGCATGGATATTGCATGTACTGCATGTCAACTCACAAAACTGCCTAGACATGTGTAGATCACAGAAACCACTTTGCATGTTTCATGCACTGATTGCATGTGGTTTGCATCCATACAGAATGACATTGCATGCTATCTAAACTTTTGCATGATATCAAATTTGAATCTATCGTGGTATTTGAAGAACACATCAATGCTAGAGCATGCTAGATTGGATTCTACACCAAAATCAAGTTTCTTGTATATGTAGATTGGATCTTTTGTAGACCAACCTAAGTGGTGGGTACAAGATTGCATATCAAGTTTTAGGCAATTGCATGTAGAAATTGAAATAATCATTTTTTTTGTGATTTTGTCAAAATCCTAATTTTGATTTGATCTCTAGATTGTGAGGTTATTGAGGTTCATTTCAGTTTTTTTCAATCTTAGGAGTGGCAAGAGTCATTAGATTGATAATAGATCATAGGTTGATCAAGATTTCACGATTCTATGTGTTGATTTGCTTGGTATAAGTGCTAGAAGAGAATTGAAAAGTTTCATATCTTTGTGATTTCCTTTTGAAAATATTTTTTGTTGCTCAAGAGGCTTCTTCAAATGGCAAAACGAAAGATAGATCAAAGCTCAAATGATTCTATTGTGGCATCAAAGGACACTTTGCAAGTGAGTGCTACAAGAAGATGAGAGAACAAGGAGACAAGCAAGGTAATCTTACTCTTGATGAGGATGGTTTGGATGTTCAAAATGCAAATGATGATGCTTTTGTGATGTCTTAATGTATGCTTGCTAATGATGGAGATCTAGATCCATGGTGGATTGATAGTGGAGCAAGTTCACACATGACCTTTCACAAAGAGTACTTCACTTCTTTGTTGGCATATGGAAATGACAAGAGGGTGATCTACATGGCCAATGATGGTGAGTGTGCAATCAAAAGGACTGGCACAATTCCCATTTCTCTTTTTACAGATAGGAATGTTAATTTGAAGGATGTTTTGTTCATTCCATCTATTACCAAGAATTTAGTTAGTGTGAGTCAAAAGCTAAGTAAAGGCCTCAAAGTTAAGTTTGATGGATATGCTTGTATGATCAAAAGGAATGATATCTTGATTGCAAAAGGTAAAAGACAAGGGAAGTTGTTCAAACTAGATGCTTGTGTTATTGCTAACCAGGTTGGATGTGTCGTAACAGAGCAAATACCTATTCAAAAGGTTTGGCATAAAAGGATGGGACACCTCAACTTCAAGTCATTGGAGGTAATGGCTAGCAAGCAAGTTGTGATTGGTCTTCCAAGTTCCTTAAAAAGTATCAATCATGTTTGTGAGTCTTGTGCTTTGTCAGAGTCACATAGACTACCTTATACTAGATCTACATCTATATCTACAAAGCCTTTTCAAATTGTGCATTCAGATATTCATGGAATGACTACAATAGTGGAGCTAAGATGTATGTAACTTTCAATCATGATTTTAGCAGATTTTGTTGGATCCATCTACTAAAGAGCAAGGATGAAGTTTATGATGTCTGTGTTAAGTTCAAGAATGCAAGGGAGAACCAATTTTCCACAAGGATCAAGTGCATAAGGAGTGACAATGGTGGTGAGTACATGTCTACCAAGTTCAAGGCCTTTTGTGATGAGCATGGGATCAAAAGGGAGTATACAACACCATGGGGTTGGGAGCTAAGATGTATGTAACTTTCAATGATGATTTTAGTAGATTTTGTTGAATTTATCTACTAAAGGGCAAGGATGAAGTGTATGATATCTTTGTTAAGTTCAAGAATGCAAGGGAGAACCAATTTCCCACAAGGATCAAGTGCTTAAGGAGTGACAACGGTGGTGAGTGCATATCTACCAAGTTCAAGGCTTTTTGTGATGAGCATGGGATCAAGAGGGAATATACAACAACAAGGACCCCACAACAAAATGGAGTGACCGAGTGAAAGTGATAAAGCCATGAGGTTAAGTGCTAACTTTGGTAAGCCATTTTGGGATCAAACATTGTTGTGTGCTAATTTCTTGTGCAATAAGTGGCCAAGTGCTAGTTTGGATGAAAGGACACCTTTTGAGATGCTACTCAAGAGGAGGCCGAGTGTCAACTTTCTTAGAAGTTTTGGATGCACATGCTATGTCAACATAACTCTTGATGATAGGACCAAGGAAGATCCGTCTTCAAGGAAAGGTATATTTGTTGGATATAGTGAGGTGAGTAAAGCCTACAAGGTTTACATTGCTTCTACTAACAAAGTGATTGCTGGTAGAGATGTCATTTTTATGAGGAGAACATTCCAAAAGTATCTTCAAGAATTATTGATGGTGATGTGGATGGATCTAACATTTTTGATGTTGATGTAAAGGATCCTACTTTGGATGGTGATGATGAAGGACTATCATCAACTGAAAAGCCAAGGAGAATATCAAGGGAAAGACAAAATCCTTCAATGATCACTTATGATGAAAAGGGTAAGCAAGTAGTTGCTTGAAATTATCTTACTTTCTGAACCTCTTTTGATGAACCTACATGTGTAGATGAAGCAAGGAACAAAGAGGAGTGGATCCAAGCAATGGATCTTGAGTATCAAGCTCTTATGAAGAATAAAACATGGAGATTGGTGGAGTTACCTAAGGAAAAGAAATCTATTGGTTGCAAATGGATCTTCAAGGTGAAGACAAACCAAGATGGATCTCTAACAAGTACAAGACAAGGTTGGTGGCAAAAGGATATGCTCAAGAACATGGGATTGACTATGATGAAACCTTTGCACTCGTGGCAAAGATTGTAAGCATTTGGGTCATCATCTCTCTTGCTACTCTTTATGGATGGGATTTATGGCAATTGCACATTACAAATGCATTTTTGAATGGTGATCTTGAGGAGGAAGTGTACATGGAACAACCCGAGAGCTACATTTCACCTACAAAGTCAAATCATGTGTGTCTACTACCAAAGAGTTTGTATGGCCTTTATTATAGATTTGCTGAAAATGATGTTACCATCTTGCTAATCTATGTGAATGATATCATCTTGAGTGGTGATCTGTAGCATATCAAGAGTGCTCTTAAGAAGGAATTTGAGGTGCATGATCTTGGTAATTTGCATTACATTCTAGGAATAGAAGTGATTAGATCTTCTCAATATACTTTCATTTGTCAAGATAAGTATGCTTACTCTATTCTAGAAAGATTTCATATGGTAGATGCAAAATCTTGTGATACACTTATGGAGTCAAATATAAAGCTAACTATAAGAGGTAATGAAAGATACTTCGAGGACATTACACTCTATAGGAAGCTAGTTGGTTCACTCATCTATCTAACCATTAGATCTAATTTATTGTGTTGGAAGATTGAGCCAATTTATGCAAGATCCTAGTGAGGAGCATTGGAAGCTAGGGAAACGAGTTTTGAGACACATCATTGAAACTCAAGATTTTAATTTCTCACATGGTATTAGATCAGCAGGCTAAAGTTGGTGGATTTTCCAAATCTAGAGGTGGATTTGAGGGCGCCATCAATTCTATGAGGAGTTGGAGTGGTTTCTATCTCAAATCAAGCATTTTCAAGTATACAAAGTGGATCCTTGAGATCCAAGCATAATTTTAGGTCAAATCACTTGGATTAGGCCTATTTCTTAATCCACTTACTAGAATGTGGAGACAAAAATTTCTCATGATTGTGGATGTTGCATTCTATTTGTAGATGTATCAAGATTCTAGCTTTTCAATATAACTTTTGCTTGATTCAATATTTTGCATTTTTGAGAAGACCCTAAATTTGATAGGATCTCTTGATTTTGACATTATTGTAATTTTCAAGAGTGTGTTTCAATCTTAGGAGAGTGCAAAAGTTCATTATACTATGTATAGATCAAGTGTGATCAAGATATCATCAATTTTACGTGACTTACCTCAAGCAACTATTCAACTTGGAAGGTGAGGATGGAGTCTTTGCTAGAGATGAATGAGTTGGTAGATATTGTTGTAGGTGTGGAGGAGGGACCTTTGGCACCTCAAGAACAATTGAGGTATTATAGGAGGGAAAAGAAAGCTCTTCATGTGATCAAGATGAATGTGACTAATAAACCTCTCAAGAAAGTAGGTAAGTGCACTATATCTAGTGAAGCTTGGGAAACCTTGAAGAAAGTTTATGAATCCAAGTCTACATCTAGGGTCTAACCCTAAGGAGGCAGATTTTTTAAAGTCTTCAAAATAAGGATGAAAGTGCTCATGCTTTTCTTTTGAATGTTAAAGCTTTGAATGATAAACTAGCATGTATTTGTGAAATCAATAAGTATGTGGAGCTTTTTCAAGTTGTTCTTAATGGCTTATTGGATGATCATGCTAATTTGGTGAAAAGCTTTTCTACTCAAAAGAAATTTTCAGGTATGGAGGACTTGCAACAAGTCTTGTTGTTTTAAGAGTTTAGACTCCAAGCAAGATGAGGATTATCTTCTACATCTCAAGTTGGAGAGGAGGAAGCTATGTTCTCAAAAAGGCAAGTTCAAGGGCAAGGGCAAAAGAGTAAGTGGTATAAAGGGAAAGATCAAGTGATCCTTCTACTTTTTTGAGAAAGAAGAAAAATAGATTTAAGCTAAAATGTTTCTATAGTGGAGTCAAAGGTCATTTTGCTAGTGATTGCTTCAAGAAGAAAAGAGATCAAGGTGAGAAGCAAAGCAATCTAACTCTTGATGAAGATGGTGTTGATAACAAGTTTCAAATGATGCAATTTTTATTCCTTATGCTTGTTGTCTAATCATGGAGGTATTGATGCTTGGTGGATTGATAGTGGAGCTACATCACATATGACATTTTGTAAGGAGTATTATTCATTATTGAGGGCATTTTAAGGCGACAAGAAGGTGATCTACATGCCCAATGATGGTCAGTGTGCAATCATAGGGATTGGCACAATTCCCTATCTCTCTTTCTCTCTACCAATAGGAATGTAAATTTGAAGATGTTTTGTTCATTCCATAAACCACTAAGAATCTTCTTAGTGTCAGTCAAATTCTTGACAAGGGCTTCAAGGTGGAGTTTGATGGTGATTCTTGTTTGATCAAGAAGGAAAGTCAATTGATTGCAAAAGGGAAGAGGCAAGGTAAATTGTTCAAACTTGATGCTTGTGTTGCTGCTAACCAGGTTGGATGTGGCAAGTAGAAATTGTCAATGCAAGAGGTATGGAACAAAAGATTGAGGCATCTCACCTACAAGTCATTGGAGGTGATGGCAAAGTGTAAAGTTGTAAAGTTCAAGTTTGAAAGAGAGGTCAAGTGCTTGAGGAGTGACAATGGTGGTTACTACATTTCTACCAAGTTTAAGGCATTTTGTGATGCAAATGGGATCAAGTGGGAGTACACAGGTCCAAGGACACCACAACAAAATGGACTGGCTGAGAGGAAGAATAGAACCTTATGTGAAGGAGCCAAAGCAATTAGGTAGGTGCAAATCTTCCTAAATCCTTTTGGGGTGAAGCTTTGTTGTGTGCCAATTTTGTATGCAATAGGTGGCCAAGTGTCGTCTTGGATGGAAAAAACACCTTTTGAGATTTATTTGGTAGGAGGCCAAGTGCCAAGTTTTCAAAACTTTTGGATGCATTTGCTATATCAACATTACTCCTGATGATAGGACAAAGGAGGATCCATCTTCAAATAAATATATATTTGTTGGTCATAGTGAGGTGAGCAAGGCTAACAAAGTTTATATTCTTTCAACTAAGAAAGTGGTCATAGGAAGAGGTCATTTTTTATGAAGGAAACATTCCAAAGTTTTCTTCAAGTGGTGATGTGGTAATTGGATCAAACATTCTTGATGTTGATGATAGTTTGGATGTTGATGGTGAGGAGCCTTCTTCAAGTCAAAATCCAAGGAGGACATTAAGGCAAAGGCAAGAACCTTTAAGGCTCACTTATGATAAAAAGGGTAAGAAAGATTTTGGTGGTAAAAACTATGCTTTCCTAACATCTTTTGACTCAACCTACATGTGTAATGAAGCAAGGCAAAAACATGAGTGGATCCAAGCAATGGATCTTGAGTATCAAGCGCCTATGAGGAACAATACATGGAGATTGGCTACATCTCACATGGCAAGCCTAATCATGTGTGTTTTCTCCAAAAGAGTTTGTAGCGGATTAAGCAAGCACCAAGGAGTTAGTATGCTAAGCTTAACATTTTTCTAATTTCTCAAAATTTCATGAGTGAGTATGATCAGTCACTTTATTTTTGATTTTTTGGAAATGATGTTAATATTTTTCTAATTTATGTGGTTGATATCATTTTGGGTTGAAACAACAATCAAGATATAAATGATATCAAGATGGCACTCAAAAAGGAGTTTGAGGTGCATGATCTTGGTCATTTGAATTATTTATTGGGAATAGGGATATTTAGAGCTTCTCAATTTACTTTCATTTGTTAAGATAAGTATGCTTATTCTATTCTTAAAAGATTTTATATGGTAGTGCTAAATCTATTTGATACACCATGGAGTCAAATGTAAAGCTCACTATAAGAGGTAATGAAAGATCCTTCAAGGACATTACTCTCTATAGGAAGCTAGCTGGTTCACTCATATATCTATCCATCAAAGACCTGATCTAAACTATTGTGCTGGTAGATTAAGTTAATCTATGCATGATCCAAGTGTGGAGCATTGAAAGCTAGGCAAGAGAGTATTGAGATACATCTCGGGTTTTATAGATTTGGCATTGTTTATAGAGGATCACCACCTAACTTGTATGGATTTTCACTTTTAGAAGTTGCTGAAGATAAAATGGACAAGAAATCCATCACTGCAGATGCTATATTCATAGGTGATGGAGCTATCTCATGGATGGCCGAGTACAAAACCTTAAGTTCATGCACAAAGGAGATGCTATGGATCAAAACGATGCTAATGGATCTTAACTTGTTGGATTTTCAAAAGTGTCCAATTATCTTTTGTGATAACATTTCAGCCCAAATTTTGGCAAGCAATCTTGTTTTTCATGCAAGGAGCAAGCATATTGAAGTGGCTTATCATTTTGTGAGAGAACAAGTCATGGTAAAAGAAGTGGAGCTTCAACATGTCTCATCAAGGGAGTGTGTGGCTGATATCTTCACCAAATATTCGGGAAAGGACTTGTTTATGAAGCATAGAACTCATCTTAGAGTACTATCTAGATATATGCTAAAAGGCAATTTTGAGGCCAACTTGGAATTTCACCTTTGAGATAGATTTTTTTATGTCAATAAAGGCCTAAACAGTGTTTGTACTATTTTTGCCAAGTAGATTTGTGTATGAGGTCAGATTTAGACCTATTCTAATTTGCTAATATAGATGCATTGCATTTAGTCACTAAAAACTAGGTTTTTAAAGTAACTAGAAGTTGCTACTTTAGGAAAATAGTAGAGAAATTGGCCAAGTGAAATTTTGGATGCTATAAATAGCTATACTACCATGGAAAATCTATCTTGAAGTTCTCTATGGAGAACTTTCCTCTTTTGATTCTATATTCATCTCTTGCATATTTCTCATGATATCTTGAGTTCTACTATATAGAATGTGAATTTTCTTGTTTTACTTGGATACACATGTGTGAAGTACTATTTGTTGCTGATGTTGTAAAGATAGGGACTATACCATATCAGATTTTAGTGTTTATGATCAGATCTACATGGATTTTGCAATTCTAGCATAGTAGATGAATGATTTTTAGCTTGTGAATGATTCTAGATGTTTGTCCAAATTTAGCCCAGATCCACTAGAAAATATCAAAGAGTTAAGATTATGTCCATTGTTCTAGAAAAACATACGCTAAATTTATGGTGTTATTGGGAAAAAAGAAGGTGTGTCAAGAAGGCAGCAATGTGTGTTTGTTAAAAAAAACTATAGTTTTCATGCTAAGCAAAAAGGGCCCCAAATGACTACCTTGTTAGTGAAAGAATCAATAAACCATTCAAATTTTTTCTTGTTGGAGATCGAGATGAATTAATTATAAGAATACTTATTTTTTTGGTTATGAATTATTTTAAAGTAAAATCTAGTCATAGATTCAATATGCACTTTCTAATGCCTCTGTTAAAATGACTTACTTTAGTTCAAATCATGGAAATTTGAAACTCATTCAAGTTTGAAACTCATTTATGATTAAGAATGGGCAATAAATTTTTAGTAATCAACATGTTGCCAATCAACCCCTCGCTCAACCTATCAACAAAGCCAGAGTGCAAAACCTATCTAAAAACATGGTGGAGAAGAGAAAGATACTTCCATTAAGGTCATATACCCACAAGTTTTGAGACTTCCAATTCCAATCAAAGCATATGAATCCATGATGGACAAGTTTTTCTATGAAGGTAAAAATTTGCATGCTAACCAAAAGTAAAAGTGAAAATATTGAAAAATTTTAGCATAATAATAGAGCTATAACACCTTATAAATAGCTTTACAAGATATTAAAATAATGACTTTGTCATAAGATTTACAAATTGATTAATTTTCACTAATGATCTTAGCATGAATTGCATTTTTTACATCCAATTTAACATTTAAATGGTTATTGTAACAACGTAATTGATTAAGGTCCCATGATATTAATCCATTGGCTCATCATGTTCCGAATTTGACCATGAATCATGAGAAATCAATGCCACACATTTACTAGTGTTGTCCATGTTATGTTTGAATTTTAGTTGTTAGTCATTGATGAATTACGTCCACCAACAGATATACCCCCACATGCATATCTAACTAAAACATGCCTTTGCATCTTGTTATCTAGTAAAGAAATGTCAAACTTACATGTGATTAAAAGCTTCATGTTTAGCAATTATAATTATCTTGACAATGTAATAAGCCAAACATAAGCTTTATCATAAGATTGTGAGTGACTTGATGGCCTTGGTACCTAAGGGAATCCAAGGTTGAGTTTGTACATTGAGATCAAAATATAAATTGGTGAATCATTAGAAAAATTCCATAAAAATTCTTAAAGTGATCAAAGATTCAACGAATCATCCATCATATTGTCTACTATAAAGTTGAAGAAGGAAGTGGAAAAGGTTAAAGAGAAAGTAAAGTAAAGTAGATGACACACCAAAAATTTGAATGACTCATCTTTAAAATCTAAGTTCAAGAGTCCTATATATGCATAGAATTCAAATCTTTTGAATGTTAACTATGAAAAAAAGTAAAGTAAAGTAGGTGACACATCAAAAATTTCAATGACTCATCTTTAATATCTAAGTTCAAGAGTCCTAGATATGCATAGAATTCAAATTTTGTGAATATTAATTATGGAAAAAAAAATGATGTGCTAGAAATATGGCATCAAGCATAGACTTTACTACTTTGCCAATCATTCTATTATATGTCCAGATCAAGAATGCCCATAATGGCCTACTTTTTGTCTTTGGCAAGTCTATACATACACGTTCTTTGAACCATTTGATTGTCACTTTCAAGAAAAATCTTTTTTTTTTTTTCTCTTTTTGCTTGTATTGGCTATGAGCTATTAATAACCATGGATCATAAGTATTGACAACCACGATCTTTCCAATAATCACATATTTGATAAGTTGACATTGATAACCATATGGCTTTGGAGCTCCATAGTTCCCTTTTCTATGTAAAAATTTAGAATTGAACCTAATCCTCCATTGCCACAAGTATCACTCTTATTTCACTCAACATTGGGAGCTCAGTATTTTTGTTTTGCAACAAACTGAAAACAACAATAGAACAAAAAGAAAAACAAACACTCATTTCAACACATATACTAGTGGATAAGTGGCAATGAGATCTTTCAAATTCTGATATAAATTTCTTTGACAAATAGTTCAATGTTGATGGAAAAGGCAATGTTTGTGCATACATTATATACTACACAATTTTTAGCTCTTTTTGTATAAAATGCTTGGTGTTTTTAATGACATATGTTGTTGACCACGTACGGTACATGCCCCCAACACATGGGACATAATATGGAGGGATCATACAGCCTTCCTTTTGTAAGTAATCTACTTATAAAGTCAGACACAAATGGTGCACTTGTATTGTGCAAAGCGCAAATATTGTAAATACGCCTCAAAGCGTAAATATAGTAAATAGTTAATTTTGGTTAGAAGTGCCTTGAAGAACAATAGAAAATGGAAATACATTGTAAAATCAAGTTACTTGCCAAAAAAAAAAAAAACAAGTTAACTTAGACCATTAAGTTTAGAAATGAGCCAATAGAAAATTGCCACCTCAACTCATTTGGACCCAACTATATATTGGACAACAAGAGATGTATATTGATGAATTAGATTCAGAGTTATAAAAATTCGTTTTTGGTCAATAGTTTCTTGTTGTCTAAATTGTCTTAAGTTGTCTCTTACTTCCGCATATAATATTTGCACGCATATTCAATCAGAACTAATACTGTTCTATTAGTACATAGATCAGATACAATCGCGATTGAAGACACTGATATTAGTTTAATTTATTCAAACTTGCATCGTGTTCTCTATGGAAGAATAATTACTATTTTTCTTATAGTGGTATCAAAGCATACGGAATTAAAGTTGATACAGTGGTGTGGTATCTTCACATCCCTCTCAGCATTCTTCATACATCCATCAGTAAGCCGCTATTTGAAGGTTATTCAAAATTAAAAGATGTCATCGGTCACCAATATTCAAGCTAAGATCACTACAATCTTGGACCCAGAAGGTTCAAACTACTTGATTTGAGAATTAAAGACTTCACTCTTGTTGAAGGGCGAAGGTCTATGGCATTGGGTAGAACCATTTGAGGAGAAGCCAAAAGCTACTCCTAGCAAAGAACTTTGAGAATTGAGTTTAAAAAATGACAAAGCTATAGCAATTATTGTGTCTTCAGTGCATGACAATATAATGCTAGATCTTACATCAATTTCAAATACAAAGGATTTATGAGAAGAATTGCAAACCAAGAATGAGACTCGATCTCATAATCAGATCGTGTTCTTGGAAGACCAATTAACTTACCTATAGTGGGACGACAAAGACATGAACACATTCGTGCAAAAGATTAAAGATCTGTTTATTTCCTTGTAGAATTCTGGTGCAGAAAATACAATTTCTAAGGAAAAATAGCTTAGTTATTTTCTTCAAGTTGAAGGAGGAAGTAGAAGCTCGTGAACAAAAAATACACTAAGTGTTGCACATTTTGCATCTGTCACATTTTTCTGAAAACTACGACACTTGCCTTCGGCTTCTTCCGTTCAATTATTTTGAAGAAGTCAACTTATGCACAGTTCAAAAATATCAATTTTTTCAACACCTTCGGCTTTTTTGCACAAATGCAAAGAGAGAAAAAATACTGAAGGTTGTCTATTTTGAATGAGAAACGTTCCCAACTGTGAAAAATGCAAAAAATAAGCTTGGTAGAGGCCAAAAATCTTGTATATAGGATACACACACATGTGTGGAGCCTGTTCCCACGTGTGAAACTAGTGTACTTTTCATGTACCATAATCATATATGTTGTACATATGATTTAATTCAAGTTCTAGTGGGTAAAATGGCCAAAAACTAGTTTTCTAGAGATATGACACATGGCACCAATCTAATGATTGCATGAGCCAAATATTTTGAATAGGTGTCACATTGTGTAGAGGACAACTCACACGTGTGGAAATAGCTGAAGTAGGCGAGTTTTTGCTTCTAGAAGATTTCCATGAAGATCTCCGTATAGTAGGAAAATAGACCAAAAATGTCCAAAATGGAAAGTTTTGATCCAAGTGTCAAATTGCATGATGGTCACAAGGCATTCTCACACGTGTGAGATCTGATGCATGATCAGTACCTCGAGCTCCAAAAGTGTATATATAGAGGCTTATTTGGCCATAATCAATGTGAGACACCAATCTTGGGTTTGGAAGCAATTTTGAGTGATTCTCTCCATTTGTCTACATTTGTTTTGATTGTTTTGAGGTTCTATCAATGTGTACTTGATTTTCAGGTTGGAGTCTTTACTCAGACAGTGTTTCACACGTGTGAAACCAGAAAGTACACCTACCTTCAATTAATGATTGTTCTTGTTAGGATTTTGTGTCTAGAATTGATCTAGATTGATCTTTATCTCAAGTAGATTGATAGATCAAGTAATCTGACAACCAATCCCTCTTGAGGATCAAATTAGGATCCACTCTTGGTCCTTTTTATTTTTTTCACATGGTATCAGAGCCTAGTACAAGAGGTTTTGTTGAAATTGATAGGGTTAATCCAAATCAAAGCCAAAATTAGCAATTTTTTGGAAACTAGTCAAATTTTGTATAGCGAGTTGGATTTGATAGCTATTTACAAAATTTTGGGTCCAGATCTTGTCGTGGGCTGTAGGAATCCTTTTCACACATGTGAGGCCATACAGCTCCAATTTTGATGGAGAAATTTAAAAAATTTGTGGAATTTGACTCACATACCCAATTTGAGTGATTTTTGGTGCAGAATCAAGCATTTTCTATAGTGAATCTAATCCCTTGATTAGTTCTTGGATTAAATCAGTCAGAAAAATTAAAATTGAAGCTTAAATTAGGTGCACTAATTGATCTTCTCTGATTTTTTAAGTGTATGTTGAGGTTGAAGAGAGAAATTGCTGAAAATCATAGATTAAGGAGCGATTTTGCAAGTTTGAGACTAGAATCTAAATTTCCATCATCCACTAATTATGCTACTTGGATAGTTCGAATGGAGTCTTTGCTTGTAATTCATGATCTTTATGACATAGTACTTGAGGTGGAAGTAGAACCTCAAGGAGGAGTTGAATTGGCTAAGTACAAAAAGAGATGTAGAGGTGCATTACATTGCATAAAAATGAATGTAAGTAATGAACTTTTGAAAGAAATCTCATCTTGTACCACATCCAAAGAGGCATGGGATTCATTAAAAGCCATTTATGGATCCAAGAACACTTCAAAGATACTCATGCTTAGGAATCAAATCCTTCAAAGCGTGAAAGGAAGTAGTGAAAGTGCTCAAAATTATGTCTTTAGGATCAAATCTTTGAATAAGGAGTTGTCTTCTATAGATGATAAAATCAAAGATGATTAATTAGTTCAAATCATTTTGAATGGATTAGGAGATGATTATTCCAATCTTGTTCAAAAATTTGCTATTCAAGATTCACTTCCTAGTATTGAAAAACTTCAAAGTGTGCTTGTTAGTGAGGAGAGTAGAATGCTTCATATCAAAAGTAGGATGAGTTCCTTATCTTTGAATGATGGTGATGAAAAAGCTAACTTTTCTTTGAAAGGCAAGAAGAAGAAATTTCCATCCAAGAAGACTCAAGACATGGAGATGGAGAACAAAGATGGAGCATCAAGTTCCAAAGGCAAGAGCAATAAGGACAAGAAGAAGCTAAAGTGTTTCTTCTGTGGAAAAAAGAGACATTTTGCATCTGAGTGTTACAAGAAGAAGAATGCCCAAGAGAAGGACAATCAAGGCAATCTTGTGCTTGAGGAAGAGGAAGAAGGCAATCTATCTTTGATGGTATCCTCACCACTAACATCTAATAACACTGTTTTAGTGATTTCGGGAGAATTTCTTGATTTTGGAACAAATTAATTTTTCTCTTTATCCTCTCTAGTACATGCTTGTCTGCTCGAACTTAAGTTTGAACAAAGGAGCATGTGCTTGAACTTAAGTTCGACTATAGGTCCTTGTCAAGTTTGTGCAATTGAACATAATTTTGAGCATAGGACCTCATAAAAGAAAAGAATGGGACTTGGAATTGACCCAAATTTACTAAAACAGTGTTTAATCAAGACACTTGGTGGATTGATAGTGGGGCAAGCTCTCACATAACTCACCAAAAAGACTACTTTTCTAATCTACTTTCTTACAATAGTTCTAAGAGATTTATCTTCACTGAAAGTGATCAAGAATGTGAGATTGTAGGCCTCGGATCCATTCCTTTATGTCTAGGATCATCTAAAAAAGTAGATCTAGACAATGTTCTTTTTGTACCTTCAATTACAAAGAACTTGTTCAGTGTAGGAGAACTTATGGATAGTGGATTAGATGTACATTTCAAGCATGGAGCATGTTATATCTTGAAAGATGAAAAATGTATTGCTAGTGGTTTCAAGCAAGGGAGGTTATTCAAATTTGATGCCAATGTGATGGTTGGAAGTGTGAACATGGCAAAGGAGGAGCTCACTCAAGTGGAATTATGGCACAAAAGGTTAGGCCACCATAACTACAAAGCTATGGAGACCATGGTGACAAAGGAGCTAGCAAGAGGACTTCCCAAAATCATATCCAAGTATGGCAAGCTTTGTGAAGCTTGTGGACTCTCCAGATCTCATAAGCTTCCTTTCAAGAGATCTTTGTCATGTGAGAATGAATGAACATCCGAGTGTATAAGGTCAAGAGGAGAGTAAGATGGAGAAGAAGACAAGGTGTGTTTCTTGAAGAAGAGTCTTTGTGGACTCAAGCAAGCACCAAGAGCATGGTACTCTAGGTTGCATTCCTATCTTATTTCCATTGGATTTTTTGTAAGTTCTTATGAACCATCATTGTACTACAAATGTAATGATGGAAAGATCATTATCTTAGTTTTATATGTTGATGACATTATACTCACAGGAAATGATCTAGATGGCATCAAGAATGTAAAAGTTCCCTTGTCTAGTAAATTTAAGATGGTAGATCTAGGATTCTTAAAGTTATAATTGGAATAGAAGTCCCTAGAAATAATGATTTTACCTTCATATGTCAATCTAAGTATGCTAGATCAATCTTAGCAAGATTTGGCATGATTGATTGTAAAGGAGTTGAAACTCCTATGGAACTAAGTGTAAAAGTTTCTAAGGAAAGTGATGAAGCATCCTTTGAGGACATCGCTACCTATAGAATGCTTATTGGTTCCTTGATATACATAACCATCACTAGACCATATCTTAGTTTTTGTGTTGGCAAGTTGATTCAATACATGCAAAGCCCATTAATATGTCATTGGAAAGGAGCAAAAAGGGTGTTAAGGTACATCTCGGCTACAAAAGACTTTGGCATAGTTTATGAAGCATTCTTTCTCTCTACTATCTTTCACAGAATTATTTATTTATCATTTGAGCGAATACACTCTTTTTGCATTACACAGATTTCCCATGTCTTACTGAATTTCAGTTACTCTAACATGGATTTTCAGGCGTCACCAGCAAGCAACAATTTGACTAATGTGCGCAGGGAATTGCCGAAGTTGTTAAGCATAACTTTTAGCAGAACTTCCTTCAATATTGAATGAGCTATGTGTTCAGATAGTGAGATTGTTTGATGCTCTGTTCTGTTTGCTTCCTACGATAAGAACAAATTCTCTATGTTTGATTAAGAAGAATCTTTAGCTAATGTGATTCTATTTGATGAATCTGTTTGCTAGTTGCTATCTGATCTGATTGCTCATCTGATACCTGAAGAGCCTAAAGATAAAGTAATCTTTATAACCGCAGACCTTGACCAAATCCTTTTATCATTGGTGTTCATGGATGCCAATTTACCCAAATATCTTTGGATAACCAGATATGTCGCTGTAGTATTCATTGTGAATATTACACATCACAGTCCGTTTACCATCATATATACAATTACCATGCAAAAGATGAGATTTTTATCTCTCTTGGGTACGATTAAACTTTTTATACTACTTGATTCATCGATTTTGTGGAAATCTATAACGACTAGGCCACCACATAATTTGGCACCGTTGTCGGGGAGATGAATATCACCTTTTGCAATATTTTTAAGTGTATTACATCTACAAATCTTTCTCATGTAATGATGCCAAGAAAATACTCTCAAGCAATTATTAAACAGAAATGTTTAGAGCACGCACATCAATTAGAAGCATATAGAAAATCTAGAGATTTGTATTTGCAAAATTTGCAAAACTCACTAGTTAGAGCAAGATTAACACCTGAAGCGTTTAATGATCTTCTAAATGCCACTACAACATTTGTAGATTCATTTGAGAGAAGATTCGTTGAAAAACCAACTTCTACATATTCACCTGAATCAGATTCATCTGATTCTACTTCCGAACCAAGTTCAAAATCAAAATCTTCTTTTTCAGAACCATTGTCGGAGCGTAGTCTAGATTCTGATCCTCCAAGTTCACCTAGTTCACCACCATCTGTTAATATGGCTAACCCAGCGCCACCCACATCTACAAAAATCAAATACGATTTCTTTAAAGGATCATCATCTGAAGATGCAAATAGTTATTTGTCGCAGTTTGAATCCATTACTATAGCAAACAAAGAACATATTGAAGAGGACAAAGTTAGAATTTTTCCAGGTCTTCTATGGAAACAGGCTAGGATTTGGAAACAGTTAATACTTGGAATGCTTTAAAAGTAGCATTCCTTAAACAGTTTAGGGAGATAGAATATTCCACTAGATTGTTGGCTCGACTTAACTCTGTTGAGAAAAAACTGAAGGAATCACTTAGGAAGTATACTCGTAGGGTTAAGAATTTAATAGGAAAGTTAGGAGCCCAATATTCAGTTCCTATGCAAAATGAATGGCTCTTGGGCAGGTTGCCTAAGAAAATGGATCGTTATTGTTGATAGGGTTTGACGACTTCTTTGGAAGATGTCATTGCCTCTGCCAAGAATTACGAAACTTCTCGAATTTTTCATAGACGGAGAAATGAAAGAAAAAGTAGTAAAAAACATAAATTGAAACGTACAGAAGAGTCTGATTCATCTACTGAGTCTGAATCAAAATCTGATTCAGTGGATGAGGAAGAATCTTCTGAGTATTCATCTTATTCTTTTTCATTAGAAGAAGAATCTTCTTAAAAGAAATCCAAGAATAGGAACTCAGATAGGAAGAAAAGAATAGAGGAATCTGAAAAGATGGATCCATTAAGGAAAAGTGTTGAGTTGTTAGCAAAAGAAATAAGTGATTTAAAGGTCCAAATGTCTGATGTTAAAGCCAAGCAAAAGAAAGCGAAGCCTAATGCCAACG
This sequence comes from Diphasiastrum complanatum, assembly GCA_029204225.1. Taxonomy (NCBI): domain Eukaryota; kingdom Viridiplantae; phylum Streptophyta; class Lycopodiopsida; order Lycopodiales; family Lycopodiaceae; genus Diphasiastrum; species Diphasiastrum complanatum. The sequence continues at coordinate 47,366,149 of CM055098.1, read as the reverse complement.
TTTGGTGCACCGCTTGTGGGAAGGAAGGTCATTCTAAGACCAACTGTCCTAGTTTACAGACTAACTATTTAGAAGATGAGCTATTCCTCTGTCCGATTAATCATCATGAGGAGGTAGCTTATACTGCAACTCCTACTAACCAAAAAACCATTATACCGAAACAGTGTACTAGTCAACAGTACACTATTTAGCGAAGGGGCGGAACAAGAGATTCCATTTCACCACCCAGAATCAGGGGTCCGTGCTATAATTGTGGAGCCTCGGTCATAGTTCGCCTGATTGCCCTGAAACCAAGAGGTTAGTAGGATATGTGCCGCTCTGTGCTAACTGTAAAGGTGAAGGGCATGTCACTGCTAAATGTCCTCAGCCACAACAACCACGGTCTAAACCAAGGTCTATAAACTCGCCTGGGGATGATGACCCTTGGCCATTTAAGACTAACACTGACATGATAGTTCAGAGGATAGAAGTAGAGTCTGAATTATTAGATCATGACCATCAATGGCCAGATTTAGGCGAAAAGATAAATAAAGTAACTACAAGAAGTAGTAAAGATTCTTTAATCTTAAAGATAAGAAAACTAAGATGAAAATTGCGAAAAACGCAAAAAATGCGACAAAAAAAGCGGAGGTCCCAAAACAGTTAGTAAAAATTCTTAGTAATAAAGAATTGAATCTCGATAGGTCTAGTGAAAAACATTATGATGTTGATATTAGGTCAGAACCTAAAAAACTTTTAGACAAAAAAAAAGTAACATTTTCAGATCCAGTTATAAGTAGCAAGATACCTAGAGATCTGTCGCCACTTAGAAACCGTTCTTATAATATTGTAAAAGACCTTGTTTCCAGAATGCCCAATATAACTTTTAAACAGTTATTAGATGATAATCAATATCATAAGAAAGAAATTAAGCAATTTTTGCAAAATAAAAAGAGAAGAAAAGCAAAGTTACCAATAGTCAACGTAGGATTAGTTAATTATGGTGACGAAGGCCAACCAGAGATTCATGTAGTAATTAATGGCTGCACCTTAGATAGTGTACCCATAGATTCCGGATCTAGTGTAAATATAATGACTAAAGAGACAACATATGAATTAGGCATTCATCATAGAATAGCACCCACCTTAAGACATTTAAGATTAGCTGATGCAACTAGAAGTCACCAATAGGAGAATTGTCTCAAGTTATAGTTTATATTGGAGACTATAAGTTTCTGATGGATTTTATAATATTAAAACCCACGAGACAATCATCATATAAAGTGTTGTTAGGACGACCATGGCTCTAGCAGGCCGATGTTATAACCCACTGGAAGAAGAAGGAGATTACCATCAGAGACTAGAAGGAGATTACCATCAGAGACCAAATGGAGACACCAACAAGGAGAAGTCACAAAAGAATTTCCATATCATGGGAAAAGGATAAGTACGAAGGTGAGACACCTACATCTTCCTCGAGAAATACTTCGAAGGAAGAAGAGCTTCAGTCAGTAGGGACTGAGGAAGGGGAGAGATTTTTGACACTAAGTATACCTGCATACAGTAATAGGGTTGAATATGTAGATAGAGGAGATTGTGGAGTTCCAAATATTAGTGCTATCATAGGAGATCAGACTATAGATAGAATACTAATAGACTCAGGATCCAGTATCAACTTAATAACAGAAACAATGGTTAAGGAATTAGGATTAGAAAACCAGATACAACCTATTACTTATCATGATATTCATTTAGCAGACGCATCCAAATGTATACCAGTAGGCGAGCTCAAAGGTAATAACGTAGTTATAGAGATAGAGACGTTTGTATGAATTTCCTTGTCATAATCCCAGTAGATAAACCACCTTATTCAATATTATTTGGAAGACCATGGTTATATCAAATAGAGGCTATTATAAATTGGTCTACCAAACATATATTTTTTCCAGGTATTCCCACAACCAGTCCAATAGGAGACCACCTTTTGAAATGGGGTGAGGAGTTAGCTAGACCTGCTGAATCCTGGATCAATTTCATAGAATGCTATGAGATTGACGAGGAAGAGGAAATACCAACAACATCCGAGTCAAGGGAAGTTCTGGGTGAAACCAAAGCGAGCCTGACCGAAGGTTATGTAGAAATAGAAACTAATAAATGTAAGGTTTTGAATCTATATAAACACCAACCGGACCAGGAACGTGAAGAGTATATAATGCTTTTTCAAAAATACCAAAACATATTTGCTTCGTCAATGGATGATTTAATAGGAATACCAGTTAAATGGGGCGAACATAGAAAAGATCTTATTCAGGGAACAATATATGTTAGGCAACGCCAATATAGATTGAATCCAAAGTACTCCTTGTTAGTAAAAGATGAAAGATGTCTTAGAGCGGGTATTATATATCTTGTTCTAAGCAGTGAGTGGGTGTCACCAATAGTTATAGTACTTAAGAAGAAGACGGGCAAGATTAGAGTTTGCCTAACATTTTAGAAAACTAAATGCTGCTACAACAAAGGATTATCATCCTCTGCCGTATATAGATACTATTTTTGACCAGGTAGCTGGTCATGAACGTTATAGCTTTTTAGATGGGTTCTCAGGTTATAACCAAGTTTTTATAAAAGAGGAAGATAGATCAAAGACCAATTTCACCAATGATTGGGGGACGTATGCGTATACGCGAATGCCCTTTGGTCTTTGTAATGCACCTGCCACATTTCAACGTATGATGACAAATATTTTTCAAAAAAAATTTAAGGAAGTTTTTAGAAATTTTTATGGATGACTTTTGTGTCTATTCATCAACTAAAGACCATTTAGACAAAGAAAACATTGAGAAGATGTCAAGAGACATCTCTTAAATTGGATTCAGCCAAGTGTTTCTGAGGGATGAGGGAAGACATCATGTTAGGACATAATATTTCGAAGGATGGTATACAAGCCGACATCAAAAAAATAATAATGATTTTAGAATTATTAGAACCGACCAATTTAAGAGAGCTTAGAGATTTTCTAGGACATGTAGGTTATTATCGTAGGATAATTAAAGATTATGCTATAATAGTAACTCCTTTAACAAGTTTATTAAAAATTTTTGTTGAGTACCATTGGTCACAGGACCATCAACAAGCTTTTGATCAATTGAAACAGTCATTAGCAGAAGCCACTGGGGTTAGACCTCCAAATTGGGCCAAAATGTATATGTAGACACATCATTGTTTGCAATAGGTGTAGTACTTAGTCAGAAAGATGACCAGAATATAGATTATCCAATTTACTATGCGGGTAGGCAACTCGCTGCATCAGAAAAGAATTATTTCGCTACAGAGCGAGAAGCACTAGGGATGATTTATTCAGTAAATAAATTTAGACATTATCTTTTAGGATACCCTTTTGTTTTTCACGTAGATCACTACGCATTAAAACATTTAGTGAATAAACTTGATCTTTTGGGTAGGATAGCTAGATGGGTATTATTATTAGATGAGTTCAATTATGAATTAGAATTAAGAAGAGGCAAGGATCATCAAAATGTTGATTATATATCCCGCCTCCAAACGAAAAATCAGTTAGAACCCATTTATGATGAATATCCAGATGAACATATAATGCGTATCCAATCGGAAACATCAATGGACATTATTAACTTCTTACAGGACCACATATATCTTGAACATTTTAATAAATAGCAAAAAACTGTTTTTTTTTTTCCAAAAGTAGGACCTTATATGATTGTAAATAGAATATTGTATAAATTAGGAGCTGACAATAGTCTCCGCCAATGTTTAGAACCAACCGAGACAACCGCTGTAATAAGTGCATTACATGAAGAAGATTCAGGGGGTCACTATACTCTTAAAAATACTACAAAAAAGATTTTCAATGATAAATATTGGTGGCCTACCATCTATAGAGATGTTAAATTATTCATTCAAAAATGTGATGCATGCCAGAGGATGGGGAAACCCAACTTCACGACATGTTGGCCGCTTACTCCAATTATTCCCTTAGCACCTTTTGAGAAGTGGGGGATAGATTTTGTAGGACCTATCAAACCGATCACACGTAAAACTTGTCGTCATTACATTCTCGTTGCCACAGACTACGCTACCAAGATGGTAGAGGCCGAAGCCACAACTAAGAATGATGCTAAGACTGTAGCAAAGTTTTTATTACAAAACATTATCACGCGATATGGTTGTCCCTTGGAACTCGTTAGCAATAGGGGAACCCATTTTCTTAATCAGACCATTGAGGCCATGTTGTCATATTTTTCTATTACACATCGCCAAACCACTCCATATAATCCAAAAGCAAATGGGCTTACAGAGTGGGCAAATGGAATTCTATGTAAAATTTTGAATAAAGTAACGGAAACACATTTTTCTGATTGGGATTAGATATTCCTGTTTGTCTTATGGGCATACAAAACTGCTGAAAAGATTATAACTAGGCAAACTCCATACTATCTTGTATATGGAATGCATCCCATACTACCAATAGAATTCGGAGTTCCGACGTTTCGCATTAGTAATGAAGAGCAAATGGATGAACACGATAGTTTTCGGAAGCGGATTATTTCTTTGATGCAACGTCTTTCATTTATCGAGACTAAATGAGTTCAGAATAAAAGAAAAGAAATTTTTGACCAATCCATTAAGAAAATAAAAATTAAACAAGGGGACTATGTGCTTTTGTATGATAATAGACACATGTTGTTTCCTGGAAAATTACATACCAGATGGATGGGACCTTACAAAGTCATAGAAGTTTTTAACAATGGATCACTTCAGTTAGCCGATCTTGAAGGACATTTACTTGACACTCGAGTAAATGGCTCAAGGGTGAAGTGCTACTATGACCAGTTTCTCAAAAGTCATTTTTTTTGTCCAATTATTTTCACTGAAATATGTGAAAAACCCGATACCTTCGCATTCTTTGCCCATATATGTAGTGAAATTTTTCAACACCGCTACATTTTGAGGTTCTACATTTTTGCGAAAATGCCGAAAGCATTGCTTCATTGTTGCAAAAAACCCGACACTATATTGGAATACAGTGTATTAAGTAAATTCACCATTTTTAGAAATACAGAAATTGCGACACTTCTACCATCGCATTTTTTGAGATTTTTCTTTATTCCATTTCTTGCCAGAATGTTGCGCATCATTTTGCATATACCTTTTTCGTTATGTTCTCATATTACCAAGACCGTCGAAATATGTGAAAACTCCGACACCTTCGCATTTTTTGCATTTCAACAAAGAAAATGATAGTCTTTGCTTCTAACTACTAAGCAAAGTATTTGTGTATTTTGTTTATTTATTTATTTATTTACTTTTGTTTTTAGGACTAGACACTTTATTAATGGGTATGTACCTTCAAAATGAAGGGCACGCTTCCATTTAATATTAGTCTAATCCGCCTGAGATACTAAGCATTATTCCATATCAAGCTCAGGCGTCACACAGTGGAGCGGTTGTAAAGAAGAATAAGGTAGTGTATTCACTACTTAGGTCAGAATTTTAGACATTTCAGCAAGAACTAACATTCTTTCTTCCAGCCTTTTGTAGTCCAGAACTCCAGTGGAGAATGGATAATTACCTTTTTTTACCTAAACTTTTCGGCCACACAATGGAAAAACCCTTGGACTTTTTCTAACTTAAACTCTCTTTGGGCCAAACTAACAGTGCATCAAAAAGAAATCCTTGCCCTTGCCATTGTTCAGAATAAGTTCAATGTGCAAACTAACTATATTCATGTGATCGCAGGATCCTTGTATATATACATTTTAGAATACCTAAAAACATTTGAAAATAATATTTTTCCAGCTCTAGATGAGTATCTGAATAAGTTAGAATCAGTTAACATTTTTTATGTTAAGGAAATTATTTCTAATTTTAAATCAGTTCCTTCCCGAGTTTCTCATCAGTTACTATTCCCTAATCTGTGGGAAATCTACACAGATTGGGAAGCTAACTATTCTCACTATTTGGAAGAAGTAAAAACAAATAATATACTTTGCTCCACTAATTCAATAACCAAACCATATTACACTTATAACCATGTAAATATTGCTTCCCTTATTTCATATGCCCTTTTGTCTGTTCAACTGTACATTAAGAAAAGTTTTCCGAATATACATATGCTGCCCTTTCACTAATTGTCCCTTTTGCCGAGATGTTAGAAATCCTGACTGAGGATAGTTGATACATGCACCTTGTGAATAATACATTGACTGATAACTCTCTTGCACCAATGGAAATCAAGGAATGGGGGGTTACCCAAATTTGTCATTTCGAGAAGACTATAACCAGAAGAACAACTACTTCCTGGCTACAGAAGGAATGACATTGGAGCAAGTGAATGAAGAGAACGAAGCCCAAGCTAAGGCCATTTTCCACAGCAAGCTAGCTAGCAGAAAGCGACATCGAAAGATGTAGATAAGTTGTTTGCGAGCCGCTGCACAACTGAGGGAGGGGATATGTGGAGCCTCATAATTTCACATTGTCCAAGTTTTGTTATATATTGTAAAAAATTTCAATTTTTATATATGCAAATGTGGTATAATGCCTAAATTCATGTAAAGGCCTATTCGCACTTTGTAAATTCACATTTAATAAAACTTGCAACACAGGGAGAATCACTCATTGGTTACTTCTATTGTTGGAGTTTTATTTTTGGATAGTTATTCGCAAGGGAAAGCAGCATTGTATGGAAGATCATGTGTCGTGAATCACGGGAAACGAGACTGCAGCCCTACCTGATGATGAGCTACCTGACGCTGTCTTATTTTATATTGACATTGTACTTAAATGGGTCGCAGATATAGTTGAGTATTTAATGCGAGGCCAACCGGATAAATCTTTACCCTTGAAGGTGGAATAACGAAAATTGATACTAAAAGCGAACTCTACCACCGTTCCATACACTAACTTGTATTCTCCTTCTGTTGCATCCACCTCTACCCAACCAGTAGTTACTGACACAATGGCCAACAAACGCATGCGTGGCGTAGCTCCCTCTTCATCTAGCCCTCCTACCACCAGACAACTCACTGCACCACCACAATCCACTTTCGCTGCTTTCACAGACACAGCTTCCGCTTCCGCTCAACCCTCTGCTACCACCACCACTGTTGTGTGGGAGAAAGAGAGTGGAGAGAGAGGGAGAGAGAGAACGCCTAGGTTGAGAAAGGCTTTGGGGGTTCGAGCGCCTACCCAAAGCTATTCTATCCCAACGTAGGTAGAGAGGGAGAAGAGAGAGAGAGAGAGAGAGAGAGAGAGAGAGAGAGAGAGAGAGAGAGAGAGAGAGAGAGAGAGAGAGAGAGAGAGAGAGAGAGAGAGAGAGAGAGAGAGAGAGAGAGAGAGAGAGAGAGAGAGAGATATGGAGATGGAGAAACCAAGAGAGTTTTATTAGAATGAGAATGGAAGATGATACAGTACAAAGGAAATGGCTCTCTCTTATAGACTTTAGAGGTGAGTCTCCTCACCCTCATTGGCCACTTCATTGGGGCAAGGATTCTAATCCAAGCCTTTAATTGATTCACAAGTGGCCCATGTAAGTTTATGCAGTCAATAAATTAACCTTCAATTTATTGTTTTTTTGTTATGATTTGGCCTCGTGTGTCAACTAATGAATTTGAGGTTTGCTTTGTTTTTAGCTTAATCCACAAATTTTCAATTACAATGATATTCAAAACTTTTGCATACTACTTTCGAAATAGATTAGCGAAAAGATGCCAACCAGAAAGAGCCTCTCTTCTAAAAGAAGTAGAGAGTCAACTTTATGCTTGAAGGTGGGCTCTTCTTAACAAATTTCTCAGGTAAGTGCAAATTTGTATAGTTGGCCATCTGTTGTTATGGAGAGAGAGAGAGAGAGAGAGAGAGAGAGAGAGAGAGAGAGAGAGAGAGAGAGAGAGAGAGAGAGAGAGAGAGAGAGAGAGAGAGAGAGAGAGAGAGAGAGAGAGAGAGAGAGAGAGAGAGAGAGAGAGAGAGAGAGAATGCTAAGCATGAGAAAATTGTCTGCGTTTGTTAAAATCTGCTAGTTCTAAATAATTTTAGAAGGAGATCATACCATCAAAAAAAAAGAGCAAAGAAAGTGCTAAACCAAAGGAGTTCAAGGTATATAATATCTCATAAATATGTTATTATTTGTTCTATGTATTCATTATTAGTTGTATTGGGCTCACAATGTCAAATATCTGAGGTTTTCTCATAAGTATATGCAAAGAGTTAACATATTGAGCATTCGAAACAAAGTAGTTGGTACTGGGATTGTTTTGAGCAAGAATCCCAAGCACCTTTGCCATGGGGAAGCATTGGGTGTAGGGTTTTGGTGTGTTAAATTACAACATGTGGTTTGAGAGAATGCCCTATTGTTAAGGCCATGTAAAAAGTTTAAAACTGTGGGGGACGCAAAAGATTCTGAAGTTATTTGGCCTTCGAAAGCTGTATAGATCATCTCTGACAATGGTACACCCTTATCACTTTTTTGTTCTCAATACAAATTTGAGTAAGCTTATTATTCTTGTTCAAACGTAATTTTCCTTTCATGATGTAAATATTGGCTCATTCTTTGCTCTTGAATGCAGAAATCAAATTTTGAAGAGTTTTGAAGTCTCCAACTATCAATTTTCCTGGAAATTGCAGCATGACAATGTGAAAAGATTGTAAAATTAAAATAATATTAAACTTAGAGATTCAAGTTTTGGGGTTTGTCCAAACTTGAGGTAGACTAGTCTAGTAACTTTCCAATTAGAGTCAAGTTAGTTTTTTGTCTTCATAGTGTTGGGTAGGTCTAGAACCTATCAAGAAGTATTTGAGGCTACTCTTGTAGGTCAAAGGATTCTCAAAAAGAGAGATTCTCAAGTCTTATCCATCTCTCTTTTTGTCATCTAGTAGAGAGGTAGAGGCAATGTGGCATCTAGATTGTTCTATCTCTCTCCACGAGTTCTAAAAGGCCTCTTGTATTATAAATAAGGTGTTTCTGTACCACAAGAATACACTTCTTCAAGTAAAGCTTCCATTTGATCCATTTGAGGTGTAATGATAGTTAGATTGTGATGAATGCTCTTGCCTTCATGCTAACTAGCTTGCCAATGTTTTCCATCTCATTGTTTTTGGAATAGAAGCCAGTTTAGTGTGCAATCATTCATTCTCTTGATCCTTTGTACTTGCAGCTGGTTCACACATGTGAAAAGTTCTCATGGTATTAGATCTTGATAGTGTGAAAAACTCAGATCCAAAAGATGCTAAAGTTTCATAAAGATCTTGGCCATGGAAGTTATGCACATCTAGATTGAAAAAATGATAGAAATTGTGATGTTAAGCATACTAAACATCAACTAAACATCAAGATCTGATCATAAGCTTCCACAAACAGAAACTTGCTGTCCCTGTCCGTACTTCAGAGCCTACAACCTGCATTTCACACGTGTGAAGCCATAGCAACAAAGAAATCACAATTCTAGTGGCTAGAATGCAAGATATGAACAAAAAAGTGAGAGAGAAGAAGATGGATCTTCAAAGAGCATAACATTCATTCAATAGAATGAAAATGAGATGTGTACATACTCGTGGAGATGGCTATTTATAGCAGCCATAGTGCCTCTTGGCCACTTGTCTTATGATAGGCTAAAATTGGGGTCCAATAGGCTTCACCCATCTACCTAGAAATTTGGTCAAATAGGAATGCACCAAATTATGAGCCAATAGAAGAGCTCCACACTCGACCTCCTCTAATTAATGTGACCTCAAAAGTAGTGTACACATACTTTGGGCCTCTACATACATGTATGAACCTATCTCTAACTTTTATTTGGCCATAGGCCTACAAAATCTCAAGTTAGGAAAATACTACTAGTTGACAATTTTTCACACTCCCTCTTCAACTAGTTTTAGCATAGATTTAGAAAGTACACCAAGACTTGTTCTATGCTTGAAAAATAAGTCCTTTCCCAATGCTTTGGTAAAGATATCAGCCACACATTCCTTTGATGGGACATGTTCAAGCTTGATCTCTTTTGCCAACACTTGTTCTCTCACAAAATGGTAAGCCACCTCGATATGTTTGCTCCTTGCATGGAAAACCGGATTGCTTGCTAGACTTTGGGCTGAAAGGTTGTCACAAAAGATGATTGGACTCTCTGAAAAATCCAGCAAATGAAGCTCCATAATCATCCTCTTGATCCACACCATCTCCTTTGTGCATGATGTCAAAGCTTTGTACTCGGCCTCACTAGAAGAAAGTGATATAGTTGCTTGTTTCTTCGACATCCATGAGATAGCTCCATCACCTATGAAAATAGCATGTGCATTTATGGATTTTCTATCCATAAGGTCTCCTGCAAAATCTGAATCTGAAAAACCAAATAAGTTAGGTGATGAGCCTCTATAAACAATGCCAAAATCTTTTGTTCCCGAGATGTATCTCAAGATCCTCTTTCCTAGTTTCCAATGTTCTATGCTAGGATCTTGCATGAATTGGCTTAATCTACCAACACAATAAGATAAATCAGGTCTTGTGATGGTTAGATATATAAGAGAACCTATTAGCTTCCTATAGAGAGTAATGTCCTCGAAGGATCTTTCATTACCTCTTATAGTTAGCTTTACATGTGATTCCATAGGTGTATCAATAGGATTTGCATCTACCATATGAAATCTATTGAGAATAGAAATAGCATACTTCTCTTGTGAAATAAAAGTGATTTGAGAAGTTCTAATTACTTCTATTCCTAAGATATAGCTCAAAAGACCAAGATCATGCACTTCAAATTCCTTTTTTAGTGCTTTCTTGATATCTTCTATATCTTCCTTGTTCCCTCCACTTAAAATAATGTCATCCACATAAATTAGAAGGATTGTAACATCATTAGCACTAATTCTAAAGTAAAGTGAATGATCATACTCACTCATAGTGAAGTTTTGAGAAAGTAGAAAAGAGTTAAGCCTAGCATACCAACTCCTTGGTGCTTGCTTAAGACCATACAAACTTTTTTGTAGAAAACACACATGATTAGGCTTGCTATGAGAAACATAGCTCTCGGGTTGCTCCATGTAGACTTCCTCTTCAAGATCACCATTCAAGAAAGCATTAGAAATGTCTAATTGCCAAAGATCCCATCCATAAAGAGTTGCAAGGGAAATGATTACTCTTATGCTCACCATCTTTGCCACGGGTGCAAAGGTTTCCTCATAGTCAATGCCATGCTCTTGAGCATAACCTTTAGCCACCAACCTTGCCTTCAACTTGTTGATAGATCCATCTTGATTTGTCTTTACCTTGAAGATCCATTTGCATCCAATTGCACTTTTGCCCTTTGGAAGCTCCACCAATCTCCATGTGTTGTTCTTCATAAGTGCTTCAAACTCAAGATCCATTGCTTGGATCCATTCCTCTTTTTGCCTTGCTTCATCTACACATGAAGGTACATCAAAAGAAGTTAGGAAAGCATAGTTGGATCCATCCACCACTTGCTTACCTTTGCCATCATAAGTGAGCCTTGAGGGTTTCACTTTATGCCTTGGAGTTCTCCTTGGAATTTGACTTGAAGAGGCTTCTTCAACATCCACATCCAATGTGTCATCAACTCCATTGTCATCAAGCACATTAGTTGCAACAACACCATCATCACTTGAAACAACTTTTGGAATGTTACTTTCATCAAAAATGACATCCCTACTTGTGAACACTTTCTTGATTGAAGAAACATAAATCCTATATGCTTTGCTTACTTCACTATAACCAACAAAAATGCCCTTTCTTGAAGATGGATCCTCCTTAGTTCTATCATCAAGAGTAATGTTGAAGTAGCAAATGCATCCAAAAGTTCTTAGAAACTTGACATTAGGCTTCATACCAAACAAAGCTTCAAAAGGGGTTTTTCCTTCCAATACAACACTTGGCCATCTATTGCATAGGAAATTTGCACACAACAAAGCATCACTCCAAAAAGGTTTAGGAAGATTAGCATTCAATCTCATTGCCTTTGCACTCTCACACAAGGTTCTATTCTTCCTCTCGGCCACTCCATTTTGTTGTGGTGTTCTTGGACATGTGTACTCCCTCTTGATCCCATGCTCATCGCAAAAGGCTTTGAATTTGTTAGAAATGTATTCACCACCATTGTCGCTCCTCAAGCATTTGATTTTGGTTGTAAATTGAGTCTCAATAGCAACTTTGAACTTGACAAACACATCAAACACCTCATCCTTGCTCTTTAGTAGATAAACCCAACAAAATCTACTAAAATCATCAATGAAAGTTACATACATCTTAGCACCTCCATTGCTAATTGTAGTAACACCATGAATATCCGAATGCAAGAGAGAAAAAGGCATCTTAGATCTAGATATAGATCTAGTATATGGCAATCTATGTGATTTAGACAAAGCACATTCTTCACAAACATGATTCAAGCAAGTAAGAGACTTGGGAAGTCCCCTTACTACCTCCTTTTTGGCTATTTCCTCCAAGGCCTTGTAGTTGAGATGTCCCATCCTTTTATGCCATACCTCTTGAATTGACATTTGTTCATTTGCCATGCATCCAACTTGGTTAGCAACAACACATGCATCAAGCTTGAACAATTTCCCTTGCCTTTTCCCTTTTGCAATGATACTACACCCCTTTTTGATCAAGCAAGCATCACCATCAAACTCAACTTTGAATCCTTTGTCAAGCATTTGGCTTACACTAAGTAAGTTCTTGGTAATGGATGGAATGAGCAAAACATCTTTCAATTCTATATTCCTATTTGTAGAAAGTGAAATAGGAATTGTGCCAATCCCCTTGATTGCACACTCACCATCATTTGCGGTATAGATTACCTTCCTATCACCATCAAATGCCATTAAAGATGAAAAATACTCTTTATGATATGTCATATGAGAAGTGGCTCCACTATCAATCCACCAAGGATCAATGTCTCCATGATTAGCCAACAAGCAAGATGACATAACAAAAGCATCATTTGAAAGAAGCTCATCCCCACCCTCATCAATAGTTAGATTGGTTTGCTTTTCCCCTTGATCCCTCTTTTTCTTAAAACAATCGCTAGCAAAATGCCCTTTGACTCCACAATAGAAACATTTTAGCTTAGATCTATCCTTCTTTTTGCCAAAAGTAGAGTGCTCACCTTGGTCTTGCCCTTTAGACCAATTGCTTTTACCTTTGCCCTTGAACTTGCCTTTAGAGAACATTGCCTCCTCTTCTCCTCCTTGAGATGTAGAAGATGCTCCCACTCTTGCTTGCAACCTGAATTCTTCAGCCAACAAGACCTCTTGCAAGTCTCCAACACTTGGTAAACATTTTTGGATAGCATAACTTTGAACAAGATTAGCATGATCATCCAACAAGCCATTGAGAATCACTTGAACAAGCTCCTCATTATTTATGCCATCATTAATGCATGCTAACTCATCATTCAATGCTTTAACTCTCAAAACAAAAGCATGTCCACTCTCACTCTTCTTTTGCATACAAGAAAAGATTTGCCTTCTTAAAGTCAACACTCTAGAAGTAGACTTGGATTCATAAACCTTCTTCAAGGCTTCCCAAGCTTCACTAGATGATGTGCACTTACCAACCTCTTTGATAAGCTCATTTGTCACATTCATCTTGATCATGTGAAGGGCTTTCTTTGCCCTCTTGTCATACCTCAATTGTTCTTGAGGTGCCAAAGGTCTCTCCTCCACACCTACAACAATATCCATCAACTCATTCATCTCAAGCAAAGACTCCATCCTTACTTTCCAAGTAGAATAGTTGAGGGAGGTAAGCCTATCATTGCTTTCCAACATGTAGCCTCCATTTGTAGCCATGTTGCAATGATTGATCTCTGATCTTTGACCTGTTCCAATGCACTAAGCACTCTCTTGAATCAACAAATGAAACACAAGAAGAAATCACAAAGATTTGGAACCTAAAACCTTACTTTTTCTCTCTTTTCCTCACTTTTTCCTCAATTTTAGCCACTAGTTTTATGATTTCTTGATCAAACCAAGACCAAACCTCAATATACTTGCTTTTCCCTCACTCCTAAGATTGAAATACACTCTTGAATCATTCAGCAAACTGAAAATCAGAGGGTTACATCAATTTTGAAGTTTTTGACATGAAGAAGCAAGAAATTGAATCAAAAAACTATATGCTAGAATGGAAAACTAATAGGATCTTGTTGGATCTTGCATCTCCCTCTTTCCAAAACAAATTTTGTCTCCTTATTCTGATAAGTACAGAGGGAATTCGCCCTACTTCAATTGAAATGCATACAAATGATGTTTTGATCACAAAGATCCAATTTCTACACATAAATCAACAAGATTTTTAGCTAGAAACTTGATTGGAATGCTACAAAAGCAAACTCGCCCACAAATCTCTTCTAAATCTGGCAAAACCTGCACATTTGGCCGCCTAATGCTCTGATACCATGTGAAAAACTCAGATCCAAAAGATGCTAAAGTTTCATAAAGATCTTGGCCATGGAAGTTATGCACATCTAGATTGAAAAAATGATAGAAATTGTGATGTTAAGCATACTAAACATCAACTAAACATCAAGATCTGATCATAAGCTTCCACAAACAGAAACTTGCTGTCCCTGTCCGTACTTCAGAGCCTACAACCTGCATTTCACACGTGTGAAGCCATAGCAACAAAGAAATCACAATTCTAGTGGCTAGAATGCAAGATATGAACAAAAAAGTGAGAGAGAAGAAGATGGATCTTCAAAGAGCATAACATTCATTCAATAGAATGAAAATGAGATGTGTACATACTCGTGGAGATGGCTATTTATAGCAGCCATAGTGCCTCTTGGCCACTTGTCTTATGATAGGCTAAAATTGGGGTCCAATAGGCTTCACCCATCTACCTAGAAATTTGGTCAAATAGGAATGCACCAAATTATGAGCCAATAGAAGAGCTCCACACTCGACCTCCTCTAATTAATGTGACCTCAAAAGTAGTGTACACATACTTTGGGCCTCTACATACATGTATGAACCTATCTCTAACTTTTATTTGGCCATAGGCCTACAAAATCTCAAGTTAGGAAAATACTACTAGTTGACAATTTTTCACAGATAGGAGAATACACATCTAATCATTGCTTTGTCAAATGGAATGACTTCTCATCATTGTTGTTGAAATTTGGCCTCTTACTAGCACTCGATTTTGAGCTAACTAGATCCACTCCAAACATCACTTATTAATGTATTTTTTTCTCTGATTTAAGAGTTGTACGGCCTACTGTAGTAGCACATGTGAGGCCTCTAATCAAGATAGAGTGGGGGCTATGTTACTTCTCATCTTTTCCATCCATGTCGCATATGAATGGAAAGCTAATCAAGTGTAGCTTGTGATGCAAGTGACCTCAAGAGGATTGGTGGATCTAAGGAGAGTTCTTTGCACTCAAAGTGAGGCATCTTGAAGAAGAAAAACAGAGTTTTACATGCTTGAAGGCTGTACTATCAAAGATCCTTTATTGGAGGAGTCAAAATAGCTTATTTTGACTATTTTTCATTTTTCTTCAATCTAAGAAGCATTGTTTGGATATATGATCCTATGAATGGATGAAACTTTCTAAATGATAAATCTGACTTTTTTAAGCTATTTTACACGTGTGAACTCAGATTTACTTCATCCACTTTTGCTTTGAAAAATTAAGTGCAAGTTTTGACTAGCACCTCGAAATTGCTATTTTTGGCCTTCTTTGAATTCTCAATAATTTGTTACTTGATTCCAAGTGATCAATAGTTTACATTTGATTAGTTTTGAACCTCTGAAAACATTCATTTAGTAAGCCAAAATCAATTTTCTAGGCATGACTTCAATGGGATCTTATCTATTAGAACAAAGTGAAAGACTCACTTCTACAAATTATGGTACATGGAAAGTGAGGATAGAATCCATTCTTGTACTTCAATATCTAATAGATATAGTGAATGGGAATGAGGAGGAGCCTACTAATCCTCAAGAAATTCCCAAATTCAAGAAAAGAGCACGTGTTGCTCTTCATGTTTTTAAGCTAAATATCTCTAATGAGGTTCTAAGAGAGATTAGCTCTTGTGTCAATGCTCAAGAAGCATGGAGTACTCTTCAATCCATTTATGAGTCTAAAAGCACTTCAAGAGTCCTTACTCTAAGAAATATGATTTCTCAAAATTTTCAAAGAAAGGATGAAAGTGCTTCATCCTATGTTTCTAGAGTCAAGGATCTCCATAAAGATCTTTGTTGCATAGATGATTCTATCAAATCCAAAGAAATTGTTCAAGTTATTTTGAATGGATTAAGTGAGGATTTTGATACCATTGTTCAATCTTATGCAACCTACCCTCTTTAAAAGTCTTACAAGGAGCCTTGATAGTCGAGGAGTCTAGGCATCAAACTCGAGTGGCAAGATTTGAGAGATTATCTCTCAAGGATGGAGGAAGTGATCAAGCACTCTTCACCAAATCCAAGGAGAAGAGAAAAGACAAGAAGAATGGCAAGAGCTCCAAGGACAACACAAAAGAAATGGGGATGACATCCGAGGAGGAATCAAGCTCATCCAATGTGAAGAAGAACAAGTACAAGGTTACTTGTTTCTCATGTGGCAAGAAGGGGCATTTTGCCTCCCAATGCTACAAAAGGAAAAAGCAAGCCAACATCACTTGTGAAGATGAATCTCCTTGTGACAAAGAAGATTCACTTATGATGTCTAACTTTTCATCTTCCTCTTTCAAGCATTCTAATGTATGGTGGCTAGATAGTGGTGCCTCATCCCACATGAGTAGTGATAAAAACTCTTTTTGTAATCTTGCACCATACAAAGGATCTAAAAGTTGTATCTATACAACAAATGATGAGGAATGTATGATAGAAGCCATAGGAAGCATATCTCTAGATAAGCTTGATCTCAACGATGTGCTCTATGTTCATAGTTTGACTAAAAATCTAATAAGTGTAGGCCAAACTCAATGATGATGGTCTACAAGTAGATTTTAAAGATGGTACTTGCTTGATCACAAAAGATGATGATATAATAGCATCATGTTCTCATTTTGGGAGGTTATTCAAGCTTGATGGAAATGGAAATGCTAATCTTTGCTTGGATATTGTGCTACAAGGGGAAAGCTTTCAAATGAAGATCTATGCCATAGGAGGTTGGGCCATCCCAACTCCAAGGCCATGCAATCTATGTGCGATCAAGGAGCCAAGTCCTTGTGATGCATGTGCATTGGCCAAATCACATGCAAGGCCACATCAAAGATCAACCATCAAGTCCAAAGCACCTTTGGAACTCATCCATAGCGACATCCATTTCTCATCCACCAAGAGCAAGGGTGGAGCTACATGTTTTATAACATTTATTGAAATACATCTCCACAAAGTTCATAAACTTTTGTAATGATTTTGGCATTAGAAGAGATTTCAATTGTTCCTACTCTCCTCAATCTAATGGAGTGGCCGATAGAAGAAATAGAGCTCTATGTGAATGTGCAAAGGCACTTACACTAGGAGCCTCTCTTTCTAAAGATTTTTGTGGAGGAGCAATAGGATGTGCTAACTATCTTTGCAATTTCTTGCCAAATCATGCTATAGAAGATATTTCACCTTAAGAAAAGTTGTATGGAAGGAAACCTGAGGTCAATCATCTTAGAGCATTTGGATGTGTATGCTTTGTACATAAACCTCTTGAAACAAGAAAAAAAGAAGATGCTAATGCTCTTAAAAGTATTATGATAGTCTACTCAAGTAAAGCCTATAGGATTTTTGTTCCATCTACTAATCAAACTATGATAAGTAGAGATGTGATCTTCCATGAAGATCGAATGTACATGAAGGACAATGTGCAGGAATCTTAAGAGCTTATTTATCAAGGAGGAGTCTTTTCATCAAGTATTGATCAAGATGAAGACTTGTTGGGGCCAAGATCACAAGAGAAGCTGAGTATATCAATGACTCCAAGAAGATCAACCCAAGAGAGACCCAAGCCTAGAAGACTCACCTACTTGAAAAAAGACAAACAAGTGGAGGATTCAAGTTCTCTACATGCTTTTCACACTTCCATTGAAGAACCATCAAGTGTGGAGGAAGTTCTTCAATAAAAGGATTAGATCAAAGCTATGGAAGCCGAGTATGAAGCTTTGATGCAAAATGAGACTTGGCAACTTGTAGATCCACCTAATGACAAGCATGTCATTGGATGCAAGTGGGTCTATAGAATCAAGCTCAATAATGATGGATCAATCAATAAGTTCAAAGCAAGGCTTTGTGCTAAAGGCTATGCCCAAATCAAAGGCATAGATTATGAAGAAACCTTTGCTCCCGTAGCAAAGATGGTAACCATTAGAATTCTCATTACTATTTGTTGCTTTTATAATTGGAAAATGCTTAAACTTGATGTTTCCAATGCTTTCTTAAATGGTTACTTAGAAGAAGAAATATATATGCATCAACCTCCAAGTTTTTTTGTGAATGGCAAAGGATTTTGAAAAGTCTTTATGGCTTGAAACAAGCTCCAAGGGCTTGGTATGAGAGGTTGAACACTTATCTTCTTTCTATTGGTTTCAAGATAAGTTCATATGATCCATCATTATATCTTAAACATGTTGGTAATGATATAATCATGCTACTTATTTATGTTGATGACATTCTATTATGTGGAAGCAACTTGGATTTACTTCTAATACCAAGATCTCCTTAGAGCATCTACTCAAGACTATGGACTTTGTTTTAAAAGACATGATTTAAGTCTTGTTGCCTTTTCAGATTCGGATTTTGCAGGTGATAAGGTGGATCGAAAGTCCACTAGTGCTTATACAATATTTTTGGGAGGTAATATTGTCTCTTGGCAATCTAAGAAGCAAGACACTATCTCCTTATCCTCATGTGAAGCCGAGTACAAGGCTTTGACTATCACAACAAAGGAAGTCATTTGGATCAGAAGATTACTATTGGAGCTCGGGATCATTCAAGAGGAGGAAATACCTTGCATCAAATGTGATAGAATCTCGGCCCAATATCTTGCAAGTAATCCAATCTTCCATGCAAGAAGTAAACACATAGAGGTAGCACACCACTATATAAGAGAAAAAGTTATGGATGGTGAGATTCTCCTTGAGCATGTATCAACTTCAAATTGTTATGCAGATTTACTCACCAAGCCTCTAGCTAAGAAGGACTTTGAAAGACATAGATCAAATCTTGGCTTGATCTCCAAGTCCTTAGTATTGTAAATATTATTTTTATTTTAAGGAGTGTGAAAATATTGTAAAATTAAAATAATATAGAACTTAGAGATTCAAGTTTTGGGGTTTGTCCAAACTTGAGGTAGACTAGTCTAGTAACTTTCCAATAAGAGTCAAGTTAATTTTTTGTCTTCATAGTGATGTGTAGGTCTAGAACCTATCAAGAAGCATTTGAGGCTACTCTTGTAGGTCAAAGGATTCTCAGAAAGAGAGATTCTCAAGTCTTATTTTTGTCATCTAGTAGAGAGGTAGAGGCAATGTGGCATCTAGATTGTTCTCTCTCTCCACGAGTTCTAGAAGGCCTCTTGTACTATAAATAAGGTGGCTTTGTACCACAAGAATATGCTCCTTCAAGTAAAGCTTCCATTTGATCCATTTGAGGTGTAATGATAGTTAGATTGTGATGAATGCTCTTGCCTTCATGCTAACTAGCTTGCCAATGTTTTTCATCTCATTTTTTTTTGGAATAGAAGCTAGTTTAGTGTGCAATCATTCATTCTCTTGATCCTTTGTGCTTGCAGCTGGTTCACACGTGTGAAAAGTTCTCAACAAGTGCAACATTTTATACAATTTTGATCGCAACATTATTGAAGGCCTAAATTGCCTTTATAGTTTCTATTTTAAGAGATTGTATGAGACACTTGACATGTCGATGTATTTTAACAAAAAATATTTGTGTATGATGAGAAAATTCTCTCTCTTTTGGTCCATTTGATTGGGTGGTTTAATTTGTTGTTTTAATTTTGGACTGAGATTCTCTAATCATACTAATTATAAATGATCGATATGTGTAGGCTATGTAAGAGTTGTTCCAAATGTTTGCAATAGAGATAGTTTGTATGTATATATACTAGAATATGGCACTGTGATTGTTGGATTCCTTACATATAAATATTGTACATGTTGAGCAAAAAGGAATTCAATATGAGTTCTTATAACTAGCTGACAAATTGACAAACTACGCCAAGATATATAGACGTTGAGACCCCTTGTTAACTTTTAAAAGTGTTACATTTTCTAGTAAGGACTCAGATTGAATCCAAGCTTTATGCTATGGAATCCATGAAGTCTCATACCATCAATTGTTTGCACATCAAGCTCCACAACAATTTACACTACAAAGTTATAAGAAATGTGCAAGGCCAATTATTTATTTTCGTTATTTTAGCCAAAATTTGTCTCTAAATTAGTCGAGGCTTCTTCTACAATTGCAACAATTCTGCAATTCTAAACAAAAACTTGGGAACATTTTTGCAATTGTATTGGTGATATTATCTTCAATATTAGCCAACAAAAGTTTTTTTTGGCAAAAATTGCCAAAAAAATTGCGGAAATTCATTTTTGCAATTTTATTTCATAATAGTGTATAAAAATTGTGGAAAATAAATCCGTTTTTTGCAATTTTTATTTTCTATTGCGGATTTATTTTCTACAATTTTTTGACACTATTTTAAAAAAAATTGAGAAAATGAGTTTCTGCAATTTTTTTCGCAATTTATGCAAAAAAATTGCGAAAATATATCCGCAATTTATGCAAAAAAATTGCGAAAATATATCCACAATTTTTGCCACAACAATTGCGAAAATGAATTTTCACAATTTTTTGACAATTTTTGCCCAAAAAATTTGGCAAAAAATATCAGCCAAACAAATTGCAGAAATAAATCTGCAATTATCATGTCAAAAAATTGCAGGTGAGTTTTTGAATTTTTTATTATTATTAATTTAGCCATAAAAATTATAGAAAATTAGCCAAAAAAATTGCAAGACCGAAATTGCGAATTTTTCAAAAAAATTGCAGTAACCGTTACCGCAATTTTTTTTGACAAAAAAAGACAAAAATTGCAAAAAATTTCACAATTTTTGCTATTTTTTGCCGCAATTTTTGTTACCTTTTCTTCTAGTGATATAACTCTCTGCCGACACACAACTCTCTCCCGACACCTTTGTTTGGATGAACCTCATCAACCTTTCGCCGCCTCGACAAGGCTCCTCACCTCCCACGTCTCCATCCATCCTCCAAACTGTTATTTGTCGAATTTCAGAGTTTATGGACTGAAATTGATCTACAAATGATCAAAAAGAGTGATTGGTAACTTAGGATCTTGATCTATATCAAGACTAGCTTCCAAATCTAGCTTCTACTTGACAATCTTTGTGTTTCCAAGCAAGAACAATAAAAAAAGATGATCCACGGCTTCACATGTGTGAAGTATAGCTACTATACGGTCTGATAACAGAGAAATAATTTACTTATTATACAAAGCATTCATCCACAAAGAAAGTGCTTAAGAGAGTCAAAACACAATGATAGCTTCACAAACCAAGATTTCTCATCATTAGCTCAATAATGGATCCATCATGTATCAAGTACAAATTCATCATAATATCTCTCTAAGCTGCATCCAGCACGTGTAGGACAGCTCATTGTACTTATCCATATCCACTTTGGATAAGATCTATCAAGTTTGCCACATTATCCATTGGTGGTTTGTGTTGACCTTCTAGATTCCTACAATCTAGGACCTAACTCTTATAATTTAGGAGATGTCATATTAGACTCAAATGAAAGCTAATCAAAATAGATCTGAATATTACAAGTGTCATTTCACACGTGTGGACAGGTCCTCACACGTGTGAATCCACATAGATGTCTAATATTCATCAAAAACCTTATGGAAATTGCTAAATTCTAACACTCCTCCTCAATTTTTACATGATACAACTATAGTACATCTATCTACAACACCTAAGGCTGATCTTAACTTGATAAATGAAGCCTTTGGCAAGATTTTAGTGAGTATATCAGCAAGGCAATCTGAAGAAGACACATGATGTAGCTTGATCTCCTTTGCTTGAAGCTTTTCCCTCACAAAATGGTGAGCAATCTCTATGTGCTTGCTCCTTGCATGGAATGTGGGATTGGTTGTCACAAAATATTGTTGGCTGCTCCTCGGCCTCCATGAATTGTAATTCCACCAAAAGCCTCTTCAGCCATAGAATCTCCTTTGTTGTGGATGTTAGTGCCTTGTATTCCGATTCTGTTGAAGATAGAAAGATAGTATCTTGCTTTTTGGAAAGCCAAGACACTATGCCATTGCAAACAAAGGTAACAAAAGCACTTGTGGACCTCCTATCCACCCTATCACATGCAAAATTAGCATCCAAATATGCCCTTAAGGCTAGATTAGATCAATCATATAAAATATCAAAGTTTTTGGTGGCCGAGATGTACCTCAACACCCTTTTTGTATTTTTCTAGTGACAAACCAATGGATTTTGCATAGATTGGCTTAGTTTGCCTACACTATAACTTAGATCAGGTCTAGATATAGTAAGATAGATCAAAGAGCCTACAAGTCTCATATATAGTGTGATGTCCTCAAAGGATGCTTCATCATCACTATTGAAAACTTTTACATTTTGCTCCATAGGAGTTTCTACTCCTTTACAATCTTTCATTTCAAACTTTTCTGAGATAGAAGAAGCATATTTGGATTGACAAATAAAACTCAAATCCTTGCCTCTTGAAACTTCTATTCCTAATATGAAATGAGGATTACCAAGATCTACCATCTTAAACTCCTTAAACAATGCTACTTTCACTTCTTGTATACCATCAAGATCATTTCCACTAAGGATAATGTCATCAACATACAAAATGAGAATGATGATTTTATCATCATTAAATCTTAAGTACAAAGAAGGATCATAAGCACTTACAACAAACTTAATAGAGTTTAAGAAGGTATTCAACCTAGAGTACCAAGCTCTAGGTACTTGCTCTAAACCTTATGGATTCACCAAAATCTACTCCCTTGGTTTGCAAGAATCCCTTTGCCACTAGCCTCGCCTTGTGTTTGTTGATGCTCCCATCTTGATTGTACTTCAATCTATAGATCCATTTGCACTCAAGTGGCTTTCTTCCTTGAGGAAGGTCCACAAGCTTCCATGTATGATTTTCCATAAGAGCATCATACTCCTTTTGCATGGCATCTTTCCATTCTTGTGACTCCATATCTTCTTCAAAGCAACTTGGCTCATCAAACATAAAAGTAAGAAAAGTGTAAGAGGTAAGTGAATGTAGATCTTCCCTTTGTTCACCTTTGTCAATATAGGTGAGTCTTGAGGGCTCGACCTTCCTTCTTGTAGATCTCATTGGAGTCCTTGGATCTTGAGATGGATCTTCAAGATCTTGATCACATGTAGGCTCCTCCTCAAACCTTACAAGATCCTTGACATAAGATGGATTAGAAGCTTTCTCATTCAACTTGAAGTAGTTACCTTCATCAAAAGTAACATCTCTACTCACTAAAATCCTCTTAGTGATAGGATTATAGACTCTATATCCTTTGCCATTTCCAGCATAACCAACAAAAATCCCTTTAATAGAAGTAGGATCATCCTTTTTTCTTGTATCTAATGCTTGAAAAACATAGCAAGTAGATCCGAAAATTCTTAGATCTTTAAGATTCGGCTTCTTACAAAATAGAGCCTCATAAGATGTTATGCCTCCAATGGGCTTACATGGCAATCTATTACACAAATAAGTTGCACAAATAATAGCCTCTCCCCAAAAGGACTTAGGTAGAGATGCATCTAACCTTAAAGCCTTAGCACACTCACATAGTTTTCTATTCATCCTCTTGGCTATTCCATTTTGTTGAGGACTATAAGTACATGTAAGTTCTCTCTTAATGCCATTGGATTTACAAAACTCTATCATCTTGGTGGAGATATACTCTCCACCATTATCACTCCTCAATACTTTAATTCTAGCATCAAGTTGGTTTTCAACTAGAGTTTTGAACTTAACAAAAGCTTCAAACACTTTACTCCATTAGATTCTTGAGAAAAAGAGTGCACATCACTATGAATAAGATCTAATGCTTTTGTAGATCTAGTGGAAGAGATATCAAAAGGTAGCTTGTGTGCCTTTGAGAGGCTACAAGCTTCACAACTTTTTCCACACTTTGAGAGTGTCTTTGGAAGGCCGAGAGCAAGATCCTTGGTGCATAGCATCTCCATAGATTTGAAGTTGGGGTGGCCCAACCTCTTATGCCAAAGCTCCACTTGATTGAGCTCCTCCTTCACCATGTTCACACTTCCAAGAAAAACATTAGCATCAAGCTTAAAAAGCCTTCTTTGCTTGAATCCCTTTACAATGCAAGTATTATTCATCATTATGGAGCAAACTCCTTGCTTAAAATGGACATCTAAGCCATCATCCATCAATTGTCCTACACTTAACAAATTCTTAGTGAGTGTAGGAACATAGAGTACATTATCAAGATCTACTCTTTTAGAGGATCCAAGACTTAAGAGAATAGTTCCCACTCCATCTATTCTACATTCTTGATCACTTGCTGTTAGAATAGACTTTTTACAACCTACAAAAGGTACAAGAGTTGAGAAAAATTCCTTTTGGAATGTCATGTGGGAACTAGCCCCACTATCAATCCACCATGTGTCATTGGAGTAGCTCTTTGATGTTGATGTAGAAGCCATCAAGGATGAATCCACTTCATCCTCATCTTCCTCAAGAGTGAGGTTGCCTTGTTTGCTCTCTCCTTGTGCATACTTCTTCTTGAAACACTCGGATGCAAAGTGCCCCTTCTTTCCACAAAAAAATCAGTTGAGTTTGGCTTTGTTCTTCTTTCCACATTTGGAGCTTGATCATCATTCTTGGTCTCCTTGTGTTGGATCTTCTTCTTTGACTTTGCCTTTCCCTTGCTTGAGAAGTTGGCCTTCTCATCACCATCATGCAACTTTCAGGATCCAATCCTTTGCTTGACATGAAGGATCCTACTCTCCTCGGCTACAAGCACGCTATGAAGCTTGTCTATGGAAGGTAGTGCATCTTGAATAGCAAAGCTTTGTACAAGATTGGATAACTCATCTCCAAGGCTATTCAAGCTAATTTGTAGGCTTCAAGCAAGAGGTGGTTCTATAATAACATCTGAAAAAGTGAAGAGGCCATGTTCATCAAAGGAAAATTCAAGGGCAATGGCAAAGGCAAGTGGTCAAATGGTCAAGATCAAGGTTAGCCTTCTACTTTTGTTGGTAAAAAAAAAGATAGGTCAAAGTTAAAATGCTTCTATTGTGGAATCAAAGGGCATTTTGCTACTGATTGCTTCAAGAAGAAGAGAGATCAAGGTGAGAAGCAAACCAATCTAACTATTGATGAAGATGGTGTTGATGAACAAATCTCAAATGATGCTTTGGTAATGTCATCTTGTTTATTGGCTAATCATGGAGACAATGATCCTTGGTGGATTGATACTAGAGCTACATCACATATGACATATCATGAAGAGTAATAATTGTCATGCCCATGACTAGTCTCGGGTAGCGTATCCACACTAGGGACCGGTAGACCAAAAACCCTTAAGCTAATTGTGACTATAAGGGAATTGGGGCCCTTATGTGTACATGGTCATAATTAATAGTTGTAGGTCTAACACATGGTGGTGGAGTTGGTATGGGTCTATCAATGAGTCATTAGTGAACTGGATGACATGGCCCAGATAGGCTACAAAGGTTTCCAGTGAGGTGTCACAGTGCACTACTAGTGGTGCATGGGCCTTGGAGGGTATAAGTATACCTATTGGGTTCTCACTAGTGTATGCTTGATTCTGTGATTGGTAGCTACATGCTGCTAGTGTGATTTTTCTTTCCATACTATGATTGATCCATATCTTAGGGGCTAGATTCGCACGATCTAGGTTTGGTTGGGCTGGTTTATCTACCACCCGTTCCCTTGTGTTGTTGCTTTGATTGGTATGCTTAGAATAGTATCCTATGTGTAGGACTTTATATTGGTATCAAAGCTATTAAAAAATGTGAACTCCTGCAACTTTGTCGCAAAGCGACACGAAGCAAAGCAAAGGTCGAAGTGACACAAAGCAAAGTGAAGGTCGAATAGCGAACAATTCGTGAAAGTCAAACGTACCTCAAAAAC
This sequence comes from Diphasiastrum complanatum, assembly GCA_029204225.1. Lineage (NCBI taxonomy): Eukaryota > Viridiplantae > Streptophyta > Lycopodiopsida > Lycopodiales > Lycopodiaceae > Diphasiastrum > Diphasiastrum complanatum. Next base: position 47,339,967 of record CM055098.1, on the reverse strand, counting down.
TCTAAGACACAAAATGAAGGGAAGCTCGAAGGTCGAATGATTCGCAAAATTAAAACATATCTCTAGGACCAAAAGACATGACATGACACAAAAAAAAAAAAGAAAACAAAGGAAAATATTTCGCACTGCCAGCTAGCAGCTCAACGGACGTGGTGTCTTGTACTTCACGCTCAACTAAAATACTTAGCAATAACAGAGAATAACTAACTAGTTGACTAACGTTAACTACTCTTGTAATTCTATGTTTAGCTATCTTATAAACTCCACAAAATGGAGATATAAACGTAATTTTGGATCAACACAAAAAGAATTTTTTAAGAGAGAAAAAGAAATGAAAATAGCTGTGAATAAAAGTCTACCAATGAGCTGAACACAACGATAGAGCTAAGTGTCAGGCTGTCAACGAGCGAGACACTGATCATCTCGTTCTAAACACAAAAACTGACAATACAGTTGTTCTCTCTTGTCCATCTCTTTTATTTTCATTATCTTGATTGCTAGAATGATTTATGTTCTGTGATCTGTAGTCGTGTGCCTAGGATCCTGTAAGCTTCCACATAAGAAAACCAAACAAAAACAATCTGTTCATAAAACAAATCCACTCACTCTATGAGGTTATCACTACTGATATTTAAACACTAATTCTCTAGGCAACATAATATGGCTACAACGATCCAGACAAGAATAGCAATCAGTCTTGATGGCAGAAAGTACAGGGTGTGGAAATTTAAAATCAAAACACTTCTGATAGTGAAGGCATCTGATTGGTGACCAAACTCTCAGAGGTGCAGCCTCCAGAGAGAGACCCGAGGAGAGCTGAGTGGATAAAAAAGGATGAGCGTGCAATGGTAATCATCATTTTGTCCATCAATGAAGATCTACTCATGAAGATTGAAGATTGCACACATAGAAAATTTGATACTCCCTCTTTATTTATCTTTACAGACAGAATGTTTAGGCTCCAATGCCGATTGCAACAACCAAAATACGAATATCGATAAATCCATATTTATAAAAGAATTCCTTACTTATTAAAACAAAATCATGCAACAATCAAAATTAAAGCAACAAAAACAAAAGAGCAATCCTTACCTATTCTCATATGGAATCAGATAAATTTTTGCCACAGGATTGCATTCGATAAAATAGACAACCTTTTCAAAATTGGCTTCTTTCGCCTTTATTGCTCCCATGAAAAATGGACTAACAGCAAAAATTGTACCATGGGAATCAAAACTAATACTATTTAGCAAAAAAGAAACTTCGGCTTCTACTATTACATTTGAAATTTTTGAGGTTTTATCTTTCAATTTGGCACAAAATTTGGGACCTAATCTAAAGCTTGTACGTGTATCTGGAAGAAAAAAATCAAAAAAGTTGCCGAGAAGATCAATTTTATTAGCTAGGTAGGCCTCGTATTGATTATAATGGTCAAAATCAAAATAAAGTTGGGCTGGATCGTATGGAACTCTAACAAAAAGATTATGTATAGGAGCAGAAACAGAAGTGGAAACAATATTTACAGATTTCTCTGTTATTTTATGTAGCTCCTCTTAGGTGATTGACACTTTTGGTGATGAAACCTGCTGAGGAGCTGGATGAATAACAAGACGAGGAAGGGAAGCAACTGGCCTTCGAGATTCAGCCTTTTTGGGGACAGGCTGCTTCCTCTTCCTCCTAAAGGTAGTCGACAAGTTGGTTCTATCCAGAGGCAGGTCTCTGGAGGTGCTGGCATTATCAACATGCAGAACAAAATATCTGTCCCAAAGCCTTTTGAGAATGATGAAATCCTTTGGCTTGATGGTGACACGCTTACCATGCAATGCGAAAAGACAAGTATCCTCAAAAAACTGGGACAGAAAATCTTCTGCAGCACTTTGTAAGACCTGCATGGCTATCAGCTCAAAACGAACATTCAGCCCAAGTGACAGAGTGACATTCCGTACAGATCGGCCGAAAGGAGCTCTAGAGATCAACAATTCAGTTGATCTCTGGAATTTTTTGATCTCCTTCAGCCAGACCTGCTTCCTGCCACGCCTACGGCCAGTACCAGGGGGAACATGAGAATGGGATGGCTATACAGTGATTATGGCACGGGTAGTGGATTTGGTCATGGCCATTATTCTCAGAAGAAGAAAATTAACAAAAAAAAAATTGAACAAAAAAAAAGTGGATGAAAACAAAAAAAATTGCAACAAAAGGGTGCTTGAGATCAATACCAGAACTGAATATTGGTTTCGAGCGCAAGATCTAAACAGATTATTTTAAGAAAAGAGATGTGCGCTCGAAAGCGATATTGGACTACCAGCGGCATAGGACTCGAGCACACTGTGAGAGGGCGGAAGCTTGAACGGTGAGAGAGCGCGCTTGAGAGCGATATTGGGATCGAAAACCAAAAATTTTGCAAAAAAAATGAAAATTTCGAGGACTTATATAAACGAAATTTTTGCATATGTGAAAAAATGGCCGAGACACGTGTCGTCAGATGATTGGTCCACGTGGATGTCCATACTAACAATGATGACCCAATTATGAGGCCACGTGGGCTGGGACATGTGCACCAATCCGTCCTCGATGCGTGTCATTCTCGCATGTGACAGATGTCAGATCAATCATTCTAGGTACGGCGCATTAATCTTGACCAATCACAAGTCGACACGTGTTCCTTCCCACTCCGCCACACGTGCAAATTTTTTTTTATGAATAGGTCTTTTTCGGCTCAAATTTTCACGCAAATTTACGATTGCTTGGCTGGATATCGATTTCAAGCGTGTCGTTTTCTCTGATTACCCTCAGTTGTCTTCTTTGCATCTAGATCCGATACTCCCATCTGTGCAATGCATCATCGCACGGACAACATTTTTCCCATTTAACCCCCGGATCATACAACAGAAGAGGAATCCCTATCAAACCTCTTATCTTTATCATCAAGGGGCACCCAATGCGGCACCAAGGTATGGCTCGCTGAACAATCAACAGTGCATGGCCTTACCTGCACCACCAAGGCTTAGTGGATACTTATGGAAAACCCTCCTTGCCATAGAAGGAGAGGTATTTGCCATGTAAATAACACTTTTGAGATAAAGTTATCTTGCCTTCTATTTTGAGAATATCTCTCTATTTTATTTATGTTCCCTTTGGGAAGGTGCATAGCTTGAGGGAAGGTGCTCGAGCCTCCTCTTGCTTCCTTCTCATTGGTTTATTTGTGGCATGATTTATTTGTTGATTATTAGTTAGCCACAACTTATTTCCTCCCCTTTTGGGTGTTAATCTAGGTCCTAGTTTAGATGCCTTGCTAGTTGGGTAAGCCTTAACAAGAATTGGTTATTTTTTTATTTTTAGATAGTTTCATTTCCATTTCGAGCACTAGTCGGGTAAGCCTTAGTGCATTCATTCTTGTAACTAGTTCCGTTTGAAGCTTTGGTAGAAACTTAAAAAGTGGATGATCCTCTTTATAGTACACCACATCGTGTGTAGATCTAACCATCGCATAAATCAGATTTACTTCCAACAGGAATTCCGTTAGGAATTCAACCCAGTCACCAGTTTCGTGGAAAGTTCCCTCCACCAAGAGGAGGCCTTGCCTTCCAGAAACAATAGAACCGAGGATATCTACTTATTCTCTAGACATTGTGCAAGCTAAAATAGCTCGTCCAACGATTCACTCTCCTCAACAACTTCCGGGCGCTTGAATTTTTTATCACCAGAAAATACTTTTGGTTGATAGCCCAAGTTAGTTGAGGTGATAGCTTGTAGTTGGTTAAAGAGGTTTTGCATTTGGTTATCACGTTGCTTATTACTTTGGTGAAGTTCCAGTATTGCTTTGCCCAGAGTGTGCAATAATTTATTAGAATCGAGGGCCTTATCACTATCTGGTGATGCTGGACGGATTTTCGAGTCATCACTACCTGGTGATGCCGGACATATTTCCATGTCTCTAGTCAATGGAACATCATCTTTGTCCATTGCAAATGTAACTGAAAAATAAAAAAAAATCGTTCAGTTTTTAATTCCATTATGGGTATAATGATTGTAATAAGACAATGTCTACAAAAAAACTGAGTTTTGAAATAGAGCAATGTGCTTATTAAATTATACCAATGAAATTTGCAATTCCAACTTTAAGAAACGAAATAAAATATAACCACACTAATGCCATAAATACCAATTGACACCATTCACAAGCTATTATAGTATTGCATTCAAACTATTCTAAATCAATATGGCTCGAAAAATGCCCATTGGAAAAATATCACAAGTTTTACAAAAAACCCTTTGTGATCAAACATTATGCATCCCCCCCACCCACCTTAACTTCAGTTTGCATGCACAACACTAAGTTTCCTAAGAAAAACTTTACTTGCAATGCCACGCCCCCCCCGCCCCCCTTTCTTTTCCCTCTCCTCAGGGTAGCCAAACTCGAACCACAGCTTGCGACTATCATTCTGGCCCGTTGCAAGAGAGAGAAATCATGCGAGAGAGAGGAGAAATCAGAGGGGAGAGAGAGAGAGAGAGAGAGAGAGAGAGAGAGAGAGAGAGAGAGAGAGAGAGAGAGAGAGAGAGAGAGAGAGAGAGAGAGAGAGAGAGAGAGAGAGAGAGAGAGAGAGCTATGCCAGGTGAAAAGGCATCGAAGTTTGTATGCAGGTTCTTGGCAAAATGAGGGTGCACAGTAGGGTAGTGGATTTTCTGCTTAACTTTTTGTGTTTTTTCTCAATTTTTCAATCATATTTTTGTAGGAAACCTTGAGGCATATATATATATCTACTATTTTTTGCAAATATACATTGCCCTAACAACTATTTGCAATTCCCTTTACTTTACATTATTTACTTAAAAGTATAAGCAAAGTTTTCATTATAGATTTGCAGAGTTTGCAATTATTATGCCTGAGAAACAGGGTAGATGCTATCCAAATTTTTTCAGAAACTAATTCTTGCAAGGTATTTAATCTATTATAGTGAATAGCACTTGTTTCTGAACTAAACCACTTTAAACAATGGCTTTACAGGCTCCAAACCCTGCAATCCCATAGTTAGTTTTGCTGGAAAATGAAGCATAAACCTGTAACTCCATAATAGTCTGCCATGCAAGCTTGTAAATTGCCACCAACACTCACAACCCAATGATTAGTGCATTTTTGCTTCTCTATCTGCCTTTTCTCACCGATTTAATACAAAATCGGCTTCCTAAAAAGCAATAGACAGCAATCCAAATACAAAAACCCACTAAAGCTAAGTACAAGAAGCCTGAAGAGGAAAAAATTCTAGCATAACCTCTAAAGAAACCGTTGCTTCAACAAAGTGCCTACGACACTTCAAAAAAGTGATTATAACGGGAAGAATAATCCAAAATTTTACCACTTAATGCTTACTACATCAAAATCTCAAAAAAATTCAAGATTCACCCCATCACTTTCAATGGCAAAAATCCTACTTAGAATGGCTTTTGTCGCAGATGGATTTGTTTCGCAAACAGATTGTTTTCGTTTGGTTTTCTTATGCAGAAGCTTACAGAATCCTAGGCATGTGACTACAAATCACTAAACATAAATCATTCTAGCAATCAAGACAACGAAAATTAAAGAGATGGGCAAAAGAGAGCAACTGTATTATCAGTTTTTGTGTTTAGAGCAAGATGATCAGTGTCTCACTCATTGGCGGCCTAACGCTTAGCTCTATCATTGTGTTTTGCTCATTGGCGCAGTTTTATGCAGAATATTTTCGTTTCTTTTTCTCTCTTGAAAAATTCTTTCTGTGTTGATCCAAAATTGCGTTTATATCTCCACTTTGTGGAGTTTACAAAATAGCTAAACACAGAATTACAAGAGTAGTTAACGTTAAACCTTTCGTTAGTTATTCTCTGTTATTGCTAACTATTTCAATTGAGCATGAAGTACAAGACACCACACCCATTGAGCTGCCAGCTGGCAGCACGAAAGATTTTCTTTCATTTTCTTTTTGTTTCGTGTCGTGTCATGTCTTTTGGTCCTGGAGGTATGTTTGAATTTCGCAAATCATTCGACCTTCGAGCTTCAGTTTGTTTCATGTCTTGGGATTTTTGAGATATGTTTGACTTTCGCGAATTCTTCGCCATTCGACCTTCACTTCGCTTCGTGTCGTTTAACTTCGCTTCATGACAAAGTTGCAGGAGTTCACATTTTTTGACACTCCCTCTTGAACCTTGCAACTTTGTATGTTTAATCCAATTGCTTTTCTTTGCTTTGCGAAGAGTGGCTTGTCGAGCGGCTTCGTGAGTAGATATAAAATCATGTCTTCAGACTTTATGTACTGGACCTGGAGCTCTCCTTTCGAGATCGAATCTCAAATGTGATGGTACTTCAGAGGTATGTGTTTTGTCTTTGAATGGAAGACAAGATCCTGGGATATGTATATGGCACTTTGACAATCTATCATCATCATGCATGGTTCTCCTTGTGTTATGCCAATTGCCTCCAACATCATCTGCAACCAAACTATCTCGTTCGTCATCTTTGAAACTGCGACGTATTCAGCTTCGCATGAGGATTGAGCTACCAAGGTTTTCTTTCTGCATATCTAGCTGATTGTTGTTTCGCACACATTGGACATCCTCCTGTTACGGACTTGCTATCATCTTTGCAGCTCGCCCAACTTGCATCACTGTAGTGGTGCAGCTCGAGTCCTTCATTTTTGTTGTCTACTTTGTAGGTTAATTGATATTTTGAGTACTCTTCAGATATTGTAGGATTCATTTTGCCATTTGCCAATGCGCCATGCCAGGATTGGAAGAGAATTGGCTTAAAGCATAAACAAAGAAAGTCAAATCGGGTCTGGGACAAATTGTTAGGTACATCATCAAACTACTGATTAGGTTTTGATAGAGTATAGCTTCCATCTTCTGTTTTTCTTCCTCTATTTTTGGACAATATTGCTTTGTCAATTTAGCTCTAGCTATCATTGTTGTGGTCTTTTTTTTGCAGTCGATCATTTGATACTGCTTCAGCATTTTTCTGGCGTATTCTGACTGACTGAAGTGCATTTCATCTTTTATTCAATCTCTTCTGATCTCTAGCCGAAGGCATTTTGTTGCTTCTCCCAGATCTATGATTTCATAATTTTCAGAAATTAGACTCTTCATGTCCTTAGCTAGCATCAAGGAGTTTCCTATCATAAAAGAATCATCCATGAAAATAGTCAGAATCACAAAATCTTTTTCTACGCTCTTTATGTAGACATTGTAGTCTACTTGTATAGGATTGAGATCTAGAGACTTCAGAAGACTATCGATCTTCTTGTACCAAGCTCATGATGCCTGCTTTAGACCATAAATGCATCTCTGCAGCCGACAAACATATTGTCAATTGTCGGGATCTTCAAATCCTTCAGGCCACTTCATGAAGATTTCTTCTTCTAGATCTTTGTGGAGAAAGGCTGTTTTTATATCAATCTGGTGAATTTCCAGATTGTGTTGTGTAGCATATGCAAGGAGCAGTCGTATGCTTGTCATTTTGACAATTGGCGAATACCTATCAAAATAGTCGACTCTGTACCTTTGTGTGTAGCCCTTTTCGACAAGCCTTGCTTTGTAACATCCAACAGTGTCATCTGATTTCATTTTTCTTTTGTATATCCACTTACAGTCGACAATCTTTTTATTTTCTGGCAGTGGCTCTAGTGTCCATGCCTTGTTTCGCCTCATTGATTCGATCTCCTCTAACATTGCCTACTTCCAAAATTCCCCTCTGGACTCTGGACAACTTCTTGATATGTTGTTGGCTCTTCAGTGAAGCTGCAATACTCAAATTCTGTGTCTTCGCTCTACTAAAGATTGTCAGCATTTTGATTCGGAGGTCTTCTTTGTCTTGTTGACCTTCTAGGTCCGTTTCATCACTACTCGAATGCTTTTTGTTCGTGGGGTTGATCTGCTGCTTTTTGCTGCTCTAGAGTCTGGGGCTCAGCATTCTGATTTGACGTTTGTCCTCGATCTCCCTCTTGAATTGGAAGCAATGTGAAGATCTCATGGCCTTTTTCATCCTTCAGTCCAAGGAATGTGGACTCATCGAACTTCACATCTCTACTCGAAACAGCCTTCTTTGTGGTTGGATTGTAGAGTCTATACACTTGTGATCCATTCGAGTACCCGACCATGATTGTTTGCTCTCATCGAGCTTGCTTCTTTTTTCTTTTGGAATGTGTTTGTATGCTGCACATCCAAATGCATGCACGTATTATAGATCAGGCTTTCTATTTGTCCACATTTCGTATGGTGTCTTGTTTTCCAAGGCTGTCATTGTAGACCTGTTCTACAGGTGTACTACTGCAACTATTGCCTTATTCCAGAATTGACTTGGCAATTGAGCCTATGCCATTATGCATCTGGCTCCTTTGACCAACGTCATGTTTCTTCTTTTTGTGACATCATTATATTCGGGTGTGTACACAGGAGTGAATTGATGCTCTATTCTCTGTTCTTGGCAGAATTTAGAAAACTTTGTGCTCTTGTACTCACCTCCATTATCAGATCTGATGATCTGAATCTTTCTTGAGGTGTGTCTCTCTACAAATGTCATGAACATCTTGAAAGAGTAAAACACTTCAGATTTTTTCTTTAGGTAGTAGATCATTGTCATCCGGCTGTAATCATCAGTGAACGTCAAGAAATACCTCGATCCTGAGAGCGAATCCACTTTCATCGATCTACAGACATTTGAGTGGACGAACTCCCTCATGTCTGAATGGATTCTGATGTTGTTTGTCTTTTTGACAGACTTTGCAGAACCATTAGAGAAAATATGGGCCCAAAGAGGGCCCTATAAGAAATGCCATGTAGGAGAGACAAAAATATAATTTTCTAATATCATTTTCTAACTTCTTTACACAACTATCCGCACTACTTTCCATGTAAATGAATGCACCTTAGTTTAGTCACATCAAACTTCACTGGTACTTAACCATAGTTAAAATATAATTTTTTTAAAATGCTGAAATATTCCCTCCCAATAGCTGGGAACACTCAAAAATTTGAATTAGGAGTGATATTTCTAAAAAAAACCTACACCATTTCTATCTCCAGAACCAAAAAAAAGTGTTTAGCGCCATCTCTATCTATAGCAGAGTCGTTAGTGCCATCTCCAGCTTTGTTATTGTCATTGTGTTGTTTGTTACTATACTACTGTACTGATGAAAAAGCTTTATCATCTTCATGTGGATCTATGACCAGAGTATGCTCGCTCAAGACAAGAAATTCAAAGCAACCCAAATTGTCAACTTCTGATATGGCCTGATACAGAGAGGAAAAGCTAAAGCATGTAGATTTATGGTCATCATGAACATTGTATCCTATTGATCCATGTTCATTGCAACATCCAGATTTTCATTCGGTGAGTCAGTTAATAATCTATATGTGTCATGGTAAAAATGGCCTTTTGGGTTACTGTGAGAATTTGATGCTCTATGGGAATGCACGTTCAATGCAAAGAATACATTTTTTAGAAGAGGAATCAAGGAAAATATCAAAGGAGTGCGAAGAAAAATCTACAAAGATGAAGACTTGCTTGGATGAAAATGAGATGCTCAAGGAGGAGATCCAAAGGTTGAAATCTTCTTTGCATCATTCTACAACTAGTAATGATGAGATAAAAATTGCATTTCAATCCATGTGTATCTCATATTTGTCTCTTGTTAAAGATATGGATGTGCTCAACAGAAAGGTCCAAAGCAACAAGAAGAAAAGACTGGTAAACAAGGATATATGTGATCTATCATCCAGAGGAGGTCATAGAAAAAGACGAATCCGTACATTCAAGTAAGTTATAGCTTATTTGGTTTTGAATATTGCTTGAACTTTTTGATTCATTCATAATCACTAATTTTGTTATTTGTTCATTTCAACTTTATGTTGATTTGCTTATTATATACTGTTGTGAATACTATGAGTGTCCTAATTTCTACTGACATTTTCATGAACATTATGTTTGCAATGCAGATCAGCATTGGTTGTTGAAGACCATTTGGCCGATGAGATTTCAACTGGAAACTCACTAGGCTCTATCTTGACTTCTAAATCTATGAAATCAATGTTAAATAATAACAAAATGGAAAAGATTAACGCTTCAGTTACTGATAGCATTATGGATGAAGTTGGAAAAATATTACACACTACATTGCTTCAAGGGGCATGTGACTTTTCTAGCATCAGTAGGGAAGCATATGCAACAATGTTTAAAATGATAAAGGAGGCATTTGCACAGGTAAATATTAAAAAGTTTCCAATCCCACGACCATTTCATCTTAAAAAAAAAAAAAGACATGTTAAACCAAGGTATGCAGACAATAGTTGGTAATCCATCTCATATCAATGAAGTGTATTGCTTGAAAGGAGAAAGTCTAGCTTATAGCAATTCCAACAATTTATTTATTGACATTAATCAGTTATTAACATTCATCATAATTTTTTACGGTATTACAAATGAGAATGTCAATAACAAGTTGATAGTTGCTCTCAAGTTAATGAGTTTGAAATTATAAAAGAACAAAAGATGGAATCAGTCAGTTTCACGATCATGAATTGAGCACTTTCAAATTCAAAAGACTGAGAAGGTCTCAATTTCAGTGCTCAATCAAAAAATGATATCTGGTAGTTGGCAGCATTTCAGGTATAGCAGTTCCTTTGCATAATAAATAGAGACAATCATTTGAATATGGATTTCATATGAAAAATCTTCTATGTGCTAATACTGTGAGGCTAATCACGTTTTTGTATTCTCTTATAGGTGCTGAAAGAAGACCATGACATTCTCTCAAGGATATTTAATAGAACATCATATCCTGCCACCATAAAAAATCACATGGAGGGAGTTCCACTCAATATTCTTGGAATTGGCACTTTCAACATTGAATGGCATTTAGTAGGAGATCTGAAGACAAGTTAGAATGTATGTTCAATGTATCTCATGGTGCTAACTCTAAACACCCTTGTTTGTACTGCATGAAAACAACAAAAGACATGACAAGGAGTACATGAATATCAAGAGATCGAGAAGATCCTAATTGGAAACATGTATTACCAATTCCTCTACGAAATGTTCATATTTGTACATTGCATGCGGAGGTGCATATTATAGAAAGAATAATTTATCTTCACATCTTGTTTGCATGGAATTCCGAACCAGAGGCCTCTACGAAGGAAGCTATTTCCAGATTAGAGGATGTGTTGCCCAAAGCAGGCTTACATAAAGGCCACATTAAAATAAAAAAAGATGACAAGCTATCAGGTAAAACATGAAATATTCCATGCAAGCCGAGCATTGGAGGATCTAAAGCTCAAAGATTTTTATCAAATTATTCTGGCAAACAATCCAAGGTTCAATACATGGATTGGAGAGAAATTATTGCAGCAACTCAAGATTTCGAAGAAAAAGGTTCTACTCGTATACACAAGGTAGAAGTTTGGAAAAAGTTAGACAACATGGTGAAATACTTGAGAAAAGATAAATTTTCAAATACTGATATACAAATGATACAAAAAACAACCAATGCATTTGTGGATGCAATTAAAAGTGCATGGGTGTGAGGTTTTTAGCACGTGTGAACTTCACCGCACAACTTACAAGATCTTACTGAGGTGTTGTGATTGCACAAGATTGATCAAAGTACAATATGCTTGAAAAATCTAAGGCAAGAGCACAATGGCATACATTTGATGAAAAAATTTAACTCTTCACTATGAGAAATGAATGTCAGAAATAATTCTAAGTATTCAGTATGGGAAAAAGAGGTTGCTCTTGAGTAGAGAGAGAAAATCAAACATGAATAACATGGGTAGAGAGAGAATGAGTCCAAAACACCAAAATCTCAATATTCACAATATAGCAAAACATGTCCAGCTTTCCCTACATGAGAGAGACTCGAATTCCTACAGTGGAGTTGCATGGAAAGTCCACTTAACTGAACTAATTTATCTACTAGAGATCCACATGTGTAACTGCTTGCATGTATGTTGCATATACTGCATGTCAATTCATAAAACTGCCTAGACATGGGTAGATCACTTAAACTACTTTGCATGTTGCATGCACTGATTGCATGTGGCTTGCATGCATACAGTATGACTTTGCATGTTATCTAAACTACTGCATGTCATCAAAATAGAACCTATCTAACTCAAAACCGAGCTACACTAGAAGGATATGTGCTCAATTCCAATTTGAATCTCTCTCCCAAATCTGAATTCCTGCAAAAAAAAACACTGATGATCTGATGTATACACCCTCACTTCTTCAAAGCATTGAGCTTTGATATCATGTGAAGTTTTTAGCACATGTGAACTTCATCACACACCTTACAGGATCTTATTGAGGTGTTGTTATTGCACAAGATTGATCAAAGAACAGTATGCTTGAAACATCTAAGGCAAGAGCACAATGGCATACATTTGATGAAAAAATCTAACTCTTCACTATGAGAAATGAATGTCAGAAAATATTCTAAGTATTGAGTATGGGAAAAAGAGGTTGCTCTCGGGTAGAGAGAGAAAGAGTCCAAAACGCCAAAATCTCAATATTCACAATATGGCAAAACATGCCCGACTTTTCCTACATGAGAGAGACTCGAATTCCTACAGTGGAGTTGCATGGAAAGTCCACTTAACTGAACTTATTCACCTACCAGAGATCCACATGTGTAACTGCATGCATGTATGTTGCATGTACTGCATGTCAACTCATAAAACTGCCTAGACATGTGTAGATCACTGAAACTACTTTGCATGTTGCATGCACTGATTGCATGTGGCTTGCATGCATACAGTATGACTTTGCATGTTATCTAAACTATTGCATGTCATCAAAATAGAACCTATCTAGCTCAAAACTGATCATTTTGATGTTGGATTTGTACTAGCATTCTTGTCAAAATATTGGAAAAATCTATCTATTGTTGTGGGTAGGGGTCCTAAAAATGCCAAAGATGAGTTAAGCTCTTTTGGCTTAGTAAAGACCCATCTTAGAATAAAATATTCAAGGTAGGTAGAAGTAGAAACTCGAGCTACCATAGGAATTTCCATTTGTACTTTGCATGCCACATTTAATGCATGAAAAGACTAGGTGGCACCATTAGACATAGTGAGGTGCTTTAATAAGTCTAGATAGCTTGAGAGGTGGATTCATAACTCCAATTCAACTCAAAGTAGGAGGAGAGTCCATGGATCTATATATATGTGATGTACTCTCATTGAGAAAATGATGAAATTTGTGTGTAATGCAAATTTGGAGACAAGATCTTTGTGCCCTCTCTCTCTACTCGAGTTTTGTACTTTCATTTTCTCTCTCTAGTTGAGTTGATGCATTTATTGTGCTCAGTTTCATGTTTTGTTGACAGATCTTGCTTGTAACACAATAATATTTCTTGTATGATTAGCTTTCCTATTGTCAATCAATGCTAGCCTGATCTTTATGGTACTATTGGGCTTAGGAGATCAAAAGTACATGTGTAGGGCATCCCACACGTGTGAATTCAACATGGTATCAGAGCCTACCTAAGATTTACAAGCAAATCTAATCAAAAAGTTTGTAGATTTGATCAAATTTCAAGCTAGGAATTGTCTAGATTCTACTTTCTAGCTAGTTTGCAGTTTTCTGGTGATTTAGAGCTCCAAACCACTTTGAATGGTCCAGATCAGGTACTATACGGAATTTCAGGTGCTGGCACGTGTGAAATCCACGCATTTTTAGTTTGGTGGTTCTCTCTCACCTCGGATCCAAATTTCATGCAAATTAGCCCACTAGAAAGCCAAAAATGTCTAGAATTTGATGCAATTTGAATCATAACAATTGGATAAGCCAATCAAAAGCTATAAGCTTTTGAAGAGTCATAGGTAGGGCGTCTAGACCTGTGGCAAATCGTGAGTACATGTCATTTATTGCTTGAATGATCACAAAAATCATCCAGAAGTTGACCAATCTCATCTATATGTGATTTAGACAAAATTTATAGGTTCTAGGCAAATTGTTTCATACAGATAGATTGTATTTGAGTCAATTTGACATTTTTGGAGTATTTCACATGTGTGAAATTTAGAAAACCATAACTTTTGTCATACTTCATCTTTTTTGATGATTCAAATCTTGTTTTAGAGAGATTGTCAAGCTAGTGAGATCTATCTCGCAGTTTTTTGCTTAGTCTTACATAGGATTTGGTTTTGTACCCTTGATTGGTTCCTATAGTGAGAAGATAAGCAATTTTTTCATCCAACTTTTTTTATTTCCATCATTCTTTATGTCTTCAATGGGTGTCTTTCTATTAGAAGCAAGTGAAAGATTGTCAACCTCCAATTACTCAATTTGGAAGGTTAGGATGGAATCTGTCTTAATACTGCAAGATGTGATGGATATTGTACTTGGAATTGAAGAAGAACCACAAATACCTCAAGAAATTCCAAAGTACAAAAAGAGAGCTAGGATGGCTCTACATTATATTAAGATGAATGTCTCAAATGACATCTTAAGAGAAATTGGTGCTTGTACTAATGCCAAAGATGCTTGGGATACTCTCAAGTCCATCTATGAGGCAAAGAATACTTCTAGACTTCTAACACTAAGAAACCAAATTTTTCAAAGTGTACAGAGAAGTGATGATTGTGCTTCAGCTTATGTAATGAGAGTTAAAGACATCCATAGAGAATTTTCATGCATAGGAGACTCCATCAACCAAAATGAACTTGTTCAAGTCATACTTAATGGGCTAAAGGAGGAATATGACAACCTTGTTTAGAGTTATGCCATTAAGGAGGAGCTACCAAGTTTGGAAGCACTCCAAAGTGTGCTCATTTCTGAAGAATCAAGACAAGAGTATAAACTCTTGAAAATGGAGAGACTGTCTCTCAACATTGATGGTAAAGCTCTCTTTACCAAAGACAAGCACAAGACAAGAAATAAGAATCAACACCAACCCTCTTCAAGCAAGAATAATCTTATTTCCAAGGAGAAAGGAGAAGAGAATGAGTCCTCTCAAGCTTCCACATCCAAAAAGAAGAAGAAAAACATCAAGTGCTTCTTTTGTGGCAAGAAGGGGCATTATGCCACCAATTGCTTCAAGAAGAAGAGTCAATTCAAGCAAGCCAACATTTCTAATGAAGAGAAGGAAGATGCTCATGCAAGTGATGGAGAGGGATCTCTTATGGTCTCAAGTTTTTCTTCATCACCTTTCAAGAAGGATGGTTTGTGGTATATCGACAGTGAAGCTTCCTCACATATGTGTAGCTCCAAGCAATCTTTTTCATCCATGTCACCTTATGAAGGAGCCAAGAAGTCCATCTACATAGCAAATGACCATGAGTGTGCTATTGAAGGCATAGGGACTATTCCCTTAAAGCTTTCATCATCAAAAGTTCTTTCTCTGTCTAAAGTACTTTTTGCTCCTAAGTTAACAAAAAATCTTATTAGTGTTGGGCAATTGTTTGATAGTGGACTAGATGTGAGTTTCAATGTTGATACATGTAAAATCAAGAAGCATGATGAGATCCTTGCATTTGGGTCTAGATATGGTGGAATCTACAAGCTTGATCCCAAAGAGTATGCTAACTCTTGTAATAGTGCTTTTGCTTCTCATATGTCTTTGGAGGAACTATGACATAGAAGGTTGGGGCATCCTAACTATAGTTCTATGGTGTCCATGATCAAGAAAGCCAAAGCTATTGGCTTGCCTAATCTTATCTCCAAGAATTTCAAGCCATGTGAGGCTTGTGCCATATCTAAGTCTCATAAGAAGCCTTTTTCAAAGTCATATATCAAGACTACACATCCATTAGAGCTCATACACTCGGATGTGCATTTCTCATCTTCAAAGAGCAAGGGTGGTGCTACTTGATTTGTAACTTTCATTGATGATTTCACAAGATTTACTTGGTTATATCTTCTAGCTTCAAAGTCTATGGTGTTTGACTATTTCCTAAAGCTCAAAGCTCTAGTTGAAAAGAAATTTTCATACAAAATCAAGATTCTTAGAAGTGATGGAGGTGGTGAGTACACTTCCAATAAATTTCATGATTATTGTGAGTTTGAAGGCATTAAAAGGGAGTTTTCTTGTGCATATACACCATCATAAAATGGGGTGGCTGAAAGAAAGAATAGAACATTGTGTGAATGTGCCAAAACCATTAGAATTGAGGCATCCTTGCCAAAAGACTTTTGGGGTGAGGCCATCAATTGTTCAAACTATCTTTGCAATCGACTCCCTCACGTTGCACTTGGAGGAAAGTCACCATATGAAGCACTTTATTTGAAGAAACCTAAGGTTGAACACCTTAGAGTATTTGGATGCATATGCTTTGTCCATATTCCCTTGGAAACGAGAAAGAATGATGATCCTTGTGCAAGCAAAGGAGTAATGGTTGGATATTCATCCAACAAGAAAGCCTATCGAATCTACATGCTCTCTACTTCTAAAGTAATTGATAGTAGAGATGTAGTTTTTCATGAGGAAGAAAAGTCCAATTTTGGAGGGGCCGAGATCAAGCAACCTCAAAATCTATCACCTTTTATTATTGAAGACAATCAACATATGGAGGAGTCGAGATTTGAAGATGGAAGTCCTCGGATTTTTACTCCTAGAAGATCCATGAGGGAGAGATCCGAGCCTAAGAGGCTCACTTATGATGAAAAAGGAAAACAAGTGAATCTTGATTCCACTTATGCTTATTTTGTTTCTCACGAGGAGCCCAAAGATGTCCAAGAAGCCCTCAATACCAAGGAGTGGTATGAGGCCATGAAGATTGAATATGATGCCTTGATCACCAACCACACACGGGAGCTAGTGGATCCACCACCTAACATGCATATTATTGGATGCAAGTGGGTGTTCAAGATCAAGTACAATCATGATGGCTCCATCAACAAGTGCAAGGCAAGATTATGTGCTAAAGGCTTTGCACAAATATATGGCCTTGACTATGAAGAAACCTTTGCTCCTGTAGCAAAGATGGTGACAATAAGAATCATAACCTCTCTTGCCTTATTTTTTAAGTGAAAATTGTATCAACTTGATGTCTCCAACACTTTTTTGAATGGCTATCTTGAGGAGGAGATATACATGGAACAACCTCAAGGATTTATCAAGGATAAATCTAAGGTGTGTTTGCTATTTAGAAGTCTTTATGGCTTGAAGCAAGCACCTAGATCATGGTATTCAAGACTTAACAACTTTCTACTTTCATTAGGATTTGTGCTTAGTGACTATGATCCTTCTATGTACTTAAAGTTTGATAGTAGTAATATTGTCATTCTTCTAATCTATGTAGATGACATTATTCTTAGTGGAAGTTGTTTGATAATAGTTCAAGAAACTAAAGATGCATTAGGAAGAGAATTTAAAATGCAAGATCTAGGAGAGATCCATTACATTTTAGGCCTTGAGATTGATTTTCATGAAGAGTATGCTTTTATTTGTCAATCTAGATATGTCTTTTCTATGTTGAGAAAATTAAATATGCAAAATTGTAAAGGCATAGATACTCCCATGGAGCAACATGTAAAAGATCCTATTAAAGTTGATGAACGATCCTTCGAGGACATCACACTTTATAGGAGTCTTATAGGCTATTTAATTTGGCTTACTATCACTGACCCGATTTGAGCTATTGTGTGCACAAATTGAGTCAATCTATGCAAGATCCTAAGATCCAACATTGGAAGATGGCCAAGAGAGTTCTAAGATATGTATCTTCTACTCAAGATTATGGTTTATTGTACAAGAATGAAGATCTAACCATTGTCAGCTATTCGGATTCCGATTTTGCAATCGATAAGATGGATCGAAAGTCCATTAATGCATATACTATCTTTCTTGGAGGCAATCTTGTGTCTTGGCTTTCAAAGAAGCAAGATACCATATCTCTATTTTCTTGTGAGGCCGAGTACAAAGCACTCACTACAACAACTAAAGAGGTGGTTTGGATCAAGAGGTTAATCATGGAGCTAAAGTGCATCAAAGAGGATGATCTTCCCTTGATCAAATGTGACAACATATCGGCCCAAGTTCTTTTTTCATGCAAGAAGCAAGCATATAGAAGTGGCACACCATATTGTAAGGGAAAAGCTCATTGGAGGTGAAATCAACAAGGAACATGTCGACACATCTTCATGTATTGTTGATCTTCTCACAAAGCCACTTTGCAAAAGTGCCTTCTCAAAGCATAGATCTAATCTTGGTCTTATCTCAAGATCGATGCTTGATCCACATTAGATACATTTTTAGGAGGAGTGTCAAAATATTGGAAAAATCTATCTAATGTTGTGAGTAGGGGTCCTAAAAATGCCAAAGATGAATTAAGCTGTTTTGGCTTAGTAAAGACCCATCTTAGAATAAAATATTCAAGGTAGGTAGAAGTAGAAACTCGAGCTACCATAGGAATTGCCATTTGTACTTTGCATGCCACATTTAATGCATGAAAAGACTAGGTGGCACAATTAGACATAGTGAGGTGGCTTGAATAAGTCTAGATAGCTTGAGAGGTGGATTCATAACTCCAATTCATCTCAAAGTAGGAGGAGAGTCCATGGATCTATATATATGTGATGTACTCTCATTAAGAAATGACAAAATTTGTGTGTAATGCAAATTTGGAGACAAGCTCTTTGTGCCCTCTCTCTCTACTCGAGTTTTGTACTTTCATTTTCTCTCTCTAGCCAAGTTGAGGCATTTATTGTGCGTAGTTTCGTGTTTTGTTGACAGATGTTGCTTGTAACACAATAATATTTCTTGTATGATCAGCTTTCCTATTGTCAATCAATGCTAGCCTGATCTTTATGGTACTATTGGGCTTAGGAGATCAAAAGTACATGTGTAGGGCGTCCCACACGTGTGAATTCAACATTCTTGGATGGTTTTGCTGATGGAAATGAAGCTATTGGAGGTTCATTATGTCAGTCATTCATGTCCAAGTCATCAAGTGATGATGACATCTTGTGGCAAGATGGAGATGGAGGCTCATTCATGGAGTTTTATGGTGGAGACATAGGACAAAGAGGGAGGATACAAGCAAGCAAATGATTATCACTCACATTATTGTTTGGTTGCTGTAATTTTTCAGAGAGTTCAAATTTTATAGCATGGAGGAGTCATCTCATTCTATATGGTTTTTCATGTTCTATTTACATCTTGATGTGTAAAATTGACGTAAGAGATAGTGAAGCATCCAAAGTGGACTCTATTCTCTATATCAATTATGAATGCTACTTTAAGGCATTGGGAAAGGACTTGTTCATGAAGCATAGGACTTCACTGGGAGTATTTTCAAAGTCTATGCTTAAACTAGTTGAAGAGGGAGTGTGAAATATTTTAACTAGTTTCACTATTTTGAGTTAGAATTAAAGTTAGAATCAATGTGTTACTGTACTGTGGGTCCTATCAGTGGATAAGAATCAGCTGGCCTCGCCACGAGGCAAGTCGACGGGACACGCGTCCCGCCAACGGCAACCTGAGTCATGCATGGGTTGCCTGAGTGAACAACTATATGTACAGTGTAATTTCATTTTGAGAAATACAGTTGCTATGTGAGCTTGCTGAGGAGAGTGATTTTCTGTCTGTGTTACTGTGTAGCATAATCTGTGTTCCTGTGCAACGCAAATTCTAAGTTGATATTAGAGCCGTACAGGGAGTGTACACAGTACAATGTCGCCGTTGAAGAGAGCTTTGGGAGAACTGTCTTCTGAGAGTTCGGGGTTTTACGGCGAGTTGAAGACGGAAAGAGAAGCACTGGTGCACAGTTTCTAATTTATAGAGGCTTGCTAAGCTCAGCAGAGGGATTATTAGCCTGTGCATTGCATCAGACAGGGAAAAATTTGGTGAAAAATTGACAATTTCGAAGTCAGCTGAAAATTGAAACCGAACTTGGGGTTACAGTTTTATACATAATTGGTGATTTCTTCGCTATTTGTGCACCGTTTTGGATGCCGTAAGGACAAGAAGGAAGCTAATCACATTGTCAATGAGCCATGGAGAGATTCTGAGGTTTGTGTCGGAGATTTGTCTCCAGACAGTTAACCTAGCAGATTTGCGGTAAAAAGGTGAAAAAGCCACTTTGTCAAGTTGAGCTAAAATCACCGTTTCTCCACGGAATTTCCTAACTGAACACTCTACAGTCATGGATTCAGTAGGGCGACCCTGCTCCAGGCCTCAGATCATGTTTAAAATGACCTACAAGAGAGCTTGATCCAACATTTTTCAGGGAAGGAAGGCGCAACCACAGGCAGGGAAGTCGTAGGCTGTTCGCGAGCCAAACGCAACACTCAGCTTAGTGTATCGAAGACCATAGCATCTGCAAGAGTTTAGTTCGATGCCCAAATGTACTTTGAACCTATGGATGAGCTGTCAAATGAATCAACGGTCCAGCATCTGTGATGGGAGAGAAATGTGAACCACAAGATTTGGTTCAGCCATTGGATGAGCTTTAAACAGGGTCCTAAAGAATTGAAGTGCATTCTGGCCTTCAACTTCATTAAAAATTTTCATACTGAAAGTTGAGCTGGGTCCCTTCACAAGTGAGGAGTGAAGTTTCTTCAAAGTGAAGAAACAGTTCAAAAGCTAGAAAAGTCCCTATTTTTGGGTCCTTTGCCCGTTTTGACCCAAACGAAAGGTTATAACCTCCAAACGAAGGGCACCCAGACTGTACTTGTAAGTACGGTACAACAAAACAGAGCGGTTGCAGCGGAGAAAGTGTTCGGAGTATGCCAGAAGTAGTTTCACCATTCCACTGGGCACATTGTTGGGAATTGACGACTGAGTGCATTTCGGAAGGCGATGCCGATTTGGCTTTCAAATTGGTGGAAAAGCGGCGAGTGGCCTAGTAAGAAAAAAAGTGCAGGTCATTATTTTCAACTTCTGACATCACTGTTGGCCTTGACATACTGTTCTTAGCCTAAGGCAGAAGTTTTAAGCAGTTTTGCGATGGCAAACATGGGAGAGTCCATTTTGAGTGAAAGTAGCAAATTGGATGGGATTTCCAACTACGCAGTGTGGAAATTCAAAATGAAAAACATATTGATGGAGAAAGATGTGTGGGAAGTCATTACAGGTGATGAGAGAAGGTCGCCAAATGAAGCAGACATCAAAGTGTTCGACAAAAAGATGAGGAAAGCTTTGACCTTCATTAACTTGTCAGTGAAGGATCACATCATTACCCACATTTGTGATGCTATTACACCCAGACAGGCATGGGATGTGCTAAAGGAGCAGTTTGAGACATCAAATCCGTCAAGAATCATGTTTCTGAAGTCAAAGTTGAATAGTGCCCGCATGGAGCAAGGAGAGCACATTCAGACGTACATGACCAAAATCAAGACAATGAGAGATGAACTGCATTCTATTGGAGAGCGCATACGTGATGTAGAGCTGATGTATAATGCATTATGCGGCATTGCAGAACCCTATCAGATGTTTGTGAGCATAATAGCATCAAGAGAAAGATTGCCAAGCTTTGACGAGCTCACAGGAATCTTGATGTAGGAAGAGCAACGACAAGAAATGGTGAAAGCTAGACGTCAAAATACTGATGATCAGGCACTTGCAACACGCCAAAAACAAGGCAAGGGCAAGGGCAAGAAGAAGACTAAACAACAATTTGCCAAGTCTCAGGAGGATGAGGGATCTTCCAGCAAAACTAAAAAGAAAGGCAAGTGCTTCCATTGTGGTAAAAAGGGCCACTGGAAGAGTGAATGTCCCAAATTCCTGGTGGAACAAGGCAAGGGGAAACCAAAACAAGTTGGTAACCTTGTCGATGAAGGTGAGATTGAAGACTCTAGCATCTTCATATCTGCATTGTCATCTAATCAAGATGATCAAGCATGGTATATTGACTCAGGAGCCACAAGACACATGATAGGTAACAAGAACTGGTTCAATAGTTTGAAGGCATTGGATAATGGGACATCTGTTTCACAAGCAAATGGTGAAGTGTGCATGATCAAGGGGATAGGCACAATTTCAATCCAACTGCCTGATGGCAAAAGCAGGATGATTAGGGAGGTACTTTACGTACCAGGTTTGAAGGTGTTGCAAGAGCAAAGAACATCCTGGATTTAATCCACACAGATTTATGCGGGCCCATGAGGACCATGTCCTTAGGAAAAGCCTTCTATTTCATGACCTTTATTGATGATATGTCACGTAAGACGTGGATCTACTTCTTGAAGAAGAAATCAGATGCTTTTGATAACTTCAAGAACTTCAAAAACTTGGTCGAAAATCAGACAGGTAAGAAGATCAAAGTCCTAAGATCAGATAGTGGAGGTGAGTATAAGTCTAATGACTTCAATGATCTTTGTGATCAATGTGGGATTAAAAGACAATTTACGCAAGCTCATACTCCAGCTCTCAATGGTGTAGCTGAGTGCAAAAATTGTACGATTGTGGAAAGTGTCAGATCTATGCTAGCTGAGATGAAATTACCAAAAGATTTTTGGTCAGAAGCATGTAGCACGGCAGTCTATCTTCAAAATAGAAGTCCTACCATTGCCATACAAAAAATTACACCTGAGGAAGCATTCACAAAGAAGAAGCCAAAGGTGAACCACTTGCGAATCTTTGGATGTAAGGCCTTTATACACATTCCTAAGGAAGAAAGACGTAAACTTGATGTAAAAGCTATCAAGTGCATATTCCTAGGATATGATGATCGCGTGAAGGGCTATAGATGTTTTGATCCAGTCGAAAACAAAATCCATATAAGCCGAGATGTTATCTTTGATGAATCCAAGATGTATGAAGACGAAGATGCTGAGAAGATAGACACATCCAGTAGGAAAAATGGTATAGTGAGGATACCACCTGATGATGATCCATTCATTGACCTTCCGAGTGATGAACATGAGGATACGTCTCAAGATACTACTACTCAACCTCATGAAACAGGTTGGAGAGGTAGGGACAACCTTTTGGTGCAAGAAGGATTGAAATTGCAGGTGACAAACGTAAGGAGAAGATGTATCGTGGGATACATTTTCACCAAGAAGCCGATCACCTGACAGAAAGCTCCCTAAGTGGTTTGAGAGATTGTTGGAGAGCCGTGACATATATGACTTTCCAGGATCATCTAACCAGGGAGAGCTACGAAGATCAACAAGAGAGAAGATACTACCTAAAAGGTATGAAGCAAATTATGCTCTGTTATCCAGCATTATTCAAAGCAAAGAACCTTCGACTTATGGTGAAGTGAAGGATGATGACATTTGGATCAAAGCCATGGGAGAGGAGATGGAGTCAATTGCTAAGCATAGCACATGGGACTTAGTAGAACCACCAGTTGGCAAGAAACCCATTGGTTGCAAATGGGTATATAGAACTAAGTACCATGCAGATGGAAGCATAGCAAAGCACAAAGCAAGATTGGTAATCAAAGGGTACGAACAAAATAAAGGCATTGACTATGAGGAGACCTTTGCGTTGGTGTGTAAGTAGAATACTCGAATACTCTACGTCTACTTATTGCTTTAGCTTCACATTTTGGTTGGCCTTTGCATCAGATGGATGTGAAATCTGCTTTTCTAAATGGTGAGTTAGAAGAAGAAGTGTTCATGGATCAACCTGAAGGCTTTGTAACGAAAGGACAGGAAAATAAAGTATGTCGCTTGAAGAAAGCGCTTTATGGTCTTAAACAAGCACCACGTGCATGGTATAGCAGGATTGATGCCTACTTTCGTTCAAAGGGGATGGTGAGAACACATTCTGATCCAAATCTATATGTCTTATGCTTTGATGGTATGGTTGCTTTGATTACTCTTTATGTTGATGACTTGATTATTACGGGAAATAATCAAGAGATGATAGACATAATCAAGAAAGACCTCATGAAACAATTTGAGATGACGGATCTCAGCCTGATGCATTACTGCCTTGGAGTAGAAGTGTGGCAAAAAGGACATGAAGTGGGTTTAACACAGGTGAAATATGTCAAAGAGTTGCTGCACAGGTTTAGGTTGCAGGATTGCAAACCAGTAAACACTCCTATTGAACCAGGTAAAAAGCTTTCTAAGCTTGATGAATCAGAGTCATTTGATGCTACGCTATATAGACAGTTAGTAGGGAGCTTGATTTACCTTACCACAACTAGACTAGATATATGCTATGTTGTTGGCATTGTAAGTCAATTTATGGCAGCACCTACGGAAATGCATTGGAAAGCAGCTAAACGCATTTTGCGTTATGTGAAAGGCACATAAGAGTATGGCTTGATTTACAGGAAGCATGATGGTTTATCTGAGTTGTGTGGCTATGTGGATGCGGACTGGGGAGGTGACTATGATGATCGTAGATCCACCACAAGATATATATTCCAGTTTTATGGTAATTGTTTTTCCTGGTCTAGTAAGAAACAAAGTACAATTGCTCTTTCCACCACAGAAGCAGAGTATAAGGCAATGTGTAGTGTTGCACAAGAAGCTATATGGTTGAGACAAATCTTGAAAAAAATTGGCATAAAGTAGAAAAATCCCACAACTTTACATAGCAACAGTCAGAGTGGCATTCAGCTAGCAAAGAATCCAGTGTTCCATGCGAGAACTAAACACATTGAGATCCAATATCACTTCATACGTGAAAGGCTGCTAAGTCATGAAATTTATGTTGTTCATTGTAGCACAAAAGAACAACTAGCTGATATTTTCACTAAGCCACTTACTGGAGAAAAGTTTGATAAGTTTAGATCAAAACTTTCTGTATTTAAAGTTTGTTGACTTTAAAGCTATGTATATGACTGTATAAAAAGTGACTCTACTTTAAGGGAGAGAGTTAGAATTAAAGTTAGAATCACTGTGTTACTGTACAGTGGATAAGGATCAGTTGGCCTCGCCACGAGGCAAGTCGACGAGACACGCGTCCCGCCAACGGCAACCTGGGTCATGCATGGGTTGTCTGAGTGAACAACTATATGTACAGTGTAATTTCATTTTGAGAAATATAGTTGCTATGTGAGCTTGGTGAGGAGAGTGATTTTCTGTCTGTGTTACTGTGTAGCATGATCTGTGTTCCTGTGCAAAGCAAATTCTAAGTTTTTGGTCATATTTGTATATTTGGCAATTGACTAAAAGCAGTTATATTAGTCTAAAAGCATTTGAATAAACACTTTTGGAAAGTGTGGGAAACTATAGAACATGAGTTTTGAAGAGATTCAAAATACATTGAATCTAGTCACAAAAATACTAGGGTTTTCATTATGGAAGGAAACCAAAGTTTGAATTTAGGTTTGGACCTGCTATAAAACGATGTAACTCATGGGAAGAGAAAACATGCTCTCTCTCTCTCTCTCTCTCTCTCTCTCTCTCTCTCTCTCTCTCTCTCTCTCTCATTCATTCTTGTAAATGGTTCTCTTTGGGTTTTACTATCCATTGGTGCACTATACTTGATATCTTGGTGGAATGCTCATTAAATGCTATTCTCAGATCCACACGTGTGAAATACAGTGGCTTACTGTTTGTGTACGAACATCAACATTATTTTATGTCTTGATTGATGTTTGATCAAGATCTATTCGAGTTTGCATCTCATTCATAGTGTAGATATTGGTTTTTCTACATTGGCAAGGATGGTGATTTGCTTGTCTTTCTAAGCATAGATCAAAGGGATATTTTGGATCTTAATGATCTGAAATTCTTCACAGCTGGTTCACTCATATATCTAACCATCACAAGACCTGATCAATAGGGACAATACTAAGTCAGATCTAAGTGGTTATGATCAGATCTTGATGCATTTCTAAATTCTAGCATGCATAAAGTAGCGATTTCTATGTTGTTGATGATTCTAGATGTGTGATCAAACTTGGCTAAAGATCAAACATTGACTACTATAATCCATACAAGCCAAAACCCCCCTAACTTGGCTTGGCCTTGCTATGTGATGCACATAATTAAGTGTACATATTGCTAATTGATTGTTAGATCAACTACATTTCTTATAAATACTTAGGTTTTTCCACTAGAAGTAAAAAATTTACCACTAAAGTCTTCCAATAAGTGATATGGTGTTGAAGGGCTCCTTGAGATGGACTTTACTCATCCACAAGATCATGAGAATATACAACTTTCATCTCCTAAGACTAATTGTTTGTCAATCATAGAAGAAATGGTGGACCACAAATTAAAAAAACAGAAGAATAGCAGATCATAGAGCTAGCACATGAGATTACACTCAAGTTACACATCTTATTGGTGTCTCACAAATTTTGTTTAAACAAGCTTTGTATGAGTGACAAGCACCGAGGGATGAAAACATTTATCCTTGTTAAAAGGAGGTTTTTCTTTTAGCAATCTTCAATCAATGATGCATGGCGAACTTCTAGAAGTTCTATTACATGTCAGCAAATCTTTGTGTTGCTATTTTACCAAGCCGTGCTGCTTATATATTCTAATTGGGTGACGGGTTCTTCCTACATAATTGGACCTCGTCAGAAGCCTTCATGCTCTTGATTGCACAGCTTGAAGAGCGCCACTCAAATTGAGCACTCAAACATGTCATGCCTCATCAGTCTAAAAACCAACCTGCCCAAGAGATTATAATCAACTCAATTGTCTTCAATAAGCAGTTAAAGGCATTTTATGATCCAGCAGGTGAATGCATTTAGGCTATATAAAGGACGATCCTGCTTATATTTGTGAAGCAAACAGTGACAAGGACAATCAGAAGAAAGAAATATCCAGGTGAAAATGCATTGATACTGTAGGTTGTACAGAAATTGTTGGTACCAGTGACCGCTCGTTTGCTTGCTGGAATCAAAACATAAAACAGAGAG
Source organism: Diphasiastrum complanatum (assembly GCA_029204225.1). Taxonomy (NCBI): domain Eukaryota; kingdom Viridiplantae; phylum Streptophyta; class Lycopodiopsida; order Lycopodiales; family Lycopodiaceae; genus Diphasiastrum; species Diphasiastrum complanatum. The sequence continues at coordinate 47,313,213 of CM055098.1, read as the reverse complement.
TTCTGCTTTCTGTAGGTAAATAGGAGCTTGTCCTAAATACGAGCAAAAAGTTGACTTGTTTACTGTATTGGGTTGTAGAATAAACTCACAATCCACATTGCTCTCATAGGCTGAATTCACAGCAGAGGAAAGATAAAGCATTCAGAACAACAATTAAAATCCAGCGTACATGACACACTTATCCCAAAAAAAAAAGAAGGAAATATATACACTGCTATAATGGACAAAAGTAAAAACTGTCCCCCGCCATCCCCCCCCACCCCCAAATAAGCTCTCAACATCTGTTTGCCAACGGTGTGATCGTTGCACTTTTCTTTGTTTCTATCAGTACAAGAAAAGAAACTGAAAACGAAGGGAGTATAGATCCTGAAACGAAGCTCTCAGCAATGCCAGGCTGAGACTGTGACAATGGGGTGCTCCAGCCAGCAAAGGGAGAGGCATCCAGGCACTTGCATCAGTGTAAAATTCTCGCAATACAGCCATAATAGCAGGCGAGCTTGACTTATAGCATAGTAGCTGAGCGGTGCGCTCCTGAAGCCTGCTCTATCCATCAGTCTCCTCCAATTATCGGTACTTTCTCGCCGTTCTTTTCTTTCTGCCCCATCAGCAGCCATCATGTTCTTAATCTCTTTTGCAAAGAATAGTCTTTCGACTTTGACTCTCTCTGGATCCTCCCGGGCCATAGTTTCATCCAGGGAATCAAACAGCGCAGCATAGAAGCAGAAGGCGTTGAGGAATCTGGTCTGGAGTGGAGCTGCATTTATGCTGGCCTCAAATTCTGCCACTGTGATCACTGCTGGGCTAAGGAGCTGCACAAGCCTAAGAGTTCTTCGGAGGTGTTGAAGAGAATCATCCAGAAGGTGATGCAGCTCGAACATAAAATTTACTGCAAGGACTTCGTTGTGGTCTAATCTGAGCATGGATGGGTCTAAATCCTCCAGCTTGGTGGAAACTGGACAGAATTCAAATTGCAGGTTGAGGAGGTTTGCGAACTCGGTGAGGCGTTTTGCTGTGGCAGCGAGGGCGGCGGATGGGTCGGTGCCGAGCTTGGGGCTCGCGATGCCGGTGATTCTGATCTTGGGAGGGACGGCTCCCGCAGGCCGGGTAGCGAAGGCTTGCAATAAAGCTGCCCATTGCACGCCCTGAACTATGCCACAATCGATTATATGAACCTTGTCTGCTGTCTCCATCGCCTCCAGGATTGCTTGGTTTGCTGTGAGGTGAGCAAATTTAATATAAGGACAAGCTTCGTTGAACGCTCGAAAGGCCATCACCATATCCTCTAGGCTCTCATCCCTCGAGGGTTCATGGGCTGCTGCTGCTGGATCGGTTTCCAGGCGAGCAGCCATGGCGTCTGTGAAATGGGATGCTACCCTTTGCAACGGATCGCTGTATGCAGAAGAAAGCTCTCTCAATTTCATCATGGCATTTGTGCAATGCGATGTTCCTCGTCCTGGCGTTGCTAACGATCCTGCCATGGAGGTTGTTTCGATACTTGCCACACAATCAATCAGAAGTTGCAACAATCTAACACCTTCATCGCCACCTTTTCTCTCTAGATGTACTCCCAGCAATCCTGCCCTTGTCAACACACAAAGCGCATCTCTTCTATCAAAAACGTGACCTGCTGGGCGATCCTGAGGTGGACAAAGTTTGGACAGCGCTAGCAAATGCGAGGGATACTGAGGCTGCTGCCGTGGCAATGCTAGAGAGGTGAAATTACTAGAAGAGAGAAGCTGATCAGACGATGATGCGGAGAGCAGATCAACTGGGCACGCGTCTCGCGTCCAGGAGGTGTGGGGAATCCGATCCGAAGAGCAAGCAAATGCAAAATCTTCCCTCCAACTTTCCTCCGGCGTGCAGGGATAGCCTGGAAGCTCCGAGCTGTGTGTGGACTCACAGGGATTTCTCTCAAAACATGACGCTATTCCAACTTCAACCGCTTCTGCATGAAGATCATTCATCAGACAATCCATCCACTCCGAGCTTCCATCGCCCATCCCCAGCTGGCTCTGATCAGAAAAAATCTTTTGTCCAGATCGCAGAGCCTGCAGATCCTCCAGATAATACGTAGCTCCTCTTGTTGTTCTTAAGTCAGCCATCTTTCCCGATTCGTAAAGGACATCTCCGTCACAGTCAGTAGGTCTGCTGCTGGAAGCTGTTGCAAGCTCGGTGGCAAAGCCAGTAGAAAATCTGTTCATTACGGGATTTTCTGTCAGGCTCACGTCTTCCTGCAAGCATTGCTCGATTTCCTGGAATCGCTGCTCGTTGAGAGTCAAGGGAGAGTGCATGGAATCCAGAGATGGGCTAGAGAGATCCAGAACAGAAGTGGGCTCCAGGAAGTAGGAGGTGCTGGAGGAGGATAAATCCTCAAAAGCATCTGAGCAGCAGGATCTTGAGATGGGCAGAGAATATGGATCGTGGCTGGAGTTTGTCCTCCCACCTCTCCAAGAGTGAGTCACTGGACATGGATTTTCTGTCATGCCACTGCTGCCTTGACTTCCATCAGCGGACGCAGGCGGTGGCTGTTGGTGTTGATGGTGCTGTTGTTTCTGAAGCAGTTGCTGAGCTATAGCCATGAGAGAAGCGTCTGAGCGAGTGGAGGGTGTGCTGTGATAGAACATGAAGCTTGAATTATCTGCATAGAAATGCGCCATAGCAACTATGCTTTTCTTCGAAGGACTCTCTCTCTCTCTCTCTCCCTCTCTCTCAAGCTACAAGAACTCTTCTAGTGGGAGATTTGCTTGGTCAGGCTGAAGAGGCTGGATCTATGTAAGATTTTTGGCATCATCAATCTCCTCCTGACCTCGCACACAATCCATGCTACAAATCTTTCTAACAAAAGTTGTCTGATCCAGCTTCTGATGATCGACTCTCAATTTGGTGAGGAAATCGCTAGAATTGATCAGCAACATGGGCTCACATATTATGGGAGCAAGAGTAGATTGCGCCTGTGCAGCAGGGTCAGCTTCACATATCCACAAGGTAATGAAACCAAATTATAAACTGGTGTTGTGTTTGGATTCCAGCAGCAGAAGCTCAAACTTGCAACAGCTGCATAAGAAATTGCCCTCACAAATGGAGTGCTCGGCAAAACAAGAGCAAGACAATTAGCCTTGCAATAGCTGCAAAGAAATTGACCTCACAGAAGTGCAGTAAGAAAATCGGTGTCCACAGTTATCAGTATACGAAGTATGCTATAAGCAGGAAAATCACTATAAACTTACACAGAAGTAGCAGAGAGACAAGACTGAGGGAGTTGGTTGTAATGAAAGCAAAAAAGCAGGAACGGGAAGAGAAGGATTGGTAATAGAGCAACAGATTATAAGGTCAGCTTACAGGGACAGAGGTCCGATACAGAGGTGGAGAAAGAGCGAAAGAGAGAAAAGGGAGACAGAGCGAGAAAGAGATGGAGCAAGAGTGAAATAGTGAAAATGGAAAGAGAGAGCCCGTGTTTGTGAGGTCTAGCAAGGAAAGTGACGGATCCTGAGTAAAGCGGTGAAGCTAGTGAAATGATAGCGCAGACGACGAAAGAGACTTGCAGAAAGAGATGAAGGTGTGTGTGGGTCCTATTCCCTCTCTCCCCTTTCTCTCCCTTCCCCCCTTTCTCTCTCTTGATCGCATTGGATCAACAACAATCTTCCCCTGCAGCAACAGCTGCAACAACAGCACGAATTCTCAGGGCTCACACAGACTCCAGAGCAGAGAAAGCCATGGTGATGTGGGTAGGATAGAGAGGAGGAACTAACCTACCCAGTCCAACTGGTCGATCTGTACTATAACACGGCCCTCTCTTGAGCCCTTCAAATCCTCAACTACACACATCTATCGGTTAGGAGGTAAGAGTGCTGTACAATCCACATCAGATATACACTCCTCAAACCTTGCCACTGGAGTCTGCCAGGACAGTAACCATACCCACAAAAACTATTCTCCAAGGTACTATACTCCAGAGTCCAGACTCTGTCACTCTGGTGACGTCTGGTTCCTCCTCCTGCATAATCACTAATCACTCTAACTTTTAAGCCTTATTCCAGAGCCATGGCTAAGAGTAAGAATCTCCACCCGTACTGTCAGAGGCATAGATGGATGGGGTGTGTCAGAGACTTGAACTGGAAGCAGGATGTCTGAAGCATATGGAGAATAAGAATAGGTGAATAATAAATTGACTAAACTTTTTCCTAGAGAGGAAAGATCTGCTTACATTGTAGCAGCCAAATTGAATTTTAAAATTGAAAATGTATGATCATTTAGGTTAGGTCCAGTCCAGAGTCCAGCAATGGCAGAAGCTGGCAGGAAAAAGTGGTACTCATTTTACTCTGGTTTGTAGTTTGTACAGAATAGGACAGGCCTTAGCAGCGTTGTAGAATTCTAATTTGTAGAGCCACATGAGTTTCCTGCTTTAAAGCTGGGACAGACACATTGGTACACAAAAGGGGTCAGCATACATACTTAAAATCAAAAGAAAAGAAAAAGTATTGCTCACCCTTCTATAAACAAATAAGAGGCTGAGCAATAATTTGCATTTCACACGTTTTTTATTGGCTGCTTTGCAATAAAAGAGGTTACATTGCAGCTGCCTTTCAGTTTGTTTATGTGACATAATACAACCCACCCATAAGATGACACAAATATGCATGTTTTTTCCAACTCATAGGAGTGGACCTTTAATTTCATAACTAGATAACTCTATTCATTAGATTAGGTTGTCATATCTTAAGGGAGAGGCGGCTCATGTTAAATTATACATTCCTTGAGCTCAAAGCTTGGATTCTTTTTAATATTTTTATGAAATTTCAATACCCTATTCCACTTTAAGACATTGGACACATTTCACACCTAGCTAACTCTATCCAAGAGAGGAGAGGTGTTGCTTAACTTGAGTTGAAAGCTTAGTTTCACTTTTTCCCCTTTTCCCCTTTATGGAATATCAATAGGCCTCTTATGATACATTGGACACAATTTGGATGTGTGCTTTATTGAAGATGCATCTTTTGCTACCACACATTTAACTAGGATGTTATCAAAAGGTTTATATCACTTAATGTCCTGAAGATAGTATCTAACATATGACCCTTTGCAATAAAAACCCAAAGCATGTCTTTAGGAGGGTCTTGCTTAGAGGTTGAAATTAATTATGTCTAAAAAGTAGCATAGTAAAACCAACTTTTTAAGTTAAAGCTCTAAATTTGCAATAGAGTTGCACACACCAAAGGTTGTAGATTGGCCAAGATAAGTTAGCTACAAAAGTTTTTGCCAACAACTAGCATAAGAATTAAGCGAGGTTCTTGCATGTGGTAATTACAAGGTGATGAACAACATTTCCATTTAATATTTGGTTGCATTGCATCACTATTCTCCAAATAGCTACAATCTTGGATAGATGGCAACGTCGGTGTAATGTGCATATCTTATCCTAGTAGTATAAAGGTAACTAAGGGTAACTTGGACAAAAAGGTTGGGAAGAGAAAAGTGAGTATTGTAGAAGTTCCAAAGGTATTGTCGTAGGTCGATACACCATTTATAAAATAAATGGGGGAGCACCTCATCAATACTTATACAAAGTGGCCACATTTTGGTTGGGGCATGGACTCCATTTTTTTCCTTCTAGTTTTCCAATTTTTTTCATGATTATTCAAATTGCACTTCTCAATGTTGAAAACATTGACAATGTCCTTTTAAGTGAAATGAATATGCTTGATCATAGATGAGGGAGCTATAAGTAAACTCAGGAGTAAATTCATATGTAATACAAATATAACAATATTTTTTGATATTTCATTAAGCAAACCTTTTTACGGTTAATCTCCAAACCAGTTATCGTACATAGTTTACTATAGATTACTTTTGGTTATAGTGTATAAAATGTGTAATATACATAGATCATGTGTAATAAATATAGAGGATAAATCACAAATTGTATAGTACTTATAAGTTTGCCAAGGTAGGATCCATATTTTAACCAATCTAAATTATGCTCTATGTCAATCCAACTTTGGCAATAATACTCAGATCCATGCCATTTTCAATCTTATAAGTTGCCATTGTTTGGGTATATTGTTTTACACAACCTAGACCATTGTTGAGATTCGATGTTTAAACTACACTTCATACAATTTGGCATGATGTCTTTGGTATATATCTACAGTAAACTATGTACTTTTGATTATAGTGTATAAAATGTGTAATATACATAGATCAAGTGTAATAAATATAGAGCATAAATTAAAATTATACAATTAAACATATGGATAATTCAATAATAAAGTATATAAGTAAAACATTATATATACAATTCAAAATATAGATAATTAAAAAATAAAGTGTATATATATATATATATATATATATATATATATATATATATATATATATATATATATACACACACACACACACACACACTAGCATAGTGTGTCCATCGATGGCGGATAGCCCATGGTGTGTGTATGTGTGTATACATATATGTATGTGTATGTGTATGTATATGTGTGTATGTGTATATATGTGTGTATGTGTGCATGTGTATCTATATGTGGATGTGTATGTGTATGTGTATGTGCATGTGCATGTGTATGTATGTGTATGGATATGTAGGTGTATGTGTACGTATATGTGTGTGTGTGTGTGTGTGTGTGTGTGGGTTAACCCATCGTTGACAGGCAGCTGACAATTTGGGTGGCGACTTGTGGTCGAGACGGCAAACCACACAAGCATATGGTAGGCCTATGTCAGTTGCCACATGGCCAGTCCCAAGCCTACATGGTTTTCCACGTGGCCTCCCCACACATTCTTTTTTATGGTGGGGGAGAGGGCTACATTCCCCCGCCCCTATCTCCCTCGATTAGTTTTTGGGGGAGGGAGATGGGCTTTATAATCCCCCTTTACATTTTCCACTCTCTCAACAACATGGAGGGGCACGTGCAATACATCGTCTTGCAAAAAAAATTGAAAATGAAAAGAATGTTGTGCCACAGACCATGGGGAGGGGGAGGATGGCTAAGTAGATCATCAATTGCCCGCTCTGAGCATCATCCAGATGTATATACCAGATCCATGACTCATTAATGAATTTGGTTTCCCTCCATAACAAAAACTCTAGCATTAATGTGGACTAGATTCAAATGTCTCCACATTCAAATTGAATCTACCAAAACACGTGTATTACACTTTCCCACACTTTCAAATGCTTTTAGGCTATTATAACTTTGAAAAGTCAAACTCTAAGTCTAATATGAAATTGGCTTCAATTGCCAAATAAACAAATATAGCAAATTTGACTAAACTAGTTGAAATCTTTCACATTCCCTCTTTAACTAGTTTTAGCATAGACTTTGATAAAACTCCAAGTGATGTCCTATGCTTCATAAACAAGCCTTTTCCCAATGTTTTGGTGAAGATATCAACTACACAGTCCCTTGAAGAAACGGGTTGAAGCTCCACCTCCTTTGCCATGACTTGCTTCCTCACAAAATGATATGCCACCTTAATATGCTTGCTCCTAGCATGAAAGATAGGATTGGTTGCCAACTTTTGGGCTGATAGGTTGTCACAAAAGATGATTGGGCTCTGTGAAAGTTCCAACAAGTGAAGATCCTTGATCATCCTCTTGATCCGTACCATCTCCTTTGTGCAATGAGTAAGTGCTTTGTACTCGGCCTCACTAGATGACAATCAGATAGTGGCTTGTTTCTTTGGCATCCATGGTATAGCTCCATCAACTATGAAAATACAATGTGCATTTATGGATTTCCTATCCATGTAATCTCCAACAAAGTCCAAATCTAAAAATCCAAACAAGTTAGTTGATGATCCCTCATACAATAATATGCCAAAATCTCGAGTTTCCATGATATACGTCAAAACTCGTTTCCTAGCTTCCAATGCTCCTCACTAGGATCTTGCATAAATTGACTCAATCTACCAAGACAATAGCTTAGGTCTGGTCTTGTGATGGTTAATTAGATAAGTGAATCAACTAGCTTTCTATAGAGAGTAATGTCCTTGAAGGACCTTTCATCATTACCTCTTACAGTTAGCTTTACATGAGACTCCATATGTGTTTCACAAGACTTTGCATCTACCATATGAAATCTTTCTAGAATAGAATTAGCATACTTCTCTTGACAATTAGAAGTAGTTTGAGAAGATCTAATAACTTCTATTCCCAAAATGTAATGGAAATGACCAAGATCATGCACCTCAAATTACTTCTTAATATCCTCCACATCTTGATTGTCTCCACCACTCAAAATTGTTGGGAAAGAGGGGTGTGAGAAACGAAAATAGCTCAAAAAGAAACGAACATGAAAAGAAGCAAACTCGAAACTCGAAAGAGAAACGAACTCGAATGAAAAGTGTTCGTACACGGTGGAATAAGCTATCTCACTTTTTCCTTAAGTATGACTATGCCTATTAGACACGACAGAACATTAGTGATAAAAATCACGTTCGAGCTGATTACATAGCCAAACATTAAGCATCAAACATTAATTTGTCGCAAACATTAGTCACGAATTATTTGCGAATCGCTAGACTAATCTAGACTGTTTATCAGTTGCGAATTAGTCACAAACAGATAGATTAATAATAATTCGCGAAGAGCAGACAACCAGATTAAGCAATAAGAAAACCAAATAGAATGTAGAAAAGCATTGCAATATTGACACAAATATGAATGCAGAACAAATAGAGTTGTAAGCAGATTAAGTGTAGCAATTATACAGGTCAATAATGTGTGCATTAACATTTAATGCCTTCGTGAATATATCTGCAACCATGTCCTGCATTCTACATTATATTAAGCTTACCTCCTTGTTGAGAACCTTGCCCCTGATATAGTGATATCTGATTTCAATGTGCTTACTCCTAGAGTGAAATCTAGGGTTGGCCGATAAGACAATTGCACTCTGATTATCACAGAATATAATTGTAGGGCTTTTTTGATACAAATTAATGTCTGACAGTAAATTTCCCAACCAAAGCGCTTCTTTAATATATTGAGACGCAGCAATGTATCCTGTTTTTGTAGAAGAAAAAACAATAGAGGTTTGCTTATGACTATTCCATGAGATGTAAATCCAGATGTGGATTTACGATTGTTTACATCTCCTCCCCATCTTGCATCAGAATATCCACTGAGTTGATGAAGATTGTCGTTGCTGACTTCTCCATAGCAGATGCACTGGTCCATGGTAGCTCGAATATACCTCATGACACTTATGAGAGCCTTCCAATGGGTAATGTCAGGATTAGCCATATATTGACTCTGCAAAGAATTCTTAGTGATGAATTGCAAAGGGGACTAGTGTCAACAGGACAACTTGAAGGCAATTCAGCACAAGATCCAAGGAAAAGTGCCATCACGCAGCTTTCAATGGGGTACTACATTGACCAAGAAAAGACTAAAGTTGATGATTGTCCCTCAACGAGAAAAATTCAACCAAAGTCTCATTTCTCCATAATGCAGCAGCCCAAACCAATGCCACATCCAGGTATATACATTCTTCAAAGGCCAAATCCAGGGAATCCAAGTTCAATTAGGCCTCCAGTCCAACAAGCACCAGCGCGTACAACGACACCACCTCGTCCTCAATTTGTAAGATTGACTACAGAGGGAAGTCGTCAGGTTCAAGCATACCACTACTTGGATCGACAAAGTAGTCAAACGAGCACGCCGTATCCACATTACGAATTGGGAGAGGCTATGATGTTGGGACTAGTTGCGCCAATCTATGAGGATCCAGTTTTATCTTGAGATACTCTAATGGAATGCCCCAACTACCCAATTGTTTATGAACAAGGTTATCCGGAATGGCCACCAGACCCTTATGGGTATTATTAAAAATCTGGCAAGTCCCAGTTCTTGCTGATCATCCACTAATAAAGCCTTAGATTTATGTAAGCAAATTCTATCCACGTTTTTCCTGAAGCACCCATGTCCCAGCAATAAAAGAACCGACAAAACGCCCTCACGACAGTCGCAGCCTAGTGCCGAGGGACCGACACTACTTTGGGTCATGGACCCTATTGTGGGTTTTTCTTGCACAATAATAAACAAGTGGGCCCCACCATTTAAAATACTATTAGCCAAGCCTTACCTAGTGGCCCCCGCCACAGTACATTGTAAGTAGGGCAATAAGTGGGAGGGCACTGACATCCTACGCGTGTAAGCCCAACCCAATGAGCACAAGTAGCAAGTTGTAATTTCTAGGAATAAGAGACTAGGGGCTCAAAACTCTTAAATGACATTAGAGGCCCTAAGTCAAGTTGCAAATAAAAACAACTTAAAATCACATGAATCATGTGAGTGCCCTTGTGCTTTCTTAGCACAAATAAATTTAAGTTGTGTTTATTTTAAAGTCTTGGATTAGAATCCTTGCCCCAATGAAGTGGCCAATGAGAGTGAAGGAGACTCACCTCTAAACTCTATAAGAGAGAGCCACTTCTTTTGTATTGTATCATCTTCCATCCTCTTCTCAATAAAATTTTGTTGGTCTCACTTCTTCTTCTTCTTCATCATCGTCATCATCTTCTTCTTCTTCTTCTTCTTCTTCTTCTTTCTCTCTCTCTCTCTCTCTCTCTCTCTCTCTCTCTCTCTCTCTCTCTCTCTCTCTCTCTCTCTCTCTCTCTCTCTCTACGTTGGGATAGAATAGCTTTGGGTAGGCGATTGAGCCCTGAAAGCCTTTCTCAATCTAAGTGTTCTCTCTCTCCCTCTCTCCACTCTCTTTCTTCTCTCTCTCTTCTCTCTCTCTCTCTTCTTGTTATGCAGGTGAAGGCGAGGTTGCCGCTCCTAGCGACGGATCCCTATGCTACATCGATGACACAATAGTGGCGTTGTTGTCAGGGATACTCTGATGGAATGCCTCAACTTTTGGTTTGCATGTGACAGGATTCTTAAAGATCTTCACTTGATGATCGTTATGGTAGTATCAGAGCTTGGATCACATCAACCAGGAGGTGTGGCTTGAGAATCTTGGAATTTTGTAGCTTTTTTGGTGGATCTCTTTGCTTTTGCTTCCAGGTGGTGGAATTCACATCCAAGTAGGTGGATTCTCAAATCCTTGGTGTAGCTTGATCAGTGGTTACGGGGTGTAAAGGCATGTAGTCTATTTTTTGAAAACGTTTTGTGTGTTGGCAGACATCACAAGCCTTAGTGTAATTGTGCGTATCCTTGAACAGTGTTGGCCACCAAAAATCAGCCAAGAGGATTTTCTTAGTAGTTGTTTCAGAAGAGAAATGGCCTACACCAATACCTTCATGAGTGAGGGTATTTTGCCTTCAGTAAGACATCGTCAGATAATTCCATCTAACCCTTGCTTGTAGAGTTGCCTTGCAATTAAAGTATAAGGTTTAGTTTTGAGGACCAACGCACGTTGTTTAGGTTTAGAGAAGGAAGGATCCATTTGCCCTGAAGTTAAATATTCTATAAATTCCTTAGCCCATATAGGTGTAGATTCAACTTGGAAAAGGATTGCATCTGGTAAATCATCATTGACGCCTTGATCAGGGGTAGGAAGTTTAGGGATTCGGGATAGATGGTCTGCTAGAAAATGCTGAACTCCCTTATGAACCACGATCCTTAACTCAAATGCTCGCAGTAATAGGATCCATCTAGTAATACAGCCTGTGGTACAAGACTTGTTGATGAGATACAACAATGCTTGATGATCAGTGAAGAACGCAAAGACTTTTCCAAGAAGATAATGGCAAAACTTCTGAACCGCATATACCATTGCCAAGGCTTCACATTCGGTAGTGGTATAATTGACTTCAGCAGGTATCAATTGTCAACTAAGAAAACGGATTGGGTAGTCCTTTTTCAATTCTCCCGGTTCGGTGAGCACTGCTCCTATGGCATACTTGGATGCATTGGTATGCACATGGAATTCTTTAGAATAATCAGGAGCTCGGAGGATGGGTGCATTGGTAAGGGCTTCTTTGAGTTGATTAAAAGTGATGCGTTGTTCATTTGTCCATTTGGGAACTACAACTACTTTGTAGATTAAGTGTGCTTTGTTAGCGAAATCGAAAATAAAGCACCGATAGTATTTGGCGTGGCCAAGGAAATAGTAAATTTCACGTATCGTACGCGGTTCTGAAAGATTTTGAATGATAAGGATCTTTTCAGGGTTAGTGGCAATGCCATTTCATGAGATAATATGTCCTAACACAATACCATGGATTACCCAAATCTGGCATTTTTTAGGATTAAGAGAGATGCCGAAGTGTTGACATTGGATAAAAAAAAAATTTAGCACAGACAAATGGTGTATTTCTTCGGAATGTGCTCCTAAATCGTCCAAGTAAACTTCTAAGGTATCGCCCATCTGCTGAGAAAAGGCCGCTTGCATAACACGTTGGAATGTGCTAGGAGCATTGCAGAGACCAAAGGGCATGACTTTCCAACAGAAGATTCCCCATTCTATGGCAAAAGCGGTTTTGTGTTGATCTTCTTCAGCGATTTGGATTATATTGTATCCGCTAAAGCCATCTAAGAAGGAGTAAGCCTCATCTCCTGCTAGATTTTCTAAGATGGATTCTCCGAAAGGTAATGGAAAATGATCACGTTCAGTGACGTCGTTAAGTTTCTTAAAATTGACACAAATTCAGAGTTTTTCATTTTTCTTGGGGACGATGACAATTGGGGAGACCCACTTAGTATGTTCAATTTCATAGATAAATCCCGCATCTAAGAGGCATTGTAATTCTTCTTTGATCTTGGCCTTATAGATGGGATTGCATCTATATGGACGACTAGCAGTGGGCCTCGCACCCGGTTTAAGCGGAATACGATGCACAACTACTTGGGGTGAGACGTCTTTCATGTCTTTATAGGTCCAGACAAAGACATGTCGATATTTTTGCAGGAGCTTTTCAAGCCATCTGCGTTGTTCGCGATTGAGATGAGCTCCGACGTGGACAAGATATTCGTTGGTTTCATTTGGCTCACTCAGGGAAAGGGTTATGGTTTGTGCAGGGCCTTCGTAGGGTGAATTACCAGTTGACTCACGTTGAGCTTGGGGTAATTGGATTGTGACATCCTCGATCGTATAGTCCTTAAAGTATGCAAGAACATCATGGGCTGGAGATTCGAGAGGGCCTTGTCTTTCTCTTGTCGGGATGGTGCTTGAAAATTTTCGGGGACTGGTGTAGGACTAGAGACAATCTCAAAAACTTTTCGAACAATGGTGAGGTCACCCAGCGGTTGAATTTGAAGTGGTTTTTTCATTTTCTCTTTCATAGTATGACCACATGATTGAGGTTTCGGTGGCGGAGAGGTGTGTGGATGAGGGACGGTTGGTATGTCATGGAGGATCTCATCATCAATTTGAGATATAGTCTCCTCCTCACAAAGATCCCATGGATAGTGTGGGCATTTGGGACGGTAGAATTTTGTCTCATGCTTTTCAATTGCAACCTTGCAACTAGTTCCACCTTGGAAGCATGTTGCAGATAGGTCCTAGGTGGGAGTGCCTCCATATAGTTGAGGATCTCAATATCAGAAATGTCCATATCTTCTGGGCAATTCTGAATTTGTAAGACATTCTCGTCATCAATGAATAAATCATCTAATTCATTAGTAAGTAGCCATGCAACATTTAGCAGTTCATCATGGTGTGGAAGAATATCAATAAAATTGATATTGATGGAATTCTTCGTTCTAGTCGTGGAGGAGTCAGATTAGAAGATTCAGCACAGTCACAAGACATGATGCAGAATACAAATGAGCAGGTCAGTACTGTACTTGGCAAAAGGGTAGTTTGCTTACAGAATGGATAGTGTAGGACAAAAACTGGTCTTTCTAGTCGTGATAGAATTTGTGGACAGGATGAGAAATCGTGGAGAGGCAGATAAATCTAACTATAATACTTGTGAATTCTAACAGAGAGTTTTGAATGTCAAAATAGTGATTTTTTTAGATTTTTTGAGAAAAAATTGTAGTTTCAGAATTTGCGGGTAGGACAGAGAAATCGTACTCTTTGAGAACGAATTCTGAGGCTTGATGGCGAATTCTAAAAGAGAGTTTTGACTGGCAGATAGAGAATATGAAAAAAATGTGATTTTATGACAGTTAACAGGGTGGAAAAAGATTCGGGTGAGAAATAAGGGATTTTGATAGTATATCAGGCTGTTTTCTCAAAATCTGACCGTGGTCAGAATTCGTGGAGGTGATAAAATGAAAGATCAGGGTCTGTAAAGGCTGCAGACTGGCTGGCGAATTCTGATATACCTTTTTGGTTTTGAAAAAGGTCACTTGGGTCACTTCTAATGTTGCTTCCCCCCGGTTTGAGAAGTTGCTCCACAGCTCGTGTAGGACCTGGAGAGACGACGTGTGCTGTTTGTTGGTAGATAGAGACAAGCAATCAAGCAAACATACAACATGGAAGCAAAGAAAACAAAAGAAAAAGGAGAAGAAGCTAGGTAAAAAAATTTTAAAAAGCGACAACGACGCCAATGTTGGAAGTATTTCTAGTCTATGCGATGGCTAGATCTACTTACAGGTGTAGTATAAGGATGGAGAGATTCGTCCACTTTTTAAGTTTCTACAACAAGCTTCAACAGAATACGGAAAAAATCAACATGAATGAGAACACTAAGGCTTTCCCAACTAGTGTTTGTAACAAAAATAAGCTAATTAATGACAACAATAAAATTCCTTGCTAAGACAAACCCAACTAGCAAGAATACTAAATCCTACGTAACACCCAAAGGAGGATAATAAGAATTGCGGCTAAACTAAGCAATAAATACTTAAAACCATGCCACAGTTAAAGGCCAATGAAATGAGGCAAGAGGAGGCCCGAGCACCTTCCCTCAAGCTATGCACCTTAAAATGGAAACACAATGAAATGCAAGATAATCACAATAGTAATTTTGCCTTAATCACAAAGTGTTGTTTACAATGCAAACACCTCTCCTTTTATGGCAAGGAGGGTCTTCCATAAGGGTCTACTAACTTATGGGACTAATCTGTTTCTAGCCTTAGAACTTCAAAGTTCTTAACTTAGGAAAACTTAAGATAAAATATTTCTAATCTTAAGTTTCCTAAGTCTAAGTTCTAAATCTAAGTTTAAGCTATTTTATTATTATTTAAACTTCTACTCAAGGACTTACAAAACACATGCCATGGTTGAAGTTTATTGACAGATACTCATACGTGGTCTTACAAAACACATGCCACAGAGTTTTATTTCACAGTTGCTAACACAAAAGATACGGACATACAGTAGATATATGCTGGCTCAATCCCAAGATTGAGTGTATCCATTGCCATAAGAAGGGTCACGCAGCGAGAAACAAATTAGCACAGAACAGACAAGAGAACAGCAATAGTTCATCTGTGAACTTGGAGTGAAGGTCTACTATTTCTAAAGTCCTGACTTTAGAAGTTGTGACTTAAAAAGAACAACTCAACATAACACTGTTAAATATAACTTGAAAAAAAACTCAAAAACTTAGGGAAGAGCTTTAACATTCAATCACAAAATCATTCATTCAAGAGACTTGATGAGGGGTCAAGATGGGGACCCCCCCCCCCCCCCCCCTCGAAGGATTTTTCTTTTCAAATTATGCAAGATCAACTGGCCCAAGGCCAATTACATATATAGTGGTTTTGGGAAGATGGATTCTTAGATCTTTTATATCAACCAGAAGTTTACAAATTCTAGATCTTAAAGAATCTATACCAAGAAAAGTGGTTCCTTATGACATTCAACGTCTTACTGATCAAGAAAAAAACATGCATAGGCATTTGACATCAGTAGTTATGGCATGCATGAATCCAATTTGACATGCAAGCTTCTATTTCAACATACAAAACTTCAATTTCATACATGCAAGTTCCCAAATCGAACATGCAACTCCTAAATCAGACATGCATGACCAAAACGTTATGGATGATGTGACATGCAAAGTCATCAAGTCATGGATGGTGTGACATGCAAAGCCATCAAGTCATGGATGGTGTGACATGCATGGCCATCAGTCTTATGGATGGTGTGAAAGTTTTAGAGGAGAGAGAGAGAGAGAGAGAGAGAGAGAGAGAGAGAGAGAGAGAGAGAGAGAGAGAGAGAGAGAGAGAGAGAGAGAGAGAGAGATGAAAGAGGTAGGAGAAAGTGAGTGTGTGTGAAAGTGGTTCCAAAAAGTGATTCCAGTGCAAGCTTGATAGATCCTCCTCAAGCCATAGCTCCAAGCTTTCTTCCAAACACCTACGCACACACAAGCAAGAGCAATAGGCAAAGCAAAAATGAATGGCAGATGAATAATGAGGGAGAGGGGCGAGTAGTCCTTTTATAGGGAATGTGTAGGAAGTGGCTGAGGTGTCCAAAATAAGTGTGAGAGGTGTAAGGGAGACTCTAGGATAAGTAAAGTGAGAGGGTGAGGTGTATAGGTATGAGAGAGTGTTTATCACTTAGTTAGAGCAAAAGGGGAGGAGTAGGAGGGCGCATTTTCCTAGGTGTCCTATTGCTTTCAAGCCAGGTGGAAAAGTAGGTAAAATACATATTGATAAGGATAGAAGGTAGGTAGCCTAACATTCAATGTTAGTCACTTTTAAGTTGAATATTTCTTTGTGTACAACATTGGGATCCACCCAAGTGTTTTTCATGTCATGGGAAAGGCTTTGTATATGTCCATCTTACCTTGCATAATTTTCATCAATTCCTAGCCTCTTTTTTCTAGGGGTTGCCCATCTCCAATCATAATGGAGTGTGACACAAAGGGTGATCAGTCCTTTGGTTTCTTCTCCCAGTCTTTATAGACTCGAGTGAGCCTTCTTTATAGACTCGATTGAGCCTTCTTCAGGTACCGTCTTTAAGCTTTAAGAAGCTTCTTTGGATTCTTTCTTCAGGTACTCTTCTTAGTACTTGCACATACCTTTAGGAAAAGGTTAGAAGCCATACCATCAAATGGTTCAAAAGTCAAAGGGACGCGAACTCGAAAGTCAAAGGGACGAAGATGAACGGTTCACGAACTCGAAAGATTCACAAACGAGAATCTTTTGCGGTCCAGTACGAGAGAAGGCAAACGACCAAAACGAGACCTTCTCTTGACCTCCACACACCAGAGAGTACCAGCGAGATCATGCAAGTACCCAGAAGTACAAATGTCTGATTTGATGGCATGACGTCAACAAATACATTTTAGGTCGTGGCTAATCTGCCACTCTTGTATTTCCTTGATTAGTTGTAGATGCTTAATCACTCTAATCTTAGATTTACATAGAGCGACTATACTTACTGGATGTTATTTGACATATAGATCAACAGAGCACACATACAGTGTAACGTAGTAGTCTGATGCTAGTAAGCAATCAAGACGAAGTACAGAATACATGTCCGCCTGCTTGCGAAGACAATTCTGTCTAGGATTTGTAGATCCAACTGTCCGCTAGTAAAGCAAGACGATTGCTCGTGAGAGAACTGTGTTTCTCCCACGCCAGCGCACTGCATGGATTTGCATGCAGTGCTTGAAGAAATCAGAGAAAGATCAATATAGATTATTTGCTTACTGTGTCTGATTTCGAATGCTAATGCGGCTTCTATATATTCGTGTGTTTAACTAAGTTTCCTTGTTCATTTGAATTCCACACCTTGGTTGAACCTATGTTGAATGCTGCATTAATTTTATAAACGTAGATCAGCAGTGCTGGACTACACTCTGGAGGACTGTAGGAGTGATTCAATTGGCAGTGTCCAGTGATCGCATCTGAACTCCATCCGAGGATAAAGAGAGAGTCGTAATTCCTTCGCGAAAGCTTCGTGACTGCGATCCTCCTCATACTCTCATCACTCTTAGGTTCTAATATCCATTGGTGCACTATACTTGTGATTGCTTACAATTCTATGTGTAGAATGATCTATATTTGTTATTTTTGGATCCACACGGGTGAAATATAGTAGCTTGCTGATTTTGTACGGACAACAACAATACTTTATCATTTCATTCAAGTTTGATCAAGTTCTATTAGAGTTTGCATCTCATTTTGTGTGTAGGTGCTGATTTTTCTACATTGGTGAGATTGGTAATGTATTTCTCTTTCTAACCCAAGATCTTTCAAGTGGATTGGATTATAATAATTTGAAATCTTTCATAGTTTCCAATTCAATTTTTAATTTTTTTTAAAAAAAAATTAAGCTTTTTTACATCTATGTTGTAATATATATATATATATATATATATATATATATATATATATATATATATATATATATATATATATATATATATATATATATATATATATATATATATATATATATATATATATATACACACACACACACACACACACACACACTAGTAAAGAGTGCTCGTCGTTGACGGTGGGCAATGGATGGCCGATGATCTAGTGGGTCCCATCATCGATGGGTGGCCGACACGATCAAAGTGACAGGCAGTCCTAATGTAGTCTGAAATGGTTGGAAGTTGACAGGCGACTAATGGTTTGGGTGGCGGCCAATGGTTGATGACTACTAGGATGTACACCATGCTATACAACAATCGCTCCAATAAACTAAATTCTCTCTCTCTCTCTCTCTCTCTCTCTCTCTCTCTCTCTCTCTCTCTCTCTCTCTCTCTCTCTCTCTCTCTCTCTCTCTCTCTCTCTCTCTCTCTCTCTCTCTCTCTCTCTCTCTCTCTCTCTCTCTCTCTCTCTCTCTCTCTCTCTCTCTCTCTCTGAGCATGCAGAATGTGCAAATGATTGCGCTAGAATGTATTCATCCCAAAGTTCTTGAAGCTTGTGTTGTAAAGCAGAAGACATACTTGTCTACGGAGGGGTGAAAGCTTCCAAAATTTCAGTAGAGGTCAAGTATTTTCTTAGAATGAAAATGCTTGAGGTTGCAAAAAGCATGGCCGCAATCCATTGACTTACTTTATGAATGGTACTCTTAAAAAACCAAAAGATATCTTAATTCAAAAACTCATGTGATAGGAGACATTCTAATTTGTCAGAGGGGATGCTAATGTCAAAGGGGGATGAATTATGTTCTTCACACATAGTTCTATGAATCTAACAAAGCTAGTGCTCCAACATGCAAATATAAAATATTGGGTTCATTTAATAAGAGAAAAAAATCAAAACCCAATTAAGCAACTATTTGTTTTGCTATGTTCAACGTTTGTATTCTATTTATATACAATTGGCATAGCCTGCTTTTGAACCCTAGGTATCTGAGATCTCTCGTGTCTACACATAGTTGGGATTTAAGCCCTAATCTTTGGCATCGCAGGTCACTCTCTTATCCAACTCCACTACTACAGCAGACAAATAAGAGTTTTTTCATAACAATTGTGGCATAAAAGAAAAGAGTTAATGCATCTAGTAAAAGCGATAAAGCCCCAGCAGGAGGGTGTTACGACTTTGAGCACCTAATCAAGAAAAAAGAGATGTATTCTCGATAATGGACAAAATGCCATGATGTTTGAACTGTTAGAGCTTTACTTGATATAAATGCCTCTAAGCTTCTATATTTGTTGTTGTAAAAAAAAAGAATCAGAGCTCTATGATTAATTTTGCCAGGGCATTATGGCCATAATGCCCTTTGAAGGCAAAAATGCCCATGGGCATTATGGCCATAAAAGGCACACAAGCAAAATAGCAGGATACATATGGCTGATAAAGCTCTACGGAAAAAATTTCAAGAGGATTTAATCCAAAATTGGAATCTACAACAACAACCTAAAAACCAGACAAAAGACCAAGCTCAAATCCATAAGTTAATCCTCACATGTCTTCTCTCCTCCCATGTAATACTCTTTTGGACCGTCCAAATCACTATCAGAGTCTTGGGATTTTTTCAAATCCAAAGAAAACCATACCCCTTTTATTTTTGGTAGTTTTCAATAAAGCAAACCCCTAACCCAAGCCCCTTTTATTTTTGGGAAGTCTTTCAATAAAGATTTATCTGTCCTTAAAAACCTGGAATCCCAGACTTATGTTGTGTACTGCTAAAAATGACATGGCTCTGAAACAACTTAAAAAAGCATTTTCTGGAGAATGCATGCAAAGTACAAAACCTTTTGAGAAACTATACTGATGAGAAGGATCAGATGTGTTGAAAGGAACAACACCAGTCGACTTTCTTCCCCATGCAAACATGGCCTCCAGAAACTTGCTATAGATGATTGTAATAGGCGCATATTGAAAGTGCCCCCATGTATGTCAGTACTTGAAGAGTGTTAGAAGTTCCTCCAGTTCTATTTTTGTGTAGCTGAAACATCAGAGAATACAGATTGATATCATCTACAATGTGAGTGTTTAAAAGTGATATGATAGCCTTGGGTTCCTTTACAAAATCAAATCCTCAAGAGTAGTTGAAACTCTAAAGTTTGTTTATTTCTACCGATGTGCTGAAGAAGGTTAAGGAAGCTAACGACGTCTTATCATTAGACGTTACCATTACGACATTCATATGTGGAAAGCAGCCACTACAAGCTTCAAGAGCAAAACAAAAAGAAAGCCTAACACATTTGATCTATTATATTCTGCAAGTTCGTAAATGAAGAGAATAGTCACTCAAAAGAGGTAATCATCCAAGCACACAATGATCAATTTGTCACCTTATGAATCATCATCAAAAGTTTCGCACAAAAAAAATAAGACGATCAGAGCTATCCCACATCACTGAGCAAGTATTGTGAGCCACGATTATAGTCGGAATTACTTTAGTGAGGGAGCGAGCAACAACTTCTTGAAAAGTAAAAAATACATAGTAGTTTTTTGACACCTTTCTTGAATGGTAACTCAAATCAATGCCTCGGTCAAACTAAAAATGGAGGACTTTTTAGAGTAATGGCGATGCTGATGTGAATAGATTTCTTGAAAAGTAGATCTTCTGAAAAAAGTCGAGCATATTGAAAGTGCCCCCATGTATGTCGGCATTTGTTGCCCAGAAAGCAGAAAAAGATAGTTCATGCGTAGTCTGTGTCCACGACCTGGTGGGGTGCTTGCGTAGTTTAGAGGATCTAGCACGATGAGCAACTCCTTTCTTCGATGGCACACTCCGAGGCTGCTTCATTGGTGCTTCATTGGATCTATTCTGAACATGAATTCTCGCTCACACCCTGAACGATCGAGTAAGAGAGAGAGAGAGAGAGAGAGAGAGAGAGAGAGAGAGAGAGAGAGAGAGAGAGAGAGAGAGAGAGTCTCTTGGGAGAGAAAAATTTGAAATGTGTGTGTCAAAAGAATAAAAAAAAAACTTGTATGTGTTGTTTTCTTATCATTTTTTTAAAAATGTTTTTTAGCTTTTTCCTTTTAAAAAGCATGACATTTTTCGCGGGCAGAGCGTGACATTTTTGGCAACACAACGTGACAATTTTGATGGCAAAAAAACACATTCTCTCTATAAAATAATTTTATACTATATATGTGTGTGTGTGTGTGTGTGTGTGTGTGTGTGTATGTCTTAAATTTTCTGTCCCATTTTTAAAGTTTTTTTATTAAGGTTAAATCCTTTTAAGACTTTCTAGACTTTCTTTGTAGGGATTTTAAGTTTCTTAGAGGTTTTAAGTTTGTATCACGGTTTTTTTAAGATTTAGCCCCATTTTTAATAATAATCTTCTTCTTTCTCATTTTTTGAAAGTTTTTTTTTATTATTTACAATTGTTTAAAAGTACTCTTTTTTTTAATATATTTTTTTACATTTTTTAATTGTTTTTTGAATGGTGATCTTGAGAAGGAAGTGTACATGGAGCAACCCGAGAGCTACATTTCACCTACAAAGCCAAATCATGTGTGTCTTCTACAAAAGAGTTTGTATGGCCTTAAGCAAGCACCAAGGAGCTGGTATGCTAAACTTAACACTTTTTTAATCTCTCAAGGCTTTGTTATAAGTGAGTATGATCATTTACTTTATTATTGGTTTGCTAGAAATGATGTTATCATTTCGCTAATCTATGTGGATGATATCATCTTGAGTGGTGGAGACAACCAAGATGTGGAGGATATCAAGAGTGCTCTCAAGGAGTTTGAGGTGTATGATCTTGGTCATTTGTATTACAGTTTATGAATAGAAGTGATTAGATCTTCTCAATCAACTTTCATTTGTTAAGAGAAGTATGCTAGTTCTATTCTATGGAGTCAAATGTAAAGCTAACTATAAGAGGTAGTGAAAGATCCTTCAAGGACATTACTCTCTATAGAAAGCTAGTTGGTTCACTCGTCTATCTAGCCATCACAAGTCCAGATCTAAGCTATTGTGTTCGTAGAGTGAGCCAATTTATGCAAGATCCTAGTGAACAGCATTGTTGGAAGCTAGGGAAACGAGTTTTGAGATACATCATAGGAACTCGAGATTTTGGCATATTGTATGAGGGATCATCACCTAACTTTTTTTGGCTTTTCAGATTCGGACTTTGCTGGAGTTAAAATGGATAAGAAATCCATAAGTGCTCATTGTATTTTCATGGGTGATGGAGCTATGTCATGGATGTCAAAGAAACAAGCCACTATCTCATTGTCATCTAGTGAGGTCGAGTACAAAGCACTTACACATTAGACAAAGGAGATGGTATGGATCAAAGATCTTCACTTGTTGGATGTTTCAGAGAGCCCAATTATCTTTTGTGACAACCTATCAGCCCAAAAGTTGGCAACCAATCCTATCTTTCATGCTAGGAGCAAACATATTGAGGTGGCATCTTTCTTTGTAAGGGAGTAAGAGGAGGAGCTTAAACATGTGTCTTCAAGGGAATGTGTAGCTGATATCATCACCAAAGCATTGAGAAAGGACTTGTTCATGAAGCATAGGACTTCACTTGGAGTGTTCTCAAAGTCTATGCTAAAACTAGTTGAAGAGGGAGTGTGAGAAATTTCAACTAGTTTTGCTATTTTGGTCATATTTGTATATTTGGCAATTGAGGCCAATTTTTATAAGACTTAGAGTTTGACTTTTCAAAGCTATATTAGTCTAAAATCATTTGAATAAACATTTTTTGAAAGTGTGGAAAAGTGTAGTACATGAGTTTTAGAGATTCAAGTTTGAATGTGGAAACATTTGAATCTAGTAACCAAAATCATTAATGAGTCATTTGTCTGGTGTATATAGCTATACACTCATGGGAAGAGACATGTTCTCTCTCTCTCTCTCTCTCTCTCTCTCTCTCTCTCTCTCTCTCTCTCTCTCTCTCTCTCTCTCTCTCTCTCTCTCTCTCTCTCTCTCTCTCTCTCTCACACACACACACACACACACACACACTTTTGTAACTCACTTCATGCTTATACATGAGTTCTCTTGGGTTCATCTATCCATTGGTGCATTATTTGTGATATCTTGCAATCTTGTGTGAAGAATTTTTTTTTTATGTTATGTTCGGATCCACACATGTGAAATATAGTAGCTTACTATTTTTGTATGGAAATCAATTTCATCATATTGTATGTTTGATGTTTGATTAGGTTCTTATTGAGTTTGCATCTCTTTCATTAAGTAGATGTTGATTTTTGACATTGGCAAGATTGGTAGAGTTGATCTATTTCTAACCAAATATTAGGTTATGGAATTGGATCTTAAATCATTTGAATTTTTTCACAGGAACCGTTCCATTCTGTATGGAACTATTTCGTACCTAGATCTGTTCCATACCTTGGTCCTCAAAACGGGTTTTCCCATCCAACATAGCACCCGACCACCTATTGCATAGCTTGAATTTTGAGTAGAAATCAATCTAGCATGCTCTAGAATTGGTAACTCCTCCAAATCCTTCATAAATATGGCTTATCCTTCAAGTAACATGCACCAAAGCTCTGATACCATGTGAAGAATAATCTGATCATTAATATCCAATCAAACTCTAAGATCTTTGATTACTTAAGATAACACATCTCTAGCACCATTGACAATGTAGAAATCTAGCCTAACAATGCATAAAAGCCATAAACTCTAATAGATCTTGAAAAAATCAGATATGAATGATAAAGTACTGTTGTTTTCCATGCAAAACTAGTAAGCTACTGTATTTCACACGTGTGAATCCAACAAACCTCAAACAATTGCATTCTACACAGAAAAATTCAAGATATCAACACTATAGTGCACCAATGAGTTTAGAACCTCAAAGAGATCTCATGTATAAGCATGAGTGAGAATAGAGAGAGAGAGAGAATGTATCTCCTCACATGCTTGTAGGCTATTTATAACAGGACGATACCCACATCTAGGCTGTTGACTTGTTTCATCATCATAAATGTGATATAGCCAATAAAATATACTTATAGCTAACTGGGTCTAGTTTCTTCCTCAGATTAGATAGTATTTGTGCATAGGTGTTTGATACTTGGTTTGTAGCCATAGTAGGCTTCAAATGGAGTTATGAAGTCGACTGCCTTTGTGCTGAAATAATTTTGCAGATAACATGCCATAGAAATTGCTTCAGCCCAAAATTTATTGGGTAATTGAGCATTGGACATCATGGATCATGCAGCTTCCAACTGTGTTCGATTCTTACTTTCAGCTACTCCGTTCTGATGTGGAGTGTTGTTTGTTGTGAACTGATGGTGCACGCCGCATGAACATAAGTAGTCCGCCATTTCATCTGACATGTACTCTCTCCCTGAATCAGACTATAGGGTCTTGATCTTCTGACCAATTTTTGTGTCAACAAATTGTTTAAATTCTTTGAAATAGTTGAATGCCTCATACTTATTCTTGATGAATATAGTTTTGGTAAATTGGAAGTAGTCATCAATAAAGGTGATGAAATATAAGGCAATTTTCGATCACAAGTTTTATAGACTTCTGCCTGAAGTGCATTATCTCCATTGGGGAGACCTTTGGACATTTAAACTGAAAAAAACAAAAACACAATTAAATGTTATTAATCAAAGATTAGTTATTAGGAATGTGATTATGAATGTGATTATCAAGAATGTGATTATGAAAAAAACAAAAACACAATAAATGTTATTTAGTAAAAATTAGTTATTAGGAATTATCAAGAATAGATTACCTTTTGCAGATTAGGAAGTTTATCTTGTAGTGCAAGCCAATTGAAAAAGAAATTGGCATCGCATACCATATAAAAACCACAGCTGACAGAATCAACCTACTGAGAGGACTATAGTATTCAAATATAAACGAAAGTTGGTAACAAAATTTTAACTTTATATAATATCAGATCAACGCGCACAAGGTGATAATAAAATCTACAAAGGAAACAAGTGCACGTCGACGAACCGATATTTAGAAAATATTGTTTTAATATCGGATAA
This sequence comes from Diphasiastrum complanatum, assembly GCA_029204225.1. Lineage (NCBI taxonomy): Eukaryota > Viridiplantae > Streptophyta > Lycopodiopsida > Lycopodiales > Lycopodiaceae > Diphasiastrum > Diphasiastrum complanatum. The sequence goes on along the minus strand of CM055098.1, from coordinate 47,288,003 downwards.
GTGCGCACGATATGAAAAGAAACTCAACAAAAACTAAAAGAGCGCGTCGAACCGATATTGAAAATTTTTTACCTCTGCATAAACCATTTTTAGCTTCGTATATGTTGTTGCACCTTGTAGTAGAAAGAGTTTCAGTATTTTCTTGATATGGCTCCTCGCAATTTTTTGGGTGTGTGTAATAGAGTTCATCTTTATACAAACTGGATTACACACACCCTCATCATTGACATATAAGGATAGCACATCACAACAACAAAAAAACAATAAGTTTATGAGAATGAATGTGAAGTCAAAATTCATAAAAAAAAATCAACTTAATAAAATTTAAAAAAAATACACTTACTTTGTTATGTATGGGAACACGAGGAATGAAGTCCCCAGTCTGACGTATTGGAGCATATAATCATGCAGACTTTTGAAATTAGAAAAATTAAAAGCAGCCATGAATTGAAGCAGAAACAATGTGACATCTGTAAACAATGGAGTCTTGAAAAATTCCATCCAGTACTGAATTGCCCCCCCTCCTACATTGTCCCCTAGTATTTTATCCCTACTTTCTAGTTCATCTATATCTAATTTAGAAAGGGGAAGACCAATATTTGTCTTAGGCATATTAAAACTATATAAAGGACCTAGATATGTGTTACAAAAACAAGTGCATGGGGTGAAGGAAGTAATATAGATAAATCTTTGAAAAAATTGTCATTTAAAATCGATTCGACCTTTAGATTTACAAAATCATCTAAATTTTTTCTTGACTGTGCCAGGTCTGTGAATAATAGGATAAAGATTCGGTAGTAGTTTGCATGACCCATAAAAAATATAATAATATGTGTGAGGGTTGGAGGAGACTGAGATTTAGATGGAGGAGGAGATTTATTAGGTGAGGAATTTTTAGGAGGAGAAGGAGATTGAGATTTATTAGAGGAATTTTTAGGAGGAGAAGATGGAGATTCAGATTTAGAAAAAGAAGAAGGAGACTTAGGAGGAGATTGTCTAGCAGTTAAAATGTCACAGAGGAGAAGGCTTTGAAAAATCTCTCGCTTTATTAGGAGGGTCAAGAGACCTCCTCTTCTTCGAAACACTCCCGCTCTGTACCCGAAAAACAAGCCGAGATGGTTGAGATTGTTTTTAATTTTTTCTCTACATCTTGTTTAGGAGGAGAGGACAGAACTGGTCTGAAGTACTCAGCAAATTTGTCATACGTGTCCCGTAGCCTGAACACAACGTTGAAATCCTCACTATTGATCATGACTAGTCATCTCAAATCCTCACTGGAACAACACTATTTGAAAAAAAATTCACTTGAAAATTCTCATATGCAGTGTGCAGAGCTTGAATTATCGTTATTGTCCATCTCACATCTTCAGATAGACTTCTTGTTACTTGTCTGATGGATCTCTAGTAAGAAGATTATTGGTCTTTTGTAGCTTTTAAATATCTTTCAGCCATGGTCTCTTGGTCTGCCCCTTGGCCTAGGAGGAGGTGGTGGTTACTGTAGGACTTTTTTTTTCAAAACGTGCCAAAAAGTGTCATTTTTTTCAATGAAATATTACCCATTTGATACACAACGATTTTCTTGCCATAATGGTGAAAAAGTTGCAAGAGCTCACACTATCATAATCACTTCCATAAAAGTAGTTAAAGTTCTAATAATCGTAGAACTACAATTGCATATTGGGATTTAAAGTGAGATAATATCTGCCATTTTGGAATTTTAAAGTTGGCAAGGATTCACGATTAGAACTCACAATAATCACGATCAATATTAAGAATATTTCAATATTTGCGAGTATTCTTGATCAATATTCACAATAGTCATGATCAGTATTCACAATATTCACAATAATCATGATCCATATTAATGATATTTGCTTTTCAGTATTCACGATTTTAGATAACCATCGCCAACCATCAATCACGTAGTCTTCAGGACACATCTTTGAAAAGCCAATCAATTTTTCATTCGCTATATGGAAGACATTTTGTATACATTCTACAAAAGAAGACACTATTAGAAACAATAAAGATGTATTGTCAAAGGAATTACCAAAATACAATGCACTTGCCATATTTCTTCATTCAAACATGCGAGAAGAAGAAGAAACTACAACATTGTGGAATCAAACATGTATGAACTTTCAAGTCTTCTACTCACATATGTGATTATTATAATCTAGATGTTTACAATTAAGCATGCAATAGACAAATAAATTTCTTTGTTTTTTTTTCTATGCATGTAGACTATGTTCTTTTTTCAATATAACAGAGAGTACCCCTCTGTAGGAGTAGACGATTCTATGACATATTATTGAAAAGCTTGTCGATTTCATGCAACTGATCAACTTCCGATTTAGAATTTTGGTCTTGTCACACATTTCGCTAGCAACTTCTCCCAACTTTTTTCAGGCGATTGCAAATCACACAATCTAAGTCTGTTTATCCTAATTTGTGATTTGACAACATGATTCCCTCCAATTTGGAACATATATTCTTGATAGCATCCACTCTGCATCTCTCATACTCAAAATCAAGATCACATAGCACACCTTGCATTTGATTGCACAGATTGAATAGACTATTTTGGGAGGCAACAAAGCCCAACACGCTAGCCATTCGAAGAAACGTGTCCATCACAAAATAAACTCACAAAAAATATATCTTTTCTCTTAGCATTTGCTTTCGAGAATCTATTCATAAGCACCATAGCAGTTGTGAGGAGTGATAGCGGACAAATGGCATCATCCGATTGGCTAGGAAGAGGTAGATTCTAAGTCATAGCATAGATTTTGAACGACTTTAATCTGCACCATAGATTCACAACTGTTATGTCTAGTATTCGTGATCCAACAGTGGGCTACGTGTTGTAGCACTCCTTGCCGCTCCAGTGGCTCGGAGTGCTACAACCGGTAGCCCACCTCCACATCACGATTACCTAGTCCATTCATGCAAAGTAAAGCACCACATTCGCATGTCTTTGCTTTCTTTTTGGGCCTTCTGGATCATGCATTGTTTGCATTTAAATTTTTTTTAATGGGAACAGATGCATGTTAATTTAGCCCTCAACGAAAGTTTAGGCCTTAAAAGTTTAGGTTGCCACCATGGAGTATCCTTTAACGTTGACTATTTTTCAAACTCCATAACTCAACACACAGTATTGCAGGGCAAGGCTAACAAACCTACAACTTTATCTTCAGCTAGAGCCAGAGAAATAAGCCCCTTGAATCTACAGAGCAAATATTTCTCTCTTATATAGAGGGCAAATAATTTGAAAAACCAACAACCTCAGGAAACAAAATCTTTGGAGGTTTAGAAGTCAGTACTCGAAAAGAGCCTACTAAGAGGCCACCCAGAATCCCAGATTAAAGATTTCAAGCCACGCCCGTGACCCAATACGCCATCCCCGCCGTTTCAGAGGATACCATAAGTGACGTCAGCGATGACGTTGACTGCGCCCGTCAGCATCCATCCCTTTGCGTCCATAACGGTAATATTTTAGCAACAGGACCACGATCACAACCTCTATCTACCTCTACCGGTACCAGTTCATGGGCCACCCTAAACATAGTCAATAATCTGGCCAGTGGACTATGGTCACTGGTTATTCTGGAAGGCTTCATTGTCCCGGACCACGGTCCCTGGGTCCGTCCTGAGAGACTACAAATTTTGGTGGGACCGTGACCGACCTTGCCATATCAGCCTTACTCACAGCCCATTGGAGGACGGGTCCATAATAGCCCACATCTATTTCAAGATAAGATACGTTGACGGTTGAGAATGCTTGAGTCCCAGGATTTTGTTTATTTTTTATGACTCTAAAGGATATTTTGTACTATTGAACGTGCCTTGGGGGCTGAGGCCAGATTCCACAATGCCAACTACATTTTGGTTGTTTGAAACTTGCCCTGGAATATTGAGAGCCCGAGAGTCGTATTATCTCTTTTTGATGTCCTGAACTTGAAAGGATACTTTGTATTATGGAAGGTGTCGGCAGAGGACTTTATGCCCGCTAAGGATTTTCAAAATTTTTAGGCTCGGCCCACAGGAAATCCTTAGCGGGCAGAATGTCCTCAGCCCGGCACCTTCCATTGTGTAATGGATACCTTTGACTTTTTTCACATGTATTTTATGAAACGTAATGAGCGCTTTGACCCTGATTAACCACAAGTGGTAGTCATAACGTGGTAGCCTGTCGCGATTGGTGGAAAACGCGGCACATGCATTTAGAAAAAAAGACATGAATAGTTTGCTTTTTAAGAAGCTCAAAAAACGAGTAGAATATACAGATGGGCAAGGCCCATTTTGCCCTATGACAAACCTGCCCTTAAATCTAGACAAGCCCGATAAGATACTTTTACTATGAAACATGTCATGCAAAGTTCATTTTGGCTTGTTCAAAGCTTGCCTTAGATTATGTTGAGCATGCACCGGACTTATTTTCTTTTTGATGTCTTGAACTTGAAAGGATACTTCGTAGTATGGAACGTGTCGAGCAAAGTCCATTTTTGCTCGAGGCAAGCCTGGTAGGGTGAGCATAAATGTAAACTCATGTTTTGAGCAAGGCAAGATTAGCCCCTGGGCTCAACACACTCTATGGTGTTATGTTTTGTGACCACTCGTGGATGCAAAACTATTTGGGAGCCATTTCAAGTGTGAAAGAATTTTTTGGACATTTCAAGCAACACATGTGATTTTCAAACAATCTTGCCATATAATTGTTCTCATTCATAGCAAAAAAGAAAAGCCACTCTAGACCATAACATTCACAAAAAAGCGACTCACAACCATAATGTTCACAAATGATTTTTTCTGCTTTACGTGAAGCAATAAGATACCTATCATGACGATTTGATCAAAGTTGACTTGTTTTGCTTTGTAAGTTTAAATTCTTTCAAAAGACCATTCTATTTATAATGATTAAAAACATAAAGCATTAAAAATCTTTGGTAATATATGTCAAAGGAGCAACGTGCTAAAGTTTGTGCAAGGGACACCAATATGCGTTATGCAATGTTAAAGTTTCAGTTTTATCCTTATTTTTTTACATGGACGTGGAAGGCACTTTGATAGAGTGGAGATAAAAAATGGAACACAACAAACAATTCAATTCTATACATGATGATAGCACTCAATAAGCAAACAAAACCCAAGGAAAATATAAAAAATCTCATTCATATGATATGATACAATTACAATGTATAATAGGGTTTTGTTTTGTTTCAGGTACCCAGTTATAATAGAGTAAAGGAGGAGGATCTAAGACTATGCGACTATGGCACAAAAACAATCAAGGTCCATCAGAATGATTCAAGAAAGAGGGCCTGAATTTACAAAGCCTCTAATACAAGCAATTAATCCTTATGTGAGAAGTTTTGAGTGGGAACCCCAAGAATTAGAATTGTGGATAGATTCACGACTAATGGAATGGGAATGAAGACGCAACATTCTTAGTCTTTTTGTGGGCACACCAAACCATCCGCCACGTACTTGTTAACTACGAATATGATACCTCCTGTCGTTCACACTCCTTCCATGAACATAGATATCATAGATGAGTGGGTCCTAGATGATATTGCCACAGACATTCCTCCCCATCGAACAATCTATCTATATTTTTCACCACCTCGACGTAACGTCTCCAGAAGATACCGGTCATAAATCACCAATTTCTTTGGGGGATTAAATTGGGGAGAATCCTTGAAATGACATAAACCTCGACCTCCAACTAAAACCAAAGAAAAAAAAAGAAAAAAAAAAGAGGGAACTTACTTGTACATAACAATGTGAATGAAAATGGAAATCACATCTGACACTGAAATACACACCTAATAGATGTGGCGTGTAGACATCTTACAAAAGAAGGTGCAGTAGGGACGAGTTTGACAAATCCAAAAGGTACAAAAATAACTAGCATGGAAGGATATCTGGGAACAAATATTACGAACAATGCTGCAGAATTTAAGAGTGCCATACTAGGACTACACATGGCAACAAAGTTGATACTAGAAGGGAGCCATCTTAGGGTGTGTCGAGATTCGCAGTTGTCAATATATGGGATGACCAATAGGTACCGTCTAAAAGACAGAAGATTGATAGCCTATGCTTTAGCCATACATGAATTAATGCAAGGGTTTACCGTAGTGGAATGGATGCATATCCCGCGTAATGAGAATGTGAGAGCCGATGAGTTAGCCAACTTGTCATACAGTCAAGACATCTATCATAAATTTGGACCCAACAAATCTCCTCCTCAATTCTGTAATACCGCTCCTGAACTATGGGTACAAATGAAGACTGAGTCTATGTGTGAAGTCAGATGGATAGAAAGCCTATTAACTCACCTATCTCAAACGTCTCCTTACCTCTTACAAGACACAATGTGCATAAATTATCCGCTACAAACCTGAACAAGTTGCATTCATACCTTGCAATATGCATCAAATCTAAAGAGAACAATGAGCATATCTTTTGCATTGTTAAAATGGGCATATGTATGATTGCTTAGGAGCATGGATGGGACGAATGTGAGAGGAAAGATTGAGTAACAAAAAATACAGGCGGGAAGGAGAATGATGTACATATTGTTTATATGTATATAGTGAAAAAAGAAAGGAAAATAGTAAAAAACAAAAAACAAAAAACAGAAGAGCTATATGACTTACCTACAAAAACTTACGATTATGGTTGATGTTGGTTTCAAAATACCCACCTTACACATATACTATTTACTCACATTAGAGACGGTAAGACAAGATGATATGCATTCACGCCTTTCTGACAACTTGTATCTGCATGCCTTTTATGCATGGGTCTGAAGATGGGCATGTCTTGTAACTCTTAAAGTATTTTATTAATATTGTTAGCCCCTTTCAAGTAAGCCCATAAAAAACATCCCTCCCATCAAATTTAATTACCTCTCGTGTAAGTTTTAATTCAGGGAGCATTTTGCCATTGTATCACTTTTTTTCAACATTTTCCATTTTTGCGATTTCAGACTAAGGAATTGTGTTATTGATTGAAATGATGTTGTATCTCGGTTTAGGCCATTCTCTCTTCTTTTTATTGTGTTCCGTTTTTCATCAAATATTTTTCTCTTGAGCTAACACACTTGTGCTAATGCGTGGACCCGGGTTCCAGGGGCCTGTGAATCCTATAGTGCCCGTATATTCCGACGACACACTAAGGATCGTGTTCTAGATGAGAAAAAATTATTTAAAATTAATTCCTAGGCCCGAGAGAATATTCTGCCTCATCGGGTCCTTATTATCCCTCCCTCTATATTCCAAGAGGCCGGCATCTAAATTTTATCAAACACCATTTAATAAGAAAGCCATGACATACATTTCAGTTAAAACACATATTTTAAGTAAGAAATGCAACCAAAAGTGAGTGTTTAATGCTGACATATACTCAATATGGATGCACTTACAAAGCCCTTATACTTATACTCACAACTCACACTTGGAAAATGGGATACAATCGTAATAGGCTCATAACTAATGCTCTTGCATGAAGAATCATATTAAACATTTACCCATGTAAGTAGTCTCACTTAGCTATTCTTGAAGACACCATCACATTCAACCAGAGCGAAGCAACCCACGACATGAAAGATAAAAGGGATTAAAAATTATACCTCAGTACTGCCTCAGGTTTATATGCTCAGCGGGAAAGGGATACTCAAGTCACTGCTCCTATGGGTATTTCATTGGTTCTCCAAGTAGAAGTTGGATCCTTAATCCGATTTACCTCAGATAAATCTCATTCTCATGTTCCAAGGAGGGCGCTTTGTGGAAAGTAGGGGTGGCCGCACTGTTCTGGAGCAACATTAAATGCGTTCAGAACCTCTTTGGAATATGATGATGTCAGACCTCGCTTACTTTGTAGAGTGATGAGTTTGATGACGGATGATTAGGGAGTCGTAAGACCAGAAGCCGGGGTAGTCTCTGCTTTTCAAAGAGGCACGGCTTCTTCTAAAAGTTGCGATTGTGAGAGATGATCATACGAGTCTCAGAAGCCTTCAATCATGTTGTCACAGTCAGCGCAGTAGATGGCCAGATTTTATGATTTTTGCTAGCGCTCTTTCCCTCAATGCCTTTCTCCCAGTCAAATACCCGCTTGTTGTTTGCAAGATGTGGGTGAGAATCATGCCTTAGTAACATGGGAATGTTTGTATGCCAACCGTTGCAGAGTCAGCATATAATACCATCTAAGAGCCCTATATTGTAATATTTTAAAAGCTCACTTTAGGTTGACTATATTTGAAATATCATTCTACTATGATGTGGTTGAATTCTGAGAAAGATATGACTATGGATAAACATCAACGAAAGATATAACAACAGATGTTATCATTGGTGGTCTTAAGAAGATGACTTATAAAAACTTTGAATGGGTCGTCAACTTTTGTAGTTTTTCTTGTCACCAAAAAAGAGTCATGATACGTAAGATTTAGATGGAAAGAATGCACATTTTCTAGAACCATAGAGAGGAACGAATTGGAGAGAGTGGAATGTTCTAAAAGTTTAATAAAATCTATGATAAATATGAGACTGGATAGAACAAGACCCACACCTTCTAGAGTTGTTGAGAACCTCAAAGCATCCACCCAAGTTGAGAGGGAGCCTTTGCCACTAGAACAGTACCACTATAGTTTAGGGTTTTGGAATGTAGAGTGATACAATGGTTAGGTCCTGTATGGATCATTTTTGACAATGTTCAATGTTGATGTTATGATTGTATCAGTTTTTATCCTATGAAGGTTTAGCTAACGTTGTTTTTCTTCTTGCAAATGTTAAAGTTTTTCTAAATTGTTAAACAAAAGTGTTATTGACTCAGTTCAATGTTGCAGAGTTTGGCTAAGATAGTTTATGTTCTTGCAGATGGTGAAGATTGTCGTTAATCACAAAACGTGTGTGCAAGATTTGATGGAGCTATTTTGTTTTGGTGATGAGGTGTACTACAAGACTATTGTGTGGCTGAGTATGAGATGTAGATCAGTTAGTTAATAATGTTATAGATGTTTATAGGAATGTTTGTGTTGTAAATTTTAATGCCTTCGAGATAATGAAAGATAGTCTGGTGTACTCCCAGATTTTATTATGTGATTTTACAGATGATTTGTTGTCCATGTACTAAAATAATGAATACAAATTTGTTGTTGCATTACGTTTTTTAGTTCAATTGGTATACATACTTTGGTTTTTGTGATAACATATTGGTATATAGCATGAAATAGATACAAAATTAAATTGCATGCACATAAACACTCATAAGCACACGCACATAAATACACACACACACACACACACACACACACACACACACACACACACACACACACACACACACACACACACACACACACACACTCGCGTGACATTCACATAGATTAATACATAAGGTGGTAACATGTTTGTGTGCTTGACATGAATCCACTGGACCAGTTGCAGTTCGATTTTGATCTCGTTTGTTTGAAAATGCCCTTCGTGCAAGAAGGAACGAGATTAGGGCACAATGAATGGACTACTTTTTGGCATTCTCGAGAAGTGGTCGAGTATCGCCAAATGGATTCCGTTTGGCCGGCCGTCTATTTTGTATTGTGCTACATGCCAAGACGAATCCATAGCACCAAACCAGGTTTCAAACGATCTAGTATTTATTTAAAACCTGTGTCCAAGCCAGAAACCCTAAAAGTAGTATAGGGAAGTTAGGTTTGTTGTACCAGAAGTTGGTCGGATCTAGTCGAAACCCCCCATAACTTCAAACAGAAGGTGGTCGTAGGTTCGTGTGCTCGTCATGAACCCACTAGACCAGTTGTAGTTCGATTTTGATGTCGTTTGCCTAAAAATGACCTTTGTGTCGGAAGGAACGCCATCAGGGCACAATGAATGGACCACTTATTGGCATTCTTGAGAAGTGGTCCAGTATCGTCAAACGAATTTTATTTTGTCGCCCGTCTGTTTCCTATTGTGTTGCACGTCGAGATGATCTTGTAGCACCAAACAAGATTTTGAACGGTTCAGTACTCACAGAAAACGTGCCTCTGAGCCAGAAACCCTAGAAGTAGTATAGGAAAGTTAGGCCTATCGGACCAAAAATTGGTCGGATCCGGTCGAAATCCCCTAGACTTCAGACGGAAGGTGGCTACAAGTTGAAATGCTTGGCAAGAGCCCACTAGACTAAATGCAGTTCAATTCCGTCATCATTTGTCTGAAAACGGCCTTTGTGTCAGAAGGAACGCCATTAGGGCACAATGAATGGACTACTTTTTGGCATTTCCAACAATATCGCCAAATAGAGTCCATTTGGTTGGTCGTTTGTTCCATACTGTGCTGCATGCCAAGACAAACCCACAACACCAAACCAAGTTCCAAATGGTCAAATATTCACTGAGAGATGTGTGTCCAAGCCAGAAACCTTGAAAATTGTATAGGGAAGTTAGGCCTATCAGACTAGAAATGGGAATGATCCGGTTGAAACCCCCCAAAATTTCACAGAAGGTGGCTAAACATTTGGTGTACAAGTCCACGCCAAGACTTTGGATTGTGCTGCATGCCAAGACGAACCCACATCACCAAACCATGTTCGAAATCGTCGAATTCATGCGTAAATAATTATTTGTCTAATCCAGTAACTCTAAAAGTAGTTTAGAGAAGCATAAAGACATCGAGTTTTGAAAAAATCAATGCATGCACATGGACTCATATAGACACGCACAAACACATAAATTCACACACACACGTGCATGCACACACCCCCATCGGCAGACACACTTTACCGGTATATATTCATACCAGTTTATAAATCAAATTGAAGTTTTTCTTTATTTTATTAATATGAAAAATTGAACAAGAATCTAATTAATGTATAGATTTGACTCCAATCTAAGACAGTAGAGATATTGACTTATCTGTTAATAACATTTTTGATCAATTGAAAAAGCACAATAGGATGAATGCGCTTAGTGCACAACTATTGTGAACCTTATCGATCACAGGATTTTCTTTCCTGATCTAACCATTATTCCAGCAACTTTAACTCACAGATTCTCTATTATCTATGTATGTGTTAATCATAGTTGAATGCTTTTGTAATTTTTCTCTTTTTTGTTTGAATCAGAAATCTTCTTATTCTATAGATTAATGTAGAATATCTAACAAAGAATGCATGGCTGTCACAAATGCCTAAATTATTCAGACTCTTGATTGTTGTCTAACTATCTAGCAATTTGTCTGAATATCGAAAGATCGATTCTTAAAATTTATTATTTTCTTCTTAAAGAGAACTATTTCAACATTTTTTGTTGTCATTAAACATCAATAACTATAATTTCGATCTCTGTGGGGAACGATACCTCTTATATGCATAAATTAAAATTGAGTTCAGTAAGTTATGACATAAGCTAAATTTTGGCGCCTTTGTCGGGGATCGTAATTGGTTTTATTAATGAAATAGATTTTGCATAGTGGTTCAAGAAACCTGATTTGGCTTCCTATTGAATAGCATTCCAAAAGGTGTCCTTCCATCCAATATAGCACTCGGCCACCTATTGCATGGAAAGTTAGCACACAACAAAGCTTGATCCCAAAATGGTTTTGGAAGACTAGCACCTAACCTCATGGATTTGGCACTTTCACATAAAGTCCTATTCTTCCTCTCGGCCACTCCATTTTGTTGTGGTGTCCTTGGACTTGTGTACTCCCTCTTGATCCCATGCTGATCACAAAAAGCCTTAAACTTGGTAGATATGTACTCTCCACCATTGTCACTCCTTAAGCACTTGATCCTTGTGGAAAATTGGTTCTCCCTTGCATTCTTGAACTTCACAAAGACATCATACACTTCATCTTTTCTCTTTAGTAAATAGATCCAACAAAATCTACTAAAATCATCAATGAAAATTACATACATCTTAGCTCCACTATTGCTAATTATAGTAATTCCATGAATATCCGAATGAATAAGGAGTTGTCTTCTATAGAATGGATTAGGAGATGATTATTCTAATCTTGTTCAAACCTTTGCTATTCAAGATTCATTTCCTAGTATTGAAAAACTTCAAAGTGTGCTTGTAAATGAGGAGAGTAGAATGCTTCATATCAAAAGTAGGATGATTTCCTTATCTTTGAATGATGGTGATGAAAAAGCTAACTTTTTCTTGAAATGGCAAGAAGAAAAAGTTTCCATCCAAGAAGACTCAAGACATGGAGATGGAGAGCAAGGATGGAGCATCAAGTTCCAAAGGCAAGAGCAAGAAGGACAAGAAGAAACTGGAGTGTTTCTTTTGTGGTAAAAAGGGACATTTTGCATCCGAGTGCTACCAGAAGAAGAATGCCCAAGAGAAGGACAATCAAGGCAATCTTTTCTTGAGGAGAAGGAGGAAGAATGTAATCAATCTTTGATGGTATTCTCACGACAAACATCTAATCAAGACACTTGGTGGATTGATAGTGGGGCAAGCTCTCTCATGACTCACCAAAAAGACTACTTTTCTAATCTACTTTCTTACAATAGTTCTAAGAGATTTATCTTCACTGCAAGTGATCAAGAATGTGAGATTGTAGGTGTTGGATCCATTCCTTTATGTCTAGGATCATCTAAAAAAGTAGATCTAGACAATGTTCTTTATGTACCTTCAATTACAAAGAACTTGTTGAGTGTAGGACAACTTTGGATAGTGGATTAGATGTACATTTCAAGCACGGAGCATGTTCTATCTTGAAAGATGAAAAATGTGTTGCTAGTGGTTTCAAGCAAGGGAGGTTATTCAAATTGGATCCTAATGTGATGGTTGGAAGTGTGAACATGGCAAGGGAGGAGCTCACTCAAGTGGAATTATGGCACAAAAGTTTAGGCCATCCTAACTACAAAGCTATGGAGACCATGGTGACAAAGGAGCTAGCAAGTGGACTTCCCAAAACCATATCCAAGTGTGGAAAGCTTTGTGAAGCTTGTGGACTCTCCAAATCTCATAAGCTACCTTTCAAGAGATCTTTGACAAGATCTAACTCTCCTCTTGACCTTATACACTCGGATGTTCATTCATTTTCACATGAATCTAATGGTGGAGCTCTTATGTATGTCACTTTTATTGATGATAGATCAAGATACTCTTGGGTTTATCTCTTGTCTAAAAAAATGAAGTTTTTGAGTCCTTTGTAAAGTTCAAACTCTTGTGGAAAAGCAACTTAATACTAGCTTGAAAGTATTAAGAAGTGATAATGGAGGGGAGTACATCTCCAATAAGATGAAAGAGTTTTGTGAAACTAATGGCATTAGGAGAGATTTTACTTGTACATATACTCCACAATAGAAGGTTTCTAAGTAGATCTCCATATAGTAGGAAATTGGACCAAAAGTGCTCAAAATAGAAAGCTTGATCCAAGTGTCAATTTTGCATAATGATTCACCATATGACAAAGCATCCTCACACGTGTGAGATCTGGTGCATGATCAGTACCTTGAGCTCCAAGAAATGTATACAATTTGGCCATAATCAACATGAAACATCAATCTTGATTTTGGAAGCAATTTTGTGTCAATCCCTCCATTTGTCTTCATTTGTTTTGAATGATTTGAGGTTCTATCATAGTGTACTTTGTTTTTAGGTTGGAGTCCGTACTCTGACAGGTTTTCACACGTGTGAAACAGCAAGTACATTTACCTTCATTAATGATTGTTCTTGTTAGATTTTCATGCCTAGAATTGATCTAGATTGATCTAAATCTTATGTAGATTGATAGATCAATTGTATCTAACATCCAATCTCTCTTGTGGATCAGTTTAGAATCCATTCTTGGTCCTATGTTGCAGATTTCCACACCTAATGCATCCAAAATTGGCTATTTCCAGCAAGTATGGTGTGAAATTGAAATTCCTCAAGTTCAATAACCTAAAATGAGTTTTGATCTACAAAATATCCAATCTACATATGCAAGAAACTCGATTTTTGAGTAGAAGTCAATCTAGCATGCTCTAGCATTGATATCTCCTACAAATCCTTGATAGATATGTTTGATCCTTTCACAACCTGCAACACAAGCTCTAATACCATGTGAAGAGTTTCAGATCATTTAAGATCCAATTCCATAACTAATCTTTGGTTAGAAATAGATCACCTCTACCAATTCTACCAATGTAGAAAAATCAACATCTACTCAATGAAAGAGATGGAATCTCAATGAGAACCTGATAAAACATCAAAAATAAGATATGAAGAAGTTTCTACCCATAAAAAAGTAGTACCCTACTGTATTTCACATGTGTGGCTTCAAAAATAGCATAAATAAGCATTCTACACACAAGATTGCAAGATATCACCAATATAGTGCACCAATGGATAGATGAACCCAAGAGAAATCATGTATAAGCATGAAGAGAGAGAGAGAGAGAGAGAGAGAGAGAGAGAGAGAGAGAGAGAGAGAGAGAGAGAGAGAGAGAGAGAGAGAGAGAGAGAGAGAGAGAGAGAGAGAGAGAGAGAGAGAGAATGTGTCTCTTCCCATGAGTTACATCCTTTTATAGTAGGTCCAAACCTAATTTCAAACTTTGGTTTCCCTCCATAATGAGAAACCCTACTATTTTTGTCACTAGATTCAATGTCTCTACTACTCAAATTTGAATCTTCTAAAACTCATGTACTATACTTTCCCACACTTCCAAAAAGTGAAAAGTCAAACTCTAAGTCATATGAAAATTGGCCTCAATTGTAAAATACACAAATATGGCCAAAATAGCAAAACTAGTTGAAATTTCTCACTGTCGACACTTCATAAGGATACCGCAAACTATATTCAATCATGTGATGTATGTTAATGAGCACAGTGTCCTACGAAGTATAATTATGAACCTTTGCATCCAGTTCTATCCCGAGCACCATTGGAGAAATGGGAACTTGACTATGTTGGTCCTATTCATCCTGCAGCAAGAGGATCTCAAGCTTGATTTATCATCGTAGAAACAGATTATATGACCAAGTGGGTTGAAACAAAAGTAGTTAGAGTTGTCGATGCTAAGTCTACGGCTAAGTTCCTATATGAGCACATCATTGTCAGATTTGGATGTCCTATCAAGATCGTAAGTGATCGTGGAACATACTTTGTTAATGAAACAATAAAGTGTTTGTTGGAAGACTTTTTTGTTATACACCGGTTTAGTACTCCGTATTATCTGAGGGGTGAATCTTCTAGTAAGATTCTTTGTAACATTATGACAAAAATGGTTGAATTAAGTCGATTTGATTGGAAACATAAATTTCATGTATTTTAATGGGCATTTAGAACCGCTTATAAAGTTAGTACGAATCAAACACCATTTCAACTGGTTTATGGTCAAGATGCAGTTATGCCAATTGAATCTTTAATACCCCATCGCCAAACCATAAGCATGCCAATAATATCATTAAGCCTTTCATGGATACCACCATAGAGTTGTGTTGGAACAAACGACAGTTACTTGGTAGAGGCTATTTGAGATCTAGTCCTCCAGGTCATTGTTGAACAACTTCCTGATGGTTGGCAACCTCAAGAAGGAAAGTATCTCCTCTCAGATCCTCCAATGCCTAGTGCAATCTAACTATAAGGTAGGTTAGGGTCCCTTGGAACTTTATAATTGGTAGAAAACAGTTTTTGGAGAGCTCAAGAGAGCCATAAAGGCTAACACCAAGCAGTAGTTTGCTGCTGGTTCTCTTTTGTCATCCTTAGTAGCCTCATACCTTGATAATAAGATCCATGGATTTTGTACTGACTCAGTGCTAGCCACCTATGAAGTAGCACCAGTTGAGTCCTCCCGCCAAGCATCCAGCTTATAGAGTCGACCACGGATATGCAGTGAGATCGTTATTCTTGACTCGTCTCCTGTGTTTCATCATCGAACTCAACAACTATTGTCAACTACGCTACCACCCCCTGTTGCCACTCACACCGCACTACATGTTCCCCCAATCACCAATGCTTCCCTCGCCTCCAATTCAACACAAGGGCATTATGTGAGAATTGGAGACATTATTTTAGTTTCAGTTGCTCGAGCCACCTCATCCCCACAAACTCGAGTCGTCTTGCCAGCAACCCAACAGTTCATGGATATGTTCAATGATTCCGACCCCTAGGGGCAGAAGAAATATTTGAGATGTCCCAGAGTCCCATTAGAGGAGTTCCAAGCACCAAAAGGGTCGTTTGTCAAGATGCTTTCATTAACTATTCAACTATTCAGTGTACATGTGGTCCAATAAAGGTTTTACACCTATGAAGGAACGTTACTGTGTTTGTCGGTCTAAAATAATTTGGAGTTTTTTAGTAATATTTTTGCACATTTCGAAACTCCTGTTGGGCAGGGTTTGGAGTTGTGATTTGACAATACTTGTTGTCCTCAAGACTCCTATTTTCCAGACTCTTAAAGCTTATGGTTAGTACTAATATATTTTGACCAAACCATAGCTAAACAAACTTACATGTTTCAAAGAAGGCCAACCTACAAGAAGTTGCAAAACATCATCTACAACAACATCGGCCATTAAAATACGGATGAGTAGAACAACAATAGCTTTAATAGAAAATTTTGATATTTTTATAGAATCATATACAAGATGTGATCATTTCAATGGATTTTATGTGAATAGTAGATCATTTTTGCTTTTTATTTCATGTCCATCCGAGTTCAAATAAGAAAGTTATGACTAATCCAAGAATCTTGATGATATGTCATATTGCCATGATGCGAGAATAGACAAGTATGTTTTTCCAGATATCCTCGCGTGGTGGAGATATTCCAAATCATCAAATGCCACATCATCAAATGCTTATCTTGTACTATAAATCTTTGGTCTACCATAACTTTCTTATCTGAACTCTGATAGAGATGAGGTCAAAAGCAAAATTGATCTACTTTATGCATAGAATTTGATGATGTGACATATTGACATGACGAGAGAATAGACAAGTTTTTTTTAACTAGAATATAGATCCTTGTGTGAAAGAATTCAGATCAATGATGATCCAGATCCATAAACTGATTTGGGTTTAGAAAGAGAACAAATCAACAATCTTGCCAATGTAGAAAAATCAGCATCTACTCTATGAATGAGGTGCAAAGTCTAATATAACTTGATCAAACATAAACCAAATCATAAAGTAATGTTGTTGTCTATAAAAAACCAGCAAGCTATTGTATTTCACACTTGTGGATCCAAAAATAACAAATATAGATCATTCTACACATAGAATTACAAGCAATCACAAGTATAGTGCACCAATGGATAGTAGAACTCAAGAGAACCATGTATAAGCATGAAATGAGATAGAGAAGAGAGAAGATATGTCTCTCCATGAGTTACATCCTTTTATAACAGGTCCAAACCCTATTTGGCCACTTGGCTTTCCCTCCAAAATGTAAACCCTACTATTTTTGGGTCTAGATTCAATGTACCCAACATTCAAATTTGAATATACTCAAACTCGACTTCTAACTTTCTCACACTTTCAAAAAGTGTTTATTCAAATGCAATTTAGACTAATGAACTTTGAGAAGTCAAACTCTAAGTCTAATATAAAATCGACCTCAAGTTGCCAAATATAGAAATGTAGCAAATATTATCTACAACTCCAAGAGCATCTCTTAACTTGAAAAATGAATCTTTAGCCAAAGGTTTGGTTAAGATATCAGCTATGCACTCGGATGAAGGCACATGATGAATTTTGAACCTCCTTGGATTCCACCTTCTCCCTCACAAAGTGATGAGCTATCTCAATATGCTTTGTTCTAGCATGGAAGATCAGATTGGTAACAATTTGTTGAGAAGCTTGATTGTCACAATAGATGCAAGGGATCTCCTCGGCCTTTAGCACTTGAAGCCCCACCAAAATTCTTCTGAGCCATAGGAGTTCTTTGGTTGTTGAAGTCAATGCCTTGTACTCGACTTCACAAGAGGAAAGAGAAATTGTATCTTGCTTTTTGGAAAGCCAAGATATCACTCCTCCACAAAGAAAAGTTACAAATGCACTTATGGATCTTTTATCCATCTTATCTCCTGCAAAATCTGAATCCAAAAATGCTCTCAAGTACAAGTTAGATCCTTGATAGAGAATGCCAAAAAATCTAGTAGAGGAGACATATCTAAGCACTCTCTTGGCACTTTTCCGATGATGCATCAAGGGACCTTGCATATATTGACCTAACTTGCTTACACTATAACTCAATTCTGGTCTAGTGATTGTCAAATAGATTAGGGAGCCTAGTCCATTAGACTGAGGCAAATAGGAGGTAATGTATTGTTGCTCAATGTCGTTGTTAAGGCAATACTCCTTGAATCCGGTTGAGATATACTCTCCCCCATTGTCGGACCTCAGTGCTTTAATTCGTTTACTAGTTTCATTTCTACATGCTCTTTGAATTGTCGAAATTTTTTTAAAGCCTTTGATTTTTGCTTAGTAAAATAAACAACTGTTCTTATGGAATGTTTGTCAATGAAGGTAATGAAATACCTGAAAACTCTGTCTGATGCACTTTTGCTGATAAGCAGTAAGCGCGAATAGCAATACTCTAATGGAGCTCCAAAAAGAAACTTATTAATGCACTTTCGCCAATAAGCAGTAAGCGCGACTAGCCATACTTTTATGGGGCTCTTTGATGATCAGCTATTTATACTAAAGCAATTAACGCATATCCAGTAGGATTGCTAATCAGGTCGCAATTGCATTTGGTAAATAGCCGTAATGCGTTGGCATCCATCCAGAAATTTACTTGCAAAGCAGTTAGAGCAAGTCTTTAGCTTCATATCAAGTGGAACCGTAATTGTCATTCCTTGACATGGTCGACTTCTTCGAATTTCGTTGGCGTCGTCGATAAGTCGGGTGCTGTCCGATATGTCGAAGCCACCCGTTGAGCGATTCTCGAGTATTTCTGCAGATTGTAGAAACACGAATAAAACTGCAGAACTGGATAATAAATGGATTTAGATTGAAGATCGATTATTCGGATGAATCACTCCAATAGTAAAATAATCCAATAATACACACACACACACATGTATATACATATACATATACACACACACATACACATAAACACATGTACATATACACACACATACATACACATACACACACATATATACACATACACATATATGTACAGATATGAATACATATACACATACACATACATGCACACATATACATACACATAAACATATACACACACATACAAATACACACATACATATACATACACTTACACTTACACTTACACACACACATATACACAGTTACATATACATACACATACACATACACATACACATATACATATACATACACATACACATACACACACATATACACAGATACATATACATACATATACACATACACATACACATACACATATACATCCACATACACATACACATACACATATATACACATACACACACATATACATACACATATAGATATATACACATACACACACACACACACACACATATATATATACATATACATATACACACATACACATAGACATAAACACATGTACATATACACACATACATACACATACACATACATGCACATATATGTATATGTACACACACATACACATACATGTGCACACGTATACATACACATACACACATACATATACACATATACATATGCACATACACACACATATACATACACACATACATATATGCATACACATACACACATACACATCTATACACATACACATGCACCTACATATACGTGCATGCACATACACATACACATATCACATACATATACATATACATATACATACACATATTTATACATGTACATATACATATATGAAAGATATTTTAGAGAGAGAATAAAAGGGTGTTGTTAATCCACCCTACTCTCCCTATGTCACGCCTAGACCCTACTCTTTGCCTATTCATACATACAATACATATGCACACAAATACAAGTTCTTTTTTTACTACACCTACACATACACACATACATACACATGCAAATATACACACATATACATACACATACACATATAGGTACACATACACATACACATATAATTACACATATACATACATATACACGCATACATGCAAATACACATATACATACACATGTACACATACAAACACACACATACATATATACATACACACATATACATACATACACATATACATACATATATATAAACAAACACACACACATGTACACACATACACATGCACATGCACATACATATACACGTACACACATACACATATACATACATATGCATACACATGCACATACATATACACATGCACTTACACTTTCACATACGAATACATATACATACACACACATACAATACACATACATAGACACACATATACACATGCATATAGTCATACACACACATACAATACACATACAAACACACATATACACTCACATGCACATACACATACAAACACAAATATAGACTCACATGCACATACACATATACACATACACATACACATACACATGCACATACACATACACATACATACACATAAATATACACATACATACATATACACTCGCATGCACATACACATATACACATACACATACATATACATATACATATACTAAAAAACATACCTATATCGATACATATTTGCATGCACATGCATATACTTACATTTATACACACATGCACACACATATACACATACACATACATATGTATACACATAACATATACACATACACATACAAATATTATACACATATACATACACATACACACATATATACATATACATATACATACATACGTACATACATACATATATATACATATCTCTACATATGTATCTAGATGTAAACACACACACACACGCGTGGGGGTGAAAAGTTGATGACTTGCATCCATGCCAAAGTGTCTGGAGACAACTGAGAATCAAAGGGATTAAATGTGAGGGGAACAACGGTGGCGGCAGGAGTGATGGAGGATGCAATGGTGATGGACGGAGTAGTGGATAATGGAACAAAAATGGGAGTGGTACCAATAGAGAAAATGGGGATGGGAACAAAAACAATCGTGGATGGAACAGAAAGAGGAGTAGTGACAACATAGACAGGAGTGGAGGACTGCACGGAAGAAGAAGTGGCGGTGGTTGATGGAGTCGTTAGTGCGGTGGTCGTGGTGCGTCTTCGGTAGTAGGTGGAGATGAAGATGAAGAGGCAGTGCCACGTATTTGTTTGTTGGCTGTTGTGTCAGTAACTGCAGGTTGGGAGGAGGTGGATGCTACAGATGGCGGATAGAGGTTAGTGTGTGGCACGATGGAAGACAAAAGGGTTGAGCAGTGGAAGCCATGCACTTTCGACTCAAGAAGTGCGCAGGCGAAATTACACAACAGGGGGCCTGCTGTGATACGTCCACGGTTGAGATGGTTAGTTCACGAATGAGGAAGCTATGCCAGTGTATGGCACAACTGAGAGGCCAGGGAATGCCAGAAAGGACCCCACTATCTAACTCAGCAGCTTGGACTGGATTCTATCCTTGCAAAATATTAAAACAACCAGAAAGTTGTTCAACAGATGCACAGCCGTCTGAATGACAGTTTTCGTGATAGCATCTATCAGGTAACCATTGTTAGTCTGGATTGGAATCATCGAGTTTGCGTTAATCTTGACCTTGTACATGGTACCTTGGTATAGGAAGTGGAAGCGTGTCTTTGACGTGTCCCAAGTGGCGTAAGCGTAAAGAGCGAGGCCCATGTTAATCTCAAAATGGAAAATTGCCGAGAAAAATCCCATTGCCTCAAAAAGTGGGCCGACTGTCTGAAGCCATGGTTGAATAAAAGCGTTAGAGAGTAAGGGCCATTTTTCTGGATTCAAGGAGATATGGAAGTTGCGATATTTTTGTAGCACTTTCTCCAAATTGGATAAGTGTTCGGAGTCTGTCCATGCACGCATAGGTCGTCCAAAAAAATTTTCAGAATTTTTTGCAAATATTCTTTGAATGACGCATGCATGACACGCTGAAAGGTGCTTGGGGCATTGCAAAGTCCGAATGGCATCACTTTATAGGCATAGGTTCTCCATTCTATGGCAAATGCTATCTTGTGTTGGTCTTGGGGGGCTATCTTCACCTGGTTGTAGCTGCTAAAGCCGTCTAGAAAACTATAGCCTTTGGCACCAGCTACTCTGTCGAGAATACTTTCCATAAATGGTAAAGATGTTTACCACGTCTACCTTCTTCCGTACTAGACCACGAAGGAATCTCGTTCGTGGATATTCTGTGTTTGCGAACCATTTGTCTTCGTTTCTGTTGACTTTTGCGTTTGCAAAACTCTTTGTGTTTCGTGTCTCTAGATGTTCATGGTCGCAAACATCTTCGTTAGGCAAAGGGTTGAAAGCTAGCAAGGCTTTGTAATCAGAAACATTTTGTTTCTTCAGCTCCCTCTCAAAGCATGATAGCTTTATGTTCCCGAGACTACTCCTTTTCCTCTCAAAGAGTCCTTTGCCCAGGGCCTTTGTGAAGATGTTAGCAACCATGTCTTTCGTGCCTATGAAGGTGGTCTGCATCATCTTCTTTTCATTCAGATCCCTGATCAAGTGATACTTGATCGCAATGTGTTTCGTTTTGGAATGGAACGTGGGATTTTTCGTCAGGAGTATTGCAGAGGTGTTGTCCACCTAGAAGACCAGAGGCTCATTTCTTGTTTCGCCCAATTCATCCAGGAACTGCCTTAGCCAAATTATTTCATTGGCCATCTTTGCTACTGCTACGTACTTTGCTTCACAAGATGACTGGGCTACAACGGTCTGCTTCTTGCTGACCAGAGAACTGCTTTTCCTGATGCGATGGTGCATCCTCCTGAGACGCTTTTACAATCATCCTTGAGAGATGCCCAGCTAACAGAAAGTGTCTTGAAACTTGAACCATGACAATAACACAACCATAATCCCTCGTTGATTGAAGATATTGCAAAATTTGTTTTGCAATCTTCCAATGTGTCGAGCCTAGATTCGTACAAAATTGGCTCATCTTGAATACTACATAGACAATATCAGGACATGTGTTGTCTACAAGGTACATCAGTGATCCTATCAGCTTCCTGTAAGGTGTGAGCTACATCTGTTCTCTCTCTTCCTCAGTCCTTGGATAGTCATCATTCATTAGCACCGTCCCTGCAAGCATTGGAGTTTTTGCTCCTTTGCAATTCAGCATCCCAAAGTCCTCTAGGATCTTCTGGGTGTATCTGGATTGGTGAAGGTATAACCTACCTCCCTCATAGTCCCTCTCAATTTATAAGCCTAGGTCACACCTGGCTTCTCCCAGATCCACTATCTCGAAATGTTTTGAGATGTCTGTCTTCACCTCAGCAATTAGTTGCTCACTTCTGCAAAGTATCAGAGTGTCGTCCACATATACAGCCACTATGATGATCTGCCCATCTATAATTTGACATACACATTGGAGTCAGCCAATAGGGGCTTGAATCCTAATGATTTCAGGGCTTGATCTTTCTTCTTGTACCATTGTCGGACTGACTGTTTCAGACCGTAGATGCTTCTATGCATTCTGCATACATAGTTAGGAAGTGAATTCGAGAGAATCCTAGGGGTTGATCCATGTAGACCTCATTGTCTAATTCGCCATGCAAGAAGGTTGTCTTCTCATCCACAATGTGGATCCTGAGGTCATAAGCTGTTGCATATGCAAATAATAGACCTAGAGACGAATGTTTGACGACAGGAGAGAAGATTTCAGAATAGTCAATACCGTATCTCTGAGAGAAACCCTTCACTACCAGTCTTGTCTTGTATTTCATCACATTTCCAGCTGGTCCATATTTGAGCTTGAAGACCCATTTGCATTTGACAGTCTTGCGCTTATGTGGTAATGGCTCCAATGTCCATACCTGGTTCTTCCTCATGGACTCCATCTCTTCGTTCATGGCTTGGATCCATCTGTCATTTTCTGTACTTTCAATAATATCTCTCAGATCTTTGAGAAGTAACTCTTGCAAGGCTCACAGTAGTTGGATCTGGGTCAGATCTCACTATTGAATTCTCTGCGAGAGTTAACTCTCACAAGAAGTGAAAATTTCATTGTTTGTGAGGGTTCAAAACCACTTTTTTGGCTTGATCTTCACCAAATCTCAGAACTAACTCTCGCAGACTTCATCACTGATGTAAATTGACATTCTGAATGAGAGATTTTGCAAGAGTTCTTACTGGATAGATTTGTTGGATCTTCACTTTTTAGTGATTTTTTAACACTTAAACCCAATTTTCAGCTCACTGGAATCAAATTTACTCTCGCAAGCTCTTATGTGTCCTGGTCTCACTGAGATGAAACTTCAGAATCCTCTGCAAGAGTTCTTGACCACTGGAACTAAAAATTTGATGTCTGTGAGGGTTCACTAGTACTTTCCCGTCTTTTTTTTACTAGGAACTCTTGCACAGGCACTTAGACATCAAACTAACTCTCGCAAGCTTCTCTGTGTCCTGGTCTCACTGAGATGGAACTTCAGAGGGTTCTACGAGAGTTCTTATGAAGATTTAAGTTTTTTTGGATTTTTTGAAGGGTTTTTTGAATTTTTTTATGATTTTTCTCTTATTTTTACAATCTGCTTGGAACTAACTCTCGCAGGCTTCTATGCAGGTCTATGACAATACCCTGGAGCTGCTGCCAGTCATGCAAGGGTTAATTCACACTAGTTTTGGAGATATAAAAATCTGATGAAATTTTAGTCTCTTTTTCCCTCCAAAAATACAGATTGGTGTGTTTTTTGGGTTTTTTGACTGGTTGGTTTGGGTTTCAAGCCCTTAGAGGCTGTTTAGGACCTCCTCTACCCTCTCACACCTCCTCCGCTAGCTGTGAACAGCCCAAACACCCAAAAAAATAGAAAACTATCTCTAAACTCCCAAAAATCTACCTAAAACTACTCTAAAAAGCAAGAAAATAGCTAAAATACAGCTAAACTAGCTAGTGGAAACCTTTCCCCGGCAATGGCGCCACTGTAGGGTTGAAGATCTTGCGTAGTATAGCCCTCCCGCATGTCAACAAGGGTTAGATCACTGGATAGGTACCTAACTATGCATAGATGCTACTTTTAGTTAGTTTCCTACTTTCTCCCTTAACTCTATTCACCACTAACACTACCCTCCTTTAACTCTACTCCTCTACACTAACATTCATCATGCTTTTGAGTGAAAGGAAAGGATAGACAAGAAGAGGAAGAGAGAGAGAGAGAGAGAGAGAGAGAGAGAGAGAGAGAGAGAGAGAGAGAGAGAGAGAGAGAGATGAGATGGAGGTTAGCTCAAATGCTCAATGTCATTGCTTATTGAGAAATCTTAACTAATCACAAACAAAAAGCATGGAAAAAATGGAGATAACAAGCAATCACAACAATAGCATAAGCAAGATTGATTAGCAAATGAGGATGCTTGAGCTCTCAAAATAGTAGAGCCTCCTCCTCTCTATTAAGCATCCCAATAGTGTACAAATGGTGCCTTTTCATAAAATGGGGAAGGCCCTTGCCCCTCAATCCTATTGGCTAATATTCACATTGATCCTATCCATTCATCTTGGACCCAACTTGATCCAAGGGTCCACAAAAAGTGCATTGGAAATCACAAGATTCATGTGAGTCCAAAATTGGACCCAACTCTAAAAAGTAAACTCTAAGTTTAAAATTGACTTTGGGCCTCAAGTTTTATTTTAATTACAAAGGCCCAAGTCTATTTTATTTTATTTACACTTTGGCTTGCGTGCTCATTGGGCCATGGCTTTTATACGCACAAGATGCCATGCCCTCGCAACACATTTTATTGGACGATTTTATTTATTTACACTTTGTTGGGAATACCCCCAACACACCATAGCTCATGTGGTGTCGTGTGAGGAACACCAGACTTGCATGTCCTGTTCTGGATGTATGCGATTGTAGCTACTGCTTCAGTCCACAGTGCCCTTGGGGCTTTCGAATAGGCCATCATGCATCTGGCTGCTTCCATTAGGGTCCTATTCTTTCATTCATCAACACCATTGTGCTGTGGTGTGTAGGCTGCAGTTCTTCTATGAATGATACCACGATCATTCAAAAGTCAGTGAAGTGATTAAAGATATATTTGCCCCTCGATCCGTTCTGATCTGCTTCACCTTGCTACCTGTACATCTCTCTGTCCAATTCATGTATTCTGTGAATTTATCGAGTGCTTCAGATTTATTCTGAATGAAAGACACTCTGGAAAACTTGTTGTAATCATCAATTAAGGTTATATAATATTTCGAACCTCCTATTGAGATCACGTTGAATGGTCCACAGATGTCAGAATGCACTAGCTCCATAATGTTGCTCATTCTGTATGAGTCTTTGACGAATGGAGTGCGCGACATCTTGCCTTTCAAACATGCATCACAGGTGGACAAACTGGTTGCATTCGAGATGCTGACCCCTGTTATCCCTCCATGATGACTTGCCTGATAAAGTGTCATTGAGTTCATGTGGCAGAGTCTTTTGTGCCACAGCGTGTCTGGCGAGTCGTCATGGGTCTGATGCATCTGATCTTCAGGTAGGCGCACTTTCAGATGATATAGGTTGCCTTTCCTTCTGCCTTGAGCTATGAAAGTGCTGGTGCTGGCATCAATCACGTTGCATGCTTCATTAGAAAACGTCACACGCATCCCTGCATCTGCTATTCTTGCTACAGAGAGCAAGTCTTGCTGCAGGGTTGGCACGAACAGAACGTCTTCGAGTCGTCTGTCTCTACCGTTGGTGTTGAGCCATAGTGAACCAATGTCGTTCACTTGATGTCTAGATCCATCTCCAAGAACTATGAATCTTGAGGGATCCACACTTCTGAAATCAGACATTATTCGTCTTGATGTCACAAAGTGTGAGTTGGCTCCTGAATCTAGGATCACCTTCATGTGTGTCAGACGTTGATGCTGCACACACATCTTCACAGATGTAGGGGGTCGAACAATTTTTGTTCATTCTTTCTTCGCCCATCTTAGAGCTCTCGGGCTCCTCAACATAGAAAGAACTATTGTTGTTTTCCTGTCTATTCTGTGCTGATCTGTTTCTTGGGTTTTGGCGGCAATCCATGGCTGCATGACCCTTCTTATGGCAATGGATACACTCAATCTTGGGAGTGAGCCAGCAGGTATCTACTATATGCCCATCTCTTCTGCATCTCATGCAGGTTTTCTTGTTTGTATCTTGTTGTTTCGACCTCCCTTTGGTCTTCCAGTTGCTCTTGCTGGACCCCTCTACGTGTTGGTCATGATCCTGCCTCTGATTCAACTCCCTCTTAGGCTTGAATTGTTTCTTGGATTTTTCTTTGTTGTCGTAGAGGGCCTAGTCAGAACCATCCTTGTGATCAAGGTGTTCTCTGGCCTCGACTTCCTCTCGAATCTCGACAATCGCCTTTTCGAGGTTCATTGTAGGATCTTTCACGAGCAGGGTCCGTGTCATCTAGAAAAATCTGGGTAAGGCTCTCAACAGGTACGTGAGCTGCTTCTCAGTTGATAGTGCATTCTCTGCTCTAGAGTTGTGTAGAGATAGAAACAGATCCTTCATCTTTCTCACAAAGGAGGTGAGGTCTTTTCAATCCCATTGTAGATTTGTCAGCTAATCTTCCAGCATCATGATCTGACCTCTTGATTTCGTCTGAAATCTTGTGAGCAGTGCATCCCACATCTCCTTAGCTTTGGAGAGTGTAGCCAGGTCAAGTGTAAGGCTATCTTCGATGGAAGATGATAGCATGGTGACTGCCTTGTTGTTTTTCTCCCTCCATTCGCGTAGCTCCTTGCCTGTTGTCGTAGGCATTTCTTCTGTGCCATCCACCCAGGGGAAGAGTCCTTCGCCCTTGAGTATTAAAGATGTCTTAGCTTTCCAGGCTAGAAAGTTAGATCTTGAATAAACAAGTATAGTGCAGATCTTGCTCTGCATGCTGCTGATCGAAGCCATTGCTTCTTGAAGTCTATTTCTTTGTTGATGGTTGTCTATCTGAATGCTTGGCCTCTTGGATCTGCTAGCTTCTTGGCTATGTCAAAATATGATAGGATAACCTGCTTTGATACCACTGATGAGGAAAAAAAAAAGTCATTGATTGATGAGAAATTCGTCGGATTCGCAAAACTTTCGCGAAGGCCAATCAATCATGACTCTCTTAAGCTCGGATGGAGTTCAGATGCGACCGCTGGACACTACCAGTTGAGTCGCTCCTACAATCCTCCAGAGTGTAGTCAGTCACTACTGATCTACGTTCATAACTTTAATACTGCATTTGAATTAGTCTCAACCAAATTGCGGAATTCAAGTGAACAAGAGAACTCAAACATATGAAATATCAGCATAAGCATTTAAGATCAGACACAACAAGAAAATAATCGATATTAATTTTCTCTGATTTCTTCAAGCACTGCATGCGAATCCAAGTAGTGCGTTTTCATGAAAGAAACACGGTTCTCTCACGAGTAGTAGTCTCGCTTTACTAGCGAACAGTTGGATCTTCTGATCCTAGACAGAATTGCAAAATTGACAAAGTCTTCTGGATAGCAGTACTTTGAACAATGTTAGCATGAGCATCCAACAAGCCATTAAGAATCACTTGAACAAGCTCTCCTTCCTTAATGCTTTCATCAATGCAAGCCAACTTGTCATTTAATGCTTTTATCCTCAAAACAAAAGTACTTGGACTTTCTTCATTCTTTTGCAAACAAGAAAAAATTTGTCTTCTTAGAGTCAACACTCTAGAAGTAGACTTGGATTCATAAAACTTCTTCAATGAACCCCAAGCTTCCAAAGATTATGTGCACTTACCAACTTCCTTGAGAAGCTCATTGGTAACATACATCTTTATCATGTGTAGAGCCTTCTTGGCCCTCTTGTGTAATTTGTAGACACAAATCGCTCCTAAGTAATAAAGACTTTTCCAACTTCAAACCCAGACAGACTTTGATGATATAGAATTATCGATGATCAATATTCTTTTAGGATATTGTAAGAATTTATTACTTTAATGAATTGAGTAACAGGCATTGACAACTGTAGAACTAAGAATATTCTATAAACCATGTTTGATGGTAGTATGAACACTTACCTTTCTTTGAAGGGATGTGCAAGTACACACAAACGTGCCTGAAGAATTAGAGCAAGAATAAGAAGCCCTCTGGGCTTAAGGACTGATCTCTCTTTGAGGGTATGTGCAGGTACTCGAGAAAGTGCCAAAAGAACAAGAATCAAAACTAAGCTTAAAGACAGTATAAAGAAGGCTTTTTGATAAAGTCTATAAAGAAGACTCAGTAGAGTCTATAAAGAAGGTTTATTACTAAGTTTATAATGAAGGCTCAGTGGAGTCTATAAAGAACAGGACAAGGCCTAGGGTCTGGTCACCCTAGGGACTTGTTCCACCATTATTGAGGATGGGCAACCTCTAGAAAATAAGTGCCAATGAACATGATTGAAGATGGGCAACCTCTAGAAAAAAGGGCCTATGAATTGATGGACATTATGCAAAACAAGATAGACATATACCTTGGCTCTTCCATAGGAAGATTGCACTTGGGTGAATTCCCAAGTTGTAACCATGTAATATTATATGTAACTAAAAGTCAAGTTGGAAACTTGTACCACCTACCTCCCACCTACTTTTCCACATGCATTCTAGGCTATTTGACACCTAGAATGGGACACCCTCCTACAGTCTCACTTCATATGCCAAATCACCAAAATAAGTCTCCCAAGCTAATACACATCACCCATTCACCCTCTCTAACTAACACACCTCATCCATGCACTCCACTACACCCTAAGTCCAATTGGAGTCTTCCTCACACCTCATGCCCTTGAACTTGACACCTCACTCACTTTGGAAGGACTCTCCACTCTCTATATAAGTGGAAATGCGCCTCTCTACCGAGAGGATGGAAGGATGTTGCATCCAAACTCTGCCATTTTGTTGTCTGTTGTGTATAGGTGCTTTGGAGAAGAGGATTGAGGCATTACCTCAAGGAGGCTATGTTATTTTGTGATTGTAGGATTTTTGGAGCTCAAACCCTTGGATTTCTATCTCTCTTTCACGTCACACACAAACACACGCACTCTCTCTCTCTCTCTCTCTCTCTCTCTCTCTCTCTCTCTCTCTCTCTCTCTCTCTCTCTCTCTCTCTCTCTCTCTCTCTCTCACTTTCACCTTATCTCGAAACCATGGTATGCTCTTGAAACTGTTACCCATATGTAAGAATGGTTGATCAGTACTTTTTCATGTCAGGCTATTGGTGGCCTATTGTCTATGCATGTCAAATCTAGAGCTTGCATATCATGCCATCAGTGGCCTATTGTCCATGCATGTCAGATCTAGAGATTTGAAGCTTGCATACCATCAGTGGCCTATTGTCCATGCATGTCAGATCTAGAGCTTGCATTTTAGATTCAAAGCTTGCATGTCATAGCATCTGTGGCCTATTGTCCATGCATGTCAGATCTCGAGCTTGCATGTCAGATCTAAAGCTTGCATGTCAGATTTGAAGCTTGCATGTCACACCATGCATTGCCAAATGACCATGCATGTCACTTCATGACTGTTGCATGTCAAGAATCTATGAACCATTATGATTGCATGTCAAGAATCTAAGGTCCATGGATTGCATGACAAGAATCTAAGATCCAACATGATTGCATGTCGGAAAGATTAAGACTTATGAAGACATTTCTATGCTTTTGTTACGCTAGATATGGAATTGTGGCATTGGCCAATTGGATTTGCATAATGATAAGAAAAGAATCCTTCCGGGGGAGGGGGGTCCCCATCTTGACCCCTCAGTGCTTCTGCTATTGTGTGAATGAATCTATGTGATGCAATGTTTTTCGAGTTTTGATTTAAAGTCTTATTTGATTTTCATTAAGTGGATTCGAGACTAGCTTTATGTGAATGATAAGCCAATTAAATCTTTTGGCCTTAAGAACTTAGGACAGGCCTTCACCCACGAGTTCACAGTTTGGTATCAGTGCCATGGTTTAATATGTTGTGAACTTGACTTGAAGACCTTGTATGTTTCTGCATGCAGAAGAACATAAAGCTCCACCCGATGTTTAAGAGGCCTTGTGCTACAAAAAGCAAGAACTGCTTGGAAAAGATCAAGAAGACCAAGACTCCTGATAGGCATGACGAAGGACCAGATGACAACGAAACACTTGAAGCCTACTTGCGGAGAACTAGAAGGTCATGTTTACCAAGAACATACAACCCGAGACTAGTTTCAGCCATAAAATCATTGAAGGCCGTACTAGTAAAACAAAGGGAGAATTTCTTGAACCATAATGATTGTCCACTAGGACCGCAAGAATGTTTTAAATGTAGATCTCAAAACTTTAGAGAAAAACATCAAATAGGATGTTGAATCCTAAATTGTTTCCAAGAGTGATTTTGATTCAATACTATCAGTACTTTTCGAATGTTTCAAACATGCGAGTTTTGTGATCTAAGCCTTTATAGCTTAGTGCACGACATGTGATGTTAGTTTACACTTGTTTTCATACTTTATGCAAAAGTAAACCTTGATGATATGTTGAATTGAAAATCAACTATACATGAGAAAAAATTCCTAGTGATTATCCTTAGAGTATAGAGGCATTGCTTCTTAGAATAATTTCTTGATTAAGATGGACCCAGATTTCAATCATCTTTTGAAATCATGTATAGGAAGTTAAACCTCCTAAGACATTATGTAAAACCATGACTAGTATGACAACATACTAAGGAAGAACGGGGACTGAAAACTTTAAGACGACTTCACCCTATGTCATTCCTGAATCTCCAAAGAGACAATATACTATGAAATTGTTTTGAGCAATCTAAGCCTAGGATGAAAATGAAATGATTGGATCTACCCAAGATAGATTCAGTAAGCTAATTTTGAATTCATAGATTAAGAGATCTGAGGTAGATCAAGGAACTGAAAAGACTCTTCACCCAAAGTTGATCTTAACATATAAGATCGAATTTGAAAGAAATAAATAAGCATAAACACAATATCCTCTAAAGTTTAAGAAGCATTTGATTATGGATGCAAGATGAATGGAAGATGAATTTTTCCAAGAATATCAAGAAAATTTTAAAAGATTTAAGACTCTTAGTTGAGAAATTTTTCGTTGAGGACAACGCTTTATGCATTGGAGGGGTGTAATTTGTAGAGACAAATTGCTCCTAAGTAATAAAGACTTTCCCAACTTCAAACCCAGATAGACTTTGATGATACAGAATTATCAATAGAATATTGTTTGAATTTATTACTTTAATGAATTGAGTAACAAGCATTGACACCTGTAGTTGGATCGACCTTTACAACTTGCTCTCTATTTTTGAAGGTGAGCTTTCTGGTTCCCCTGTTAGCAGATTCCATGTTAGCAAATGTCAACAATTGTAAAATCTTGACCGAGTCCCAAGTCTGCAGCAATCCATTAAAATCTCAACCGAGACTTATCGTTCGGATCTCAACCAAGTGTTTTCCTTGAGATCTTGACCGAGTCTTTTTCATCACAATCTCACCCGAAGTTATAACTTTGATCTCGACCGAGTACTCCACTTCGGATCTCGACCGAGTCTTTCCGTTACAGACTCAACCGAGCCTCTTCATGACAATCTTGACCGAGTCTCTTCGTGAAAATCTCAACCAAGCCTCATGCTCAAATTTCAACCGTGTCTTATCTGTCAGATCTCGATCGCGCCTCATGCTCAGATCTCAACCATGTCATTTCTGTTAGATCTCGACCGTGCCTCATGTTCAGATCTCAACCGCGTCATTTCTATCGGATCTCGACCGAGCCTCACGCTCATATTTCAATCGTGTCATTTCTGTCAACGAGCCTCAAGTTCAAAACTCAACCGTGTCATTTCTGTCAGATCTTGACCAAGCCTCACATTCAGATTTCAACCGAGTCATTTCTGTCAGCAGATCTCGATCGAGCCTCATGTTCAAATTTCAACCGTGCTATTTTTGTCAGATCTCGATCAAGCCTCAAGCTCAAAACTCAACTACGACATTTCTTTCAGATCTCGACCAAGCCTCAAGCTCAAAACTCAACCGCGTCATTTCTGCCAGATCTCAACCGAGCCTCACGCTCAGATTTCAACCGTGTCATTTCTCTTAGGTCTCAACTGAGTCTCCACTTCAAATCTCAACCGCCTGATTCCATTGCAATTTCAACCGAGCTAATATGTCAAATCTCAACCGCGTGATCCCATTACAGTCTCAACCAAGTTGAGTCACTAGGAAAGCCAATGCTATATTTGCCTAGACCCTACTACTAACCAATGCCACAGCTATCAGCTAAGCCATTATGCAAAATCACTATATTACATCTTGTGCCATTTGGAGACATATGAAAATTTTTATACTCTGAAGAATATACCTTTCTCTATTTTACATCCAAAGTACAAAAAAAAAAAAAACCGAAAGTCCCAAAGGAGTCCAAGAGGCCTACATACCCAATCCTAAGGTACTCTAGATTTGCTATGGATCGTCCTTACAATCCGAATTCCACAGAGGACTATCCACCAGAGAAGGTCTCTCCATCTACAGAATAGGCTCGATACAATAGATATTCACGGATGAAGTCCCAAATCCATGAGCCCTGATGGGAACTCATGCAAGCTGAAGTTCCATATGATCGCCCACACTTTCACACTGCTCAATCCTCACAAGCAAGAGCTCACTTAAATGGGGTCTTTGCTAACCACGGACTGCGTATTGAAAAATGAACACCAAGACTTGATCTACCTAAGTACGACAACAATTCTGGCCCTTAGAGATTTCTTCAAGTCTTTGAGAACGCATGTGATGTCTATGGCAAAACCTCTCTAGAAGCCATGGTACAACTCTTTTCGATGATCATGATCGATTGAGCATGGGAATGGTTTTTTAACCTAGATTGTGAAGATAAATGAGATTGGTCACTCCTGAATGAAGCCTTCATCAAGCGATTCAAACCATTTTGTTTGATTGAGAGAATATTAAGCAATATCAAAATGACAAAAGATGAAAATGTACGTGACTATATAGAGAAATTCAAAAGATTAAAAAGTCAGATACAAGAACAACCCATAGAGTCCATGCTCATCATCCAGTTCCTAGTTGGACTTCCAAGATGGATCAGATGTGATCTTCGATCTAATGATGAGTACACATCATTAAAACAAGCCATTTATGATGCTATCCGCAAAGAAGATGAGGGATCATATGTGGATGAACCTCGAGAAAGGAGAGCACACCATGTTGTCCATGACCCTAGACCACATGAAGAAACTCGAGAACAATTATGGAAAACACAAATGGAGTTGCTTAACCAGCAACACCAGCAACAAATGGAGAAACTCATGAAAGAGTTTCAAAATACTCTCAACTATCCAGAGCTCGATGACGAGTCAATTACCCATTGGCCAAATCCATCATAGACGGGAGAAAACTTGGTACCCTCATTGTCGAGGTGCACACACTGGCAATGAATGCTCATAATACCAACCAGTCCTAGATACTTCCTTGACCAAATGCGACATTTGTGACTTTATGGGCCATACCACATTCTATTGCTATTACAATCCAAGGAACCAGCCTCATGATCAATCAAGAGGACAATACTAGCCTCCTAGACAACAATTTATTTCATGAAACCAACCACAACACTATCCTCCATGAAACAATACCCAAATTCATATCCAAGAGTTGCCTAGACAACCAAAGCATGAACCTCGACCTTAGTTAGCACTCTTAGGTCCACCTCCAAGGGGACAACTTAATCTAAGAGCACAAAAACATAGACACCCTTGAGAATCTGCACAAACACATCTTGTGAATAGCTCCTATGATCACACATACAATCACGATACAACACTCTCATCTGCTAGTTCTCGGCCATATCAAAGCGACAACTCATGCTCGTGCAAACGGGACGAGTATTCCATGAACCCAGAAAATCTAGTACAGCTAGCCATCCAAGATGGTTATGCTATTGCCACAGGACCAATGAGCAACCACTGTTTTATTTGTGGCAAAACTAGCCACTTCATGATTGATTGTAAAGTTAAGAACCAATATCATGCAGAGTGTCCAGACTCAAGCTCCACACATGTGTAATCATCCTATATACATGATGTTGGCCTTGACCAAGCATAATTTTTGCATTTTTCACAATACAGGGTGCTCAAGATGTCCCAAACTTCCTTGGAGGTCTAAGCTTCAGACACATGGCCAATTTGCATGTCTGATATGTTGCGGATGATCAACGTGAAAGCTTTTCCATCCTTCAGCTTTCATCGGGAGATTGCTGCATCATCATCTTTGGGGCTTGCCTTTGCACCTGTGACAACATCATACAACTCCTTAGCCATTAGCATAGTTTTCATTTTAAATTTCCAAAGATGGTAATTGGCTCCATTGAGCTTGTCCACGGTGGGACTGGCTTTCTCTTGGGAATCCATGTGGAAGTTAGTCTAAGTGACAATAATAACTATCAATGACTTAAGAATAAAAATTGTATGCTATTTATATAACAAGAAAGCAATTATTCTTCAGACAAAATAATAAGAATGTTACAAATGAAGACGTAGTAGAAAAGCATACAATCTTGACAAGAACTCTATACCCAATAAAAAGAGTGTGATTGATGTGAAAGATTCAACTAGTTTGATCATATTTGCTACATTTCTATATTTGGCAAATTGAGGCCAACTTTATAGTAGACTTAGATTTTGACTTTTCAAAGTTTGTTATGCTTGATCAAGTTCTATTAGAGTTTGCATCTCATTCATAGAGTAGATGCTGATTTTTCTACATTGGCAGGATTGGATGCTCATGCTAACATTGTTCAGAGTATTGCTATTCAAAAGACTTTGCCAATTTTGATGGATATTCAAGAGATATTAATCAATGAAGAATATAGGCTTCAAGCGAGAATTGGATCTACATTGACACTTCAAGAGGAGGCTATGTTCAAAAGGCAAATTCAAGGGCAACAACAAAAGCAAGTGGTCTAAAGGACAAGATCAAGTGGATGCTTCTTCAGGTGGCAAATATAAGGATAGATCAAAGCTCAAGTGCTTCTATTGTGGCATCAAAGGACACTTTGCAAGTGAGTGCTACAAGAAGAAGAGAGATCAAGGAGACAAGCAAGGTAATCTTACTCTTGATGAGGATGGTTTGGATGTTCAAGATGCAAATGATGATGCTTTTGTGATGTCTTCATGTATGCTTGCTAATGATGGAGATCTAGATCCATGGTGGATTGTGACAAAATTTCTAGAATTCACACATGTGGGAAAGATCCACAAGTATGATAGATCTAATTAAGCTTTATGATTAGCACAATAACCTTACTCTAGATTGATTAGCAAGATCTAGTATAGAAGTTATGGCTTAACCACAATCTAGCATGCTAAGAATCAGAGAATGATAGCAATGAATCATAAATGAGCAAAAGTACAAGAAATTAGTGTATTGGCATTAGCCTCAACACGAGTTAGAGAGAGAAAGATAGAGATAACAAGCAAAATTTGTGTGGATCCAAAATGGCAAGAGATAGCTACAAAGCTTTGGTTCTTCATCATCAATTATGAGGAGAGCTACACATATTTATGGAGTTTGAGGTAGCTCGAGGTAGAACCACATCCATCCATTATTTAATGACATCTAAAGTAAAAACTAGAGTCTATGTGACATTTTTCACATCTCATGCATGAATTTCTACCAAAATTTTCCAAGTGTCCTAGTTCTAACTAAAAATGTACAAATCATCGTGCATGTGTCCATTCTACTTTGTGCATGCCTTGCATGTCACTATGGATCACTTACAAGTAATGCATGTGAATTGTCATGAGTTTCTACTAGCATAATCTTGCTAATTCTATGTCTATAATCTATATGCAAGTTGTACTCATCAATCTAGATATGACATATCCATGTAGCTCAAGTTCTATCTAGGCCAAACTTGGCATTTGCATTTATGAACAACATACTTGCATGGTATAATATTTGTAGCAAGCCTAAAGTCAAGATGGATTATTTTTTCATTTCAACACTCCTCCTAAAAACAATCTATATTGACCTGAACATGGATCTTGGTATTACTCCAAGATTGGATCTATGCTTGATGAAGGAACTTTTGCTCAAAGGTTTGGTGAGCATATCAGCAATACAAGATGATGTGTTGATGTGCTCCAAGTAGGTTTCCTCTCCAATGAGCTTCTCTCTCATGAAGTAATGTGCAACTTCGATATGTTTGCTCCTTGCATGGAAAATCGGTTTGTTGGCAAGGGCTTGGGCTGAAGTGTTGTCACACATGATCATAGGTAGATCATCTTTCATGATTATCTTTAGCTCCACTAGCATCCTCTTGATCCAAAGCACTTCCTTTGTTGTTGTAGTAAGTGCCTTATACTCAGCTTCACAAGATGAGAGTGATACAGTATCTTGCTTTTTGGAAAGCCAAGATATCAAGTTTCCTCCAAGATATATGACATAAGCACTTGTAGATTCTTGATCTGCTCTATCACTTGCAAAATCCAAGTCAGAATAACCAACAATAGAAAGATCTTCACTTTTATACAATAAACCATAATCAAAAGTTGAAGCTATATATCTAGGCACCCTCTTGGCCATTTTCCAATGATAAATAGTAGGATTTTGCATAGCCTGGCTCAACTTATGAACACTAAAGCTTATGTCCGGTCTAGTTATTGTGAGCCAAATTAAGGATCCTATAAGACTCCTAAAATGTGTGATGTCCACGAAGGATCTTTCATCACCTTTGTTAGGGTCTTTTACATTTTGCTCCGTAGGAGTTTCTATACTCTTACAATCTAACATATTGAACTTTTTTAACATTGAAAGAGCATACTTGGATTGACATACAAAAGCTTTATCTTTAAGAAAGTCAATCTCTAATCCTAGTATGTAGTGAATTTTTCCAAGATCTTGCATCTTGAACTCTTTTCCAAGTGCAATCTTGGTTTCCTCAACTAACTTGATACAACTTCTTGTTAGAATGATATCATCACAATATCTTTATCAAAAAACTTGACATACAAGGAAGGATCATAGTCACTAAGATTAAATCCTAGTGACTCAAGAAAGGTGTTAAGTCGAAAATACCATGACCTTGGAGCTTGCTTTAGTCCATATAGACTTTTGAAGAGCAAGCAAAATTTGTCTTTTTCATGGATGAACCCAATAGGCTGATCCATATAAATCTCTTCTTCTAGATATCCATTTAAAAATGCATTAGAGACATCTAGTTGAAGAACTTGCCAATTGAAAAAACAAGCAATAGAAATTATGATTCTAATTGATACCATCTTTGCAACTGGAGCAAAAGTCTCCTCATAATCAAGTCCATAAACTTGAGCAAAACCCTTAGCACAAAGTCTATCCTTGTACTTGTTGATTGTGCCATCTTGATTATACTTGACTCAAAAAACCCACTTGCAACCAATGGTGTGCTTGTTGGATGGAAGATCCACAAGCTCCCATGTCTTGTTGGCCATCAAAGCATCATATTCCTCCTTCATGGCAAGATACCATTCCTTCGAATTAAGTGCATCATATACATCCTTTGGCTCCTCATGTGAAATAAAATAAGCACAATTAGTGGAGTTGAGTTCCACTTGCTTGCCTCTTTCTTCATATGTAAGCCTCCTAGGCTCAGATCTTTCTCTTTGAGATGTCCTTGGTGAAAAGATTCGAGGTGACTCCTCCTCAATTCTCGGCCCCATCTCTCCATGATAGTCTTCAAGGGTGATGATTGGAGTATCTTTGTGAGAATCTTTGAACTCGGCCTCCTCCGGAATGTATTTTTGATCCTCATGGAATATAACATCCCTACTCTCAATTGTAGTTAAGGTAGAGGGAACATAGATTCTGTAAGCTTTCTTGTGAGATGCATATCCAACCATGATCCCTTTAATAGAATTAGGATCATCTCTTTTTCTTGTTTCCAAGGGTACATGAACAAAGCAAGCACAACCAAAAACTCTAAGGTGATCTACCTTAGGTTTCTTCTTAAACAAGACTTCAAAAGGTGATTTTCCAACAAGTGCATTGTGAGATAATCTATTGCACAAATAGTTTGCACAATTTATAGCTTCACCTCAATATTCAATAGGCAAAGAAGCTTCAACTCAGATTGCTTTAGCACATTCACATAAAGATCTATTTTTCCTCTCAACAACTCCATTTTGAGATGGAGAATAAGCACAAGAAAACTCTCTCTTTATTCCTTCACCTTCACGATATTCATGAAACTTGTTGGAGATGTATTCACCTCCTCCATCACATCTTAAAGCTTTAACTTTGAAAGAAAACTATTTCTCAACATAAGCTTTGAAGATTAGGAAGTGATCAAATACCATAGCTTTTGAAGAAAGTAGATACAACCAAGTATATCTAGTAAAGTCATCAATAAAGGTGACAAAACATGTTGCACCACCAATACTTTTAGAAGAGAAAAAATGAGCATCCAAGTGTATAAGCTCTAAAGGATGAGTAGTCTTGATAAAAGACTTCTAATATGGCTTTCTGTGTGATTTTGCAATAGCACAATCCTCACAAGGCTTGAAATCTTTGGAAAGAGATTTTGGAAGACCAATAGCCTTCACTTTCTTGACCATAGAAGACATAGATTTAAAGTCAGGATGCCCCAACCTTCTATGCCACAACTCCTCCTTAGATAACAAATTAACCTCACAATGGTTTGCATTCTCATAAGAATTTGACTTAGAAATTCCACCACATCTAGATCCATCAACTAGGATCTCATATCTCATGCATGAATTTCTACCAACTTTTTCCAAGTGTCCTAGTTCTAGCTAAAAATGTACAAATCATCATGCATGTGTCCATTTTACTTTGTGCATGCCTTGCATGTCGCTATGGATCATTTACAATTAATGCATGTGAATTGCCACGAGTTTCTACTAGCATAATCTTGCTAATTCTATGTCTATAATCTATATGCAAGTTGTACTCATCAATTTAGATATGACATATCCATGTAGCTCAAGTTCTATCTAGGCCAAACTTGGCATTTGCATTTATGAACAACATACTTGCATGGTATAATATTTGTAGCAAGCCTAAATTCAGATGGATTATTTTTTCATTTCAACAGATTGATAGTGGAGCAAGTTCACACAGGACTTTTCACAAAGAGTACTTCACTTCTTTGTTGGCATATGGAGATGACAAGAGGGTGATCTACCCAAATAATCTCTTCTTTTGTATGATAAGTGTATGTAAGAAGGTGAATGAAATGTGATGTGTAATATTCACAATGAATACTACAGCGACCTATCTAGTTATCCAAAGATATTTGGGTATATTGGCATCCAGAAACACCAACGATGAAACGATTTGGTCAAGGTCTATGATTATAAAGGTTACTTTATCTTCTAGGCTCTTCGGATAACAGTAAGCAATTAGATCAAACAACAACTAACAAATAGATTCATCAAACAGAATCGTATTGGCTAATGATTCCTCTTAATCGAATTTAGAGAATTAGTTCTTATCACAAGAATCAAGCAAAACAGAGCATCAAACAAGTTCATTATTTGAACACATGGCTCATTCAAAATTAAAAGAAGTTCTTCTTATGGTTATGCTTAACAGCTTCGGCTAATTCCCTGCACACATTAGTTAGAATTGTTGCTTTCCGGTGATGCCTGAAAATCCACGTTAGAGGACTGAAATTTAGTAAGAAATGAAAAGTATGCGTGACGCAGACAGAGAAGTATCACGAACAGTTACAGATCGTATAGAGTGTATTCGTTCAATTGACAAGAAGTAATGCTGTAAGAGATGACAGAGGGAAAGAACGCTCAAGCTTATAGAAACTAGCTCTCTTCTCTCTCTATTGATACTCAAATCTGTGTGTTTGTGTATGTACAATGGCACGAAGTGTCAACCTTATAGGAACAATCACCGGCCTCAATGTTGTTTACCAACTGTTAAGATGTCTGTTGAAATCCACTAATGCGTCTCTATAGAATGTTGCACAAAACATCGTGACTTCTAGCGTATATGTAAGTTACATGTAATATAGTTTACATGAATTTAGGCACTATAGCACATTTACATGTATAAAAATTCATAGTGCCTAAATTCATGTAAACTATATTACATGTTTTGAAAGTTACATGTCTTTACATGAATTTAGGCACTATAGCACATTTACATGTATAAAAATTGAAATTTTTTGCAATATAAAACAATAACTTTGGATAATATAGGATCATGAGGCTCCACATATCCCCTTCCTCAGCTGTGTAGCAGCTCGTAAACAAATTTCTTACATTTGCCTTTGTCGCTTTCTGCTGGCTAGCTTTTTATGAAAAATGGCTGTTGCTTGGGCTTCATTATCTTCATTAACTTGTTCTAGGGTCATCCATCTTATAGCAAGGAAGTAATTGTTCTTCTGGTTGTAATCTTCCTGAAAAATAAATTTGGATAACCTCCCATTCTACGATTGCCCAATGGTGCAAGGGGGTTATCGATCAACGTGTTATTTACAAGATGAGTGTACCAACTATCCTCAGACAAGATTTCAGACATCTCAACAGAGGGGATATTTAGTGAGAGAGCTGCTTATGTATATTTTGAAAATTTCTCTTTAATGTACAATTGTTGGATGGATAGAAGTGCATAGAAAATGAGAGAATCAATATTTACATAATTGTAAGTATGGTATGGTTTGGTTATTGGATTAGTGGAGCAAAGTATATTATTTGCTTTAACTTCCTCCA
Source organism: Diphasiastrum complanatum (assembly GCA_029204225.1). Lineage (NCBI taxonomy): Eukaryota > Viridiplantae > Streptophyta > Lycopodiopsida > Lycopodiales > Lycopodiaceae > Diphasiastrum > Diphasiastrum complanatum. Next base: position 47,246,227 of record CM055098.1, on the reverse strand, counting down.
AATAATGAAAATAGTTAGCTTCCCAGTCTGTGTAGATTTCTCACAGATCAGGGAATAACATTTGACTAGAGAATCTAGAAGGAATTGGATTAAGGCTAGGAACAACTCCTTTAACATCAAAAATGTTAATTGAGTCTAGCTTATTAGCGATGGCGAAAGAGAGCTTGATCATAAAAATTCACGAAACCAAAAAGCAAGAGTGATGGAAAAGAGATGGCGAAAAAATAGAAGTTTTTGAGGTTTTTGGTATATTGATGATATATCGGCGGATTAGGCAAATATTTCATGAAAGTGTGTCCTTCTGTTTGAAGGTAAAGACTCAACAATAAAGTATCTAGTCCTTAAAAAACAAAAATAAATAAATAAATGAAAAATAAACAAAATAACAAAAGCTTCATTTAGTTCTCAAAAGTTCAGCTCGGTATTTATGAGTATTTGGACTGCAAAATAAATAATATACACAATCTATGAAACAATGTATATAATTGACAACGGAGACTGTCGTTTTTTTCGTTAAAATATATGGGCAAAAAAATGTATTGGCAAAAAATGCGAAGGTGTCAGGTTTTTTGCATATTTCCAGTATGCTATGAACTTATAAAACATGATGAAAACAAAGGTACGTAACAAAATGACATGCAACATACTAGCAAAATATTGTTTTCGCAAATTTTCCGAAGGTCAAAGATGGAATGAAAGTAAATCTCGAAAAATGCGAAGGTTGAAGTGTCGCAATTTCCGTCTTTCTAAAAATGGTGGATTTACTTAACATACCATATTCCAAAATGGTGTCACATTTTTCGCAAGGAATATAGTGACAATGATGAAGTGAAGGTGTCGGCATTTTCGCACATTTTGTAGAGGTGATGGATTGACAAACAATCAGTTCAATGAAATGTGAACAGTATTGCAAATTTCATTACAACATATGGGCAAAGAATGCGAAGGTGCAAGTGTCGCAAATTTCGCAAACTAAAGTGAAAATTATTGGACCAAAGGTGACGGCTTGTTTAAACTGGATAAAATGTGAATAGTATCGCAAATTTTTGAACTTGTCATATTCATCGGAAATTAGTCATAGTAGCGCTTTACTCTTGAGCCATTTACTCGAGTATCAAGTAAATGTCCTTCAAGATCGGCTAACTGAAGTGATCCATTGTTAAAAACTTCTATGACTTTGTAAGGTCCCATCTATCTGGTATGTAATTTCTTAGGAAACAACATGTGCCTATTATTATATAGAAGCACGTAGTCCCCTCGTTTAATTTTTATTTTTTTTAATAGATTGATCGAAAAAAAAATTTCTTTTATTCTGAACTCGTTCAGTCTTGATTAATGAAAGACAACGATCCTCCTCCAGTTGCGTCAAAGCTATCATCCGCTCCTGGAGACTATCGTGTTCATCCATTTGCTCTTTATTACTAATGCAAAATGTTGGAACTTCGAATTCTATTGGTAATATGGGATGCATTCCATACACAAGATAGTATGGAGTCTGCCTAGTTGTGATCTTTTTGGCAGTTGTGTATGTCCATAAGACAGATGGTAACTTCTGATCCCAATCAGAAGAATGCATTTCTATTACTTTATTCAAAATTTTATACAAAATTCCGTTTGCCCGTTCCGTAATCCCATTCGCTTTTGGATTATATGGAGTGGTTTGGCGATGTGTAATGGAGAAGTATGACAACATAGCCTCGATGGTCTGATTAAGGAAATGGGTTCCCCTATCGGTAATGAGTTCTAAGGGACATCCATAATGTGTGATAATGTTTTGGAATAAAAACTTTGCTACAATCTTAGCATCATTTTTAACTGTGGCTTCGGCCTTTACCATCTTGGTAGCATAGTCCGTAGCAACAAGAATGTAACGTCGATGAGATTTACGGGTGATCGGTTTGATAGGCCCTACAAACTCTATCTCCCACTTCTCAAAAGGTGCTACATGAATAATTGGAGTAAGCGGCCAATGCATCGCGAAGCTGGGTTTCCCCATCCTCTGACATGCATCGCATTTTTGAATGAATAATTTAACATCTCTATAGACGGTAGGCCACCAATATTTAGCATTAAGGATCTTTCTTGCAGTATTTTTAAGAGCATAGTGACCCCCCAAATCTTCCTCATGTAATGCACTTATTACAGTGGTCGTCTTGGTTGGTTCTAAACATTGGCAGAGGCTATCATCGGCTCCTAATTTATATAGTATTTTATTTATAATCATATAAGGTCCTACTTTCGAAAGGGAAACAGTTTTTTGTTGTTTATTAAAATGTTCAAGATAAATCTGGTCCTGTAAAAAGTTAATAATGTCCATATAAATTGATGTTTCCGATTGAATACGTATTATATGTTCGTCCAAAATATCATCAGAAATGGGATCAAACTGATTTTTCGTTTGGAAGCGGGATATACAATCAACATTTTGATGATCCTTGTCTCTTCTTAATTCTACTTCATAATTAAACTCATCTAATAACAATACCTATCTAGCTACCCTACCCGAAAGATCGGGTTTGTTCACTAAATGTTTCTATACATAGTGATCTATGTGAAAAACAAAAGGGTATCCTAAAAGATAATGTCTAAATTTCTTTACTGAATAAATCATTCCTAGTGCTTCACGCTCTGTAGCAGAATAGTTTTTCCGATGCAACGAGTTGCCTACTTGCATAATAAATTGGGTAATCTATATTTTGATCATCTTTCTTACTAAGCACTACACCTATTGCAAATGATGATGTATCTACATATACATGGAACTTTTTAGCCCAATTTGGAGGTCTAACTTCAGTTGCTTTTGCTAATGACTGTTTTAACTTATCAAAAGCTTGCTGATGGTCTTGTGACCAATGGTACTCAACAGATTTTTTTAATAAGCTTGTTAAAGGAGTTACTAGTATGGCATGATCTTTAATTATCCTACGATAATATCCTACGTGTCCTAGAAAACCTCTAAGCTCACGTAGATTGGTTGGTTCTAATAACTCTAAAATCATTTTTACTTTTTCGATGTCGACTTGAATACCGTCCTTCGAAATTTTATGTCCTAACAGGATGCCTTCCATCATCCCAAAATAACACTTGGCCAGATGAAACTTAGGAGATGTCTCTTGACATCTTCTCAATGTCTTCTCTAATGCGTCTAAGTGGTCTTTAGTTGATGAATAGACACAAAAGTCATCCATGAAAGTTTCTAAAAACTTCTTTAAATTTTTTTGAAGAATGTTCATCATCATACGTTGGAATGCATTACAAAGACCAAAGGACATTCGCGTATACGCGTACGTCCCCCAATCAGTGATAAAAGTGGCCTTGGATCTATCTTCCTCCTTAATAAAAACTTGATTATAACCTGAGAATCCGCCTAAAAAGCTATAACGTTCATGACCAGCTACCTGGTCAAGAATAGTATCTGTATAAGACAGAGGATGATAATCCTTTGCAATAGCAGCATTTAGTTTTCTAAAATCTTGACAAACTGTAATCTTGCACGTCTTCTTCTTAGGTACTATAACTATTGGTGACACTCACTCACTGCTTAGAACAGGATATATAATACCCGCTCTAAGACATCTATCTAATTCGTCTTTAACTAACAAGGAATACTTTGGATTCGCTATCTAACAGGTATTGTTCCCTGAATAAGATCTATTCTATGTTCTCCCCATTTAACTAGTAATCCTATTAAATCATCCATCGACCAAGCAAATACGTTTTGGTATTTTTGAAGAAGTAATATATACTCTTCACATTCTTGGTCTGATTGGTGTTTATATAAATCCAAAATTTTACCTTTATTAATTTCTATTTCTACATAATCCGTCTTATCTACCATTCTGTTGGTCAGGCTTGCTCTGGTTCCACCCAGAACTTCTCTCGACTTGGATGTTGTTGAAATTTCCTCATCCTTGTCAATCTCACAACATTCTATGAAATTGATCCAGGATTCAGTAGGTCTGGCTAACTCCTCACCCCATCTCTATTGGATTGGCTGTGAGAATGTTTGGAAAAAATATATGTTTGGTAGACCAGTTTATAATAGCATATGCTTGATATAGTCATGGCCTTCCAAATAATATTGAATATGGTGGTATATCTATTGAGTTTATGACAAAGAAATTCATAACGAACGTCTCTGTCTCTATAACTACACTAATATCCTTTAGCTCACCTACTAGTATGCATTTGGATGCATATACTAAATGGATTTTATGGTAAGTAATAGGCTATATCTATTTTTTTTAGTCCTAATTCCTTAACCATTGTTTCTATTATTAAGTTGATACTGGATCCTGAGTCTATTAGTATTCTATCTATAGTATGATCTCTTATAATAGCACTAATCTCTGGAACTCCACAATCTCCTCTATCTACATATTCTACTTTATTACTATATGCATGTATACTTAATGTGACAAATCTCTTCCCTTTTTCAGTCCTTACAAACTGAAGTCGTTCATCCTCCAAAGTATAGCTTGAGGATGATGTATGTGTCTCACCTTCATACTTATCCTTTTCCCAGGATACCGTAATTCTTTTATGACTTTTCCCAGTCGGTGTCTCCATCTGATCTCTGAAGGTAATCTCCTTCTTCTTCTAGTGGGTTATGACATCGGCCTGGTAGAGCCATGGTCGTCCTAATAATACTTTATATGACGATTCTCTTGTAGTTCTTAATATAATAAAATCCATTAGGAACTTATGGTCTCCAATATAGACTGTAATTTGGGACAATTCTCCTATCGGTGATCTTATAGTTGCATCAGCTAATCTTAAATGTCTTAATGTAGGTGCTATTCTATGGTAAATGCCTAACTTGTATGTTGTTTCTTCAGCCATTATGTTTACGTTAGATCCGGAATCTATGGGAACACTATCTAAAATGCAGCCACTGATTACTACCTGAATCTCGGGTTGACCTTCATCACCGTAGTTAACTAATTCTACATTGACTAATGGTAACTTTGCTTCTTCTTTTTTTTCCTTTGCAAAAATTGCTTAATTTATTTCTTATAATACTAATTATTCTCTAATAACTGTTTAAAAGTTATATTGGGCATTCTGGAGAGAAGGTCTTCTACTATATCATATGAATGGGTTTTAAGTGGCGATAGATCTCTAGGTATCTTGCTACTTATAGCTGGATCTGAGAATGTTACTTTCTTAACTTTTATGGTTTCTTTGTCTAAAAGCTTTTTAGCTTCCGAACTAATATCAACATCATAATATTTTTCAGTAGGCCTATCAAGATCTAATTCTTTACTATTAGAAATTTCTACTGACTGATCTGCGACTTTCACTTTTTCTGTCACGTTTTTCGCAGATTTCATCTTCTTAGTTTTCTTCTTATCTTTAAGAGTTGAAGAATCTTTACTACTTCTAGTAGTTACTTTATTTATTTCTACATCTAAATCAGGCCATTGATGGTCTTGATCTTGTGATTTGGACTCTACTGCTATCCTCTGAACTATCATGTCAGTGCTGGTTTTAGATGGCCAAAGGTCATCTTCTCTAGGCGAGTTTACAAACTTCGGTTTAGACTGCGGCTGTTGTGGCTGAGGACATTCAGCAGTGACAAGCCCTTCGCCTTTACAGTTTTGCATAGAGCGGCACATATCCTACTGATCTCCTGGGTTCAAAGCAATCAGGCGAATAGTGACCTAGGGCTCCACAATTGTAGCATGAACCCCTTACTCTAGGTGGAGGAGTGGAATCTCTTGTCCCCCCCTCTATGCAAAATAGTGTGATGTTGACCAGTATGCGATTTTGGTATAATGTTCTTTTGGGTTAGTAGGAGTTGCAGTAGAAGCTACCTCCTCATGATTATTAATTGGACAGAGGAATAATTCCTCTTCTAAATAGTTAGTCTATAAACTGGGATAGTTGGTCTTAGAATGACCTTCCTTCCCACAAGCGGTACACCAAACATTGGCGTTAGGCTTCACTTTTTTTCATTTGGCTTTAACGTCAGACATCTGGACTTTTAAAACACTCATTTCTTTTGCTAATATCTCAACACTCTTTCTTAATGGATCCATCTTTTTGGATTTCTCCATTCTTTTCTTCCTATCTGAACTCATACTCTTGGATTTCCTATAAGAAGATTCTTCTTATGATGAAGAAGAATAAGATGAGTACTTTGAAGACTCTTCTTGATCTACAGAATCAGATTTCGATTCAGACTCAATAAATGATTCAGATTCTTTTGTATGTTTCAATTTATGCTTTTTACTACTTTTTCTCTCATTCCTCCGTCTACGAGAAATCCAAAAAGTTTCATAATTTTTTACAGAGGCAATGACATCTTTGAAAGAGGTCATCAATCCCTATCGACAATAACGATCCATTTTCTTAGGCAAGCCATCCAAGAACCATTTGTTTTGCATAAGAACCGGATACTAGGCTCCTAATTTTTCTATCAAATTCTTAACTCTATGAATATACTTTCTAAGTGATTCCTTTGACTTTTTCTCAACATAATTAAGCCGAGCCAACAATCTAGTGGAGTATCCTATCTTCCTAAACTGATTAAGGAATGCTGCTTTTAAAGCGTTCCAAGTATTAACCGTTTCTGGTACTATTGTATCAAATCCTAGTCTGCTTCCGCAGAAGACATGGTAAAATTCTAATTTTGTCCTCATCTGTATGTTCTTTATTTCCTATGGTAACAGATTCAAACTGGGACAAATAACTGTCTGCATCTTCAGACGATGATCCCTTAAAGAAATTGTATTTGATTTTGGTAGATGTGGGTGGCACTGGGTTTGCCATATTATCAGGTGGTGAACTAGGAGGACTAGGAGGATTTTTAGGATCTAGGCTACGCTCAGATGATGGTTCTGATGCAAAAGATTTTGATTTTGAACTTGGTTTGGAAGTGGAATCAGATGAATATGATTCTGATGAATATGTAGAACTTGGTGTTTTCACGGATCTTTTCTCAAATGAATCTACAAATGTTGTAGTAGCATTTAGAAGATCATTGAATGCTTCAAGTGTTAATCTTGCTCTAACTGACGAATTTTGCAAATCTTGCAAATACAAATCTCTATATTTCTTATATGGTTCTAATCACTGTGCACGTTCTAAACTTTTCTGTTAATTAGTTGCTTGAGAGTATGTTCTTGGCATGCGTTACATCAGAAAGATTTGTAGACTTAATACACTTAAAAATATTGCAAAAGATGAAATTCATCTCCCAAGCAACAGTGCCAAATTATGTGGTGGCCTAGTCATTATAGATTTTCACAAAATCAATGAATTAAGTAGTATAAAAGGTTTGATCATTCTCCAAGAGAGAGAATAATCTCTTCTTTTGTATGATAAGTGTATGTAAGAAGGTGAATGGAATGTGATGTGTAATATTCACAATGAATACTATAGCGACATACCTAGTTATCCAAAGATATTTGGGTAAATCGGCATCCAGAAACACCAATGGTGAAACGATTTGGTCAAGGTCTGTGATTATAAAGGTTACTTTATCTTCTAGGCTCTTCGAATAACAGTAAGCAATCAGATCAGACAACAACTAACAAATAGATTCATCAAACATAATTGTATTGGCTAATGATTCCTCTTAATCAAATTTAGAGAATTAGTTCTTATCACAAGAAGCAAACAAAACAGAGCATCAAACCAGTTCATTATCTGAACACATAGCTCATTCAGAATTGAAAGAAGTTCTGCTTATGGTTATGCTTAACAGCTTCGGCTAATTCCTTGCACACATTAGTTAGAATTGTTGCTCTCTGGTGACGCCTAAAAATCCACGTTAGAGGACTGAAATTTAGTAAGAAATGAAAAGTATGTGTGACGTAGACAGAGAAGTATCACAAACAGTTACAGATCATACAGAGTGTATTCCTTCAATTGATAAGAAGTAATGTTGTAAGAGATGGCAGAGGGAAAGAACGCTCAAGCTTATAGAAACTGGCTCTCTTCTATCTCTATTGATACTCAAATTTGTGTGTATGCATATGTATAATGGCACAAAGTGTCGACCTTATAGGAATGATCACCAACCTCAATGTCGTTTACCAACCGTTAAGGTGTCGGTTGAGATCCGCTAATGCGTCTCTATATAACGTCGCACAAAACGTCGCGAGTTCTAACCTAAAAGTGAATTTACAAGGTGCAAATAGGCCTTTACGTGAATTTACGCACTATAGCACATCTACATGTATAAGAATTGAAAATTTTTGCAATATAAAACAATAACTATGGATAATGTGGGATCATGAGGCTCCACACGATGCACTCATGACTCTATTATCGAGCGTACCTAAAGCCTACAAAAATTGGGTAATGGCAATTTCTACCCAAGAGCACCTCACTGTATCAAGAGTAATTTCGCTACTCCTACAAGAGGAGATCAGAAGATCAGCATCCTCCTCAGGCTCAGGATCGGATCCTCAAGCTCTGTATTCAAAAAATCAGAAGTTTAGATCCAAGAGGTCTACATAGTCAAACTATCTTGACAACAAGAGCAAGATGCAATGACCTGTATCAAACACACCATCAACTTCAGAGTCTTCATCCTTCCAGGCAAGACAAAATCTATTCTGTAAGTACTGTAAGAGGATTGGTCACCTTATCAAGAATTGCAGAACGTTGCAATACAACAACGAAAGGAAGCAACAGTTCCAACAACAAGCAAATGCTGCTTCTACCAGTCACTCGATCCAGCAACATGAGGAAGATGAAGCTGTCTTCTTGACCAAAGTAGAAGAACAATAGGATATCGATTCCTGGTAATTGGACTTAGGTGCATCACAGCACATGACTTACCTTCGACATTGGTTCCATGACTACAAGTCGTACACCCATCCTACAGTTGTGCAACTTGGAGACAACTCGACTCATACTATCGAGGGTGTAGGAATAGTCAAAATCAAATTTCAAAAAGGTGATGTAATTTTTTTGTCCAATGTTCTTCACATTCCAAATCTAATCAAAAACTTGCTCTCAATTAGCAGAATCACAGATTCGGGTCAGAGGATCGAATTTGATAGGGCTGCACTATTTTTGACGAATCTAGGAAAGTTACTGCTTTCAGTAGAAGGTGTGGCAATTTGTACAAAATTAATCTCCTATTCTACAAGAAATCCTCGTCACCACGGTCGAAGTGCATACCACCAAGATGGATCGCATACCATCGAGCGACCTCTTTTCTCTGACCCTCACCATAAACGATCCCACTCAAAATTACAAGTGGGCTGAGAAGGTAGCAGAGAAGCTGTGCGGAGCTCTGAAAGTCTGAAAACCAACTACCAAATGTGGGTATCTCCTCCACATGTTGGTCACCAAACAATTGGGGTGCGGCTGCTGCCATTAAGGAGCTGGATGATATTTATCCAAGCACAAAAAAGCGATCCACCCCCCAACCGATAGCAGAACCGGTCTCACCAGCCCCACCTACTAAGAAGCAGAAAGGGAAGACGATCAGCACATAAGTTGATGTCCCACATGACATTCTATCTAGCGACATCGGGGTGGAATATGCTGAATCTGGAGGGAGCCTTAAACTATCTCAGGTCACAAAGGAGGTCCTAGAGCAGCAGGCAACCTTACTTCACCAGGCCCAGCAACGCAGACAAGCAGTAGCAGCAGCAGCCGACAGCTCCGGAATGGCAGGCACTTCTGGCTCTGATCCTATGGGCATGATTCCGTCCACACAAGCAATCGCCTCTCCATCACTTGCTCTCACACTCCACCACCGACCCCACCATTTATTGCCACCTCCACATCCTCACTAACTCTCAACACGGACTTCACTTCCACACTTCCACAAAAGCCCTCACCCATACAAATCTCCACCCTACTTAAATCCACACTCAACATAGATGATTTTGCATTACAAATACTAATTGCACTTCCATCAACCACTGTCACCACTAACCCAATCCAACAATCTCCGCCACGCAGTATCTCCCCACCTCTTGTACCTCTCAATCCGCAATCACCCCCACTTGCTTTTCATACACCTTCGTCTAGCCCCGCTCCTGATTTTCTACCATTTAATCCAATGTCATATACTAACTACACATGCACCCTCCCTGACATTGGTCCTTGGGAGCAGTTACCCCTTGTAGCCCAAAAAGTGGTATGGTTGGTGAATGAGCTCCAATACAATCTATTCAGCACCCTAGGGGGATAGTATACTATGCGGCAATTCGATGATGGTGCTATGGCAGACCTTCAGAAAGAAAAAGCAAGGTTGGAGGAGGAAAACAAACAACAACAACTGTAGATCCAGAACCTAACGAATTACAATAAAAAACAGCAGCAGATGCCACTCCACCTCCAGAACCACCTCCAACTGAAGGTATCCAACATGCAGCAAACCATCGATACCTTCAAAGCCGAAAAGGATGAGGTTGTAGCAGATTCACAAGCAGCATGTTCTACTATGAAGGAACAGTTGAAAATGGTGGACTTCAACGACTTCGCACCACCAACTATTCTTGAGAGAACTGCCATTCCAGTGGTGGCCTATCAAACGCTGGCCCAAAAGCTGAAAGCCACAATGGAGCAGCACTCAAAATTACAACAATCATACATTGCTTCCGTTTAGGCCTTAAACCAGCACATAGCCACCCTAGAAGAATGCTTAAAGGCCGTTGTCCAGTCAACACCATCGGTTTATGCAGAGCACATCCAATTCCATGATTCAGGGCACCACTTTGATGGACCAGATGGTGGAGATGGAGCACGATTCCAACAGCCTCCTCCTGTGACTCAAGGCTCTGCATTTCAAGGCCGACCCCTGGGGCAAGGAGCTCAAACACCAACCAATCTGTTAGGCTCTGGGGATACCAGCTCCCAACATTATCTTTTCTCTTCCACCGCTTCTAACCCTCTCAATGCCACTAACCCCACCTTCATTCCACGACAATTTTCTCCTGAGTCACAAAGAATTGCAGAGCTAACCCCTCACCTCCTCTCTCTCCTGAACCCGATCCACAAACTCAACACGAGATTTCCTTTGAAGCACCAACCATCCGACACCATGAGAGAGTACTTAGGATTGAGACGATACTGTCTCTGTCGAACAAGTACAACATCTTCCTTAAGATTATTATGGTGCTCTCCGAATTCTACAGGTATATCTTTCAAATCATTGAGAGACCAGGCAAAAACATCTTGATACTCCTTCAATAATTCAGTGAATTCCGCTAACTCCGATTCTCCAAGTGACTTTGAAACATGCACAAATCTGCCAGGTGCAAGTTCAATTAGTTAAGCGCCCATAGAACCAAGCAAGGAGTTGCGTGCCTCTCAGGAGTTTGCAAAGAAGTATTCAACAACGAAAGAGCAAGGTGGCTACATACTACCAGATTTGGACCAATGTCAGACACATAAAGTAGCAGTCAAACTCCTGAATCCACAACCTCTCTGGCGTCATCAGCTCTTCCTACAAAGTAAGACCTCAATGGCACGGTATCTCAAAACTCCCTCCTACATGCGCACCAATCCTTATTACTATCCAGTAACGAGGCACGGACCGTTTCCTGCCACCAAGGTCAAGAACATAATCTTTTGGCCTAAGCTCATAGGCGTGAATACCGGCAATGAAGACATGGTCACTAACTACCGAGTATTCTACCAGAAGCACCATAGCAATCCTGATCGCGACGTTAGATATTTTGCGGATAATTGTGGCCTGGTGGCATTTCTGGCAAAACTCAGAGGTTTTTGGGATCGACGGTTACCCCCAATCGCCCTTGATATCAATAAACCCTTGCGAACGCAAGATGACCATATCAATGTTGCAAGGCTCTATTATCGCACTGCACTCACTTCCGCCCTGCATGTTGATATGGTAGAGCTATGGAAAACCCATAACTTTATCCAGGATATGCTCCATTATTACAAACCCATGCCCTTCCTAAACAAATTACGATGGCAAATGATGGAGGGCATCGGCACGACAATCTACCACTCCCGACAACAACAGTCTCGCCTCCAAGAAGCACAAAAGATCCAGGACGAAAAGGTGTTGATTGCTGTGGGACCACCAATCCAATAAGGAGGGGGATAATGTTAGCAACTGTGTCAACACAGAGAAAATAAAAATGAAAGAAATAAAACTCCGCGGCATGTGTTTTGTAAGACCACGTATGAGTATCTGTCAATAAACTTCAGCCATGGCATGTGTTTTGTAAGTCCATGAGTAGAAGCTTAAATAATAATAAAATAGCTTAAACTTAGATTTAGATCTTAGACTTAGGAAACTTAAGATTAGAAATATTTTATCTTAAGTTTTCCTAAGTTAAGAAATTTGAAGTTCTAAATCCTAAGTAAGAAGTTCTAGAAAGGCTAGAAACAGATTAGTCCCATAAGTTAGTAGACACTTATGGAAGACCCTCCTTGCCATAAAAGGAGAGGTATTTGCATGGTAAACAACACTTTTGAGATTAAGCTATCTTGCTCTCTATTTTGGAGAATTATCATTCTATTTCATTTGTGTTCCCCTTGGAAAGGTGCATAGCTTGAGGGAAGGTGCTTGGGCCTCCTCTTGCCTCCTTTTCATCGGTTTTATTGTGGCATGTTCATTATTGCTTATTTGCTTAGTAGTAGCCGCAATCTCATTTTATTGCCTTTTGGGTGTTAAGTAGAATTTAGATCAATCTTCTTGCTAGTTGGGAAGCCTTAGCAAGACTTTTGTATTTCTTAAGTAAGTGGCTAGCTAGGTACCGCCTTAGCCACCCCATTTATTTCTAAGTACAAGTTGTGAAGCCTTAGTGCTCCATTTTTGTTGTCATTTTGCTAGGAAGCTTGTAGAAACTTAAGAAGTGGACGAACCTCTACATCCCTATACTACATCCGTAAGTAGGTCTAGCACTAGTTGACTAGAAATACTTCCAACAAGGGCTATGCATGGCTATGTGCCCAGGTTGCTTTTGGCTCTATATATTGAGGCCAAACTCGCCCTACTCCTCATTGATGATTATGGATTCATTGCCAGGGTTTCATTCTACATTCATGCTTCTTGTTCCTTGGCTTGGGGGTGAAGCTACTAGAGTTGATTGGTTGCTTCTACCTGGTTGGGTGGTTGCTCCATAGTGTGTTCTCCATTGTGTATTGTCTTGTAAGCAGGATCTTAGGGAGCTTCCCTTATAGTGGTATCAGAGCAAGGCTTACGAAGATTGGAGAACATGGAGAAGGGCTACCTTTCATCGAAATTTTGGATTGGATCCATGGGAATTCTCTTCCAAGGTGGATAGCAAGTGTGCAAATGGGTGTACTATCCCAGTTTCATTTTGCATGTTGCTAAGGTCCATTACTCTTGGGATTCTTTGTGGTTTTATGGAGAATTGTCCTTGAAGGCCAATTTGTGATGCTTTTTTGGAACTTTTTCTTGTGTAGATCAAATCTTTGGTAGATCTGAATTTTCCGGCAAGTGTACTTTCGTTTTAGGGTTCATTAATGATGAAATTAATGATGCATGCTGGTTCTCTCCAATGATTTTTTATTCTAGGCTATGTTTTGGTCAAAATTGCTTGGTTTTTCATGCTTTTTGGCACAAAATAGATAGTAAGAACCAAAATCCAGCAAGATCAGATCAATTAGATGGTTGTAATTTTGTAAATTGGTTTGCATGTGTTAGAGAAAGAGTTGTATGTCATGAAATAGCCAAAAATCATCATTTTTGCATGTTTTTCATAGATTTGGATAGTAGGTGGCTGTAAAACACCATGTAGAGCTTGTAGAATGGTGGACCAAACTCTTTTGAAGTTTTCCTTGAAGTTAGAACCAAAAATTCAAACAATTGAACTTGTAGGAAGTCAAAAAAGTTCAAAAAATGACCATTTTTGGTGATTTTTGGGGGATGGATCTCTCCAAATCCATAAGGAAATCATTCTAAAATTTATTACAACATTAATAGCATTCCTTTTTACCTTCCCATCAAGCTATCAAACCTGTGAATTGATGGCCGATGGCTTATGCACCATCTCCATCAAGTTTGAAGCTATTTTGACTTCTACAAATCAAGAAATCTTTGTTTTCAGCCTATACTGCATCTTAGGATCAATATGAATGTTTCATGGAAGTCTAATTGATGGTTTAAGACTGTTGGTAGCATCAATTTTGGTCTTGGGAAGGTGTTTGCACATTTTTGCATGATTCCTTCTTGTGGAAGTGCGTCCTACTACAGTTTTTCAGACACTCTGATCTCGCACATGTGAAGCCTAGGTGGCAGGCACATGGCAAGCATCTTGTTCACTTGGTCTCCCTCTGTACTGAGCTTTACAACACCCATTTTGGTGTCCTGTAGCCAAAGTTATAATCATCTGAAGTTTTGTCATTTTGTGAGTAAAATTTGCAAAATTTGGAATTGTTCTGATTTCATGCCAGTCATTTCCCTAATTTGTAGTACTGTGTTTGCATGGATTAGTTGCATGTTGATTCTCAGATTGATTCTGACATGCATGAGGGATTTACAATCGATTTGAGTGGTCATACGCATGTGCTCCGACAATTGGGTCACAAATCAGTGTTAATGGCTGACAAATTCCGTAAAACTGAAGTTTACGTAAAAAATTCCGTGATGACGTTTATGACTGATGTAGTGTGCTTTGCATGCCAGTTTGACATTGGGTTAGTAACATTAGGAATCGGACAGTGTTTCAATTTTTTTGATTCCGATTGCCTTTTAAACTGACAGTATTTTTGTTAGAATTTTCAAATTACGTAAAATAAAGCAAATTTTGAGTTTCCAGAAAAAATCAAAATTTCGGACATTTTTTCATTATCTATGGAATCAGTTTAGATTAGTGAATTGATTAAACTGAGTTTATCAGTCAAAATTGATCAAAGTGTTTTCACTAAGTCTAAATTATTTCTCGGTGATAGATAAGTTAAAATTGACAGAAGGAACTACAATGAATTGCCGATAGTTTTTTTACTGTGTTGTCATTTTTTAACTTTGGAAATGGGAACTCCCAGATTGAAAATTAAAATTTGATTTTTTTTTTTTTTGTTAAATTTCCATTTGATAATTGTCTGATAAGTTTTCTAATCGATGTTGATCGATATAAATCAGTCAAGTGAACATTTGTGCAAGATACTCGTTAAAATTGAATTAAAATCATCAAACAATATGAAATAACCAGATTGATGAGTGACAATAGTATTCTTTATCTAGTCAATAAATCTGGCAAGATACGGTTCAAGAATTACTGAAATCCTATTGGTGGGATTTCCATTCATGTAATTTCATATTCTATGTTTGAATAGGTTTTGTCAATATTAGCGGGTAATGCCAAACCAGTCAATAAAAAGAAAAAGCAACTCAACTTTATTAGAAATTTGTAATAATAGGAATTAAATAACAGATTTCATTTCCAGTAAAATCCTATGGTGAATTATATTCAGCTTAGGTATAGGATAGAAATGAAATTGTTTTGGATTTTTTTCCTACAATAATTAGTTTTTAAACATTTACTAATGTCATTACGTCTTCTTGGTACCTTAGTTGAAATAGATTTTCAGGGAACTGAAAATTCTAAGGAGGGAAGAAGAGTGGACATCAGAGGTAGTAAGTGTGATCATTAGAGGTAGTAAGTGTGATCAAAAAATGTATTTCACAGTTAGGATTTTGATAATCCCTATAAATAATTGCTTAATACTGGTTATTAATTTTCTGGTTAGAATTCATTCAGATGAATTCGTAACTGATATCTTTGTAACCATTGAGTTATCCCTTGTTTTGGATGTCAATTGTGAGGTCTAGAAGTGGAATCTGATACATGGATTACATTGGATCTGTTAGTTGACATAAGCTTGTCCCTAGATTTCGTGCATCAGTAGGATTTCGAAGCTTGTCAATAACCCAAAAGATTCAGAGAATAATAGTGAACGATGTTAATTCTTATGTCTAAGTCACATAATAAGATGTAGATTATGGGTATCCATCTAATAGGCATGCCAGTCATCCAAATAAATGGATTCTCCAGTGTTTGGGAACAAGAAATAATATCCTATATGGATTATAGGACAACTAGATGATCAGTGGATCTCTAGAATATCAGATAATGCGGTTAAGGGTTTTCTGGAAGGAAAAGCTGATGGGATGGGACATTAGTAATTTTGGAAAGAAAATTCTAGGACTGTAAAAATCTAATGATCAATAGTGTTTTAGTACCTAGTCGCGATATGGGAAAGAAGAAAACCATTCGATCATATGTGGGGTATTTTGGAAAATTTTGAGGCTTAATCTAGATCCCAATGTGGTATCTCGTTATATACAAAATCAGAGGCCCTCAAATTTATTTCTCACTTTCTTAATTAATCCTTTACTTCTTAGTAATTTCTCGAATATAGGATATCAGACTGATTTATATGATTCTTGCCAGCAAGGAGTTATGCTTCTAAAAGACTGTTATGTCATATAAATTACTACTTGTGTGAATAGACTTGGAATTTAGATAAATTCTAAGGCTAAAATGTTTCAATTTCTTAAACCATGGAATATCTATGTTGCATAAATGGATTTCGATGGAATAATAGTTTCTATCACTCAGATTGAAAATATATGAAGGAGAAGTCATGTTTGTAATGAAGTGAATTCTTTAATGGGAGCACTTGGATTAAGATATTTTCATATATCATCTTTCCAGTTAACTTTCATGGAAATTATAATTTCTTTAAAAGGAGGGGTGAAGTGGTGGGATAAAATTCTCTTTGGGAATCTGTGGATTGCATAGTTTTCGGAAAAGAACCAACTGTGGTATGGAAATGAGATTTTTCTGGAAGTAATTTCGGATAGATTCAGAGTAAGATGCCTAATTGGAACTTTTCGAATAAGAGAAATTCTCTAGAGATTGTGTGGACAATCTGGAACTAGTTTGGAATTTGAATCATTATCTATAAGCAGTACAGTAAAAGGTCAAAGGTTATTAATTCCATTTTGATTGGAATAGAAGTAAGTTTGATCAGAATTTAAGTTTGAGAGTTCTATATTGGATCAACCTAATCTTAGTTTAAGTACTAGGATCAGAGAGGGGTTAATCAGTGGGAGAAATTATGTAATTAGAGGTAAGTGGGATTGGAAAACTACTGAGAGTGAATTTTATTCGTCTCAAAGATTTTCTGGATATGTTATTTACTCATGAGAAATAGAAAATATTTTGTAGCTGAGTTACAAGATCTCAGTGAGATATGAGTAACATATTTGAGTTCTGGAGGAATCTGCCAGATAAGAATGTGTTTATGCATTGGGTCATAGTGAGATTATTCTCATATGTGCACAATTAATCTTGTATGAATCTACTGTGTAGTCCTAGTTACTAAGGTAATCTAGTGCACTTAACCTAGTCGATGAACATAAGCATATGATCAAGTATTGTTTTGACAGATACTTGTAGAGTTAACAGATCTTTGTATAGAAGATTTATGGATTAACTTATAAATGATTTGGGTAAGGATCTAAATGTGGTGTTATACTAGTATAATTGAATTCTTCACCTAGACATTTGAGATTTTTGAAACATTGGCAATTAACTTGAGTAGTTGATTACTTCAGGATGAAGTTATTTGGTAAAACGATCAGTGTGATGTGGATTCACCGGGAACTGATGGTTTTTTATTTATATTGCTTGTAAGACACATGATTAGTGAATCATTTCGGTTCATCAGTTAAAAATTGTGTGCATTGGATATATAGTATTCTTGGGATAGAGTATTCCTTAGTTAAGGAATAGACTCAGCTCATTAGTGATTGTATCCTAGAGAGATCAAATGGATAACAAATCATAATGAATCCAAGAATAACAATTGAATTGATATTCAGAAGGACTTTGGATATCTAGATGTGATTCTGGATTGTAATCTAAAGTTTTGTAGTTGAAGATGATTGTCATTTTGGTATGCGGTCAGTCTTTAATTACCAGTGATTTATAGACTTGAATCTTGCACTTCAGTTAAAGAATCCTGGGTGAAGAATATTCCTAAATCTAGTATTTTCTAAGTGGAAAGATTTTGGAATGATTCTTACATTTCCTGAGATATGTTGGACATATACTCCAGTATCCTGTAAATGATTAAGTATGATTTGGATTTCAGGAAATTATGATTGACGGATCATATGAATCTAAATATTTATGGTTGACGAATCATAAATAGATACTTAATTATTATCCAAAGACTATAAGAATTGTAATGATTCTTAAGTGTGATGATTAATTCTTGTTCTATTATTTGAGTAAGAATTCAAAATCAGTGTTTTGAATCTCTCTACTCCAGTATTTTCTTTGAGAGCCTATGGATCTCACAAATATTCTCACAAAGATAAGTATCTTATTTGTGGAGAATTGAAATTATCTAGTGGATATTATTCTACTACAGTTTATGGTCTACAAATGCTTGAGTACAGTCCTTCATTTGAATTGGATCTCTAGTTATCGTAGGAGACAGACAAGTCTATCAAAATGAATGAATGCTATTTTCTTGCATTTGGTGCTAGAAACATGAGCATTTAACTCAAAAGAGTATTTGGGATACTCAAAGTTGAGTTTTAATCACTCTATATCTTAATGATTCTCCTAGAGATTCTAATTGAATGGATTGTCATATCTTAGAATTTGGATTCTAAGGATAATTGTACTTGAAAGCTTGTGAATTATCTGTCAGAGTTGTGGATAATTTCAGATTGTAATTATAACTATTTTATTATTTCTTTAACTTTAATCTCTTAAGCTAGGTTATCTCACCCAATGTAAATGCTTTACATGAAGGTGATGTTACTAACTTATGGTGAATATAACTCAGTTGGGAAATTTATCGCTTAGTGTACTTTTTCAAACCTGAGTCGTACTCAAGTGTAGAGATTATCAATTGGAAAATAGGATATCTCTGAGTACTTGTTTGATGTAAAAGTTAGACTAAGGATAATAATTTTCTAGGTTGATATTTAAAGTTAAAAGAACCGTTCCTAATATTCTTTCTTGTTTAGAGAGTTTCTAAGGATAGAAACAGTTTAAGGAGGGAAGCATGTTATGTCCATGACCAATAAGTAGGATTCAGTATACTCCTAGTCTTGGATACACGGTACTCCAGTAAATCAAGCTGTTAGTTATGCCACATCATACTGGATGTGACCCGAAAGTAACTAATATCCTTGTGAGGCCCAGAACACACTAAATGGAGTTTAGACAAGGTATGAGACAGTGTATGCATGTGTAGAGTTATCAATAGCAATTCTATGAATAGGTGGTCCATGCTTAGGACTCTATTCTAGGTGAATCTATGTATAGGGAACTTAGGACTATGCATGGTTATGTGCCCAGGTTGCTTTTGGCTCTATATATTGAGGCCAAACTCGCCCTACTCCTCATTGATGATCATGGATTCATTGCCAGAGTTTCATTCTACATTCATGCTTCTTGTTCTTTGGCTTGGGAGTGAAGCTACTAGAATTCATTGGTTGCTTCTACTTGGTTGGGTGGTTGCTCCATAGTGTGTTTTCCATTATGTATTGTCTTGTAAGCAGGATCTTAGGGAGCTTCCCTTATACGCCGCGTCTTTTTCATGCTCACCCCATGCAGTTGCGCTAACAGACTGGACAACGATTGCAGCCACCCACGATATCCTAAGACAACACATCCACCCTGTACTTTTTTCATCTGCACACCTATAACATGATGTGTATATATATTGAATACCATATGTGTATTCACTGAGATGAGATTGATTGATCAGAGATCATTGATTGAAGATCAAGCATATGTAAATTAGCATCAAAAGCTCATCAGAGAGATAGACAAAGTAGATGCCTTGTGCATTGATTCTTTATTGTCAGTAATAAGGTTTCATTCCTTTACAGATTGAATTAGCTTTGTAGGGCACACGGTTTCGTCCGCTATTGTCTTGTGCTCTACCGCATTATTGACATGTATACTTGATATACTTAATTTGATGACAGTTCTTTGTTCTACGTTCAGATCTGTGTTAATATTGCTATGGTTATTATTCATTATGTTTGACTTTTCTAGTTGCTCATTTTGATAATAGACGACTAAATTTAGTCTTGTGTTTCATGAACCTTTTGCGACTAGTTATCAGTTGAGCATTGTCTAGCTCTTCGCGAATCATTCACGACACATAATTTGTCTTGCTATTCATGACAAATATTCTTCTGGCGCTTCATTCATTAATGTTTGGCTGCGTAATAAAAAATGACCATGATTTCTATAACTAACGTTCTACTCAATCTGATAGGCGTGGTCATGCTTAGGAGAGAGTCGTATAGCTCATTCCGCTGCGCACGAACAATTTCTCGTTCATGTTTCGTTTCTCGTTCGTGTTCCGTCTTACCCCTTTTTGAGCTAATTCTTTGTTTCTAACATATGACACCTTTCTACTCCCTCTCGTTCCTTCCTCTCTCCAACATGTTGTTGTAGGCATCTCCTCGGTGCCATATACCCAGGGGAATAATCCTTCTCCCTTTAATATCAGCGAGGTCTTAACCTTCCATATTAGGAAGTTAGATCCTAATGAATCTAGGACTGCACAGATCTTGGATTATATGCTGCTTATTAAAGCCATTGCTGTGAATTGTGTTCTCACTTGTTAATGGTTCTTTGTCTAAATGCTTAGCCTCTTGGATCTGATAGCTTTTCGGCTATGTCAGACTATGACAGGGCGGCTATGATACCACTGATGGAAAGTGCAAATTGAAATTCTAGTAAATTTTGGTGACGGACTGATGGGAGTCTCTCGAACAATTTGCAAAACTATTCACGAAACTGTTTTGATCACGAATGATTTCTACTCGAGAAGAATATGCAAAAAAGATCAATCAAGCTCTGTAACGAAACGAAACAAAACGAAACTAGTGTCAGAAATGGTGAGCTCCTACAACTTTGCTGCAACACGAACACGAAGCGAAGGTCGAACGAGAACAATTTGTGAAAGTCAACGTGTCTTGACTTGAAGGACGAACGATTTGCAAATCATTCGTGAGTCGTAAACATACCTCCATGACCGCAATTGCAAAGGGACGCAAAATGAAAGGTTACGAAAGAAACGAAATGAACGAAAGCAAACGAAGAAAACGAAACAAACGAAGGAGAATCTTTCGCGCTGCCAACTGCCAGCTCAACGAGCTTGGAGTCGTAGACTTCACGCCCAACTAAAACGAGTGGCAATGATGGAGAGTAATTGATTAGTTGATTAGCGTTAACTAGTCTTGTGATTCTGTGTTTAGCTGTCTTGTAAACTCCATGCGTTGGAGATATAAACTATCCTTTCTAGATCAAAAATATAAAAGAATAGATAGAATTTCTGTAAGAGACAGAGGTAGACATAGCGAGTAGAGCAAAAATGAAAATACTAGAAACAAAAGAGTTGTGCATGAAAGTCTGCCAACGAGCAGAACACAACGAAAGAGCAGAGTGTCATTTCGCCAACGAGCGAGACACTGACGATCTCACTCTCAAATCAAACTGATAATACAGTTGCTCTATTTCTCATGCATCTCCTTGTCTTGTGTCATTTGTCTTGATTGCTAGAATAGAATGTGTTATGTGATGTGCAGTCGTGTGTCTAGGTTCATGTGAAGCTTCCACGCAAAAGAAAATTCAAAGACACATAATCGTTTTTGCGAATACAAAAACAAAAATGAATAAAAAAACAAAATCATTTTCATGACATGGTATCAGAGCAAACAGGTTATCACTACTGATATCCTAGCAGTGATTCTCTAGACAACACAATATGGCTACAACAATCCAGACAAGAGTAGTAATCAGTCTTGATGGCGCAAATTACAGAATCTGAAAATTCAAGATCAAAACAATTCTAAAGGACAAAGGCATCTCAGAGGTGCAACCTCCAGAGGGAGACCCGAGGAGAGCTGAATGGATCAGAAAAGATGAGCACGAAATGGCGATCATCATTTTGTCCATAAATGAAGATCTACTCGTGCAGATTGAAGACTGCGAAAGTAGCCATGCAACGTGGGAAAGATTGAAATAGAAGTATGAAGTGAGGACTGCAGCTTCAGTCATGCACCTTCACAATCAACTGCAATCCATATGATGGGACGTCAACCAGTTGGATCAGGTTCAACAGAGATGATTTTCACATGTAGAAACTCAAAATGAGGATGATCTTAATTGAGAAGGAGCTATGGGGATACATCAATGGTTCTATTGTCAAACCAGCAGAACTAGAACTGCTTCCAACATGGTGAAGATGTTTGCGACCATTTCCATTGTGGAGCAGTATTGAAGGATCACTTGCCCAGAGAAAACTTTCTTCCGAATGAAATGATACTAGATTTCTATGTGCTTGAATTTGCCATGAAATCTGGGATTCAGTGATAGTGAAATACAGCTCAAGTTGTCACACAGAATGGTGGTAGCATTGAACTGAGTGTGATATAAGTCGTAAAGTAATAATCTAATCCATATAGCTTCTTTTGAAGCTTGGCATGCTGCAATGTACTCTGCCTTTGTCGAAGAAAGTGCAACTGATTTCTGCTTCCTTGAGTTCCACGAAATCGGTCCCCCTGTCAGATAGAAATAGAACTTGGAGGTAGATTTTCTAGTAGAGACTGTTCCTCTCCAATCTGAGTCGGAATAGCCTCGCAGAATGAGTGGGTTGATAGTATTTTTATCATAACATAAGATGTGATATAATCCATTGGAGTATTAATTGGTTTGCAATTAGACATATGAAATTTTTGTAAAATGCCTTTTAGATATGCATGCTGACTAAGATAGATCTTCTTTTGAAGTCTATCTCTAGTAATGTGAATTCCTAGCAAAGAATGGATAGCTCCTAAATCAGTCATGTCAAATTTCCTTGACAGATCACTCTTAGTAGTGTGCAGTAGAGAAGTGTTATTAGACAGAATAAATGCATCATCTACATAAACAGTTATGTGAACTGAATTGGTGCCTATGTGCTTTGAATAAACGTTACAGTCAGCTGAATTGTTTGAAAATCCCAATTGAATTAGATAAGAGTTGATTCTATCAAACCATGCTCTTGCGGCCTATTTCAGACCATAGATTGCTTTGTGCAGCTTGCACACTTTATGCTCTTGGCCTTTGACTTCGAATCCTTCCGGTTGGAAGGTGTACAGTGCTGCTAATGCAATCAGAGTCCTAATTGACTGCATCTTGACAACAGTATTGAAATTTTTTTGATAATCCACTCCTTGGACTTGAGTGAATCCTTTAGCCACCAGCCGTGCTTTCCATTTAGCAATGGAACCATCAGAGTTGATCTTCTTCTTGAAGATCCACTTGTTGTCGATAACTCTCTTGTGAGTGAGGAAGTCGACCAGTGTCTAGGTCTGATTCGTCAAAAGTGAGTTGTACTCGCTTTCCATAGCTTCTTGTCACTTCACATCATCCTTGGAGTTAATTGCTTCGGCTAGGCTCTCTGGTTCTTCAAATGAAGTCCAGAATGATTGAGGTGTATACCTCTCAGAAACTGTTCGAGTCTGTGAGGATCTGCGAACGTTTTGTTGACTAGGATGTGCTGATTCTTCTTCTTGAACTTCTCCAGATCTGCTCGAGCTTTCTTGGTCTGGTCTGGTGACAGGTAGTGTCTGCTGCTCGGCTTCTATAGCTATAGCTAGATTGTTGTTGACGGCTTTGGTGTTGGATCTGTTCTGCACGTAACATGTTGTGGTAGTAGCTTTTTCCAGAACTTCATAGATAGGTGTGCTTGATGTAGCATTGATCTGGCTGAGTTGAGAAGAGTTCCATTTTTCCTTTCTACAATCCCGTTCTGTTGAGGTGAATAGGAAGTGGTGAACTTCTTCTAATACCATGTTCAGTCATGTAGTCGGACATCTCATTAGACATGTATTCATCGCCACCATCAATTAGGAGTGCCTTCACTTTTGTAGATGTTTGTGTCCCAGCCATGGCCCTAAATCTACTGAAGCATTCAAAGGCTTCAGATTAGTGCTTAATGAACATGACTGTAGACCATCTGGAGTAATCATCTATGAAAGTGATAAAATAGACTGTATCTCCTAAGGATGGCGTTGGCATTGGACCACAAAGATCGCTATGTACAAGATCTAATACATGCTTTGATTTGATGGAATGTGATTTTGGAAATTTGCTTCTAGAGTGCTTCCCATAGATGCATGATTCACAAAAGAAAGATTCCCTATTTAATGCAGACGGGAAATTCAAACCATCAACTAGATTATTACAAAGCATATAAGAAAGTGATATTGTATTCACATGTCCAAATCGACTATGCCACAGAACAACACTATCGTTTACATTTTCATTAGAGATACTAGCTAATGCAACTGAATTAGAGAGTACATAAAGTTTCTGACTCTAGTGCATGTAGTCATAGGAGTATCTTTCTCGAATATTGTACACTCCTCAAATGAGAAGGTAACAATGTAGCCCTCATTAGTTATCTTTGAGACTGATAACAAGCTCTTTGACAACTGAGGAACATGAAGGACGTTAGGAACACAAATGGATAGATCGTTGTTGAAGCTGATCTTCACTGCTCCTTTGCCTTCCATGTGTATGGTGCTAGAATCTTTGAGGTAGATAAATTGGTCTCTGCTGTAAGTTGTGTACTCCAAAAACCATTCCTTGCGAGATAGCGTCATTTTCTAGGTACCAGCTATCACAGTCTTTGCTATTGTTGTAAGCCATTAACAAGTGTGTGTCTTGTTCCTTGAATTCGGCCGCGTTGGAGGATTATTGTTTTTGTTTCTTTGTCTCGTTGTAGATCCTGATGCGACACTCCTTGATGTCGTGATTAGCTCTCTTGCAATATCTACAAAAGAGCTTCTTCTGCGATCCACCATGCTCAGCTTGAGTGTGAGGCTTTTGTTGTTGTTGTTGCACCTTGATGTCGTGATTAGCTCTCTTGCAATATCTACAAAAGAGCTTCTTTTGCAATCCACCATGCTCACCTTGAGTGTGAGGCTTCTGCTATTGCTGCTGCACCTGATTCTTGCCCTTGGAATGATCTTTCTTCTTGGTGTATAGAGCCACAGATTTGTCTTTGATGGATAGGCTGCTAGTCTTTCTCCGCATTTCTTCTTAAGGAAGATGACCAATCACCTTTTGAAAGGTGAGGTCCAATTGTGTGGAGATCATCACCACAAAGTGTTCATACGACTTTGGAAGAGAAGAAAGCAAGGTCATGATGACATCATCATCTTGAATAGAACATCCTACAACTGATAACTGATCCGATAAAGACTTGAAGTTGTTGACGTTAGAGGAGTTTTCGATTCTAAAAGGGCCGTATAAGAAATCATGCCTTAGTAAGAGAATGTTGAGAGAGAGAATGGTAAAATGACCGGAATTTTTTCTCATTTTTCTTAGTTTTCGATGCTGCCCGCCATCTAAGTTGTGTGGCTGGCTCATTTTTTAAAGTATATTAATAGTGCGCATGAAACAAAGCACGCTGCCAATAAACAAAGCATGCGTCACAAGCGGGGGAAAATTTCCTCCAAAATTTCATGTGTAAAGAATCAAAGTTTTACATAAATAGAACCTATAGTCTTTTAGATTTATCCAGTCATGTTGTCACACTAATTTGCATGTTAGCTTGTCGAATACTTGTGAGTCGTCCTGAGAATGACTTTGAGGAGCTTTGTAAGGAAGTTTTAGCAATGTGGGCTTCTTTTGCAGTTTTTTATCGATGCTATATGTCTTGTTCTTGTAGGTGCTATGATTGCTTTTCGCAAAGTTTAGGTTTATTGTTATTCTGCTCTCCCTTAGATTAATAGTTAATATTGTTGTAGATAATGTACTGATGTCTCCAACTTCTTGGTTGAGTAAAATGTTCCCTCTGTTATCAGATTAACCACTCCTTTGTGTAGGATTAAGGGTTTGGAAGACAAGGCTTAGCCTTGTAGAGGTTCAAATCTTCTTCCCTTAAACTATTAAAATAAGGGAGAACTTGAAGTTGGGTCTGAATTTTGCTTTTATGTTTTTTCAAATTTGAAAATGTAAATTAAAAAGAGATCAATTATTAAATGAAAATGCAAGCTCTTAATTTTTATAGAATCATAACCAAGATACAAACATTCCATCATATTCTATGCAAAGAGTAAATCAATTTTGCTTTTGGTCTCATCTCTATCAGAGTTCAGATAAGAAAGTTATGGTAGACAAAGTTTTATAGTACAAGATAAGCTTTTGATGACGCGACACTTGATTATGTGGAATATCTCCACCACGCGAGGATCTGCATTCTGGTAAAAAAAAGTTGTATATTCTTGCGTCATGTCGATATGCCACATCATCATATTCTATGCAAGTAGTAGATCAATTTTGCTTTTGAACTCATCTTTATCAGAGTTCAGATAAGAAAGGAATGGTAGATCAAAGATTTATAGTACAAGGTCATGTGATGATGTGGCATTTGATATTATTTGATGATGTGGCATTTGATGATGTGGAATATCTCCACCACGCAAGGATCTGCATTCTGTTAAAAAAAAACTTGTCATGGCGATATGCCACATCATCAAAATCTTTGATTAGCCATAACTTTCTTATTTGAACTCGGATCGAGATGAAGTAAAAAGCAAAAATAATTTACTCTTTGCGTAGAATCCATTGGAATATCTCCACCATGCAAGAATATGCATTCTGGTAAAATCAACTGGTCTATTCTCACATCATGGCGATATGCCACATCATCAAAATCTTTGATAAGCCATAACTTTCTTATTTGAACTCGGATGGAGATGAGGTAAAAAGCAAAAATGATCTACTCTTCGCATAGAATACATTGGAATGATCACGTCTTAATTATGATTCTATAAAAATATCAAAAATGTCTAGAAAATCTATTGTTGTTCTACTCATCTATAGTTTAATGGCTGATGTTGTTGTAGATGATGTTTTGCAGCTTCTTGTAGGTTGGCCTCTTTAAAACATGTAAGCTTGTTTAACTATGCTTTGCTCAAAATATATTACTACTAACCATAAGTTTTAAGAGTCGGGTAGTTAGGAGTCTTGCGGGCAGCAAGTATTGTCAAATCACAACTCTAGACCCTATCCAGTGGGAGTTTCGAAATGTTCAAAACTCTAAAACGAGAGTACAGTCCACAGAAGAGATTAGAGATGGTTTGTGTGTGGTACTATTGAAATCAGATTCAATGTGAATTATAGTTCTGAAATAAATGGAAGAGTAGTACGATATCGTGAGTTCCTCAAGCATCAAAGACAACCATCGTCTGATCAAAAATTGAGGAGTCGTAGACGTCCGTGTTCTGATCAGAGTGAGTAAACAAGCGCGATCAAATAGTGATAGAGTGCATTCAATCACTTCATCTATGTTATACACAGATAGAAAAGCTACTGCTACTAATTTACACTGAAGCACAATACAAATAGCAATTACAACCAAAAATTGATGACGTAACTGGGAGGTTCAAATAATACGTCTCATGGACAAAGAAATCACCAATCTGTGCTTGGATGATCTATTTATAGATTTCATCTGTGTGTTAATTACATTGAATGTTTGTTACCTAATTGGAAAAGCTGTTGTACTTGGAAGTATATGGCTTTTGTGACAACTGTACATAGTGTATACGGTCAACAAATCAAGATTGTCGATGCGGACGAGGACGTTGCAAAATCTCTGTTCACAGATTCTAGCCAAAATCTGTGAACATGGTGTCTCTACTCTTCTTCTTCTTTGTTACGTCTCAATGGTTACCGCTTTGGAAACCGGGTGTTTCTGCCCCTTTCCAGAAGCCAATTCTTTATAGTTAAGTCCTCTTGTTTAGAATGGTTTCCAGACAGAAATGTTTCTCTGTTTGCAACGTGTATTCCCAGCTTGTCAGTGGGATGAAACGGTCACGTTCACTCATTTACATGCATTTACAAGCCATGTAACCAATCCTTGCTCAAGCACAGATTAACGTTCTAGGACAAAGAGCAAGTCTACAAATCTATCTACCAAACTATCCTAAGAAATCAGGGAACAATACAATAACAAAATTAAGCTATACAACGAGAAACAAGAATAAAAAAACTAACTTCCTAACAGCATTCTAGCAACCCAAGAATCAAGAAACACCCATTTCTTGATGCTTGGAATACCCAAGAACAATCAAGGACAGGAATGTTAGTGAATATGCAAGATCAGATCCACAATCTCAACCTATATAGTTTACCTGCATGCTGAAATTACAAAATCAAGAAACAAGAAAATTAATCCACATCTATATTCCACATTGCAATAAAGTAAGCAAGAAATCTAATTAATCCACATTCACAACAAGAAATCAGAACATGTTCATAGGAATTTCACTCAAGAAGATAGCCATGAACAAGGAGCTTCTCAATTGCCAAGAACTCGTGGAGGATCTTCTTTATTCAATCAAGAGAGATGACAATACAATAAAAGCTCCCTCACAAGAGAGGGGGGCCCTTAAATAAGCAAGAGGGCTGCCCATGTGGAGCCTAAGTGGTAATTCCACTAATTTAAAAACTACAAGTGAAATTAGCCCTTCCACTAGAGGTCACCATCAAAAGGTGGCTCACTCTAAATTATCTAACGGGGTCTACACTTATTTACATTGCCTAAGAACATTACTAGCTCCTACATGGTCGTTCCTTCTGTGGGATACACCATGTAGGCTCACATAGAAAATAATTGTAATCCTAGCTTGTATTCCTCAGCTCTCATGCTCGGCTCTCAACTTTTTCTGCTCACCTCCTTCTAAGACCTCCTTGGTCATGGGTGAGAGATACTCTGTGTCTTCAACTTGGCTCGACATCTGGGGATTCTCTGGAATTCGCTAACATTATCCCCCCCTTATCTGTTGCAGGATCCACTACAACACATGTCCCTAGTGATGTTGTTCCGCTTGGCACTTGGAAAAGCATGGATCTTTGTTCACTTCCATAAATCAGGTGCTTATTATCCGCAAAATTGTTTCGCAAAATTGGGGATCTCTCAATGGCTGCTACATTCCATCCCTCTTGAGAACCTCTTGCGAGTTTTGCTCGTTCTGTTGTCGTGCAACCCGCTTCCTCGAACTCATTTTTCGTCCTAGGGCCTTGAAGACTTGGAAGCGTAACTCCATAGGATAACAGCCCTAGGTAACCCTGTATCTTTTTAATGAAGCCTATTTCTTGCCGTTCTTCTATCATAGTGACATACCAGCCATCATCTCATGGTCTTCCTCTGACTGGAGGGCTACATTGGGATTGATCCTTATTGGATCCAAGCCACGATACCAAGAACACTCTTGCTGCATTAGAAAGGCCATTGATCAACAATATTCGGCGCCTTCTTGCATGCATAGATTGGCACTAGTCTTGTATTTGGGTCCGAAATTCAGCAATTGTAGCCTCGGGTTATCCAGGGAGATTTTGTTTGAAATTTCTGGAATCACCGGCCAGTTTACCAATTCAACCCATGGTTTCTCTACAGGCCATGGATTTCTTTGTTTGAGTGGCATGTAGAAAAGATCAATTTGTTTCCACGCCGGTGCCCTCAGATACTCTTGCAGCTGCCTGCTATCTTTTAGGACTTTGCTCCGCCATTCATTGTAGGAACTCGTCCCGTCGGGCTTTGTACATGTCAGCTGGACCTTTAGATGGGCCCAATAATTTGCTAGGAGGTGGCGGAGAGAAGGATGGTGAAGAAACAGAGTAAGTGAGAATAAATATTTCAGAAAAATTTAAAGCAGAATAAGAAGAGAGGTTAAAAGTTTGAGGGAGAAGGGACAAAACTCCGAAAACAACTTCGGCTCTCTGGCTACTCGAACCTGAGATTTCATCTGATGGCCGAGTTTGCCCACCCTTATTGCCAGTTCTATCATCTCCATCATCATCCTATGGTTTCTTTGTAGAAACACCTGCTTGGGCCTTGCACATCGTGTCCAATAATTGGTTCACCTTGTCCAAGACTTGCTGTAGGACCTTTTTTGTTTCTTCAAGATATTCTGGAACTAAAGGATGATCTTTTTCTGCCTGGCCATGACATCCTCAAAATTTTTCTTCTCGGCTTCTCGTTCCTGGATTAGCAGCACATATTTTTCCATCTATATGACTGTGGCCTATGGAGCCTAGAACTGTATGTCCTCGGGCTTAACTAGAGGGGCACCAACTGTCATTGCACCCGATGATCCATCTCGTGCTTGGTCGATCTAGGCCATCTGGTGCTTCAGTTGTTGCTGGACCTCTTCTAATGTGATCTTCTGCCCGGCCATCACGGATCTTATTTCATCTGTCTTTTTTTCTTTTTCTTTGGCCAGCTCCTGCTGTTGTGCGATCTCTTGGCCCTGGTACTGGACCTTATTCTCGAGCACTTGGTGTTGGCTTATCAACCAATGCATGTAGTAGCTTGCTTCGGATAGGTTGATCATCGAGCGCTTAGCTGCTTCAGAGAGCTTCTCAGGGTTAGTGATGGTTGGGTACTGATCAGGGGTGTGGGATGGTGAAGCTAATCCAAAAAATAAACATTGTGGAGGAAATGAAGGTGGAAGTGGAGGTAGTGGAAAAACAATGTTAGTAGAAATGGTGGTGGTTGTGGTGGTGGTGGTGGTTAGTGGAGGGGTCACTGATCCGCTTTTTCAGGTTCATCATCGCTAATCTCCATTAGGTCCGCAGCATCAAAATATTGTGATGTATCCAAAGTATGGACTTGCTGGGCCTATGGTTGTTGGGCCGCTCCCGTGTCTTGGGGAATGAGACTCCCCACTCCTCCTCCTCCCCTCAAAGAATGTGTCATCAGTGAGTGTGGCGGCGTTGGCATCGTAATCAACAATGGTGGGGTTGTTGCTTGGTCTAGTGGCACTAGTTGGGTTGTTGTGCCCGTATCTGCTGCTGCAGAAGATGTAGCTACTCCATCACCCCCGTCAATGATGTGTGAGGGTGATGTGTTGTGGAGAGGCTATGTGTGAGGTGGAGCTCTCATCATCAGAATTTGAGTCCTCAGATTCTGTGCTGTCAGGTGATTTTCTCTTTGCTTGAAGCTTTCTTCTTATTCGTTGTTGTCGTGTGTCAGACAATTGGGCCTTAGATATGTCGACCTACTGAGCTGCTGAGGATCCCTCTACTGCTGGAGCTGGTTGAGGGCTGGGTTGCTTCTGTACCAGTGTGATGATATTGGTGTTTGGCCGTTTGGGTGGTTGTGTTGTTGGTGATGTAGTCCATGAGTGGGAACGCTTGGATTTCTTGGACTCAATAGGAATGTCCCAAGCTTGGTCGGCAACTTGCAGGTGTCGTTGAAGGATGAGCTCATTGTGCACCTGATGGTACCCCAGGACTGTTGTCGGCTGCTTGTTTTTAACATAGTCATGAAGATAGTTCGAAGCAAACTGTGCCCAATCATAAAGGTTTTGAACATGTTGTCGAGAATCTGCCATTATGTGGAATAAGGACATAGGGACCCACAACACCTTCGTTAATGGACGTTGTGTGTACTTAGTGAAGTATGCACACGCAGCCGCTAGGTGTAGATCATTAATCGCTTCGAGGCGGTACCCATCTTTATTCTTCCACTTTTTAGCTGATGGATCAATATATTTGAAATAGGTTGTTTGCTCAATCTTGTGGAGCATCCTGGTAACAGCATTTGGTCCACGAGGAAACCCGAAGGGATGCAAGTCTGCCATCGCAAAAGACATATTATAAACATAGTTTGGAGTATGCCATGTGTAGCAAGTATGGACTTTGATATCTAGCCAGGACAAAATTTGAAACTCAATCGCCTTGAAAAAGAGTTGTGCTTGTTGATACCAGGTCTGCATCTCGACAATATCCAGGTTGCACATCTGGATGTCGATCTCATTTGCATCCGGATCATCGAAACTGGAACTGTGGTTGGAAGACATGGTGAAAAACTGGAAAAGACGATGTCTTGAAAAAAAAAATGCGTCGATTGAGATTTGAGACATGAATAAGGGTGGCTTCGGCTTGGTCGAGATGTGATGGGTGTGTCTCGGTCGAGATTGGATGGAAGGTCGTAAGTCGAGATGGGACTAGATGGCTTTGGTCAAGAAGTGACTGGATGGCTAGAAGGCAGGTGAAGGCGTCGGTTGAGATGGAAGTGAAAAATGTGTGCAAAGCAAAGGATGTTCTTGTAAGAAAGGAAGGTGATGGAATGAGGTTGGGGAAGCAAACATATAAGGTATAATGTCCAAAAGAAGAAGATGTTTAGATGTCGGTCAGGGACGGAGATGTTGGGAGGATGGGTAATTGTGGAAATGGAGTTGTGGAGGTGGTGAAGGAACTGAAAAAAAAATGGAGTGTTTAATGTTGACGATGTTGTTCTCAATAGTATAACGGGAGTGTGGTGTATGCTCGCGTGACACTACCCCTCAGGTGTGCGAAAAGTTTCAAGCTGATGTGTCGTCTGCAGGCGATGTTAGGTTTTGAAGGATTGGTGATGGCGCTCTAAATGGTGATCAAACCACGATGGTGGATACTCGGTGGAGGTGAAGTATAGCCAAGAACATATGCATGTAACATAAGAGCACCATACTCGAGCACGAAAACAAGAAGATCACCAACAGATAGTTGCAAGAACTCCAAAATTTGCACTGCACTGAGGTGTGAATGGCGTCATTGTCAAGGTATTTACTGTCACCGTCTTCTTGCTGCGGTCCAGATTTGATGTGATGGCTCTTGAAGTACATTTCAAAAAAAATCGGCAGTAGAGATCTTGACCAGTGGCTCCGGTCGAGATCTGACGGAATGCGCTCGGTTGAGATTTGAAGGGATGCGCTCGGTTGACATCTGAATGGAATGCTCCGGTTGAGATCTGACTGGGTGACTTCAGTCGAGA
Organism: Diphasiastrum complanatum; assembly: GCA_029204225.1. Taxonomy (NCBI): domain Eukaryota; kingdom Viridiplantae; phylum Streptophyta; class Lycopodiopsida; order Lycopodiales; family Lycopodiaceae; genus Diphasiastrum; species Diphasiastrum complanatum. The sequence continues at coordinate 47,213,455 of CM055098.1, read as the reverse complement.
AGTGACTAGATGGCTTCGGTTGAGATCGGACAGAAGTGCTTTGGTTGAGATCGGAGTGAAGTGCTCCGGTTGAGATCGGACAGAAGTGCTCCGGTTGATATCTAAATGGAGTGCTCCAGTTGAGATCTGAAGGGATGCGCTCGATCGATATCTGAGTGGAAACCCGCCGGTTGAGATCTCAGTGGAAACCCACCGGTTGAGATCTGAGTGGAAACCTTCGGTTGAGATCTGAGTGAAAACCCATCGGTTGAGATCTGAGTGGAAACCCGTCGGCTGAGATCTGACATAAGTCCTTTATGGAGGAAAGGAGCTGTGTGATGCAATTGAAGAACTCCAGGAGGAAAAATATGACTGTGGCTCAAATTAGAAGTTCTTATTGGAAAGAAGTATCTCAGTGATTGGATGTATGCTTAATTGAGAATATTGAGATATCATGTAGACAGAAATGAGATGGGCCTAAAGTGTGACAAATCTTGTCCTTATGGAGTCTGGCATTTGTTGACTTATAACACGTATGGTAAATGGAAATCTACAGAAAAAATGAAAATGCACGTAAATAAATAAATGCAGACATGAATTATAAAATTAGAAAAAAGGATACTAAAAAGAGGGATGCAAAAAGACGATAACGAAACTGGAAAAAATGTAAAATATATGTCACGGAATAAAGTTAAATGGGATCAACAAAAAATAACTCTTTGTAATACCGTCATAGATGACCACTGTTGACGACAGTGTCTAGGAGTACGTCGTCGAGTGTTTGCAGTTGGACTGCACCATTAGGAAAGATTTTATTGATAACATAAGGTCCTTTACTCCGGAATTTCAATTTTTCGGGGTGCTTCTTAGATGTATAAAGAAGTACCTAGTCACCTAAGTGTAAATCCTTGTTGCGTAAGTGACAGTCATGCCAGGCCTTTTGGCGTCATTTGTTAACCAGTTGTGCGTGGTAAGATATGAGTCTTGTCTTGCATAATTGGGCTAACGTAAATAGTCTGATCTTGACTTCTTGTTCAATTGTAGCTTTCTCACAGAGATCTGTAGAAAATGCTTCCATGACTCTTAGAGAAGGTACTAAGAATTCTACAGGCATTACCGCCTCTTGACCATACACTAGATGGAATGGGGTAACCCACCCAGTGGCTTTCTTCGGGGTGGTGCGGTAAGCCCAGATAGCTGAGAAGAGTTTTGTTTCCAAATCAAAGCGACTGGTTTCAACTATCTTTGTCAATATCTTACATATCGTCTTGTTAGTTGATTAGGCCTTGCCATTACATCTAGGATAGTATGGTGTACTCTTTTGGTGAACTACAAGGTAATGGCGTAGCAAATTATCAATGACAACATTTAAAAAGTGCATGTCGCGATCACTAACTAGCTCAATAGGACAGCCAAAACATGTAATAATGTTTTCATAAAGAAAACATGCTACAGTCTTTGCATTGGCGTCCTTTGTTCCCGAGCCTCAACCCATTTAGTGGCGTAATTTGTGGCTATTAGGATATAACGGGCTTGGGTGTGTTTCACTACTAGGCTGATTGGTCCAACAAAGTCAATTTCCCATTTATAGAACGCTTCGCCTTCTATAATGGGAGTCAAAGGTGTGAAGTCTGCTTTCATATTTTTTTTGGCTCGCTGACAGACATCACATATTTTAATGATAACAAATGTGTCTTTAAATAATGATGGCCACCACAAGCCTGCTCGAAGGATAATCTTAGCTGTCGCTTCAACAGAAAAGTGACCACCGCCAATGCCCTCATGAGCCTGAGACATGATAGGTCGTATCTTAGATTCATAAGTGCATCGTCGGATAATACCGTCAACGTCCCTTTTGTAAAGTTGTCCTGTTATTAGTTGAAAGGGCGCTACTTTAAGTAAAAATTTTCGTTTTGCAACCATATTCATGCCTTCTTTGAGACTGCCTGTTGTTAGGAACTGAGTGATCTCCTCAGCCCATAAGGGTGTAGCATCAATCTGAAAAAGACATGCATCATGAAGATCATCGTTGATTGGTGCAGTTGCTTTTTCAACATTAGGGAGCCGAAAAAGGTGATCCGCCATGAAATGTTGGGTTCCTTTTTGAACGACTACGCGAAAATTAAATTCCTCTAATATCAACAGCCATCGAGCTATACGTCCCGTTTTACAGGATTTATTAACAATATATAACAAGGCTTGATGGTCGGTGTAGAAGGCAAAGGTCTGGCCTAGTAAATAATGTCTTAGTTGTTGAACAGTGTAGACCATTGCCAATGCTTCTCGCTCGGTTGTGGTATAGTTTACTTCAGTAGGCACCAGTTGCCTGCTCAAGAAACGTATTGGAAAATCTTTGTCGTACTCGCTGATTGTGCAAGAAGACCTCCAATGGCATACTTACTGGCGTCAGTATGCACATGGAACTCTTTTGTGTAGTCTGGCGAATGGAGTATGGGTGCCATGGTAAGGGCTATTTTTAATTCCTCAAAGGCTTTAATGCGTTCTTCGGTCCATCGAGGATCTACCACAACTAAATAAATGAGTCATGCCTTCCTGGCATAATCGATTATAAAGATGTGATAATAATTAGTGTGACCGAGGAAGATGTAAACTTCCTTCACTATTGTAGGTGTACCTTGATCTTTGAAGGATCGGTAGAGATACCATCCTTTGAAATGATATGTCCGAGGACTACCCCATGGGTGACCCAGATTTGACACTTGTCAGGGTTGAGTAAAATTCCAAACCTACGGCAGCGAATGAAGATTTTTTCTAAAGCCTCGAGGTGCTTGTCAACTGAAGAATGTACACCCAAATCATCGAGATAAATCTCGACGATTCGGTGTAATAGGTCTTGGAAGGCCAGTTGCATGACCCTCTGAAACATTGAAGGGGCGTTGCATAAGCCAAAAGGCATGCTCATCTTTTGTCATTTTGATGTTACTCAGCTTGACAAAAGGACTTTCGATCAAACGAAATGGCTTAAAACATTTGATGAAGGCTTCCGTCAAGAGTGACCAATCTCGTTTATCATCACGATCAAGGTTAAAAAACCATTCTCATGCTCGATCGATCATGGTCATCGAGAAGAGCTGAACCATGGCTTCTGGTGATGTCTCGCCATAGATATCACATGCGTTCTCAAAGACTTGAAAAAATATTTGAGGGTCAGTATTGTCGTCGTACTTAGGTGAATCTAACTTGGGAGTATGTTTTTTAGTATTCGGAATATTATTTGCAAAAGCTCCATTTAAGTGAGCTCTGCAGCATGAAAGTGTGGTCGATCGTATGGAACTTCATTTCGCATGGGTTCCCATCTATCAAATGGGTTGGTTGATAGCTCATGGATTTGGGACTTCATCCTAGAATATCTATTGAATCGAGCTTGTTCGGTAGATGGAGAGACCATCTCTGGTGGATAGTCTTATGTGGAATTCGGATCGTAAGGATGATCCATAACAAATCTAGAGTACCTTAGGATTGGGTAAGTAGGCCTCTTGGACTCTTTGGTAACTTGGCTGTTTTTTTTTTTTTTGTTGCCAAAGATATTAGTCAGAGACGAATAATGTGGTGGTGTCCAAATGGCACAGTTTTTATTTTGGTGTAAGGGTTTTGCAATAAACTGGGAAAGAATTGTGGTAATTGGCAAACACTGAGATCTAGTCACATAATAAAGTTGACTTTGTTTTGAAGTTGACTTGGTTTAGACTATAAGTTAAGCTCTCGGTTGAGAGTTGATAGAAAATCCTCGGTTGAGAGTTGATAGAAAGCTCCGGTCAATATTTGAGTGAATGGCTTCGGTCGAGATCAGATAGAATGCTTCGGTTGAGATCTAACAGAATGCGTTCGGTCGAGATTGGGACAGAAGGTTTCGATTGAGATTTAACCGAATGCCCTTGGTAGAGACCTGATAAAAAGCTTCCGATCGAGATCTGATAGAAAGCCTCCGGTCGAGATGGGACAGAAGGTCATCGGTCGAGATTTGACAGGATGCTTCAGTCGAGATGTAACTGAACGCCTCCGGTTGAAATGAGACAGAAGGTCTTCAGTTGAGATTTGACAGGATGCTTCGGCCAAGATGTAACTGAAAGCCTCCGGTTGAGATGGGACAGAAGGTCTTTGGGTTTAACTCAGGACTTGGGGCAAGATATTTCTAGTAGGGATTCGGTCGAGAGTTGGGGTGTGGTTTCAATAGGTAAATTAAACAAGGCTCGGTCTGGTCCAGACGAGAGTCGTGGAGCTTGACTAGGTAAGGAGCGTGAAGCCTCGGTCGAAAAAGAAGTTGTACGTCGGTCGAGACCAAAGTGACGAGCTCTGAAAGGATGCGTTTGGGAGACTTCAGAGCGATGGTTTGGCAGCATAGATCGAAAAGGTGTGATGTTGATAAGTGTCTGTGTAGCTGTGGAAATGGCATGAAATGTTCATAGATTCCAGCCAGAATCTGTGAACACGGTTTCTCTACTCTTCTTCTTCTTTGTTACGTCTCAAGTGGTTACAACTTTGGAAACCGGGTGTTTCTGCCCGTTTTCAAAAGCCAGTTCTTTACAGTTAAGTCCTCATGTTTAGAACGGTTTCCAGACAGAAATGTTTCTCAGTTTGCAACGTGTATTCCCAGTCTGTTAGTGAGATGAGACGGTTACGTTCACTCAGTTACATGCATTTACAAGCCATGTAACCAATCCTTGCTCAAGTATAGATTAACGTTCTGGGACAAAGAGCAAGTCTACAAATCTATCTACCAAACTATCCTAAGAAATCAGGGAACAATAATAACAAAATTAAGCTACACAATGAGAAACAAGAATAAAAAAGCTAACTTCCTAACAACATTCTAGCAACCCAAGAATCAAGAAACACCCATTTCTTGATGTTTGGAATACCCAAGAACAATCAAGGACATGATTGTTAGTGAATATGCAAGAAATCAAAACATGTTCATAGAAATTTCACTCAAGAAGATAGCCATGAACAAGAAGTTTCTCAATTGCCAAGAACTCGTGGAGGATCTTCTTTATTCAATCAAGAGAGATGACAATACAATTAAGGTTCTCTCACAAGAGAGGGGGGCCCTTAAATAAACAAGAGAGATGCCCATGTGGAGCCTAATTTGTAATTCCACTAATTTAGAAATTACAAGTGAAAATAGCCCTTCCACTAGAGGTCACCATCAAAAGGTGGCTCACTCTAGATTATTTAAGGGGGTCCACACTTATTTACATTGCCTAGGAACATTACTAGCTCCTACATGGTCATTCCTTCTCTGGGATACACCATGTAGGCTCACATAGAAAATAATTGTAATCCTAGCTAGTAATCCTCGGCTCTCAGCTTCTTCTGCTCACCTCCTTCTGAGACCTCCTCGGTCATGGGTGAGATATAATCTGTGTCTTCAGCTTGGCTCGGCATCTGGGGATTCTCTAGAATCCGCTAACAATCTCTCACTTCGCATTTTACATGAAGTGGTTTTCTCTCACTTCGCAAATTACGGGAAGTGGCTGGGAACGTTCCTCGTTCAATTTTAGACGACCTTCGACATTTTTCTCTCTCTTCGGATTTTTTGCGAAAAAGCCGAAGGTGTCCTAAATAAGCTTAAGGCGCCTTTAGAAAGTTGAAGGTGCCCTCAGAAAAAGCGAAGATCTCTTTAACAGTTCAACTCTTTCGCTCTTTTCGGAAAAACTGAAGGTGCCCTTAAAACAAGTTGAAGGTGCCCTTAAAAAGTTGGTGAAGGTGTCTTTAACAGTTTAACCCTTAAAAATAGAGGACCTTTTGAAATTTTCTCTCTCTTTGCAAAAAGGGACGAAGGTGTTAAAAATAGTTAAACTGTTGAACTGTGAACAAGTTGACTTCTTCAAAATAATTGCAGAAGAAGTCAAAGGTAAGTGTTGCAGTTTTCGGGAAAGTGCAAAAAATGCAAACTACAACACTTAGTGTATTTGCAGACTATTCAAAAATAATGTAAATATGCAGATTTGTTCTAAATGCAAGTTTTGTGGAAGTCCTTGAAGATGGCCAAGTCTTCAATGACTACAAGTTATTAAACTTATCATCTGAACTTAAAATTATAATGAGATTGTTGGAGATCAGCCGGAAGTCCGTTGTAGACGTCCTTCAAATAAATTGGCTGTCTAAGTTATGATTCCAAGAAGGCAACTGTGGGCTTAATTTCCAACAACTTCAGATGTATCAACTTGTCTCTTTTGCTTTCATAGAGCACTAAGTATTTTTGGAACCTTTGAAAATCTGATCTCTCTCTCTCTCTCTCTCTCTCTCTCTCTCTCTCTCTCTCTCTCTCTCTCTCTCTCTCTCTCTCTCTCTCTCTCTCTCTCTCTCCACAGGGACATCATTAAAAGCATCTTCGTATCCATTGCATTCAAAATGCTGAAATAAATAAGAAACTTGTGTAATTTTTTTTTCTTCCAACTAGTTAAATACAAAAAAAGTCTAATTTTTTCAACTAGTTAAATACAAAAAATGTCTAACAAAATTAGACTCGAGAAAGATTTTAAAATATAAACGAAATAGTCATTACTAGCAAAACTAGTAGTTCCTTGATGACAACCACTTGTTTGTTGAAGCTCGTCTAGGCTGAAGAAACCAAAAGAAAAACATAAAGCAAAACAAAAAATAAGTTTCTCATTACAATTTTTTCAATACAACAACTTTAATTAAAATTGTAGTTTATTGTTTTCAAGGATGTATTGAAGTTTCCTCACATATACATAAATGTAACTCCGCTAAAAAAACAACAAAAGCACCAAAAGCGACCTATGCAATCTTTACTAAGACAAGGAGACTTTATTTTATTTTTGACGAAATTGTTGGCAGATTCCTTGAGGCCAACATTAGCAATAAGTTGCGAGACTTTGGGCCACGTGATTAAAATAATATTAAAAGGCCAAAGTTTAAGTTAAACTTAATAAGTTGATAAGTTTTTGTAGTTAGGTGGGGTGTGCTTCTTTGTACACGTACACCGTGAATTAGTTTGTGTTTCTTGTGAAGGGTGTGGATTTCAATCCCAGCTCCTTGCAAGTAGACAATAGGAAGCAAGGGACAAGGGTCACCCCAAAGATAAAAAGGCACCTATTGTACACCATTATAATCAATACTATTTTGAATAAGAGAAACTCTACTCAATTTTGGTGACTCTCCTCTCTCGTGGCTCCTCCCCTCTTCTCCATTTCTCTTCCCTTCTTTACTTCTTGGTTCTTGATCTCTCTCTCACTCCTCTTCTTGGAAGATCCAAGCTCTCTCTCTCTCTCTCTCTCTCTTCCCCAATCGGTGGTTAATGTAAATGGTTGATTTAGCATAGATATGGATAATGTTTTGATGTTTCAAGGTAGGTTAGAAGTTAGGATCTGCTTCTTTGTGTTCTTGTTTGGATATGTGAATATTGTAGATAAGCTTTGATTTTTACATTGTGTCTTCTTGCCTTTCTTAGCATTCTTTGCTTTTCTTAGCATTCTTTGCTGTAAACAGCTCTTGAGTTGTTGATTTATTGCATGTTTTGAATTCTTGTTTGGTTGGTTTTCTACTAGTTTCTTGTAGGAATGATTTTGCCGGTTTCTTGAATGGTTTCTGGGTTGAGAATCTTTATTGCAAGCTTAAGGTTTGTGGTTTCTGGGTTGAGAATCTTTATTGCAAGCTTAAGGTTTGAGCTCGGTGGGAAGGGTGAAGGTGGAAGAGGACTATAATACAACAGAATGAGATAGAGTGGTTGAGTGGAGAAGAAATGATTCTGTCCTGCACAGAATCTGCAAACATTAGCGCCGTTGCCCGGCTTGCAAAACATAACTCACAAACTTGTCATGAAAACACTTTCGGACCTGCAAAACCCAACTCCATTCGATTGAAGGCAATCATCCTAATATGTGTGAATTAATATCCCCTGAAAAATCATTGATATTTCTACTTTCTGCTTAGCTTAAACTTGTAAGTTAAGAAAAGAAGAAATTGAGTGGAAATGATTGGGATAGAAACGACGTTCATAACCCTGTGAACGTAGCAAGAGAGATGTAATCCTGCAAGCGAAGTGAAATTGAGATTTGTTTTTACTTGCATAGTTGCCCTCTGACCGTTGATTTTGTGACTCAGAAGGAAATCAAAACTCTGTTTATATGCTGGGGTTGCTGATGAACATGTCCCTATTTACTTCGGACCTTTATTTGAACGGTGATGAAAACATAGGCTCTAAAGTCGGCTTGTGAAGGTGTTTGTTATTGGTTAAATCCAATTCCAGTGTGAACTTGTGGATGGACATGATGTCCTATTCATTCTTTGTAAGAATGACATGAAACCGGGTTCTGGAAATCCACCTGCTTTTCATTCTGGATGAAGGAATAGCCATCCTGCTATGTTCACCAGTTGACGGCGCGCTGAGCAATTGCTGTAGCAGATCATTGTAGGCCATCATCGCCCTCTCTCTACCATTTCTACAATCATTTAGACGTTCGTGAGGCTGTAAAACAGGCCTGGAAACCAGCCTTTTCCCATGCCGCACCTGACCTCCTACCCAGCTTCAGATCTGCTCAACTGACCTGTGCTCAACTGATATGCTTCAAATGCACTCTACCCATCGGATATAAAAAGCAGTCATCAGACACTCTTGGCCATCAGACGCACCTGCTGACCACTACCCATCGGATGCAAAACAAAAAGCCCTCTTGGCCATCGAACGCACCTGAGCCCATGGGATGCACAAAAAGGCCTCTTGGCCATCGGACGCACCTCACCACTGCCCGCCATCGGATGTAAAACAAGGCCTCTGCCCATCGGACGCACCTCCCCGTTGGACGCTTTAGACTGCCCATCGGAGGCACCACCTGCATCGGACGCAATCCTATCGGTAACACTTCCCCTCGGACGCCAAAAAAAGGCCTTCGGATGCAATTCTTCCACTCCCCTGTCGGACGCAATTCCACTCCACAGACCCTTCGGACCAACAAACAAACAAAAAAAAAAAAACGTCTCCCCATCGAACGTACCACTGCCCATCGGATATACACCCAGGCCTTCGGATTTGCCTATCGGTCATAAACAGGCTTCGGGTTAAACGCCCATCGAACATTAACCACCCTGAAATCAATCCTTCGGTTCCACTGTCGGACGTAAACGGTCCCACTCGGGCGCAAATTTCCACTCAGATGTGTCCTCATTCGAACCGACACACGGATACAAAATTCGGAATTTTTTAATACATTTTGGAGGGAAAGCCAAATGGCCAAATAGGGTTTGGACACTCTATAAAAGGATGTAACTCGTGGAGAGACACATCTTCTCTCTTCTCTCTCTCATTTCATCAATATACATGGTTCTCTTTGGGTTCTACTACTCATTGGTGCACTATCTTGATGTTATCTTGCAATCTTGTGTGTAGAATGCTCATTTATTGCTATTTTCGGTTCCACACGTGTGAAATATAGTAGGGTACTGTAATTGTACGGACAACAAACATATCTTATGTTTTGGTTCATATTTGATCAATATCTCTTGCATCTCATTTTGTATGTAGATGCTGATTTTTCTACATTGGCAAGATTGTTGGTTTGCTCCTTATTGTAACCAAAGATCAGGGACATGGATTGGATCTTGAATGATCTGAAATCCTTCACATTAAACTGATAGATCTTAATGGAGTAATGCTAAAGCCAGTGAAATGAAAAGGAAAATCGACTTATCATTGTCATTAACTATATGTCTAAGAAAATTCCCTACACCTTAGCTGATGAAATTTTTCAGGGGGTTGAAAATTCTAAGGGGGGAAGAAATGGACATCAAGGTTAATGAATGTGCTTGTATTATGTAATTTGGGTTTTTGGAAATCCCTATAGGAAAATTGCATGATACCAGGTTGTGGATGATTCGATGAAGAATCTTTTAAAGTTGAATTCATGTTGAATATCTGTATGACCATGAGAATGACCAAAATGTTTTGTATTGGGAATCTGCCAGATAAGGACATATGTGTATGTACTGGGTCATAGTGAGATTGTTCTCATTTGTGCACGATTAATCTTGTATGAATCTACTATGTATTCCTGGTTACTAGGGTTATTTGGTGCACTTAACCTAGTTGGTGAACATAGACATATGATCAAGTATTGTGATGGACAATTACTTGTTGAGTTAACAAATTTTTTATGAAAATTTATTTGTTAACTTTGAAATGATTTGGATAAGGGTCTAAATGTGTGTATACATAAGAGACTTCTGAATCATTGGAATTAACTTGAGTGATTGGATTACTCCTGTGAAAAGTTAATTGGTGAAATGGACAGTGTGAAGAAAATTCACTAGAAACTGTTTGTTTTGGGTTATATTGCTTGTAAGATGCATGATTTGTGAATCATTTGAATTCATCAATAAAATTATGTGCATAGAGTATACATGAATTCTTGGTAGAGTATTTCTCAGTTGAGAAATAGACTTAGTTCATTTGTGATTGTATCCCAAAGAGCTCAATTGAATACCAAATCATAATGGTTCCGAGAATCGTAACTGATTTTTTTGGTTGGACATATACTCCAGTCTTCCTTAATGATTAAGTATGGTTTTGGATTCTAGTGAATTATGATTGATAAATCATAAGAATCTAAATATTTGTGATTGACAGATCACAAACAGATACTTAATTATTATAAGTGAATAATTCCTGACCTATTAAATGAGTAGAGATTTCAGATCAATATTTTTAAAATTTAAATCTCTTTATTCAAATGTTTTATTGAGACCTATGGATCTCACATGCATTTCTCGTACAATAAATTGTTTTTGCTTATGGAGAATTTTGCTTACTTTAGTGGATAGTATTCTACTACAAATTGTAGTCTATAAGTGTTTGTGTACGAGGTTCAGTCTAGATCTCCGAATTTATAGGAGAAAAGTAAATCTATTGAAATTCAGATGGATTGCTGATTTCTTGCATGAGATGCTAATAGTGGTTGTTAACTCATTAGAGTAACTACAGTGCTTTGGATTGAGTTATAATTGTTTGAGACTTGATGGATCTCCGAGAGATTTTGGTTGACTGAATTGTTTTGCCTTAGCATATTTGGATATTCTAAGATTGATACATACCAAAAAGCATTATAATTATCTACAAGAATTTGTTTTTTAGACTATAATGAAAAAAGAATTTCTTTAGCTTTTGGACTTGATCTTTGAAAAAAAATTGATTCACTCAGTGGTTCTTATAATTGGTATTACGTGAAGGTGATATCTATTATTTGGAGAAGTTCAACCCATTTGGAAGATTTATAGCTTAGTGTATCTTTGGATTCTAAGTTAGTACTCCTGTCTAGTGGTGAGCAATTGAAGAATTGCTGCATCTCTAAGTAGTTATTCTAGAAAGAAAGATCACAGACTAAGAATAACATTTCCTAGGTGAAAGCTGAAAGCTTAAGGAGTAATTCCATGTCTTCTCTTTCTCATTTTGAGGACAAATTGTTTAAGGGGGAAAAATGTTACGACCATATTCAACTCAGGATTTGGAATAGTCCTGACACAGTAGACTGGCTCTTTGGTACTTGAGATTGTTGATTACGCCTCAATTTAATTCTGTGTCGAGGCTAGTTTATAATTAATAACTTGGAGAGGACCCAGACACTCATATTGAAATATGTGGAGCAGTGCATGGCTTGTGACGGTCATATGCATGAGGATAACATGAGATATGTGACCTATGTTTAGATGTACTGCATGGGAGGTTGCATGGATGCATGCACATGCTTCTTACCCCTATGTATACAGGTAGGGACACGCCCTCCTCCATTCTAAGTTTTGGCTTGGTTGCCCCCTCTCTCCAGATAATTTCCTTTATTTCCACAAAAGAAACACTTAAGCTTGGTTTTTGAGCTTGGATTAGTCCTTTTTACCTTTGGTTTTCAGACTTGATTGTCCATTTTCATTCTTTGCTTAATCCTTCACTTGGTCCTTGCTAGATCATGTGCCTTTCCAATTTCCTTTGCTAGAGAAATTGGCCTTCTCATTACCATTATGCAAGGATAGAAAAGCCATTCTATTCTTGACATGCTAGATTCAGCTCTCCTTAGCCACAAGGAGTTCGCCAATGGAAAGGAGTGTATCTTGAATAGAAAAACTTTGGACTAAGTTGGAGAACTCATCTCCTAGTCCATTAGAAATGACTTGGATAAGTTATTTATCTTGGATCTTATCACCTTTTGAAGCAAGCCCTTTGTTAAGTGATTTGATCCTAAGCACACATTCTTGTGCACTCTCACCACCTCTTCTCATGCTTTCGAGAACATGATTTCTTAGCATAAAAACTCTTGAGGTGTAGTTAAACTCATATATATATATATATATATATATATATATATATATATATATATCTTCTAAAGAGCCCCAAGTTGCAACCTCCTCAAGAAGATCATTACTTAGCGTTTATTTTATGCAATGTAATGCAAGTCTAGCTCTCTTCTTAAATTTCATCAACTCTTGTCCACCTTGAGGTTCCTCCTCTTCACCAAAGACAAGGTCAAAAAGGTCTTGGAGTACCAAAAGTGACTCCATTCTCACCTTCCAAATTGAGTAATTTGTAGAGTTACGTTTCTCACTGGACTTCAAGAGGAATGCACCAATAGATCTCATCTTGATTCTATGACATGTACTTGAAAGTACTTCTCGGCCCTCAAGCTATGTTCTTGTTAGAATTTGCTCTCCTTAATTTGAAACTCGATTTGTGTTGCTTTAAAACAAATAGAAAGATAAATGTGATCTTTATTCAAAAGAACAAGCTCTAAAAAATTTACCTCACAAAGAATGGATGAAATTTGAATTATAGAAATTGAATTGATCTCAAATAAGTTGGATGACTCAAAAATAGACTTCTAGCTATTCTAAGTAATTTAGAAGCTTCTAGTCTCAACCCTCAAAAATATTGAATGGAAGTGATTTTAGTTTAATCAACCTCTTATAAGATCTCTCCAAAAAAAATCATTGATTTTGACTAGACTAGTACATGATTGTCCTGCTCTCTCTCTCTCTCTCTCTCTCTCTCTCTCTCTCTCTCTCTCTCTCTCTCTCTCTCAAGCATCGACAAGATTCAAAACTTCAATTTTAGGACTTGTTTCAAAGGACAAAATAATTGATTTGATGACCCAATATCAAATCTCAACTTTGGTCTTTGATTCTTGATGCTTTTCCTATAATTTGCATCATAAATTTCATCAACTAGAATTATTTTGCAATTTTTCAAATCAATCAAAGAAGGGAACTTAAAAAGTAGTCCAGAACACTCTCACACATGTGAAAATGACACCTGTAGCCCACACTCAAATATGAACCTTGAATATCAAAGCAATCATCATCAAACTCTCAAAAGTAGTTGTTTAGCACTAAAACTTGCTAAATTTAGAGTTGTAAATGCATGAAACACCTCTTCTTCTTGTACAAGACTTTGATACCATGTTAGAATTAAAGAATAAAAAACCTGAAATAAATGTTTTCAATTCTCAAGAGTGATTGAGAGTTTGAGGTTGAATTTCCAAACACTTCCAAATCCAGAAGAACCCATTATGCATTTTCCATGAGCTTAGCGTGCCCATCGTGAACAATATTATTGACGGATACTGGCATATGATCGACTGCTCTTAAGAAACCCTCATGCGTCTTTTCATATCCATCAAGAGGATTAGCTATCATACCCATCATCTTGGACATAATTACTTACTGACAATGGCACATTATTGGCTGCTCTTAACCTATCTCTTTCTGCATTAGTGCTTTTTTATACTTGTTATCAGCAAATGTAGTTGCAGTCAGTCTGTATGACCTGATTGCAAGTTTGCTGGTCTTCTCTCAATATCAGTTAAGAACAGTGAAAGGTAATAAGATTCACTGAAGAACTTTGAATAACATGCACAATCGAATCTGCGTCATCATTTTCCGAGGAAGAAATAGTGATGTCGCATCTTTGAAATAATGATGTCCAGATTAGAGAGCAACTATCGATGAGAAATGGAGGTTTGAATTGAAAGCACCAGAGGCTTTCACCAATGCATACTAGTCCAAAAGCGTAAATTGAAAAAAAACTTGTATAATACGTTGCAAGACTTACCTATTTCAAATGTGCACATAAGTTGGTTAACCCAAGATAGCAGATCTGCCTTCAAACAGTGCTTTAAGTCAAATTTGTATAGTAAGGGAGTCCAGTTGCGATTCCATTGAAGAGGTATGTTGCTTAACTGTCAAAACTTTCACACCATTTTATGAGGTAAGTATAATGTCAAGATCATGAAGCTGTGCAACATATACCAGTAAACAGGACTAGAATTTTCTTGGTGACCTATACATGGGCCTCTCATGACGATCTAGATTGGCCATAAACATTCCCAGACTTTCTGAACCCCTCCCTCACTTTGTCACTAACTGTTTTGAGTGGTCAGTTAAAGTGTCATTTTCCTGCATGACACGAAATATGTACTTAGTGTAACCATCGCGAAGAGACTCCTGAAGCAGCTTAGAATACTGACATCCTTCAACTTAATTTTCTGAAGTATACAGTTGCTTGTAGCAATTTTAGAACATTTTATGAGTATAAGTACTGTGCTTGGGTTCAATCTTCCCAGTGATAAATTTTCATTTGCTCCATGCAAATCTACTGGAGGCCAGATTTTTAAAGGAAAATCTCTAATCAAGAATAGAAGCAGTCCATGCAAACTCGTACAGGGGTGGAAAATCCAAGATTCTCAAGGGCCACAAGCATACTACAACAATTCTGACACCCAGAACGCCCACAGTTTCTGCAGTGATATCTCCCTCCTGACTCTGATAAAGACTCTTGGCAGAAAGTGCATAGCTCATGCTGTTTGCCCTGAGGAAAAAGATGGGGAAGCACACTTAGTAAATTGTTGTGTAAGTCTAAAGTTCTTGTGAGCTTGTGGAGCACAAATAGTAGAATAACTTTTCATGAAAGAGGGAGCTTAAAAGATTACTTGAATTAAATTCTGGCCACCATCCTCAGGTAAACTCCAAGAGATGAGGTGACCTCCAGCATCACCACTTAAGAGCTGCTTCAAATCCCTTGATAAATATAAAGCTGTCACAGGCTGGGAATGCCACTTGAGAATCTTATGAAGTTCAAGCTGATAGACAGGTATCCCTCCAGTTATGCAGGACTTCTTTAAAATTTTGGATTGCTGATCTCCATGAATAGGAGTTGCGAAATCTGTCTGATTTGTTTTGTTGTCCAACTCACTAACTGGTGCAATTCGACTTTGTCGATCCATTCTTGCAATTTCAGGATTTACATGTCCTCTTTGCCACACTTTTATGGCACCACTTTGATGACCTGTAATAATCCAGCCTGTCTCAATCCAGTCTGAAAACTGTGGGGTAGCAATGGACAATATGGATCCAGAAAGTAGCTGAGATATATTTACAGCAGCCAGACAGTCACCATTGATGCTCCACACCACTAATGTCGTACCAGAAGCAATAATGACCTCCCCCTTCATGGCATTCACATGCAATGCTGAAGCTGGTGCTTGCAACTTTGGAAGTTGCCGAATATACTCAAGATTGGTTAAATCCCAAAAGATAACTGTGCAGTCCCTGGAACCACTGACAATGAGACTATAAGGCTGAGATACAGCAATGGTTGTGACACTCTGTGTATGTGCACAAAGGGAACTCCTTAGCTGCATGGCCCGCTTTCTTTGAGTCCAATCTGTGCTTAGTTGCCAAACTGCTACAACTCCATCTTCACCACCTGTAACAATGATTTGGCCATCTTGGCTTATTCCAGCAGACTGCACCTGACCATTGTGCATACCCTCATGAGTGGACAGAAGCCTGTCTTGGTTATACAAAAACATGCGTAGACTGTTATCAGGATATCCCCAAGAGATGTACTTTTTGTACGATGGGGGCTTTAGTAAGCAGTTACTGCCAGCAACGAAAAGCTTATTTCCATTGAATCCAATTTGAGAAATGAAGGATGCATTGGTCCTCATCTCTTGTAGAACCAAACGTGCAGACTTATGCAAGGCATGTACTGATGGCCTTTTTTCGCAGTATTTTCTCTTGGGATGAGGTTTAAGAAAAAGTTGCCTTGGAGTTTGGCCGAAGTGGTTGATTTGTGCCAAAATAGATGCCTTCTTAGCCGGATCTGGAATAGAATCAATGTCGATTGCCCCTTCATATGTTGAATGAAAGAATACATTTGTTGCTTCAATAGCAGCCTGTTAAAAAACTTTCAGGCATCAAATATTCATGATTTACAACAGTTATCCAAATGAGCCTGTACCATCTTCAATGCAGTTACTAAAATACTAAATGTCCCTCGGCTAAATAGATTGTGTTCGCTGGATTTACCTTTCCTTGTTGTTTGTAGCCAAATATAAGATCTATCCAATGATGCAGGTTTTCTGAAACATACTGTGATTCTAATGCTTCTCGATGCTTTTGGACAAACTCATGAGCACTCCCTTTTGCCCAGGGCGGTAGCAAAATATCATCTACCTGCAAAGTTATATCTACCTTTGATTTATGGTTCCAGAAAAAGAAATGATGGGCACAAAAATGGAATCCTTAAAAGTTTAAGTGACCTAAGAACTTGCCTTGTCTCCAGTTTGTTTAGTCCCCAGATTAAAGTCGAATCTGTTTTCAAGAAATTCAGATAAGTAAAAAAACTCAGGAATAAGTTCTTTGACATCTGATGTATTCCCTTGACTAGAGCTCAACCATGTGTCACGTATGCTGTTAAAGAGACGATCTGCATGATCAAATTGGCCTCCATGTAGCTTTACGTTTCCACTACTGAAAGGTGGCATTCGAATCAAGTAAAAGAGAACTATTTCAGCACTTGAATAGTGTGAGCCATAATGAAATCGCGGTATTTGTGGATCATCCCAATTATCATACCTGGTCGTAAAAACTAATGATTAGTCTGCATTTCTTGAAAGAATAGTCAATTCAGATGCCTGATTTGCCCTACATTAGTTTCAGGAGAAACGTAACAGGCTGTACCTACATGTTATATATTAAGCCTGTTGTCTTTTATCTAGCAATGCAGTATGAAAGTAATGCTTGTGATCATAGATTACATAATACTTAGCAGTGGCAAATTCTTCACAGTATGAGAATGAAAATATGCAAAGCTGAAATCTCGTCAAGCAATTAAGATGCAGACTGTTTGTCTTTTTCCGCTATCCTATAAAATCAAGGATGTAAGAAAGATCTTATGAGACACTTTTTCAATCTTGGTAATCCATACAAAAGAGAGGTAATTATGAACAAAACTCTCTTTACCTGTGTGAACTCACCAAAGAAAGTTTTTACCTTTTTCTGAATTTTTGTTCCCTTTCTGAAGACAGAGCTCCCATGGGTTTGTCAAGACGACGGAATGTAGTAGGATTGTTTAGATCAAGTTCCTTACTCTCATAGTCAGCTAGTACCCATGGGAAAACAGGATACTGAGTCAGGTCACAATAGCCCCTCCCTGCTAGAGTGTTCAAATGCATAAGATATTGAAAATTGCTGATTTCCCCATTCAGCCAGAGTTTACTAATTGATTTTGCCATAATCCCAAACATCTGTCTCCCCTCCCCTTGATTTGAGTTTCCTGAAATGGAAGGATCAAGTCTGCAAAAAGTACATTGATTAGTATTCTACTAGTTAACACAAGCATCAAACAAATATTGCAAGTCACATCAATAAGACAGAACTATCAGATAGCTGAATATTGAGAGACTGACTTGGTAGTGCGAGAAATATTGATGGCAAGAAGCTTGTTAAAAACTTCATCCCGTTCTCCCTTATGGAACACCAAAAGCTCGTTATTGCCATCCACGCTGAATAGCTCAATACCAACAGAACGTAATTGATATCTTCTCTTTAAAAGCTCCCGTACACTTTCCAGCTTCCACATTTTCCATGAATGTGGCATGCAATGACCAGTACCTATTTCATCAATTCCCCATGCAATTCCACTGTAAGCCCAACCTTTCCCTCCAGGCCATCCAATTGGTCCTTCCCCCTTAACTAAGCCTGATCCTTGCAACACAGCACTGCCAGAGGTGCTGCTTTTTACATCAAAAGCTCGGTCAATGACTGAAAGGTCATCCTCTCCTTCTTTTTCACATATACAAGCAGCGTCATTAATATAGTAGTTTTCTATCACATAAAGTGCAAGATCTCCAATTATAAAAATGCCATCACGTTTGTCTAGGCCTCGAATACATTCACAGTTGTAGTAGAACCTAATCTTGTCTCCAGGTCTTAAGTATGGTCTTACTAAGAATTCTCCATTGTCAAGAAGATCATCTTCTGGTTTCCACAATGCATGATTCACTTCTTCTGGAACATAATGACAAGAAGGCAATGAGAATATCAGAGTATCTCCAGACACACTTTGAGGCACCAAGTTCAGACATAAGTCCTTGCGAGCAGTTTTCTGGTATGAAACTAAACTGGCACCATCATCACGACTTGGTGATTCATTACTCCACTCAAGCATGGCTGAAGAAGAGCCTCCATCTTGCTCCAGTTCCATATGGAGATCTGATTCTATATTCTGAGTCAGCCTCTGTTGGCTGTTAACACCTAATGGGAACAAGAGAAAGAAAGAATTATAGTCAGGATTCTCTAGGTTTGCAACAAGGCTGGTTGACTCTGGTAGATCTTCCTGGAAGCCATTTGAGTTTGACTTTTTAGCACTCAGATTACTCAGGTACATCCTCGACTTAGAGAGCACAAGTTTTTGGCGTTTGCGAAAGGGGCCCTCAGTTGCAGAGAGCTGCCACAAAGGCAGCCCCTCTATTGAGGCTTTGGACACTGGCCATAAACCACGCTCATGTGAAAGTTGTTGAAAATGTATAGGCCATTCCCTCTGAGCAAAAAGCACCCTTCCGTACTTATCCTGTCGCATAATGCGTATACTTGTCAGAATTTTTTTTCTAATCACATTCAGAGCCACTCGACGATCTGTCATCTGTTTCATGTACCAAATTTTCTCTTTGTACTGCTCATTTGTCATTTTCCCCCTTTCTTTCTTAAGGTGACTATCCAGCTTCCTCCTACTCGGTCCTCTTAACTGGCTAGCTGTCAGAACGAATTTCATCCACATCGATGACGCACGGCAATGGAGGACCCTTTGTAAATTATCTTTTGCATCATCAAACCAAGTAAAGAAACCAATCACATCATTAGAGAGTAGTCTATCAAACCCACCATGAAATAGGTCCAGAGAAACACCTTGGGAGGATTTACAAACCAGCACTTCCTCCAAGGCATTCCTGCAATGAGTGAGCAAAGCTTTGCAGAGGTCTAAAGCAAGACTGCGTGCAGTTTGCCGCGAATCTTGGAACATTGGAATCACATTTACCAGTAAACAGTACAAAAGCCCAAAGTCTACATAGCTGGAACAAAAAATAAGTTCCTGGTTTTCTAGTAGTAGCTGTAAAATCCCAATATTGTCAAGGCCTGATTCACCAGCATCTCCATCTACTAAAAGTTTTGTCTCCAACAAATCCGGCCCTTTTTTAAGGAGCTCATTATCACTTAACGACAAAGCCGATGGCAAGAAAGAGTACATAATGGCACGGGTAGTGGTTTTCATCAATGTTTGCACATGTGTCTCTATGTGTCGAGATGCTGGCCGCATGAAAAGTGCCACCTTGCTAGATGATGTTACCTCTCCTAGCCATCCATGTTTCTTAGCCAGTTGCAGCATGGCCAAAAGGAACTCAAGAACCTTTGAAGGTGCCTCGGGTTCAGGGAATGCACCGATGTTTAGTCGATCAACAATTATTGCACTCAGAGAGGCAAGATTTGATAACCAACACCTTTCATCTAACTTCTGATTAGATTTCTCTTCAGGTAAAAGTCGTCGCTTGAAAAATTTCATAACACGGCTTAGGCATAAACCTTGAAAAGCAAGGACAGCATCACATTCTATATCAAGCAGAACAGACTCCAGTGTCTCTTCTATCATTGTAGTTGCCTTGGTCCGTAAAAATAAAGCATGAGCTAGTATTTCTGCAATTAGATCTAACACAGCTGTTGCTGCTGCTGTAAAAAAACCTCCTCCACAACCCTTGGACTCCAACTGCAGCAATAGACTTGCTGTTATTTTAGAAGATCTCATGTACGGAGAAGATAAATGAATGTTACTATCAGGTGGAAGAGCCATGTTACTATCAGAAGTTGGATTGCTATAAGCAGAGTTTTGTGAAGCACTCCTAGTTTCAGCAGCTACTAAAGTTGGATTAGTTTCAGGCACATTGGAACTGAGCAGATCTGCTCCAAAATCTGACTTCTCTGAAGAGATTGGAGATGTGGAAAAAATGGAAGTAGAAAGAATGGGACTTAGTTCTGTGCTTGTGTTCGGTGGCACCATTTCCAACTGCAGCTCGTTTTCTGTTTGCTTGTTGGCTTGCATGGGATCATCTGGAACTGGGACACCAACCAAGAGCATTAATTTTTCAAAATTATCAAGTTCAAAAATGTTCAGACATTCTATCTCTTCTGATGACAGCCGTTCAGCCTCCAATACAGTAGAATCTATATCGTGTAAATTATTTGATGCAGATAACAAACTTAATTCTTTTCTAGCATTGAGCTTCTCATGAGCATGCTCAACATTCATTTGTGAAAAAGACATCTTTCCAATCTTATAATCATTGGAAATGTGTTTCAAGTAATCTTGCTCTTCAGGTATAGATCCTTCAGCTACATGAGCTGCATAAGCAGACCTGTGGAGAGAAACCATGGCCAAATTCAATCAAAAAATCAAAATATTACTGCCAGGCTTTCATTTCTCAAAGTTAAGAGCCTGAAATCAGTCCAGGAAATATTAAGGGTTTCCAAAGTTCTTGATCTTGGTGTAGAATGTGTGTACCTTGCAATGCAGAAGTAAAGGTCAACACAAGACTGCAGAAAACCTTGCCGCCAGCAAGCTGTCGCAAATGGGTGGTACAACTTAGCAAGATCTACCATAAAGTGAAGAATTGATGTGAGCAAAGATGGAGCTGCTGCATCCCCACTCATCAGCCGTTCCCCATAACTGTTATGCAACAAAGCCTCACCTTGCAAGTCCTCCATCATAGCTTCGTCTGCACGTTTCCACTTTTCTAGTAAAGACTCTCCATAACATAAATGGTTACCTGTTTGATGAGCTAACTCAGATTGCAAACTCATCTTGTCAAATGCAGCTTTTGACATGGCTAAGACACAGTCCAGTAGCTCTGGAAAAAAGATTTCTTTAATGCTGCCATTCTTTGGCATCAGCTCATAGAAGTCCAGTAATCGCACTTCATGCTGTCTAGGATATACAGACTTTCCAAATATTAAACTAAACAAAATGTAATATAGCTCAGGAGCATCATAAAACCCAGGTAATACCTGGACTAGAGCTCGATATCCACCACTATCATGAAAGTTTGCCGCAAAAGTTTTTGAGGATGACAGGCAAACTCCAAGTAAAGTTACCACCCAGCGAATGCTTGTGGGATGAACTGCTTCGTCAATAAGAAATGTAACCACTTGAGATGAGACAGTCTTGTGCCATCTCTCAAGAGCGTCAGATGAAATGGTCATCTGAAGATTAACGAGCATCTCCAGCAGAATATTGCGTGTAACTAGCTGTAATCCCATGGATTCTCGTGGTATAGGTGAATCTCCATTAACTATCTCTGGAGGGTCAAAAGTTACCACCACAAAATCAGCCACGTACTTTAGTTCTGAACATGAAAAACCATCTTCTAGGAGAATACCCAAAAGAACCACAATCTTCTCTATCACAGGAATTTCAAGATCTCTCCTCTGTAATGTTGCTAGAAGATGCTGCACAATGTTCACTTGTCGCAGTACTTTTAGATTATGGCTGCGATATTGATGAAAACCAACAAGCCTCTCAATGAAATTGAACACAGCTAGTTGGATTGCAACAGTAGCTGATCCCCATAGACTCCAATCCAAAAGCACATGCTCCATCATGTACGAATTGACCAAAACAACACAATTTGAGTATTCTTCATTAAGCTCAGTTCCTCCCGTATCTGATAAACAGCTAGAAGTATTTTCGTGATTGTAAATATCCAGTGTGTCCGGCTCTGAACCTACAGATGAGGTCTGGTCATCTGAATTAACTGATGGAACAAGAGTGTCAGGCTTCTCAGTGACCATTTCTGCAACAGCAACATCACATGCAGCAGGCTTTGATTTGACCTGAGATAAAGGGAAAGATGCTTCACAAGCAGCAAGTTGAAATAAAAGTTCAAGATCTTGCAATGCTAGGAGTTCCATGTGATGATAGAGAAAAATAGCCAGCAAATGATATCCCCCACATGCAAGCATATCATAGGCATTTCGAGGATGGCGGTTCAGCACATGAACCAACAGCAAAAGAGCCAAATGCAACATCTCCCGTGTCTGTGCAGCCTCTAAGAGTGCTAGCACAATCGTGATTCCCCCAATCTTCCGGATGCTGTCACCGAGGCAGCCTGGCACCAAGACTTCAACATCTCCAGCAAGGCGTCCATGATGAGGCAGGCCTGCAAAATGTGTGCAAGAATAAGTGCATCTTTATTCTCCTTAATTATGCTGCAGAATAAACAAGCAAAGGGCCTCTTAGAAATGACATCAATGTTAATTGGAAATACCGAATGGGGAAGCAGCACTGGATATTGGGTCGACTAAGTTGAGCAATGAAGCTGGAGCTGATGAATCATATCCACTTGCAGCTTTCCAATCAAAGGCAAATATGAGCTTTTTACCAAAGACTTGATCCTGAAAAGCTAATAGTCTTTCTATTTCCTAACTGCTTCAGGTTCACTTTCAATTTTACGAGAGTCTGACTGTGTGCCATTCTTTGACAAACGATGGGATGCCAATAAGTACTCTACCTCCTCTAAAACATTAAGGTTATTTCCACTACATGCCTCTTGTGGAATGAACTGAAGTAAGTCTGAGTCTTGGAAAAGTCCACGGTAGCTTCTCCCTAAAGCATAAATTAGACAAATAGATTGTGCAGAAAGCATGTCTTCAAAGAAATAGCAAGACCCCAATTGCCAAGATAAGGAGGAAACTTCTGCCATTGATGATGGTGTTCCAATCACTGCTTGCAATGCTCTGCGTATTGACAAGGGTGAAGAACTGAGCTTTCCTGTTGACCGATGGCTCCCATTGATGTATAGGTTTGCTGTACTAGTTTGAAAAATTCCTGCAAGAGTACTGCTCTTATTGTAAACTACTGCCAAATGATACCATACTCCATCGTCCAAATGCACTTCTTTGAATGTAAATCTTGATGTTGAACCAGTGGTCAGTGTTAAAATTCCAAAATCATCTATAATTAACTCCAGCAAACTCGAGCCTTTCTCCTCCGCGTGTTCCAAACTAAAGAGTCGAATGACAGGGCCTGCTGTGTTAGACTTGACATGGCCTTTTTGGTTTGGCAAAGTACTCTTGTCTATAGAAACTTGTTCAAACATTTGATCTTCTCAAAGAGCGTTCATAACGTATCCAGCAGACAAACGAGAAACCTCCTAATGGAGGCCAGGTTCTGACCCCCAAAGCTACATCCAGACATGCATATCCTGCTCCGGTCATGCTGAACTCCATAAAAGATGTATGCATGAGATTCTCAGAGCTAACTCCCTTAATGTGAAGCAACTTTTCCATCATGTCCAAAACTATTTGTCGAGGCTGCCATAGTGAAGCATCTTTCAGTTGCCATATGTATCTCAGTAGCATGCACAGATCAGAAGAAGAGACCCTGCAGCCACAGAAAATAAAGAGTTCTCAACAGGTTTGATTCACTCATGCTGAGTGCAAGAGATATTAATAGATAAATATGAATTCACCTATAAGCTCCAAGTAGCCCTACAATGTCCACTGCCTGCATAGTTAACGGTGCTGGACTATCAGTGTTTGATAGCACAACCTCCAGCAGCATGCGGACAACACCTGTGAACTCCACATCGAAAATGTTAGTCTAGGTTTGGAATGAATTATGACTGCCATCACAGCAACTAAGAATTGAGCCTCATTTGTGCTTACCACTGGACACCAGGTGATCCTTGTTGTGGAAGCTTATACACGAGAGCCTCTGGACAAAGGTGAGCACTTTCAGCTGTCCCAATTGGGTAAAACTGTGTTAAGCAGAAAAATAACACCTCAATGGGACCTACATTAAAGATATCAGCCCTTCTAGCTCCTGGTGGTTTGCTTGATGAAGCTTCAACAAGGTCAGAAAAATGTTCATCTCTCATAATTCCCTCACCTAACCATGTCCAATTCTTCTGACAAGGATATGGTTGGTGACCTGACTTTTGGAATGGAAGGCCATAATGACGGGCTGGTGATTTGATCCTTTCAATTGAGACATCAAAAAGTTGCTCTATGACATGCCCTTCATATTCACTGCAAAGTAGTCCAGATTTGACAAAAGATAGATGAAAGACTGTGAGACTATATTTCATTGAGCTTAGCCCGATTCTGTGGATTTCCTGAAGCTGCAATCATCATTAATTGTAGCACCGCATTCAAAATTTCCATACGTAATGCCAACGGGGGTATATCTGGAAGAACAGAGACAGCTGGCAATGGAGAAATCACAATCATTAACTTGTTCTGATTGAAGATAATGCAAGACTGTACCAGCAAAGTAAAACCTTTCAATTCACGAAAAACTTCTTTTGCTGCTGCATTTCCACTAAGAATGGAACACAATGACCACAAGGTATCCAACAATGCCATAGTATCTAGTTTCCAGAGAACTCCTGATGTACCCGTTGCAACCCCAGTCATGACAACATTTATTAAAAGTCCCAATTTCTTCAGAATGGGACTGCCAATAATAGAAAATAAATATTAGCACAGGGTGAGCAGTTTTTGGGGCTAATCCAAGAGCAAATTCAATTGCTTCTACATAACAATATGATGCAAATACAATATCTTTTACTTTAAGTTAATCTCTACATGGTTTTGCAAAGCATATGCATGATGCAAGAACTGCCACTTCCTGCCATCAACTAGCCTTTTTGTGCATGCGTGTGTGTGCGTGCGATTCATCAATGTCTTTGAAGAGCCAAAACAGAACATAAGATCATGAAATACGCATTAAAATTGTCGTTCAAGGGAGTGCAATCCATCTCCGAAAACCACAAATAAAGAGAGAGTGAGAGAGAGAGAGAGAGAGAGAGAGTAGCCTTGATGCTATATCCAAACAGTACATAAGGTGAAAATGAAGTACATCTAGAAGCATAGTCATAACTAGTTGGTCCATGTTTATAACAAGTGGAAGGGCCAAATGTCCCTTGAACCAAACATAAAGTTCTAGCAGCAACAACTAGAATCAAGTTGGAGAGTATTCGAATGCTATTTGACCTGGAGCTGTAAGTGTCTTGTTTACATTGTCGGTGCAAATAAAGAGATTAATACATCAATGGAACTAAGATTGACAGTACAAAAATCGTATACACAAGTGAAAGGCAGCGCTTCATACCTTCACTTTTCAAAACTTCCTTTCAATTATGAGAGACCTCGCACTTGAATGATTTTAGAAATGCCCTTTTTCAAGTGCCTTGGTGCTACTCCTAAGTGTCTTGCCTCTAATTTTGAGGACTTTACTCATTCTTGTCCTACTATATCCATTGAGCTTGAGCATTCTTCAGCTACTATTCCTAGTCCCAGCGTTTCAATTACCTCACTTATTACCCAATGGATTCAGCTTGCTACCACTATTCCTGATAATAGTTACCATGGTTGTTGAGGTATCTTCAACATTGGTATGTGCTTGCACTTTTCTTGATGCTTTGGTTCTTGCTAGTGTTCATGATCATTCCTTTGGGATTACAATAGTAGATAATTCAGATCGGGGTTACCTAAATCCTCCATCGACGCTTCCTTGATGGGTTTTATGTCGCTCCTGTTGATAGCACCTCTTTATATTGCATGCCCCATACGAGATTCTTTTAGAAGAGCATTTAGGCCAAAGTTTATCAGTTGGTGGCCTATGCTATTATGATTAGGTTTGTTGCTACTGACACTTATGGACTCATGTTCTTCTAGATGATGCTTTACACTCATTGGCATTACGAATCCCTTGGCATGATGCTATTATAGAATTCATGGTGCCTTCTAGACTACCTTGGGCTCTCGACCTTGCCACTGCACATATGTCCATTCTAGCTATTGTTTTTCAAGATGATCTACCTATGCTTTTCACGTTCTTGGCATTCCTAGTTGTTACATATAGTTTGATCTTCAGTGATATTGCACAGGTTGTTATCAGTGTGCTTCATATGATCCTCCTGCTTGGTGTTGGTCTTCTGATGCTGCTATCTACTGTTTCATATATGTTTGATGTTGGTTGTTCTTGCCTACACTTCTTTATCTATTCGTTGGATTGTTGATCACCACTAGGTTGGGCTAGACATTAAGTTGTCCTTGTTTGATATTTTGGGGCATAAATACATTTTTTTACTCCACTACTACCTGCTCATATGCAGCATGGTTGGTTACTACGACTTGCATGGCCACTGACCTTCCACAGGTTTGACATATGCTAAATGGTTTTCTAGTTTTTATGGTCAAGGTCTTCACTCCATTTTTCAAGGGATCCATAAGTAAGTTAGGGTTCCTTGGCATCCATGGTTCTAGCATGACCTGCTTTAGGGTTCCTTCTCATTCCTAGTTGCTATCTATCTCTTGTCTCTGATGATGTTGCTAACTTGAGTTGTGGTTGCTACATTTACAGCTTTTTGGTGCTATTCTTGGGCCATGCGATTGGATTTTGGATATCTCATTTGTTGGAACTTTAAGTCCTCGGCACGATGACATTTTCTTATGACATTCTTGGGCCATCAAAGTGCCTTGAGAGACTTTCATTCTCTCTTGGATTTATTTTTGCATAAAATTAGCTAATTGCTTTGCAAGAGCTTTGTTCTTTCTTGGATTCCTTTATGCATCTACATCGTCTTATACTATTTCCTTCCTTTTTTTCCATGGTTTCATGATTTCCATTTAGTAGCTATATTAAAGATAGATTATTAGGTTTTAGATTTTTTATCCTGCCGTCGAGGGCTATATCTTACAGTTGGTGTACTATGCTTTTGAAATACATGTTGCGTACGCCTTATGTCTCTCTTTCAATATCTCCATTGGTGTATGCATTTTTGATAGTTACATTTTCACAATTATGATTGGCTATTACCAACCAACCACTGCTTGGGGCCTTCCTTCTAGTTTTTAGGGTTTAGTATTATTTTTCTAAGCCTAGCATTGAGAGGAATTTTTTTTTTAAAGTTGTGGGGAGTGTTATGGACTAGTATAGTCATTTGCCTAACAAGGCCAGGTATGCAATTAATAATCTTGAAAGAGCCCAAGTACTCCAATAATGACATGTGGAGCAGTGCATGGTGTTTGACAGCTACATGCATGCAGTGAAGTATCAATAGTCATTTCCATTGAGTTGTGGCAGTGATTAGCATATGAAGGCTATATATACCTAAAGAATACTCACCCTACTCTTAATTTTAGATTCAGTTGGTGATTGCCAGAATCCTCTCCGCTCCTGCAGGCTGCATCTGTTCATCGTGGTTGGGAGTGAAGCAATTTTCTCGTTAATCTTTGGCTTCGAGCTAGTTGGGTTGCTTTTGCTCCACAATCTTTCTTGTTTGGTGCTTTGTAGCTAGAGTTTAGGATCTACAATAGGTTATTGTTACAATGGTACCAGAGCCAGAGCTTGCATTCGATCAAAAGGTGGAGTCTGATGTTGCTTTTTGTAGCTTGTTGGTAGTATCTCTTTGCTTTTTCTTCCTAGTGGTGGAATTAACCTCCAAGTAAGTGGTTCCTTGGATTTCTAACTTAGGAGTTAGAGATGTGGGCTTCTACCATAGCCATACCAACAGATTGCATAGATTTCCATTTCTTGTGGATTTTTTTCTAGGATTTAGAATCTTAGTGGGATTCTCTCATAAGGTACTATATGTTAATGATTTTAATGAGTACCTGCTGTATTACAGTCATTAGACAGGGATTTAATGATTACATGCTAGTTATGCCATCGATATGAATGTGTAATTATGTTTTATAGTCAAAACTAGTAAAAAAGTGATGTTTTTTTTTTGGCTATAAACGGACAAAAAGAGTCAATATTGAGCAAAATCATAACTCTTGGGTTTGAATGATGATTGTTTTGGTTGTAATTAGGGTTGGTTGTACTTACATAAGGTTCAAATCCATCAGAACATGCAAAAAAAGTCAAATTTTGGTCAAAAGGCATGGCTTTTTGATAAAATTTTCACGTTATGACAAATAGACTTGATATTTGTGCAGTAAACTTTGCATGCACGTTGGTTAGGTAGTTAGAGGCTATTCAATAGCTGTGAACAGTAGGAACAAGCGACAGAGGTCAAATGGAATAGTTAAAGTACAACAAAATTAGTGATTTTTATGATTACACTGTCCGAAAGCAACTGCTAACAGCACGTAGTGCCTTAATCCCATTTGTAAAGTATAGACTAAGCATTCTTTTAATTAGTCATGCATGTGTATATATCCAGCAACTTATTAGTTGCTCCGTTAGCTCAATAATTCATCTGGCATATCAATCGAACATCCAGAGTGCAATTGTTTTGTTCTTTCTCTCTGTTATCACAAAGTATTACTTCAAGAAGAATGTGACTCTGTCTGCATTCAGACTGTATCTATTCACGACTGAATAATCAATGTTCCAATAATCTAGGTCATATACATCGTGTTGAATGCTTATTTTTTTTTTTGATTGATTCTTGCTTGCAGATAAATTGTTCATAGATTAAATCGATTTATGACTGATAGTCTAAGTTAATCGTAATGCTTTGAGTTCTGCACTAAAACGCTTTCGCAAAGCGCTAATCAACCTACTTCGTGCATGGCTATGGAATTGATCGTATCAATCCGGTGACTTCGAAGCCGTGATCAACTAGGGCAGTCTTCGATTCGTCGTAGTCGGAGTCAGCCTGAATCCGATAGAGTAGTTGCATGCACCGAGGATTCCTTCCCTGTCTGAATCCCGACATAGCCAAGGTTATAGAAATCAAAGGCCTAATGGGCGGGTAGACTTACCTTTTTTGAAGAAGGCCAACACAAGAGAATGACAAACAAATGTCTTATTTTGGGTAATAACCAAAGTTGTACGAATAAAGAGGCCTGATGGACAGGTAGACTAAACCTCTCTGGAAGAAGGCCACTCTGAGGCACACAGAGCCATGCCACCACAAAGAGAGCATCTAACAAAAATTAAAGAGCTGTGTTTCATAGTACTTGATCCTTTCATTAAACAGTGCCTGCTACATCATTGATGCAGCTCTCAGATGGACGACTAACATAGTTTACAGCATTCATTCATAGCATAAGATGGTAAAGCCTCACACACGAAGAGACAAAAATGATGCTCAAAAGTCACTACACATCCATATGATAATTAACATGCATCTTATATACATGGTATACATATGCATCTTAAATCTAGGACAATCAGCACTACCAAAGCCACCCTGCTGACTTCAAGAACTATCAACACTTCATGCAAAT